>OX451739.1:1228847215-1229447215 GCA_948472305.1 Vicia faba
TTTATATGTAATAGAAAACAAACTAATGATAATTAAAAAATTGTAAAATAATATAAAATAATTTAATATTATAAATTCAAATGCATCAAAGATTTAAAATACAAAATAATTAACAATAGATTATTAAATATTCAAAATAAAAATAAAGATTCAAATTGCAATTGTTTTGAAGAAATTTCAAAACAATAAGACCAGACAAAATAAGAGAAAAACGAAAATTATTAACGAATGAAGCATGTACATAGTATATTAATAGATTATAATGAATTTAGATGTTCTAAGAGTATGATTATCGGTGCATGTATGCCGTTTCTACACAATTTTTTAAGTTATGATGTCAGAATAAAATGAGTATTAGAGAGAAAAAAGCGTTATTTCATTTGTAAGCGTTGGTTTATGTGGGAAGGCTTCTACACTCTCTTTCTATATAAGTAATATTAAAATATTATATTTCAGTTGAAAATAGTTATATGAGTGGATTTCGTGGAGTGTAGTGGGACCCGTTTTAAATTTTTTGATGAGTTAAATGGATATTTGAGAACTGTAAATAAATTATTTAAAAAATTGAAAAATGTGAAATAATATAAAAAATTATGTGAGTCCCATTTAAAGAACCTAAATGAATATGATGAATGTGGATGCTCTAAATTTTAGAATATAGAAAGACGGTTGTATGTTGTAATTGATGTATTGGAAAGAAATAAAAAAATAGGGTTTGCTTAGGAATCCTAGGGAATTTCTTTGGAATAAATGAACTTTTTTATAAAAAATCCTAATAATAATTATATTAGATTAGAAATATTAATGATTATATTGTAAACATAAATTCAAAAACTCAGTTATAACTTCGGTCGTTCACAAACCTGCATTTTAATTTTACAAGAAAACATATGAAAGTAAGTTCTAGTTTATTTATTAACCTGCATTTTAAACTTAACAGAAAACAAATAAAAATAATTCTAATTCACACATCAAGATTGTAGTATTTATATTTTAAATGTAGACAAAGTAGAAAAGTTTTCAAATATTGAGAACCTACTGCATAAGTTTTTCAAACAATTGGTAGGCATACTTGAAACTTGAATAAATCAAGAATAAAATCAAAATCCCTAAAAAAAAACACCAAAAATTAAAGAAGAAAACAAAAATAAAATCATAACATCCCAAATGATAAGAATATATCTAATATTATTAACTAAAGATCTTCCGTAAACTCTTTCTTTATGTTCAACTATGTGAAAAATGGAAGTTTTGAAAGGAAAAGAAAAACAAATCATCAATAAAAAATTTGAAATCAAGCAACGGAAATCAATAAACAACAAAAATTTCAATTCAGAATTAAGAGGAGGTTTGTCACAGAACAATTTGACATTGAAATGAAAAAATTGAAGAAAAAAAAACTCGTCAGATAAAAGTTGAAAACAAAAACAAAAAGCAATAAGACCAAATATATGAAAACTAAAACTATGTACCTTTAATACCTATTAGTTGCATTTTAAAATATGATAATATCTGAAAAGGCTATATTAGAAAATGTGGACACAGTAAAGTACAATGAATTAATTTTTAAAAATATAAAATAATTAATAAGAAATATAAAGAATTAAGGAATTAATAGGGTTATGTAAAATAGATATATGAAAATAACTCTTTAAATTGGTTTAGTTGGGGTAATGACGTGATTATTGTAGTAGTCTACTTTATCGTATTAAAAGTAGATGTTGGTCTCTTGATCAATAACAACAACAAAACTTTGGAGATAGTTAATTGCTTTTCAAATAGAAAAATGTGTCTGCGTGTGGATTGTAATTCTATCAAAAATCAATATGAGAAGAAATAAAAACACTACTACAAAAATTATACAATAACATCCGAGTTGCCGCGGACCATTGTGACATTTATACACTTAAGCGTTAATATTTTTTTATTAAAAATTATTAACATATTATCACGGTTGTTTAGAGCAATTATGTGATATATTTAACTTTTTATGAGATTGAATCTCAGCGTCAGTAAATTTTTTATTTCTTTAATATTTTAATTGTGCATTTCATTTTGATTTATTTTTAAATAAAATATAAAAATGATATCATTACGATTATTTAACTCAACCATTGTGATATATATGTTTTTTCTTCATTTTTTTAAAATTTTTAAAAGCTTAAAAGTTAGTGTTTTTTTATAAAATTTCATTAAGTAGACCATATATCACCACGGTTGGTTTAGGTGATTGTGGTGGAATAACTTATTCACCTAAAAGAAACACAATTAGCATGTCTCTTCAATTATAGTTTTTTCAATTTCATTAGCGAAACCATTTTCAACCCTAACATTCAACATTGAGAAACGACACCATTTTCAATCAACTACATCTTCATCGTTCATTAACAAAATCAAAACCTTTTCAACTAAGGTCATTTTCATCGTTCAACTAGTTTTGTTGTTCTTGACTTACGTACCGTCGAGGAGGAAGACAACACTAAATTCATTGTTCTTGGCTTAATGACCGTCGAGGAGGAAGATGAATAATCTTACAACATTTATTTAGTTTTATTACTTACTCATCATGTTTTCGGTACATAAATATTTTCCCCATACATCTACAATAAACTTCAGTTGCCATTGCGTTGATGTTGAATGGTTTATGTTTATGTTGATAATGTTGAATATTTTTTGTTGTTGTTATTGTTCTTGAATGTATATGTTGTTGTTGAATGTGTATGATCATATTTGTTTGGTTAAGATTGGATTAATCTTTTTTTTATTATTGTTGTTCATAGTTATATGTAGAAATAATATTATAGGATTAGACTAAAAGAGTTTTTTTGTTTATGTTGGTGTTGTTGTTTATGTAGTTCTTGGTGTTGTTGTTTATGTTGCTTATACCATTGTGGTTGATATTTATATTTCTGTCTTGATATTGAATATTTTATGTTTATGTTGTTGTTGTTGAATGTTTATGATCACATTTGTTTGGTTAAGAGATTAGATTAATCTTTTATTGTTGTTTTTGAAGATAGATGACCTCTTCTTCATCTAGTAGCGACGAAACTTATACAAATGATTCTCAAACTATAGACGTAAAACAGAAGAAAAAAAACAAAGAGGTGTCCTAATGATGACTAAATTAACAAAAGTCTGCCGCTCGGGTAAAAAATTTTCTATCGAGTTTAATGTCATATATTGGATAATTGATGGTCGTTATTCTCCACTTTTTAAGAGTTATGATGCATTCCTTGGATGTAGAAAAGTTAGTATATTGATAGATGATTGGAAAGAAGCACCAAATAATGTGAAAGAGAACATATGGAAAGATGTTATGGCATTAATTTTAATTTTCATTGATTCGATATTACTTTCTATAATTACTAATACATACTTATTGATATAACTGTAGTTGACATTTGAGTTTTTCGATGATGATAAGTTGAAAAAAAAGTGAATCACTTATGTTGATACGTGTTGGAGGTGCTTTAAGTCAAGGCTCGGGCGTGACTACATAGGGATCCTAGGCCTGGTCTTGACCATCTATGGAGGAGACACTACATCAAATAGCACTTTTCATAACGAAACTTACACCTCGAACAATAAAAAAATGAGGGTATAGGTCCTGAGAGTGCCATATTATTTTTAATAAAAAACATTAGACTTAGTTATTTAATAAAACCAAGGGAAATTAGCTATAAGGAATCTCGCTTGGACACCCAGTTGCTGCATTTTATGTTTTTTTTTTCTTTCAATTGTTTTATTAGTATTTTTCACTTTGTGTCTTTCCAATTTCCATTTTTATTTATTTTTATATTTGTTCCATTAGTATTTACCTCGGCTATATGGTCCATTTGAGACGTAATATATTTTACATTAACAATTCCATAATACTAATTTCAAAATCTTTATTTGATATAAGAATAACCCATTATTTTTCATCAAAAACCAACATGATATATCTTTTAAATGAATTCCCAGAATATGACGCTATGATGTTTTTTTTTATATTTTATATTTTTAATTAATACTATCACGTCGATTTTCATGTAAAACCGACGTGAAATGTATTTTGCATAAAATACTTCAAACTCCTATCTAGTTTCTAACTTTTCATTTACCTATCAACGCTCAAACATTAGTTCGTCACTCTCATTTCGCAAAAAACCTAGGCAAATTTCAAGCTGATATTCATCAAAACTCTTCTAACAGATATTCATCAAACATCATTTTCCAACAGGTTTGTTCTTCACTGATACAATTTATATATCACTTTGTTTTTCACTGAAACAGTCTCTTGATCATTTTGTATAGGGTTTTTACATTAGTTTGTCTATAGATCATTTTATTTAGGGTTTCTATGTTAGTTTGTCTCTAGATTTTCTATTTGTTTGATTCAAGTTTGTCTCTTGATAGTCATGTTGATTTGACAAGCACCTCTAATACAACATCTGTTGCAAACTCTATTATTACAAAACGTAAAATAAAAACTAGTGGTGCCACGATGTATACAAAGGTGAAAAAAGCCTACGAAACAGGTGTTTGCTACCCGGTTAAAGTTGATGTTAAAACTGACATGGCTTATGGTGGACATGATGATGATTTTTTGGGTTACATTGTGTTACAAGGTAGAAGTAAAATGAGTATTTTGAAAGATAGTTGACACTATGTTGATGATGAATTGAAAGACGACATATAGCATGATATTATGGTATTTATTTTGTATTCTATCATTTTGTTTTACAAGTGTATATTTTTTGTGCAATACTAATAACATCTCTATTGTGTAAACGTAGTATGTTTTCAATGTTACTCCATATGATAAGCACGTGAAAAATAAAATGCTTGCTTATTATGGTGAGCGTTGGAGGGGGTTTAAGACACAACTCACTCATGATTATATTAAACATGGAGAAGATAAAGAACTGCCTCCATACTAGGTGTATTCATTTATTGATCAAGATACTTGGGAGAGATTTGTAGAGTCTCGCATCACTCCTACCTTTTTGGCAAAGAGCCAAAAAGGAAAATCAAGCTAGAAATATCTATCCACATAGGTTGTCTTGTGGAGGATATCAAAGACTTGAATAAATTTTGATGGAAGAAAAAAGAAAAAAGGGATGAAGAGCTGGGAGATTTTATAAGTCTGAGTGAAATCTCTCTTTCAATGATTTTGCATGATGTCAAAAATACAAGTGTCTCTCTAAATGACATCTTAGATGGTTTGATGTATTAGAACATTTGAGAATGGTTAGGAAGTCATCACAATGTGTGTTGAATCATTTTTGTCCTTAAAACTAAGTTTTTGAGTAATTTTTTGTTGCATGTATCGACACATGTGATTTTCAAGTTGACCCGTGTAATTAAATTTTAAAGCCGATAAGCTTCTGTAAGTCACAGGTCGACACATGTATTATACAGATCGACACATACTGAAAGAATTCTGAAATTGCATAAATTCTTATTATATGTGTCGACACATCCATATTTCAGGTCGACATATTTACTCACGTTTTAAAGCCTGTAGCTACTGACTTGCTCAGGTTGACACATAGAGCCTTTCAGGTCGACACATGCAGTCTTTTCATGAAACATGTGTCGACACTTATGATTTTAAGGTCGACACATAAATTTTGTTTTGGTCAAATTTTCATTTTCTTTCATTCCAAATTTGTCCCTCTTACCATAAACTTTTCCAAACTATAAATACTCATCCATGCATCATTCACAACTTAATGATACCATAAAATTAGTCTACATTTCCTCTTCTTCTTCAACCTTCCAATATATGCATACACACCTGTTAGACGATAGGACGTGTCTAGAAGGGGGGGGGGGGGGGGGGGTTGAATAGATACCTTGATTTTTAAAGTAAATTTTTAAGAAAAAATTGAAGTGTAGTGAAAGCTACCCGGATACACTCGTCTAAAACGATCCTCTATTAAAAAGACCGGATATGCAAAAAACCGGATGGAATGAATCAATGAGAATTATTAACAATTAACTCAATTATAATTGATCACTTATACTCTTTAACTAAATTCAATTAATTCCAATGAAGTGTTGAGAAGATAATACACAAATTTTCACTTTTGGACTTTTATCGAACACTTGGTGTGCTTAATTTCCCCAAGTTCAATCTACCTTAATTTGTAGTGTTGAAATCAATTATAGCAATCAAGGTGATTACTATAGTTTTTAGAAACAATTTTTATTGCATTATAAATCGGGACAACTGAAACCATGAGATAGTTATTAATATGATTGCAAAGTTTATACAAGAGATAGAAAATAGTCACCACAATTCAAACCCAATATGTTGAATTGAAAACTAAGTTCCTCTCTTCCATTGATTCAATTTGAATCAAGTATGTCAACAATCTTCGATAAACCTCCATTTATAGATACCTTGTTGAGAATCCAAACCGTTTCTCAAACCCTCTGCTCGACTGATTTGATTTCAAGATGATGACCCCAATTCTTCCTTCAAAATCCTCTGATTGTAGCTACCTTGTTGAGCGAACCCACAGTTCCTCAATCCCTTAAGCACGGATGAATTTGATGAAGCAAAAAATTGTCAAAAACCCCCAAATCCCAATGATCTTGGAGGATAAAACCCTCAGATTTTATTCAAGAAAAACTAATAATTACTCAACCCGAACAAGATCGCAATCTTATACTTTGGACGTTGTCAACATAGGCTCCGCACCTTGATCGACAAAAATTATTATGTGTAGTTGTCAATGGATGAGTGTGAGGTTGAAGATGATGAGTACCTTGTGTATATATTTAAATTTTCTTATTAAAAACCAAATGAAATAACCAAACAAGTATATATATGTTATCTAAGGTCAAGACCCAAACTAACAGACTGAAAAACAGTTTTTACGAGCGAGCGATCGACCTATGCAAAAGGGGACTCGACCTGATCATTCCCGTAAGTGCTATATGAGAGTGTATACAAGCCATGCATCAACCTATGTAGAAGGATAACTCGACCTGAGCATTCCTGAAGATTCCACATGATAGAGTGAAAGATCCACGCGTCGACCGCTCCAGGGGTATGCATCGATGCATAGTTCCTAAACATTGCTTCCAGGATGAGTCGACCACATAGTCGACGTGAGCAAACCTGAGACTTCCCAAAGGAGCAACTTTTAATCATGCGTCGACCTGAGCTTTCTTTGAGTCGAGTCATAGAAAGTAAATTTTTAAAAATACCAATTTTTGAATACTTTTCATGCTACTTTGTCCACCATATCATCTAGCAAAATTTCCAACATAGTTTTGACATCATTGAAATCTTTCCCTCACATGCTCCCCCTTTTTGATTATGGAAAAACTTGTCCTTAGTACCATGTATCTGGAATGTTCATCTTGGATATTTCTCCCCTATCTATGTGCACTCTTTCGTTTCATATCATCTGTTCTTGACTTCTACATGCTTCTCCCCCTTTGACAACATAAAAAAGAGTTAAAGCAACATGTTAAAGTAACATTAATTAATATAAGCAAGGTTAGATCATTATCTAATTTGGCAATCAATGGCTCTAACAAACAATCACATAAAGAGATGTTAGAGAGGGTCATAGAAAATAATTAGACACCAATCATATAGTATGGTTACAAGCCGGTGTTTAAAGGAAGACAAACACAAAGTAAGTCATAATAAAAAATAATTAAACAGCGAATACAAGCTAAAATTCATGAAATTTGCAAAAAAATATCAATTTTCATCACTCTCATTTCCTTGTTGTGGTGGAGGATTTGATGGTTGGTTAAAAGGGAAGTGATGCATGAACTTGTTGGTGAAGTTGTTTTCTTGAGACTCCATCATCCCATACAAAGTATTGTATCTTTGATTCTGAATGGTAGAATATGCGGCAAATTGTTCACCGTGTACTCTGACATGGTTTGATAGAGTGGAAAGTCTCTCATTCACAAGTGAGGAGTTCTCCTCCTGTTGAAGGTGCATAGACTCAAGCAGGTTCAGAATGTTAGCATTGTTTCCACTTGTCACTTCATCTTCATTCATGGCAGCAACATTTTCACTTTCCTCATTATCTTTATCATGTTCCTCATCAGTATGATCTTCTTGCTGCAAGCTCACATTATTTCTTCTTATTATATACCTATATCTTTACTGATTCGCATCCCAATGGTGACCCATCATAGTCAAAGTTTTCTGAGTGAACTCTTGATCAGTTGTTATTCTAATAAAGGTAATACCTAGAACACCAATGGTGGCCTTGTTGAGAACATGTTGAATAAAGTAAGTGTATTCCAATGCTGCTCCTCTATCCGAATCCTTCAGATTATACATTTTGCTTGCAATATAGTGAGGTCAATTTATCATTTTGTTCTTGATAGCATAGATAAAATGGACCTCCGATTGATCAACTCTTGAATATCCACCCTTCTTAAGGCGAATGATGCGAGAAATAATCCATTGCAAAATACTGTCAAGTGGCTTCAATGCACCAACTGTGACCGACTTTGGAAATCAGGTGCAATTTACAACATTTTCCGAGTATAGCTGTTTCAGCATTCAGTTTAGAGAAAGCTTGAAGTCATATCCTTCAAAGTTATTTGTATCAATAATTTTTATTGCAACCAGACTTGGAGGAAACAATTCAAATTCCGTCCAAATTTTATAGTTAATAGTGTAAACTTTGTTGTTTATCTTGTATTTAAAAGTACTTCCTTCAAAATCACCTTGAGGACCATTATGGAACATCTTGATCAACTCTTCATTATAATAAGTATCACACTCTAGAAAGACCCTTAGTTTCTGAAATCTTAACAGCTCAATAACATGTGGTAGATTCAACCTACCTAGGGTTTGCTTGTATACTACGAATTTCTTGACTATTTTTATTTTACTAAAGTTCTTTGAATAAGAGTCAAGAAAATCATTAGAGAGTAGAGATAAAGATGTTACCGGATCGAGATTCAGTTCAGAGGAGGAACTACCTTTCACCAATCTTCTTTTTGTGGGTCTTGATCAATCCATGGGAGAAGACTTGAGAAGTTTGAGATTTTTGAGTAAAAGAGGCTTTTAGGGTTTTGAGATGGATTTGGGCAAATAGAGTGATGAGAGTAAATGAGTATAGATGAAAAGATAAAATACAAATGTCACATAGAAGTCCTAAGGTCATTGGTTAAAATGTCGCGCGATGCGTCGACCTATGCAGGTCATGCATCGACTCATAGAGCCAAAATTTTGAAGAGTATATGTTTCAGTATGTGTCGACAATTTTCAAACTTAGGTCGACCTAAGAATGCTTATTTTTCAATTTTGCACATATTCATGAATTTTAAGACATAATTAAGCATAAATGACCACCTAATCATAGATCACACATCACAAAGGTCTAAAAAAATTTATCACAAGAAATTTAGAATTTTCAAGTTTACCGAATTGCGTTATCAAGAATAGAGTTAGAGTTAGAATGATATTACCTATATGACACGGGGTGATAATTTGCCCTCACAAGTAACTTGATACAAGAGTGTAGATAATTCATGAGAGTACAAGTATAAATAAGAATAATACAACTAATGTAGTTGCAACCTATCTGAAATATCAAGAACACCAAGTTCCCTACAAATGTGGAAGAAAGGCTCGATCGCAAGAGGTTTTGTGAAAATATCTGTAAGTTGATTTGAGCTATCAACATGCTCAAATACGACGTCGCTTTTTTCTACATGATTCCTAAGAAAGTGATGTCTAATCTCAATATGTTTGGTGCGTGAATGTAAAACGAGGTTTTAGTTAGGTTTATGGCACTAGTGTTGTCACAAAATATCATAATATGATCGGTTTTAACATCAAAATTAAGTAATTGTTGTTTAAGCCACAAAATTTGGGCACAACAATTATCGGCTACGACATATTACACCTCGGCAGTTGATAAAGCAACGGAAACTTGTTTCTTGCTATGCCAACTTACTAGGAATTTGAAAAGAAATGACACGTACAACTAGTACTTTTCCTATCCAACCTGCAACCAGCAAAATCGGAATTGGAAAAACCAACCAAAGAGCAATCACTACCCTTAGAGAACCATAACCCATACTTAGTCCTACCACAAAGATACCTAAGTATGCGCTTAACGGATTTTAAATGTGACTCCTTGGGATATGATTGATACCTAGCACACATACATACACTAAACATAATGCCGGTACGAGAAGCGGTAAGGTAAAGAAAGGAACCAATCATACCTCTATACCTTTTTACAACAACTAGCTTACCATGTTCGTCACGTTCAAGATTAACCGCGGTAGGCATTGGAGTGTAAATAGCCTTTGATTTTTCCATATCGAATCGCTTTAATAGTTCTTGACAATACTTGGTTTAACTTACAAACATCCCTTTCTCGAGTTGATTAATTTGAAGCCCAAGGAAGTATTTTAATTCACCCATCATACTCATTTCAAATTCTGCCTGCATCAACTTAGAAAACTCCTTGACCAATGATGTATTAGTAGAATCAAATATGATATCATCTACATAAACTTGTACTAAAATTGAATGTTTTCCTTGGCATTTAATGAAAAGTGTTATATCAACCTTTCCTCTTGAGAATCATTGTTCTAACAAAAACTTGCTAAGCCATTCATACCAAGCCCTAGGGGCGTGTTTGAGACCATATAAGGCACGTTTTAGTTTGTCAACATGGTTAGGATACTCAAAGTTTTCAAATCCGGGAGGTTGAGATACATACACCTCTTCATTAATATAGCCATTTAGAAAAGCACTCTTAACATCCATTTGATATAACTTGAAATTTCATGAACATGCAAAGGCAAGAAAAAGGCGTATAGCCTCAAGTCGGGTGAGCGGTGCATAAGTTTCCTCATAGTCGACACCCTTCTCTTGGTTATACCCTTGAGAAACAAGGCGGGTCTTCTTGCAAGTTATTATTCTGTTTTCGTCCAATTTGTTCATAAACACCCGTTTAGTGCCGATTACATGATGGTCTCGCGGAGGAGGGACAAGATCCCAACCTAATTTCTCTTGAATTGGTTCAGCTTATCTTGCATAGCTAAAAACCAATGTTCATCGAGTAAAGCATCTTTGGAGTTTTTAAGCTCAACTTGTGAGACGAAAGCAAAATGATAACAGAAGTTACTTATCTTGGACTGTGTGGTGACTCCTTTTGTGATATCTCCAAGAATATTGTCGATGGGATAACCCTTGATAGATTTACATTCCAATGAGGGATCATTTTCATGGATTTTAGTATTCAGATCTTTTTCTTTGATATATTCACATTCTAATGGAGAATTATTTTCATTTCTTTCAACATCCAGGTCTTTAAGTATACTTTCCAAAGATACACCTACACCATCAAATACAATACCTTTTCTGGCCGATCTCAGACAAGATTCATCAAAAGATACATGCATGGATTCCTCAACAATTTGTAACCTTTTATTAAATACTCTGTAAGCTTTACAAGATTGAGAGTATCTGAGAAAGATACCTTCATTTGCTTTTGAATCAAACTTACCAAGATTTTCCTTTCCATTGTTCAACACAAAACATTTACATCCGAAAATGTAAAGGTGTGAAATATTAGGTTTTCTTTCTTTTAGTAGTTCATACAGAGTTTTGTTTAGAATTTGACGGATTAGGATCCTATTCAAAACATAACAAGTCGTACTTATGGCGTCGGCCCAAAAGTACTTAGGAAGGGCATGTTCATTGATCATAGTTCTTTCGAGTTCTTCTAAAACATGGTTTTTGCGTTTAACTGCTCCATTTTGTTGCGGAGTATATGGTGCAAAAAAATTATGATCAATGACATGTTTTTTACATAATTCCTCAAAGAGGTGGTTTTCAAATTCACCCCCGTGATCGCTTCAGATTGTAACAATTTTAGTGTTTAACATGTTTTGGAACATCTTAGCAAATTTTTCAAACGCGGAAAAAGTGTCACTTTTGCTAGCTAAGAAAATTGTCCAACAAAATCTAGAGAAATCATCTACTATAACAAAACCATAATAATTACCACCTATACTTTTTATTCTTGATGGTCCAAAAAGATCCATGTGGAGAAGTTCAAGTGGTTTTGTTGTAGAGATAATCTTTTAGATTTAAAAGAAAATTTTATTTGTTTTCCCATTTGACACGCATCACATAAGTGATCTTTAGAAAAATTTAATTTGGGTAAACCAACAACTAGATCTTTTGATACAATTTTGTTTAGCAAGTCCAAATTGACATGCGCTAATCGCCATACCAATGCCATGAGTCTTCACTCATGGAGACAAGACATTTAGCGCCAGTCAAAGATACTTCATTCAAGTCAAGCATATATACATTATTAACCCTCAAGTCATTAAACACAAGTTCCTTATTACTATTTTTAATTAAGAAACAATCTTTTGAAAAAGAAACTTTATATCCTTTGTCGCATAATTGACTAATACTAATGAGTTTGCGTTTAAGACCCTCAACTAAAAGGACATCTGAGATAGTAGTAGAAGAGGGATTATCTATACTACCTTTTCCGAGTATAGCTCCCTTGTTGTTATTACCATAGATTACAAAGCCATTCTTCTTAGCCACAAAGTCAAATAATAGGGAAATGTCACCCGTCATATGTCTTGAGCACCCACTGTCAAGAAACCATCTTCTCTCCGTAGTCTCAAGATATTCCACCTACAAAATCAAACAAGGGAAATAAGTACCCAATTTTTATTTGGTCCTTGTGTGTGAGTGAAACATGGGTTTACTTTGGGAGACCATTTGAAAATGCCTTTAGGTACCGAAAATCTTCTAAATCGACATTTTTTAATGATGTGTCCCTCCTTGCAACAATATTGACAGTCTGAGTCTTGATATGAGTTACTTTTTCTTTATTGATCTATTATTTGATAAGAATATTTTTTGTAGGGATTAATCATGCTTTTTCTAAAGTTTGAACGATCAATAGCAAATGTAATTTTGGGTTGTAAGGCCTTGTCTAATTTGGCTTTAAAAACTTTAGTCTCTTTTTTCCAAATGTGACAAGTTTCACAACCATGCCAATTTTGCCAAGATGTCTTTGATACTCTATATCATGGAAGCCTTGAGAGTTTCCAACATATTTTCATATTTGGTAACTTTAAGTTCAATGCATTTTAAAATCTTTTTATTTGAGGCTAAACGTTTGAAAGTTTCCTTAGCCTCGTGATGTAGAGTATCAAATGCATTTTGTAATTCAATATAAGACATTTCATCAACATGATCATATTTAGAGTGACTTACATTTTTTTTTCTTTTTGTGGTGCGCCATAATACACAAGTTTGATTTTTCTTCTTCATCACTAGAGTAATCTTTTCTTGATGAATCACTATCATTATCCCAAGCAATGTAAGCTCTTCTAGCTTTGTTCGGTTTCTTTTGAAACTTGTTTCTTACTTTGTCTTTCTTGAACAAGGGACAATTTGGTTTATAATGACCAGGTTTCCCACAATTGTAACAAGATCCCTTTGACTTATTTATCTTGCTTTCAAAAGGTTTGTTTGGCTTAACTTGCCTTCTATAGTCAACGAGATTCTTGTACGAATGTTGAGTTTCATTCTTCCGAAGATATCTATTGTACTTCCTTACGAATAAACCCAAATCTTCATCCAGACTCTCATCTCCATCACTTGAGTCACTTCCGCTTGAGTCTATGGTGGAAGACTTGGAACTTGAAGCCCTTAACGCAATGGACTTCTTCTCCGTGTCCCTCAGCTTTTCTTTCTTCTCTTTATTTTCATGCTTATTAAGATTTGTGAGCCCTTGCTCATGTTCTTGAAGTTTACTTATCAGTGTTGTAAGATCCAATGTAGTTAGATCATTGGATTCCTTGATAGCTGTGACCTTAGGTTTCCATTCCCTGTTAAGACATCTCAAAATCTTGTTAATAGCAACAACATTGGAAGTAATATGACCAAGTGTGTGTAAGCGATTTATTATGTGAGAAAATCACTTTTGCATGTCCGCAATGGTTTCACCATGATTCATGTGAAAAAGATCAAACTCTTGAGTTAAAGTGTTAATCCTTGCTAGTTTGACATTATTTGTACCCTAATGGGTAACTTGTAAAGCATCCCACATTGCCTTTGCGGTAGCACAATGCGAGATACGAAAGTATTCATCAACTCCAAGAGCTTATATGAGCATATTTTTACCTTTCCAGTTATAAGCATAGTTTTTCTCATATTTTTCATACAATTATGCTTCTGGTTTAGGTACAATGGCACCCTTATTGTTTAACATAGTTATGTCCATAGGACCTTCTTCTATGACTTTCCAATTTTTTCTATCAACGGAATTGATATGCACACGCATACAATCTTTCCAATAGCTATAGTTTTCATCGGCGAAAATAGGCACTCTATTATACGCCCCTTTTGGATCATTCTCTATTATCTAAAGAGTTACATGTGAAGCACTAGATGAATCAGTGCTCTGATACCACTTGTTAGACAATAGGACTTATCTAGAACTGGGGTTGAATAGATACCTTGATTTTTAAAGTCAATTTTTAAGAAAAACTTGAAGTGCATTGAAAGCTACCCAGATACACTCGTCTAAAACGATCCTCTATTGAAAAGACCTGATATGAAAAAAACCGAATGGAATGAATCAATGAGAATTATTAACAATTAACTCAATTATAATTGATCACTTATACTATTTAACTAATTTCAATTACTTCTAATGAAGTGTTGAGAAGACAATACACAAATTTGTACTTTTGGACTTTTATCGAACCCTTGGTGTGCTTAATTTCCCCAAGTTCAATCTACCTTAATTTGTAGTGTTGAAATAAATTATAGAAAACAAAGTGATTACTATAGTTTTTATAAACATTTTTTTTGCACTACAAGTCAGGACAATTGAACCACAAGAGCAAATTTTCAAATTTATGCAAATAAGTAGTAAATAGCGACAAAGAAAAACGACACGCGATTTGTTAAGGAAGTTCCCCTTGTCGTCCTCGCACGAGGTACGTCTGCCCATAATTCTACAATTTTGAATTAGGATAGTTGCTATTATGATTGCAAAGTTTATACAAGAGATAAAAAATTGTCACCACAATTCAAACCCAATATGTTGAATTGAAAACTAAGCTCCTCTCTTCCCTTGATTCGATTTGAATCAAGTAGGTCAACAATCTTCGATAAACCTCTGATTATAGCTACCTTGTTGAGAACCCAAACCGTTTCTCAAACCCTCTTCTCGGCTGATTCGATATCAAGATGATGACCCTAATTCTTCCTTCAAAATTCTTTGATTGTAGCTACCTTGTTGAGCGAACCCACAATTCCTCAATCCCTTAAGCACGACTGAATTTGATGAAGCAAAGAATTGTCAAAAACCCCAAAATCCCAATGATCCTTGAGGACAAAAACCTCATATTTTATTCAAGAAAAACCCATAATTACTCAACCCGAACAAGATCGCAATCTTATACTTTGGACGTTGTCAACATAGGCTCCGCACCTTGATCGACAAAAAATATTATGTGTAGTTGTCAATGGATGAGTGTGAGGTTGAAGATGATGAGTACCTTGTGTATCTATTTAAATTTTCTTATTAAAAACCAAATGAAATAACCAAACAAGTATATATATGTTATCTAAGGTCAAGACCCAAACTAACAGACTGAAAAATAGTTTTTACGAGCGAGCGGTCGACCTATGCAAAAGGGGACTCGACCTGATCATTCCCGTAAGTGCCATATGACAGTGTATACAAGCCATGTATCAACCTATGTAGAAGGATAACTCGACCTGAGCATTCCTGAAGATGCCACATGACAAAGTGCAAGATCCATGCGTCGACCGCTCCAGGGGTATGCGTCGATGCATAGTTCCTAAACATTGCTTCCAGGATGAGTCGACCACATAGTCGACGTGAGCAAACCTGAGACTTTCCAAAGCAGAAACTTTTAATCATGCGTCGACCTGAGCTTTCTTTGAGCCGAGTCATAGAATGTAAATTTTTAAAAATACAAATTTTTGAATACTTTTCATGCTACTTTGTCCACCATATCATCTAACAACATTTCCAACATAGTTTTGACATCATTGAAATCTTTCCATCACATACTCCCACTTTTTTATGATGGAAAAACTTGTCCTTAGCACCATGTATCTGGAATGTTCATCTTGGATATTTCTCCCCTATCTATGTGCACTCTTTCGTTTCATATCATCTGTTCTTGACTTCCACATGCTTCTCCCCCTTTGACAACATCAAAAAGAGTTAAATCAACATGTTAAAGTAACAGTAATTAATATAAGCAAGGTTAGATCATTATCTAATTTGGAAATCAATGGCTCTAACAAACAATCACATAAAGAGATGTTAGAGAGGGGCATAGAAAAATAATTAGACACCAATCATATAGTATGGTTACAAGCCGATGTTTAAAGGAAGACAAACACAAAGTAAGTCATAATAAAAAATAATTAAACTGCGAATACAAGCTAAAATTTGCAAAAAAATATCAATTTTTATCACTCTCATTTCCTTGTTGTGGTGGAGGATTTGATGGTTGGTTAAAAGGGAAGTGTTGCATGAAATTGTTGGTGAAGTTGTTTTCTTGAGACTCCATCATCCCATACAAAGTATTGTATCTTTGATTCTGAATGGTAGAATATGCGGCAAATTGTTCACCGTGTACTCTGACATGGTTTGATAGAGTGGCAAGTCTCTCATTCACAAGTGAGGAGTTCTCCTCCTGTTGAAGGCGCATAGACTCAAGCAGGTTCAGAATGTTAGCATTGTTTCCACCTGTCACTTCATCTTCATTCATGGCAGCAACATTTTCACTTTCCTCATTATCTTCATCCCGTTCCTCTTCAATATGATCTTCTTGATGCAAGCTCACATTATTTCTTCTTATTACATACCTATATCTTTACTGATTCGCATCCCAATGGTGACCCATCATAGTCAAAGTTTTCTGAGTGAACTCTTGATCAGTTGTTATTCTAATAAAGGGAATACCTAGAACACCAATGGCGGCCTTGTTGAGAACATGTTGAATAAAGGAAGTGTATTCCAATGCTGCTCCTCTATCCGAATCCTTCAGACTATACATTTTGCTTGCAATGTAGTGAGGCCAATTTATCCTCATTTTGTTCTTGATAGCATAAATAAAATGGACCTCCGGTTGATCAACTCTTGAATATCCACCCTTCTTAAGGAGAATGATGCGAGAAACAATCCATTGCAAAATACTGTCAAGTGGCTTCAATGAACCAATTGTGACCGACTTTGGAAATCAAGTGCAATTTACAACATTTTCCGAGTATAGCTGTTTCAGCATAGAGTTTAGAGAAAGCTTGAAGTCATATCCTTCAAATTTATTGGTATGATGCGGTGGGAGAACTGACTTGAGGTTTTGCATTTGTGTTTGCAAATTTTCCATGTTTAGAAAAATAAAATAAAATCAAAAACTAAAAAAGAAATGAAAAATATGAAAATATAAAACAATGGGCCAAGGGGGGGGGGGTGCAGAAAGCACAAAATGGGTGTCAAAAGCATGGAACAACACAGACCCAGCCCACTTGCTTCATCTTCAACCTTGTGACAAACAAAAACGCGCGCTTGATGTTCAAATCTGGAAATCCTGCATACGTGCTCTAAAGCAAAAACTCACAACACAAATTTATAGCATTTTCCAACACGATTCCAACCATGTAAAGAACTTAATCTAACTCTCAAAGACCAGAGAGAATTTCTCTGGCCCTAATTTCTAACCTAACTTTTTCAGAAAGTTCATCAATCAAATTCTCCCAACTCAGTTAACTTAAATAAAATCTATGCATATGTACAGCTTAAGGGCAATGAGTACTACATTTTTTATTCACAAACCTAAGCTTAATGATTCCTAAATAGAGAGATAGAAAGTTGGAAAATACCTGCTTCAGTTGAACATGAGTATGGCAATGTAGGGATTTTTAGTGAGGCCTGAGATGCTTGTGAGCTTGTCTGAACTTCCTCTGACCTTCCCCAATGCTTAGTTGGATTTGTACTTGCTTGAATAAGCTTGTAGAAGTCAACCTGCACAAACAGAATTCAGAAATGGTGAAGGGTGCAAATGGAGTTACAGTCACTGGCCAATGGTTGGGAGATCTTAGGTGGGTTGTATGGAGTGTGTTGGAAGAGGTTTGGGGCAAAACACATGAGTGGTTTGTGAGATGGAGGTGAAACTGCAGAAGCTGCCCTATTTTGCAAGAAGATGGTGTTTTGGTGTTTTGGAAGGCTTTAGAAGTGGTTAGCTCGTGCTTCTTACTTAAGGAAATCTGCAAAAATTATTTTGAATGGTTACAAGAGTTGGTTTTATCAGATACAAGAGTTCCCTTTGTTTTTGCAAGTTGACTTGGCTTTTAAGAAAAGTGTGAAATGACAATGCAAAGGGTTGTACCATCTAGCTTAGGGTCTGCCAAGAGTTGGTATACTTTTCCCTATCTTTGTGGACATTGTTTGCTGTGAAAGAATGGTCCAATGCTCAAGAGAAACAAAAATGCATAAAGTTGTGCTTTATGAAAATAACATTGTTGCCTTTTTACCAAAAATCGATTAAACCCTTGTGTAAACTTCCATTGATCAGAACAATGCCTTAATCCACTGAGTTTGCATTCAATTTTTGAGTGTGGAAGGGTTTAGATACCTGTAAACAAGTACAAACAAGGCTGGATAGAAATTGCAACTTGTAGCATAGTGAAAAATGCCATGGATCAAAGTGTCTTTTTTCCAAATTCAAACCTTCGATTCTCCCTAACCATAAGTGATTTTGGAGAGTTATTGGACATTTTGGAAAGCTTGTAACATGGTATACAATCCATATTTGAAATTCATTTTGAAATTCCAATTGGAACTAGGTGAAAAATTGCCATGAAGATATGTCAAAATCCTGCCTAAACTAGGGCAAAATTTCACTAAGTTAAAAGTTTCATGGACCCTTATTCCAAAACTCATAACTTGAGATCCAAGCATATTTTGGGAAAACTTTGTAAATAAAAGTTGTATATTTTGTGGAGGACTAAAACTTTCATGTTGGAAGTTTTGTTTTAATCCCATTGCATCATGGTGAAAATGTTAGGCAAAGTTGGGAAAAAATAAGAAAATTTCATAACTTAGAAAAATTCTAAGTTATGAAAATTTTCAATCTTAAACCCTAATTTGCAAAATTAGGTTTCTTGGTGAACAAGTTTCATGTTTTGACACATATTGATGAAAAGTGACCCTTGGCACTTGATTTTGACCAAAAAGTCAAAGTTTGACTTTTTAGTGTACAATTGATTTTTGATCAGTTGACTGGAAAATTCATCTGTCAATCCAATACTTTTGAGATCTTTTGAACCTTGTGATTAGGTTAAGATGATTCCATTGAGTCCTTGAATCCATAATTTAACCCAAATTGCCATTGGCTAGGTTAAAAATCAGAAATTGCCCTTATAGAGTCAAAACCCTAAAAATGACCATTTTGCCCTTTTGAAGATCTGATCAAATTTCTTGAGGAGTTGTGGTCCAAACTTGATCAAATGGTTCATATGAGTTTATATTGTTTATGTGGATAAAAATTATGAGTTTTGACTGTAAATTGGTCACAGTTGACTTTTCCCCCAATACAGTTGATTTTTAGGTCAATTATCCAATTGACTGGGCAAAAATTTGATTCAAGGCTTGAAACTTGGTATGAGCAATCTTATAAGTCCAACATGAAGTATGAAAGTCACATGGGGCATTATAAGCCCAAAATTCCTTGTGAAAACTCAAACCCTTATTTCAGGTCATTAGTGCAAGGAGATGTCTTGAGTAGAGCAAACCCTGATCCTGTCTGGAGTCCAAAGAGTCTTGTGGGGGGGAAATCTTGATAAAATGAGAGGGAAAATTTTGGGGTACAACAGCTGCCCCTGTTCAATCTTCTTGAACCTGAAGAGTTAGATTGGCGAGTTTGCCTTTCGTGACTCGAAGGTAAAAGATGATTGGACACTAGAGTGCCCGTAAATTTGCACTCGTCAAAAATGTAGCTGAGGAAATTGGCTTAAAGATGCCATTTGGAGATGGTAGAATCTTGCTGGAGATGGACTTATAGATGCCATCCAAGACTGTTTGTTGAAAATTAGGAGAATGAACATCAGAATGGTATCCGTATCTGGAACGTATCTGAGTTATATCTGGAGATTGGATTTGTATGAGCAAGGGAATGGAGTCCGTGTTTGGAGCGTATCCGAGCTGTAACTGTATTTGATTATTGAATGAATAACAGAATGACTGCCGTGTTTGGAGTGTATTTGTATTGTATCTGAATCTGAATAAGCGATAGAATAGCATCCGTGTCTGGAGCAACTCTCGGCTGGGAAATGTTTAAATGAGTGACAGAATGGCTACCGTGTCTGGAGCATATCTGGACTGTATCTGAAGTTGAGAACTGTATGAGTAGCAGAATGACTTCCTTGTCTGGAATGTATCCGTACTGTAATTGGGATATGAAAAAATGATAGAATAACTTCTGTGTCTGGAGTGTATCTAATCTGTATCTGATTGCTGACGTCTGAATAAGTGACAGAATGACATCCTTGTCTAGTGCGTATCCGTACTGTATCTGAATTCTGAATATCTTTTATAGATAACTTTTAATCTTATCCTGAAAATGGTAAAATGCTAGCTGAAACATAAAATTATGTTGCATGAAATGTATGATGCAATAAAATGTGTTTTATCAATGGTTATGGTATATGAATGTAATGTATGCGCATGTAAGCTGATTAGCTGTCTTGCTGAGGAAAATTAATCCTTGATAGCTGGAGATAATGAAGACTTTGACTACTGTCGGGGAAAATAAATCCTTGACCACTGCTGGAGATTCATAATCTTTGATTGTTGAGGATGAGAAATCCTTGGACCACTGTCGGGGATAGAAAATCCTTGGCAACTAGTTGGGATTAACAAGAACTTTGACAACTTCTGTGGGATGTGAGAATCCTTCATGACTTTCCCGGGGAAAAGGGATCTTTCAAGTCTGCTTGAGAAACCTGTTTGGGGAATCCAGAGATCTTTGACGACTGCAGTTGGGGAGTACATCAATAGGAATCCTTACTCGGTTGGGGAAATAGGGAAACTCTGATGATCTCTACTGGGGATTAGATGAAAGAAAACATTGATCTGTTGGAGAATAAGGTAAACTTTAATGGCTTTTGCGGCGAGTAAGAATGAGGAACTTCAATCTTCTGGGGAACTGAAACCTTGGGGGGTTCACTGGAGAAGTGAGAATGAGAATCTTCGATCTGCAAGGGTAAAAGTTTGACAAACTCAAGCTGGGGAGTGATGAAGGCTCTGGCAACTTTTACAAAGGAATCCAGACTGAGGATCTTCAATCTGCTAGGGGAAAATAAATCCATGGGGACTTCAAACTGGGGAGTTAAGAAACTCTATGGGGAATAGCTATACTGTTGGAGAGTAAGCTATCCGGCTGGAGAGTAAGTTCAAGACTTTGGGGGAAGAGGCTTATTCCTGTTTGGAACAAATTCAGGAGCTTGGGTTGTATGCTAATCTACTGGGGAATTATCCTTAGTTGAGGATGAAAGTTAACTGTTATCTGGTTGATCTCAGATTTTAAGACAAATTGCTGGGGAATCTGGAGAAACTGGATGGTTTATGCTGTGGATTGGTAGTTGGAAACTTGACTCTGTCGGGGATTGAGAGGTTTCATCTTTGCTGAGGATTTATGACCCAAATTTTTTGCTCTGCTGAGGATTTTAACTCTGATGAGAATTAAAGGTTTGAAAATATGACTCCGCCGGGGATTGGGAGTTTGAAGTTTAGACTCTGGCGAAGATTCTGAAATTATAACTCCGCTGGGGGTATGTTTTCAAGGTTGTAGCTCCGCTAGGGATCTAGATGACGTAATGCAGGAAATTTCTCTTGGAATGGCCTAAAGACGTTTTCCTATCCTTTCAACATGTCAGTAATTATTCTTTCACATTTCGTTTATTTGTAAACAGTGATTATATTCAAATGCATATGCTTATTTAATAAATCGTTGGACGTTTTCAAATAAAAACACGAGTGTAAAGAAAAAGAAAAGGCAAATAGTTTTCTGCACTTTGAAGTATCTTTGTATTAACTTTGTGTAAGTATTTTGTACAAAGGAGACATACATCTTAGTAAGAGAATGTTGTCATAAAAATTGAGAAAAATTTATACAAATAAAGATGGCTATGTGTAAAAAAATCCACGGGGTTCCCATTCTGCTATAGCCTTCGTAACTCTGGATATCTTGTCCATTCGCTGCTTCGCCCGAAGATGATTGGATTGATCAGAAGCCTGGAGTTTGTCTGTGAAGAGATTATTCTTAAAGTGATCCGACGAGACATAGTCATACGCTTTAATTCCCTAACTTTTTCCTGGACCGCCCTTTCGGGTTTTCGATCCACCGGGAAACCTTTTTTTGCCCAAGTCGCCCTTTCGGGTTTTCAACTTGCCGGGTGTACAGATTTTTTTCCGTTTATCCCTAATTTTTGCCTGAATCACCCTTTCGGGTTTTCGATTCACCGGGATGCCCATTTTTGCCCAAGTCGCCCTTTCGGGTTTTCAACTTGTCGGGTCGTTTATGCGTAGTATCTTTTGACTATGTCTGCATTCGTAGGGTGCGGCAGGTCGTCGCCGTCCATGGTGGTCAGGATCATTGCCCCACCAGAAAAGATGTTTTTGATCACAAATGGTCCTTCGTAAGTAGAAGTCCATTTTCCCCTGGGATCACTTTGCAACAAGATGATCCGCTTGATTACAAGGTCCCTGACTTGATATACCTGGCGTATGACTTTCTTGTTGAAAGCCTTGATAATTCGTTTCTGATACGCCTGACCATGGCAAACAACAGTAAGTCTCTTTTCGTCAATCAAGTTAAGTTGATCAAGCTGGTTCTGAATCCAATCGTCTTCACTCAAACCAGCATCCTTCATGATTCTCAAGGAGGGAATCTGAACCTCGATAGGTAAAATAGCTTCCATGCCGTATACCAAAGAATAGGGTGTTGCCCCAGTTGATGTTCGTGCTGTGGTATGGTACCCGTGCAGAGCAAACAGTAACATCTCATGCCAGTCCTTATATGTGACTGTCATCTTTTGAATGATCTTCTTGATATTTTTGTTCGCAGCTTCGACAACACCGTTCATCTTTGGCCGATAGGGAGATGAATTGTGATGTTGAATCTGGAACTGCTCGCACAAGGCGGTGATCATAGTGTTGTTTAGGTTTGTACCATTATCAGTGATAATCCTGTCAGGGATACCATACCGACAAATGAGGTTCTGCTTGATGAAGCGGGCAACCACATTCTTTGTAATAGAGGCGAAGGAAGCTGCTTCGACCCACTTGGTAAAGTAATCAATGGCCACCAGGATGAAACATTGTCCAT
Organism: Vicia faba; assembly: GCA_948472305.1. Taxonomy (NCBI): domain Eukaryota; kingdom Viridiplantae; phylum Streptophyta; class Magnoliopsida; order Fabales; family Fabaceae; genus Vicia; species Vicia faba. The sequence goes on from OX451739.1 coordinate 1,228,870,625, forward strand.
TAGATGCTGTAGGCTTGATCTCTCCAATCATGTCAATTCCCCACATCGCGAATGGCCAAGGAGATGTTAAGACATTGAGAGGAACTGGAGGTATATGTACCTTGTCAGCATAGATTTGACATTTGTGACAAGTACGGGAATGTTGACGACAATCAGCTTCCATGGTAGACCAGTAATAGCGTGCCCGTAGAATCTTCTTAGCCATCTTATGACCGCTCGAGTGGGTGCCAAAGGTACCATTGTGCAATTCAGCCATGATCTGCTCAACTTCAACCTTGTCCACACAACGGAGTAGAATGCAATCATCATTGCGCTTGTATAGGATACCATTGCTTAGGAAGAACTTAGCTGAGAACCTCCTTAAGAACTTTTTGTCGTTGACTGAAGCTCCTTCAGGGTATTCTTGTGCTTCGAGATACCTTTTAACGTCGTGAAACCAAGGTCGGTCCACTACTTCTTCGGTATTAATCTCGTGACAATGTGCAAGTTCGTCCATCCGTTCAATGGTGATTTGGGGAGCCTCATTATCCCAGTTAAGTTTAAACATGGATGACATTGTAGCTAGCGCATCTGTTAGCTGATTCTCTTCTTGCGGGAAGTGCTCGAAGGTAATCTGCTCGAAATATGGTAACAATGTCAGGACATGTTCTTTGTAAGGGATGAGGTTTGGATGTTTAGTATCTCACTCTCCTTTGATTTGACTGATAACCAAAGGTGAGTCCCCAAATACAATCAAATATTTGATTCCCAAGTCAATAGCGGCCTTGAGACCAAAGATACAAGCTTCATACTCGTCCATGTTGTTGGTGCCGTTGAAGCAGAGTCTAGCAGTGAAAGGTGTATGGCAACCTTCTGGAGGAACCATCAAAGTACAGGGTCCATCGGGATCCTTGTTCAGGTCCTTCATACAGTTTGTTCTCTTCAATGTTGCTCAAGGTCATGATATCCTCGTCGGGGAAGTCGAATCTCATGGATTGGTAATATTCGACAGCTTGATGGGCCAGATGATCGGCTAGCACACTCCCCTTTATAGCTTTTTGGGTCGTGTACTGTATATCATATTCGGTGAGGATCATTTGCCATCTAGCGATTCTTCCGGATAAAGCAGGCTTTTCAAAGATGTACTTGATCAGATCCATATTAGAGATCAGCAAAGTGGTATGTGTCAACATATACTGCCTTAGCTGGCGAGCAACCCATACCAAAACGCAGCAAGTTTTCTCGAGCAGTGAGTAGCGGGTCTCGCAGTCGGTAAACTTTTTGATAAGGTAATAAATGGCATGCTCTTTTCAGCCAGACTAGTCATGTTGGCCCAGTACGCACCCCATTGAATTCTCCAGGACGGTCAGATACATGATTAACGGCCTTCCTTCGACGGGTGGCATCAAGATAAGAGGTTCCAGCAAATACTCCTTGATTTTATCGAAAGCAACTTGACAGTCGTCATTCCATTTAACCACCTGATCTTTCTTCAACAGTTTGAAGATTGGCTCACAGGTAGATGTTAGGTGAGAAATGAACCTTGCAATGTAGTTTAGGCGTCCCAAGAAACCTCTGACCTCCTTCTCAGTGCGAGGGGCAGGCATTTCTTGTATAGCTTTGACTTTGGCAGGATCAACCTCGATGCCTTCGTTACTGACGATGAAACCCAAAAGTTTACCGGACCTGACTCCGAAAGTGCACTTGTTAGGGTTCAGTCTGAGCTTGTACTCTTTCAACCTGACAAACAGCTTTTACAGATGGTCGAGGTGTTCTTCTTCAGTTTGTGAACGGGCTATCATGTCGTCTACGTAGACCTCTATCTCATGATGTATAATATCATGAAACAAAGCCACCATGGCGTGCTGATAGGTTGCCCCGACATTCTTTAGTCTGAATGGCATCACTTTATAACAGAACGTACCCCACTGTGTAACGAAGGTAGTTTTCTCCATGTCTTCAGGGGCCATTTTGATCTGGTTGTACCCTGAGAATCCGTTCGTGAAAGAAAATACCTTGTGCTGAGCTGTATTGTCAACCAAGATATTAATGTGCGGTAGTGGAAAATCATCTTTAGGGCTAGCCTTATTTAAGTCTCTGTAATCCACGCACATCCTGACTTTTCCGTCCTTCTTAGGCACGGGCACAATGTTAGCAACCCATTATGGATAGGATGTAACAGCAAGAAAGCCAGCATTGAACTGCTCCATCTCTTCATCTTTGATCTTTTCAGACATGTCGGACCTCATTCGGCAGACTTTTGTTTAATTGGTGGACAATCTTCTCTTGTAGGGAGACGGTGAACCACAATATCTCTATCAAGTCAAGACATGTCTTCGTAGGACCAGGCGAAGATCTCGACATATTTATTTAACAGCTGAACTAAGCGCTCCTTTACACTTGGCTCTAGGTTGGCACCCACTCTAACTTCTTTTCTGTCTTCCTTTGTTCCCAAGTTGATAGTCTCTAACAACTCCCCGTGAGGTAAAATAGCCCTTTCTTCCTATTGTAGCAGTCTAGCCAACTCTCCAGGCACTTCACAGTCTTCATCACCTTCGTACTCGACATGGTAGACCAGATCTTCAGAGTCACTGAAGGCCATAGCAGAATTGTTACCCATGAAATCCGGAATGGATGGGTACCTGCATTGGTGAGTGTGGGTGCGTGTAAGGGATAGCCACCTTTAAACAAATAAAATGTAAAAATAAAGAAAATGAACACAAAAGTTTATATATGAAAACATCCATGATTCATAAAAATGGCATATGAAGATGAAAAATCAAACCCTTACAAATGGACCGATGTACCTCGAGTAAGGCACATGGTTAAAAGTGTACGAATTGTTTAAGAATTATTGCAAACCAACAGAAATGTCTGAAAGATAAATTACTGATTGATGAAAGTAATAGGAATAAAGTCCTTTGCCTCCCAATTGCACAAGCCTCCTTCAACGGTAGGTAAAATCCAGTCTTCAAGATTGCTCTCCTCTTCACCATCCTCCAAAGCACTGACTCCACGATGAGTGATCTTCACTGGTGGTCCTACAGCCCGGGAGCGATGCATAGCCTTCTGACTAGCAGCAGTAAAACCCAAGCCGAATTTATCAGACTTGAAAGGAAAATCGGGAAGTTGCCCCCAGATTGTGCTTCCTCCTTCTTCAATCACAGCCTTTGCATCTTTGAGTGACGACATCCGAGGCGGAGGTCGGGAAATCATGGGTACAGAAGGCACTGCCGCAATCTCCTGAGCTACTTCCTCAAAATGCTGAAAGGGGGTTTAGATGAATTCACCATCCAATTCCACATAGCGGAAAGAATTAAGATGGCTTATCATGTATTCCTCCTCACCGAGAACTGTCACAATTTCCCCTTGTACAGGGTACTTAAGCTTTTGGTGCAGAGTTGAAGTAACGGCTCCAACACGATGAATCCAGGGTCTTCCCAACAAGCAAGAATAGGAGGGACGAATGTCCATGACATAGAATGTGGAATTGAAGGTTTCAGTACCCACTTTAATCGGGATGTCCACCTCCCCGTGGACCATCCGTTTAGAACCATCAAAGGCTCTGACAATGATGTTGTTGGGCTTCAAATTTAGACCTTCACAATCTAGCCTATCCAATGCCTTCTTTGGTAAGACATTCAGCGATGAACCAGTGTCCACCAGAACATGTGCCAGAGTAGTCCCTCTGTATTCCACCGAGACATGTAGGGCGTCATTATGTTCTCTCCCTTTGACTGTTAGATCGGCTTCGGAGAACCCTAGACCGTTGTCTGCTGTTAGGATAGCTATACATTCTTGAAACTGATCCGCAGAGGTTTCCTGGGGCACATGGGCCGTCTTCAAGAATCTGATCAAAGCTTTGGCATGAGCTTCAGAACAGAACAACAGGGCCAGCATAGAGATTTTTGAAAGGGTTTTCCCCAGTTGCTCAACAACATTATAATCGCTTCTCTTGATTATTCTCAAAATCTCTTCCATTTCTTTTTGAGTGGTCTCGGGGATGACCAAAGGCTGAGCCCTCTCCTGATGGGCGCTTCTTAGATCCCCTTACCTTTATCAGCAGCAACAACAGAGGGTACAACTACGGGAGTAACAATTTCTTCAATAACTGGAGTTCACATAGATATGTTAACTAGCACAGGAGTAACCTTAGGAGCATTTGAGGGTCCGAAGATTGCCTTTGGAGGAGCAATCTCCGGAGAGAAAATTCTTCCACTGCGGGTGATTTTACTCGTCCCAGCAATATTTCCTATGTCAGGAGTCTCTTCATCGGAACTTTCTTCAACTGATTCAATCTGCTTAACACCGTGGTAGAAGATCTCTCCTCCATAATTCCACGGTATTGATTTGTTGGACTTGTATGGGATAGGCCCTGACATAGTTATCTTCAGAGGTACAGTCTTTGGATCGGATGTAATCTTAACAGGTATTTTGGAGACCTTGGAAAGATTGGAAGATATGGTAATTATAGCAACATCGTTGACAAGAGTTGGAGTAACAGGAGTTTTCTCAAAGAGGATTTCTTGATTATCCATTAGGCATTGGATGCCTAATTTCAACAACGGACAATCAGATTATAAGGACGAATAAAGGTAGCAATCTTTTTCACAGCCCGAGATAATCCCGGCTTTCAACAGATTCAACTTGATTATTGGTAACGGAGTCATCAAATCACCACCAACAACAACAAAAAGATCTTCTTCAGTAGCATGGGCATTGTGACCATGTTTTGGCATTGGAGCAGAGATCACGTTAGGCTTTTCAGAGGCGTCGAATTCCACCTCTTTAGCATCAATTAGATCCTGGATCTTATTTTTGAGGGCCTAACAATTGTTGGTGTCATGCCCCAGGCTGTCAGAATGATAAGCACACTTCGCATTTGAATGGTAATAAGGAGAAGATGTATTCGGATTCTTTGGCGCTTCTTTCAAACTTGGAAGGTTTAACTTCAACAAATGAGGGAGAACCTGAGCAGGTGTCATGTTGATCCGGCTGAATTTTCGTGCAGGCCTTTCCACCCTTGCTTGGTTGGTTCTGGGTTGATTATTTCTAGGCTGATCAGCTGTAGTCTTCTGAATCATTACAGCCCCCACCGTTGGTTGGAGCTCAACTCTTCCTTGACTTCTCTAAGAGTAGACAACTGATACCTCTTTCTTTGCAGGAAAGGTCTTCTTAATAGCAGCGGAAGCAGATGCATCCTTTTGAATTTTTCTGCTCTTAATGTCGGATTCAACTCTTTCACCAGTCAGAATTAACTCGGTGAACCCCGCCGACGAACTTCCGATCAAGTGATTAAAGAATGGACCTGACAGGGTCCCCAAAAACATATCCACAAGCTCTCTCTCAGACAATGGTGGTTGCACCCTTCCAGCCAAGTCCCTCCATTTCTGGGCATACTCCTTAAAGCCTTCATTAGAGACCATACCCATACTCTGTAATTGAGTACGGGTTGGTGCTAAATCCACATTATATTGATATTGTCTGTAGAAGGCGGCAGCCAAATCCTCCCAGTTGTGCAAATCAGACCTCTCTAGCTGGTAAAACCAATCTAACTGCGTCCCAGAAAGACTGTCCTGGAAGAAATGAACCCACAGGTCCTTATCAAAAGAATGAGGTTGGATCTTTCTGACGTAAGACTGCGGATGCATCTTTGGACAAGACAAACCATCATATTTAGCAAATATAGGCACCTTGAATTTAGTGGGAATCACAATCCCAGCAACCAAACCTAACTCTTCGAAGTCTAACCCAGACACTCTTTGCACCTCCATAGCTGCCAGACGCTCTTCCAGATTCTTATACTTGTCATCTGCAGGAGGGTACTGCTGCTCAGAATAATCTTCATCCTCTTCATCTTCTTCTTCCTCAGACTCAGATTGCACGACAGTTCCTTTACCTTTACCAACCCCTTCATCAGATGTTGAGGGGAAATCCAGGACCCTTCTAGCTTGGCCTTCAAATCTTCTACCCATGGTTGCCACTCCAACCCTCTTCTTTTTCTTCTTCTCTTTTTCCTTTTCCAGCAGACCTTTGAGCTCCTCCTGACCCTTTGCCAAGGTCATGAGTAGCTGTTGGAACTGTGAATTCTGCGCTTGTAAGTCTTTGACCGTCTGCTCTATATCCATCTGCTGAAATAAACAGCAGAGAGATAAGGAAACCTGGTGTGAAGACCTGCTTATGCATATGATGAATGATGTGTATTCATGTAATGCATTCAAGGATTCAAAAATTCAAATTTGTTTCAAACAAAAAGAATACACGTCATATTAATAAGAAGAATTTGTTAGTACATAAATGCCCCATGGGTAAAATAATACAAAATTCTAATGTAAAAAGACGTTGCGCATCCTCTTTGGTGCTATGTAGGTGTTGAGATTTTGCTCTTCGTGGAGTTGACGAGTAAGTTCCAAAACCTTCTTCTCACTGGCGTAGAATTGGGCTTCAAAAGTATTGTGTTCTCCCTTGAGCTGTATCCAACTCCTTTGCAAATCTTCCAATGATGTTGGCATGTCAGGATGTAGGAGGGTGTATGGAACCTCTCCTTCCATAACAGGCTCTTTGATCACGGGGAGAATGTAGGGGTAAGGCATCATAATACTTTGGGCGCGGGTTCGTACCCACTTGAGGTAAGGCTCAAGGGGGATGGAATTATTGTGTCCCAATGTCTTACTGTCCACCTTTTTGGGCATCCTCCAGGCTCGGATAAACCTTTGTCGAAGTCCTTGAGAGTCGTTGTCGAAGTCAAAAACCAAGTCTAGAATCAACATGTCATGAGGGCCATCCCTTCGGGCATACCCAAACTGTCTCAGAGCCAAACAAGGGTTGTAGTTGATGCCTCCCCTAATGCCAAGTAGTGGGACATTAACGAATTCCCCACAATGATCAATGATGATGACATTTTCTCTGGACCGAGAACACCAATGAACATCTGAATGTGTAAGAGTCATCAATCGTTGTGACCACCTCGTACCTTGCTCATTCTTCAAAACTGATTGGGGAAGGTGATAAATAAACCACCTTGCTAGAAGAGGAGTACAACACACGGGAACACCTCTTTTCCTCATTGTTTGTGTGTGAAATGAGTGTAGGATGTCCCCAAGCAATGTAGGCACAGGATTTCGAGATATGAAAATCTTGACAGCATTCACATCTATAAGCTGATCAGGGTTTGGGAACAAGACCAAACCATAGATGAGAAGTGCTACAATCTCCTCAAAAGCTTGTAGATCTAGAGAATTCCAACATTCTTGTGCCTTCTCAAACAGAAACTTTACCAAGAAACCCTTGACACCACTTCTGGTTCCCAATGACCTTTGATATCAGATGGTTGCAAGTGTAAGGCTTGAACAACATCTTCAGGCTTGGGCTCTCTTTCCGTACCGTTGTAGGATAGTTGATGGAGAATAAGAATCCTTAGGAGTTGAGAAAATTCCTCCAAAGTAGGCACTAGCTGATAATCAGGAAATGTGAAACAGTGGTGTAGGGGGTCAAAGAACTGGAGAAGAACTTTCACCATGTCTTGTTCAATGTTGGAGTTGACCAAGTTGAGAAGTCTACCATGTCTTTCAGTGAAGGGAGAATTCTCTGGAATCTTGGAAGCAAGCTCCTTGAGTTGAGGAGGGATTCTCACAAGGTTGACCTGGATTGTTTTCCTGCGAAGTGAATCCATTACCTACAAAACAGGAACAAAGATGAAGATCCAAATCCTTGAAATGGTTAGTTGGATGCATATGATGTTTCATGATGTTCATGATGTTATGCACAAGTATATATGTACAAACAAATCACACAAGATCCTAGTTTCAGGCTTGCATGGGGTTTCATAGGTAAGTACCCTCTTGAAGTTTAGTTGGCTCAACCTGTCCTATAAATAGTAACCGGGTTCTAAGGAGCTCAATATCACTGGATTATTTTCTGTGTTCATTGTTTCAGTTTAGCCACTTTACTGGCGACCGAAATATTCCAAGAAAATAACCCTCAATGAGTGTAGTATCGAGTATCTACCAACTTCGGACTGCACCAAAGCCGGTCATCTCACTACCCCTAAAAAGGCCAAGTTGGTCAAGTAAAGGTTCTAAAAGTCCATTAGTGCTTCATGACATCACTCAGCGGCCCCGTATTCTCTTTGATTAACTCAAAGGCTACCGGTACCCATAAATATGTCGCACTAATATAACTATTGCTTCAACCATGTCGGTATACCCCGCACAGTTTCCACAACGTATTGCTATTTACCTATGAATGTTTCCCAAATCCGGGTAGAGGATTCAAACCCAAACAAATAGAACCAAATGTAAAGCAATCAAGGCAAACAATGAAAGCATGTAAAGGTGATCTAAAACCCTAAGGTAACCCCACTTTTAGATTATATCCCCAGCAGAGTCGCCAGTTCTGTGATGTGGTGGGAGAACTGACTTGAGGTTTTGCATTTGTGTTCGCAAATGTTTTGGTTTAGCAAGAGTCGCCACCGACTTTTTATTCATCCAAAGGAAAGGTCAAAAAGCACAGGAAAGACCTTTGAGATGTTTTCTTGGGTTCGGGGGGTAGGTTATGAAAAGGGAAGGTTCTAGCACCCTTTTCATCCATGGTTTTCCATGGGATCTTAGTTACTTGTTTTAGATCACTTGCTTTTGCTTTTCAATTGTTTGAAATGGTGCTTTGTGTGTGGTTTTGAAAGTATTTTGAAAAGAGGCCATCGTTGTGGCAACCTTTGTAATGATTCTTGTTTGAATGTATACAAAGGTGTTTTGTCTTTTGAAAAATGTTTCAATGTTTGAAAGTTTGTTTTGGGAAATGTTTTGAAATTGTGTTGTGATGTGTGTTTGAAAATAGCAAGGATGTTTTGCAAGTTTTGATCAAGTAATTAAGAGTTGTCTACCCTATGTACTCAAAGATCTTTCCTACACATTTTTAACCTTTTGACAGTGTTGTTTTACCATTGCATTTGGTAAACAACCTTGTGTTTGGATGTTAAATGGGACAGGCGTGGGTCATCGTATTGACCATGATAGCAATGGTGCTAAGTATCTTAGCAAGTTTTTTGAGGGACTTAAATCATTTTGTTTAGGCAACCAAGATAGCTTCATCGAGGGACTATGATCTTTTGTTTTTGATTGTTTTGCCAAGATACCTAGCATGCATACCATGGCCATTTTTAAGGCAACAAGTGGATGAAACCCTAGGGGTGCTTGTGTGCATTGTGTTGTCATTTTTCATGCATGTTTGTCTTGTATTAGTCATGCTATTTGTTTTGATTTGTGGTTATCATACAAACCCTAATCTTGCTATCATGGCATATTTGAAAGCATAAAGTGCGTAAAAATAAATCTATCACTATTACAACATTGATATGGGGAGGGGGATACAAATTTGAATAGGGGATTATTTGCAAGAAATTAAAACCCTAAGATTATTACAACCAAATTGAATTCTTTGTTCGAATAATAAATAAGCAAATATTTAAATGGACAATTAAATAAATATGCAAAAAAAATGTTTTTGTATTATTTTTATGTATGTAAAAATAAAATATTTAATATTTCAAAAATAAGAAAAATATTATTTTTATTAAGGGTGGAAACCCTAATTTGTTTTAAGAAAGTATATATATATATATATATATATATATATATATATATATATATATATATATATATATATATATATATATATATATATATATATATATATATATATATATATATATATATATATATATATATATATATATATATATATATATATATATATATATATATATATATATATATATATTATGTATTATTTATTTATGTACAACAAAATAAAAATAAATACAAATGTCAAAAAATAAAAATATGTTAGAAAAATATTATTTAAGTATATTAATAATAAAAATAAACAAATATAATATATTTTTGTATTATTTATAAGTCTTTATTAAAGAAAATAAGAGCATGTTATAAAAGTAATTATTTCTATGTTAGAAAAAATAATAAAAATAATAAAATAAAACATGAAAAATTACGAAATTTTTTTTTTAATAATTTTTCATGTTTAGAAAAATAAAATAAAATCAAAAACTAAAAAAGAAATGAAAAATATGAAAATATAAAACAATGGGCCAAGGGGGGTGCAGAAAGCACAAAAGGGGTGTCAAAAGCATGGAACAACACAGGCCCAACCCACTTGCTTCATCTTCAACCTTGTGACAAACAAAAACGCGTGCTTGATGTTCAAATCTGGAAATCCTGCATACGTGCTCTAAAGCAAAAACTCACAACATAAAAGTTATAGCATTTTCCAACATGATTCCAACCATGTAAAGAACTTAATCTAACTCTCAAAGACCAGAGAGAATTTCTCTGGCCCTAATTTCTAACCTAACTTTTTCAGAAAGTTCATCAATCAAATTCTCCCAACTCAGTTAACTTAAATAAAATCTATGCATATGTACAGGTTAAAGGCAATGAGTACTACATTTTTTATTCACAAACCTAAGCTTAATGATTCCTAAATAGAGAGATAGAAAGTTGGAAAATACCTGCTTCAGTTGAACACGAGTATGGCAATGTAGGGATTTTCAGTGAGGCCTGAGATGCTTGTGAGCTTGTCTGAACTTCCTCCGACCTTCCCCAATGCTTAGTTGGCTTTGTACTTGCTTGAATAAGCTTGTAGAAGTCAACCTGCACAAACAGAATTCAGAAATAGTGAAGGGTGCAAATGGAGTTACAGTCACTGGCCAATGGTTGGTAGAGCTTAGGTGGGTTGTATGGAGTGTGGTTGAAGAGGTTTGGGGTAAAACGTACGAGTGGTTTGTGAGATGGAGGTGAAACTGCAGAAGCTTCCCTATTTTGCAAGAAGATGATGTTTTGGTGTTTTGGAAGGCTTGATAAGTGGTTAGCTCGTGCTTCTTACTTAAGGCAATCTGCAAAACTTGTTTTGAATGGTTACAAGAGTTGGTTTTATCAGATACAAGAGTTCCCTTTGTTTTTGCAAGTTTACTCGGCTTTTAAGAAAAGTGTGAAATGACAATGCAAAGGGCTGTACCATCTAGCTTAGGGTCTGCCAAGAGTTGGTATGCTTTTCCCTATCTTTGTGGACTTTGTTTGCTGTGAAATAATGGTCTAATGCTCAAGAGAAACAAAAATGCATAAAGTTATGCTTTATGAAAATATCATTGTTGCCTTTTTGCCAAAAATGGATTAAACCCTTATGTAAACTTCCATTGATCAGAACAATGCCTTAATCCACTGAGTTTGCATTCAATTTTTGAGTGTGGAAGGGTTTAGATACCTGTAAACAAGTACAAACAAGGATGGATAGAAATTGCAACTTGTAGCATAGTGAAAAATGCCATGGATCAAAGTAACTTTTTGCCAAATTCAAACCTCCGATTCTCCCTAACCATAAATGATTTTGGAGAGTTCTTGGACATTTTGGAAAGCTTGTAACATGCTTTACAATCCATATTTGAAATGCATTTTAATATTACAATTGTAACTAGGTCAAAAATTTCCATGAAGATAGGTCAAAATCCTGCCTAAACTAGGGCAAAATTTCACAAAGTTAAAAGTTTCATGGACCCTTATTTCAAAAATCATAACTTGAGATCCAAGCTTCTTTTGGGAAAACTTTGTTAATAAAAGTTGTAGATTTTGTGGAGGAATACAACTTTCATGTTGGAAGTTTTGTTTGAATCCCATTGCATCATGGTGAAAATGTTGGGCAAAGTTGGGAAAAAATAAGAAAATTTCATAACTTAGAAGAATTCTAAGTTATGAAAAGTTTCAATCTTAAACCCTAATTTGCAAAATTAGGTTTCTTGGTGAACAAGTTTCATGTTTTGACACATCTTGATGAAAAATGACCCTTGACACTTGATTTTGATCAAAAAGTCACAGTTTGACTTTTCAGTGGACAGTTGATTTTTGATCAGTTGACTGGAAAATTCATCTGTCAATCCAATGCTTTTGAGATCTTTTGAACCTTGTGATTAGGTCAAGATGATGCCATTGAGTCCTTGAATCCATAATTGAACCCAATTTTCCATTGGCTAGGTTAAAAATCAGAAATTGCCCTTTTACAATCAAAACCCTAAAAATGACCATTTTGCCCTTTTGAAGATCTGATCAAATTTCTTGAGGAGTTGTGGTACAAACTTGATCAAATGGTTCATATGAGTTTATACTGTTTATGTGGATCAAAAATTATGAGTTTTGACTGTAAATTGGTCATAGTTGACTTTTTCCCCAATACAGCTGATTTTTAGGTCAATTGTCCAATTGACTGGGCAAAAATTTGATTCAAGGATTGAAACTTGGTATGAGCAATCTTATAAGTCCAACATGAAGTATGAAAGTAACATGGGGCATTATAAGCCCAAAATTACTTGTGCAAACTCAAACCCTAATTTCAGGTCATCAGTGCAAGGAGATGTCTTGAGCAGAGCAAACCCTGATCCTGCCTGGAATCCAAAGAGTCTTGTGGGGGGGGGGAATCTTAATAAAATGAGAGGGAAAATTTTGGGGTACAACAGCTGCCCCTGTTCAATCTTCTTGAACCTGAAGAGTTAGATTGGCGAGTTTGCCTTTCGTGACTCGAAGGTAAAAGATGATTGGACACTAGAGTGCCCGTAAATTTGCACTCGTAAAAAATGTAGCTGAGGAAATTGGCTTAAAGATGCCATTTGGAGATGGTAGAATCTTGCTGGAGATGGGCTTAGAGATGCCATCCAAGACTATTTTTTGAAAATAAGGAGAATGAACATCAGAATGGTATCCGTATCTGGAACGTATCTGAGTTATATCTGGAGATTGGATTTGTATGAGCAAGGGAATGGCATCCGTGTCTGGAGCGTATTCGAGCTGTAACTGTATTTGATTCTTGAATGAATAACATAATGATTGTCGTGTTTGGAGTGTATCTGTATTGTATCTGAATCTGAATAAGCGATAGAATAGCATCCGTGTCTGGAGCAACTCTGGGCTGGGAAATGTTTGAATGAGTGACAGAATGGCTACCGTGTCTGGAGCGTATTTGGATTGTATCTGAAGTTGAGAACTGTATGAGTAGCAGCATGACTTCCTTGTCTGGAGTGTATCCGTACTGTAATTGGGATCTGAAAAAATGACAGAATGACTTCCGTGTCTGGAGTGTATCTAATATGTATCTGATTGCTGACATCTGAATGAGTGACAGAATGGCATCCTTGTCTGGTGCGTATCCGTACTGTATTTGAATTCTGAATATCTTTTAGAGATAGCTTTTAATCTTATCCTGAAAAGGGTAAAATGCTAGCTGAAACACAAAATTATGTTGCATGACATGTATGATGCAATAAAATGTGTTTTATCAATGTTTATGATATATGAATGTAATGTATGCGCATGTAAGCTGATTAGCTGTCTTGCTGAGGAAAATAAATCCTAGATAGCTGGAGATAATGAAGACTTTGACTGCTGTCGGGGAAAATAAATCCTTGACCGCTGCTGGAGATTCACAATCTTTGATTGTTGAGGATGATAAATCCTTGGACCACTGTCGGGGATAGAAAATCCTTGGCAACTAGTTAGGATTAACAAGAACTTTGACAACTTCTGTGGGATGTGAGAATCATTCATGAATTTCCTGGGGAAAAGGGATCTTTCAAGTCTGCTTGAGAAACCTGTTTGGGGAATCCAGAGATCTTTGACGACTGCAACTGGGGAGTACATCAATGGGAATCCTTACTCGGCTGGGGAAATAGGGAAACTCTGATGATCTCTATTGGGGATTAGATGAAAGAAAACCTTGATCTGTTGAGAATAAGGAAAACTTTAATGGCTTTTGCGGCGAGTAAGAATGACGAACTTCAATCTTCTGGGGAACTGAAACCTTGGGGGCTTCACTGGAGAAGTGAGAATGAGAATCTTCGATCTGCAAGGGATTTAAAATTTTGACAAACTCAAGCTAGGGAGTGATGAAGGCTCTGGCAACTTTTACAGAGGAATCCAGACTGAGGATCTTCAATCTGCTAGGGGAAAATAAATCCCTGGGGACTTCAAACTAGGGAGTTAAGAAACTCTGTGGGGAATAGCTATACTATTGGAGAGTAAGCTATCCGGATGGAGAGTAAGTTCAAGACTTTGGGGGAAGAGGCTTATTCCTGTTTGGAACAAATTCAGGAGCTTGGGTTATATGCCAATCTACTGGGGAATTATCCTTAGTTGAGGATGAAAGTTAACTGTTATCTGGTTGATTCTCAGATTTAAGACAAATTGTTGGGGAATCTGGAGAAACTGGATGGTTTCTGCTGTGGATTGGTAGTTGGAAACTTGACTCTGTTGGGGATTGGGAGGTTTCATCTTTGCTGGGGATTTATGACCCAAAGTTTTTGCTCTGCTGAGGATTTTAACTCTGATGATAATTAAAGGTTTGAAAATATGACTCCGCCGGGGATTGGGAGTTTGAAGTTTAGACTCTGGAGAAGATTCTGAAATTATAACTCCGCTGGGGGTATGATTTCAAGGTTGTAGCTCCGCTAGGGATCTAGATGACGTACTGCAGGAAATTTCTCTTGGAATGGCCTAAAGACGTTTTCCTATCCTTTCAACTTGTCAGTAATTATTCTTTCACATTTCGTTTATTTGTAAACAGTGATTATATTCAAAAGCATATGCTTATTTAATAAATCGTTGGACGTTTTCAAATAAAAACACGAGTGTAAAGAAAAATAAAAGGCAAATAGTTTTCTGCACTTTGAAGTATCTTTGTATTAACTTTGTGTAAGTATTTTGTACAAAGGAGACAGACATCTTAGTAAGAGAATGTTGTCATAAAAATTGAGAAAAATTTATACAAAGAAAGATGGCTATGTGTAAAAAAATCCATGGGGTTCCCATTCTGCTATAGCCTTCGTAACTCTAGATATCTTATCCATTCGCTGCTTCGCCCGAAGATGATTGGATTGATCAGAAGCCTGGAGTTTGTCTGTGAAGAGATTGTTCTTAAAGTGATCCGACGAGACATAATCATACGCTTTAATTCCCTAACTTTTTCCTGGACCGCCCTTTCTGGTTTTCGATCCACCGGGAAACCTTTTTTGCCCATGTCTCCCTTTCGGGTTTTCAACTTGCCGGGTGTACAAATTTTTTTCCGTTTATCCCTAATTTTTGCCTGAATCGCCCTTTCGGGTTTTCGATTCACCGGGATGCCCATTTTTGCCTAAGTCGCCCTTTCGGGTTTTCAACTTGTCGGGTCGTTTATGCGTAGTATCTTTTGACTATGTCTGCATTCGCAGGGTGCGGCAGGTCGTCGCCGTCCATGGTGGTCAGGATCATTGCCCCACCAGAAAAGATGTTTTTGATCACAAATGGTCCTTCGTAAGTAGGAGTCCATTTTCCCCTGGGATCACTTTGCGACAAGATGATCCGCTTGATTACAAGGTCCCCGACTTGATATACCTGGCATCTGACTTTCTTTTTGAAAGCCTTGATCATTCGTTTCTGATGCGCCTGACCATGGCAAACAGCAGTAAGTCGCTTTTCGTCAATCAAGTTAAGTTGATCAATCCGGGTCTGAATCCAATCGTCTTCACTCAAACCAGCATCCTTCATGATTCTCAAGGAGGGAATCTGAACCTCGATAGGTAAAACAACTTCCATGCCGTATACCAAAGAATAGGGTGTTGCCCTAGTTGATGTTCGTGCCGTGGTACGGTACCCGTGCAGAGCAAACGGTAACATCTCATGCTAGTCCTTATAGGTGACTTTCATCTTTTGAATGATCTTCTTGATATTTTTGTTTGTAGCTTCGATAGCACCATTCATCTTTGGCCGATAGGGAGATGAATTGTGATGTTGAATTTGGAACTGCTCGCACAAGGCGGTGATCATAGTGTTATTTAGGTTTGTACCGTTATCAGTGATAATCCTGTCACGGATACCATACCGGCAAATGAGGTTCTGCTTGATGAAGCGGGAAACCACATTCTTTGTAACAGAGGCGAAGGAAGCTGCTTCGACCAACTTGGTAAAGTAATCAATGGCCACCAGGATGAAACAGTGTTCATTGGATGTTGTAGGCTTGATCTATCCAATCATGTCGATTCCCCACATTGCGAATGGCCAAGGAGTTGTTAAGACATTGATAGGAACTGGAGGTATATGTACCTTGTCAGCGTAGATTTGACATTTGTGACAAGTACGGGAATGTTCATGACAATCAGCTTCCATGGTAGAACAGTAATAGCCTGCCCGTAGAATCTTCTTAGCCATCGTATGACCGCTCGAGTGGGTGCTAAAGGTACCATTGTGCAATTCAGCCATGATCTGCTCAGCTTCAACCTTGTCCATACAACGGAGTAGAATGCAATCATGATTGCACTTGTATAGGATACTGTTGTACCCCAAAATTTGCCCTCCCATATTCTTCAAGAAATTGCCAAGTCAAGCTTCAAAAGTTCCCCAAGGGTTGCACAGTGTATGAGCCTCCTAAGCAGTCAAAATTAGGGTTTGTGTTCTGATCAAGAAAATGAAGTTCTCAAAGGTCCAATCAAGTCTCACATGCCTACAAACATGGTCAAGCATCCTCATATCAAGTTTCAAAACATTCAGCACAAAATTGCACAGTCAAAAAACCTAATTGCACTACAGTCAACTATAGGGGCAAAATGGTCATTTGACAGTCAAAAGTTCAAATTTTTGGTCAACATATCATTTTGAAGCCACAAACATCATTTGATCAATGCTTGATCATGATTCTCAAAGCTTGGCTCAAAAATCATCAAAATGCAAAAGTTTCCTTATTTGGACAGTTGAAAAAGTCAACTGTAAATTGACCAGGGCATAACTTTCACATGGATTATCAGAAAAATTCCATCCAAAGCTCATTTTGAAGAGAAAGACATTTCCTACAACTCATCTTCATACTTCAAGTCCAAGAAATGCTCTCACAAAAAGTTATCAATTTCAACATTATAGGTCATTTTCAAAAGTCAACAAAAAGGGACTTTAAGTCAAAGGCCATAACTTGAGATTGGTAAATCCAAATGACATGGGACCAAAGACATTGGTTAGAGGACTCAAAGACCTTTCCAAAATGTCCAAGAACATGAGAAAAGCTTAAAAATTGAGCAAGTTATGCCTTGTGGAAGTTGGGAAATTTTTGGATATTTTGAAAAGTCAACATTGGTTCAAATGACCTAAAATTGCTAATGGGCCCATTTTTCTTCCATAATTCTTCATCCATGGCATGTGCACGACCACTTGGCCCAAAGGGAAGTTTTTATTCATTTTTTATTTATTTATTTGGATTTTTATTAATAATAATTCATTTAAATTAAAATAAATATATGAAAAATGCCTAACCTAATTTTTTCAATCTTTTTGTGCACATTATATCATCAAGATTTCGTGCCTAGCTAAATATGGAAAGATTTGGATTGATTGATCATGATTTGTACAAAAAGCACATGGAAAAATATTTGGAAAAAGATCTTGAAAATCAAATTTTCAAAACTATGAATGCAAGAGATTTGGATGATTCTTTTTAACCTAATTCATTACTACATATGCAAGGATCACAACCCTAGTGCCATTACACACGCAGCTGCTGAGAAACCAGAAAAACAAAACTTGAAATTTTGTTAAGAAACTCAATTCTGAAAACATCTTTGCAGGGCGATTCAAGGAACGATTTTTGTTTCATTGGCTTGCTGAAGGTCCACTGAACGTTTTCCAATCACAAACACTCATCAAAACGCCCAGAATTGGTACCATGGATTCAAACTTTTTCATGAAAAATACATAATCGTGTTTCATATTCTAGGCATTTTCATTGTGTTTTCTTGATGCATTCACACTAATTAACTTGTTCTGAAACTAACCATATGCCTGGATTGGATTATTACATGCTATATGGGATTTCACCATTATTGAATTTTAGGGTTTACAGGACCTTAGATTGGGGTTTTTCACATAAGAAAAAATTGGCGTTCAAGACCACCACCATTCAAATTAGCACGTCTGGACGATCTCAAACCTACCCTCGCGCCTAATTTATAGAGCCCCTGGGGCTAATCGCTATTTTTTAATAGCTGGCCTAAGAGAACGCCATGAAAAACGTTGCCTAATGTTTTTGTATTTCAGGGATGAAGAAGAAGACGATATCGTGGCGTTAGACGATTGGCCAGTTTAAAAACTCGCGCGCAAAGTCCACTAATGCATTGGTTTTCTTTTATATTATTTGTTCGTTCTTATATGTTAACACGCGTGTGAGTTGATCCAGTGGCAGGCGTAGTTATTGGTAAAGTATATGACCTGGGTTCGAGCCCCAGGTCTTCCATATTCCCATATTGTTTTTCAGTAAAAATTCACGTGCAGGATCAACATCAAGGCACATCATACGCCCTCCAGATCAAACCATCCACGTGCATATTAGGAGCAATCCAAAGGCTCAGATCTAAGGAACACAATGCACCCTAGTCCATGCATCACACGCGTCCAGCAAAAGTCAACGAGGCCATGCTAAATGGGCCTGAATTACCAAGGATAAACCTCCTATTTGGGGTCTGAACCCCCCTAGGTTTGCTTTGTTCAAATATTTTCTTTTACATTATTTCTCTTTTTATTTTAATTCTTGTATTTAATTAATTTATTATTTTCATAAAATATAAAAAAAACACCTAAAAATCAATAAAAATAAAAAAAAATCAGAAAAGATAAAAAATATAATAAATATTTTATTTTGATATTTTCATAAATAAATTTGCATGTAATTAAATTTAGTTTTAAATTAAGTTTTAATTTTAAATTCTTTTATAAAAAACCTAAAAAATATAGAACTAGGGTTAATTTAATTTTCATCTTTTTTCTTTTCTTTCATAAATAATTAAATAGTTAAGTATTTATTTTTTATAATTAAATTTTGTATATAAAAATTAGGGTTAATTTTAGGTTAAAAACTTCAATATTTTTCTGAATAAGTTAAAAATAATTAGAATTAGGGTTAGCATCTTATTTTAATTTTAATTAACTCTCTCTTTTCATTTAAATCCTAAAATACTAAAAAATACCAAAAAACAAGTTCTTTCTTTTTTTAATTGATTAACTCCATCATTAATTTAATTTTTGCAAAAAAGGGTCCAACGCCCTCGTTCTTAATTTCTTATCAATTCGCATACTTATTTCGTTTTCGTTTAAACATTTATGTATCTCTCCCGAAGCCTTGTAAATAATTGCTCGCACTTTTAATTCTTTATTTTTCTTTTATTTCTTTATTTTCTGTCAAATCGGGTCCTGGTTAATTTTGGCGATGTGGACCCGCGCCTTTTGTAATAGTTTTAGACTTTTACTTTCCTCGCATTTTTAACTGTTAACAAATGGCATGAAAGAATGTATGGACAAAATAAAATCAAGCGCAGAACACCAATAACATGACAAGATAAATGCAAATGAAAACGACACACAAATCGCACACACCACCCCTAGGGTACGCCTCACTGTTGCCTTGCCTCGAAAGGTGATCGTCGAGTAGAGGATGTCTTAGTAAGTCCTCATGATCCGGGAACCTGGCATGAGGGTAGCTTCTAAGGTGTCTTCCTATTGCTCTGGTGATCACTATGTCCCGAACCTTCGAATTGACCCGAACACCTCCAACGGTGGTGCTACCTACCTCTCAATGGTGGGATGGCACTACTTTAAAGGACATTTACACAGACGAATTCCTTAGGGTAGGTAGGTTCTCGTAGATACTTGCTCTAAATTTCAAAACAAATCAAAAATACTTTTCACACCGACACCTTTTCAAAAGCTTTCGAAAGCAATTTTTCAAACACTCTTGAGGACTGATACAAGAGTCGAACTGGAATTTTCAAAGAAACTTTTTAAAACCCACCGTTGAAAAGCAAACAAACCATTTTTGAAAACACAAATGAGCAAGTATCTAAGAGCCCATGGATAACCATGGATAGAAAGGGTGCTAACACCTTCCCTTTCTATAATCTACCTCCCGAACCGAGAGCAATCTCTTTAAGGAATTTTTCTGTGCTTTTGTCCTTTCCATTTGGAGAAAATAAAAGACGGTGGCGACTCTTGCTTACCGCGACATTTTGCGAACCAGCGTTAAACAGTCAGTTCCAGATCCACCGATCACAGAACTGGCGACTCTGCTGGGGACTAAAACTTAAAGTGAGGTGTACCTTAGGGTTAGTTCATAACTGTGTTTTCAATTGTATTGACTTGTCTGCTTTAAATTTGTGGGTTGCATGGGAGTTACATAGATCCTAACCCGGATCTGGGGATACCCTGTTTAGGTAGCATAAGCTGTGAGGGACCTGTCCGGCGTAGACCGACACAGGTGAAGCAGTGGCTACATTGGTGTGGCACCTTGGTCTGTACCGATATCCCTTGTGTCGCAACGAGGAGAATATGGGTCTTCTAAGGAGTCATTAAGCACCAACAACCTGAGAACCTTAATTGACACAACTTGGCCTTTAGAATTGTAGCAGTATGCTACGCCTATTGAGGCTAAACTCTCGTGATGGTTCTGGCCGCAAGAAAAGATTGCGATGCTGGAGTTATGACCGATTGAGGGTAGTCAATGATATTGGGATCCTCTAAGAACCCGGTTACTTTTGATTAGGACAGGTATGAACCAACAAACTGAAAGAGGGTAATACCTAGACCTGATGCTGGCCTAAACTCTAAGGGCTCTTTTGTGTGACTTGTGTGCCTTCGTACTTGACTATTTGCATGCTTGTTGTCTGACACTTGAGTTTCCTGCAGGTTTTGTTTATAGTCCTTAATTAGGACTTATAACAGGGTTTATTGAATTCCTTGCAGGTCTTGTTTTAGTCCTTAATTGGGACTCATAACAGGGTGTACTAACTACTTGCAGGTTCTGTTTATAGTCCTTAATTGGGACTCATGACAGATTTTACTTGAGTTTCTTGCAGGTTTTGGTTTGCAGTCCTTAATTGGGACTCATAACAGGGTTACTCACATTACCCCCATGCATACCATAACATCATACCATTGCATACATCCTAACCCATTTCAAGGATCTCAAGGGCTTGTGATGCAGGTCAGGATGAATCAAACATCTAGCAAGGGGCAAAGAGGGTTTATTTTCCTCTAGCCAAAGTTGTCAGAGGCTATGACCCACTTGATATGGTGAGCCTTTGACCCTTGGAAGAAAGACTCTCAACAAATATGAAGTTCTTTCAATCAAGCTACTGGATCCAGATGCTAACCAATTTTCTTGTTTACCCCGCGAGGTCCTTGAAAACATTTCATGCACGTCATACACATCATTACATAACAGGTATCTTTGTTGCAGGTCACTTACCTTTCCCGCTGTTTATTTCAGCAATGGCTCAACAAGACAACCAGGACCTTCTTGCTCAAGAAACTCGGTTCGGGGAAACCCTCCTGAATCTATCCAAGGGGCAGGAGGAGTTAAGGACACTTCTCAGGGAGACTTTGGCCAGGAACAGTGCTGAGGATGAATGGATGAGATATCGGCAAGCTGAAATGGATGCCTTGAAAGTCCAGATGCTGGGGCAGGCAACTGCCATTCAAAGTTTAGTTCAAAAACAAGACGAGCTCAGGGTCCTCGTCAACCAACTGCTTCGGGGTAACCAGCTGGGGCAAACGTCTAGGGTTGAAGAGCCAGTCATCATTCAACCACCCTTGAGACAAGCAGACAAGGGAAAAGCTCCTCAGATGGCTTCAGTATCATCAATTCAGTATCAACCTCACCAGCTTCAGCCAGGCAAGCCCAAAAGGCAATTCACCAAGCTCAACGTGTCGCTGCCTCAAGCCTTACAACAACTGCTGAGGTTGAATTTGGTAACTCTAAAGGATCCTCCTAAGAATCCCAACAGGACACCTTCAAGGTATAATCCCAATGTTCGCTGCGCCTATCATTCCGACATCCCAGGGCATGCTACAGATGACTGTTGGACTTTGAGAAATAGGGTTCAAGATCTGATTGACGCAAGGGAAGTCCAGCTCGACTCTCCAGAGACTCCGAATGTGACCACTGCTCCCTTGTCAAAACATGGCTAGGATTGGAAACTTTTGTTCATTTGAATGTTCAGATTGTAATTTTATTTGATTGTTCAAACATTTTATTTCATGTCAAACTTGGTTATTTCATTAATGCATTACACATGTCTGTTTTGAAGTTATTATTTCGTATTCACTATATGCAAACTGTTTTCATATTTTTGTGATGATCAACTCTTGATTGAAAATTCTAAGCCTCTTGAGGGAGGATGACGAAAACGATACCACGATCCTTACAGTATGCTTTTGAACAGACCCCGCTGATGAGGTACATGCATTGTTTCAATCCCTAAACACAGGAGTTATAAGGAAGATAATCCCTCGTCAACCCCTCTGAGCCAAAGAAGTAGGAGTTTTTCTTTTCGAAAATTAAAACCCTTTATCATAACCTGGGGCAGGGTAGTTCTCTCAGTTGATCCAAGTGCATAACAAATGGCACCAAAGAGGTCCTTAAAAAAAAGACAGTGATGATTCCGAATAATCATAAGGATAGGCAGTCATTATATCTCAAAAATAAAAACCCAATAAGTCAAAACCTATGAAGGAGACTTACAAAACTGGGGCATCCCGCTGACTGTAATCACAAAAGAAACAGTTCAGGCAAAATTTAGGGATAACGAAATCAAAAAGAAAGAGGTCATACAAACCCTCAACAAAAACAAAAAATGACTGCCTATTCAGAATAAATCATCAATATCTGAACCATCATTGGAACATCAGAGCAAAGACTCAAACAAGGTCTAACGTATGATCAACTGAGCTTAGGTTTGGAAAACATCACGAAGAGCGGGTGGGTACAAATAAATTTGAGCCTTTATCCTTTGTTTCTTAAACCGTGAACCAAGCCACGTTATAACCCTTAAAAGTCCTAGCTGAAGCATGGGTTAGTTCGAAAGCATACTGTTATGAAAGGTATCCTGACTCTTGAAGGCCTACGGTAAATAACGAGTTGACATCACGTTTTACAAAAATTCACTTGTTTTTATGAAAAAATGCATTTTCAAAATCTTCAAGACAGACATAGGCTTTGCATTTTTAACATAACTTTGTTTGCATATGACTTTTTGTTTGAACAGCATAGAAGTTCGCACGACGAATGCCTAATGAACAGAAGTACCTCCAATCAAGGGGCAGACATGACCATGGTCCATTATCTGGGGCAGTCCAATCAAGATTCGGAGAATCTCTCAAAGGCCAAATAGCCTGGGGCAAGTCTCCGCCTGAGTCACTTAGGGCACTCCAACAACGAATCTTGCCTGATCAAACATCTTCTGGTGGCATGACAAAACACTTCTAACAGGGGCACCTCCCTGCATTCTAAGAGCATGGACATAGTCGGAAAAAATACTACGCATCATCAAAGACCCGCTAGGTTGACATACCTAGGCAAAAATAAGGGCTTCCCGGCGAACCAAAAGGGTTTGGGCAAAAATGAGGGATGAAATGAAAAATCTGCACACCCGGCAAGTCGAAAACCTGAAAAGGCGGCTTGGGCAAAAATGGATATCCTGGTGGACTGAAAACCCGAAAGGGCGGTCCAGGCAAAAGTTAGGGATCAAAGCGTATGACTATGTCCTGTCATCTTGTCACCTGCCTACCAGAAGAAGGTTGGTCTATCAACAACTATCAACACCCCACAGGTGCCTTCTCCCATAGAAACAGGGGCAATGATGAGTTGTCTAAGCAATCTAATTGTCCTATCCTCCAAGGTACCAAGGTGAGTTCATCTAAGGGACATAACCAGATATCTTAATTCCCCAAAGAGTGAGCCAGCAAGTCAATACACTCTCCTCAAGCGAAGCTACTATCAATCTTAGGGAAGTTGGGTATCCTCCCGCAGAACTCAACATTCCCCAGCAGCACACATTCTTGACAAGCATCCCCGGCAGTCTTGGCCTAAAGATTGTTCCCCGACGGTATATCAAACATTCAGCGGAGCCTTTTCCCAGTACAGTTCAAAACTTCCCCAGGAGAGTCCAATCCAGTTTCTCCAGGGAAGTTGGAATCCATCTCCCCAAGCAGTAAGCTTATCCCCAGTAGATTCTGGAAGCTTATCCCTCGCAGAGCACGAACGCGCCGGCCGGCTTTATTTAAAGAGTTATTTCCTTAACAGGATATAACTGGGTTATCCTCAGCCAAAAGCCATGGAAAGAGCGTCCTCGACAAAGTTCTCTTACCCCCAGCGAAGTCTATCAATACTTCCAACACAACAAGGGTATCCCCAGCAAGTTATTATCAACCACTCAGCAAAGTATCTCTCTCCCCACAGAGTATTGCTCCCCAGCATGGTCGCTAGAGTACTTTTCTCCCCGCAGAATCTTCCCTTTGCCAAAGTTTATTCCCCAACGGAGTCATCTTCTCCTACCGGTATTCTGGCAACTATCATCCCCGGCGGAAGCAAGATCTATTCTTCAACATCAGCCCAGGATATGACTTCCCGGCACCCGTCAAGGATTTACTTTCCTAGACGAAAAATACATTCATAAACATCTTCATACATTATAGCATGCATATACGCATCATGAACATACAATCCCACGTATTCAGAGAGCATCTCGCATGTCATACCACATGACATCGCATACAACTAACGCTTGTCTTTTCAGGACAAAAGTACAAAATTGATTACCATCAATGGTCGCAACTAAAGATCCGATTCCTGTATCTTGCCAGGGTGCATCTGTTGATGACCAATTACCAGATCCGATTCCTGTATCTTGCCAGGGTGTGTCTGAAGAGTTCGAGGATCCGATACTTGAATCTTGCCAGGGTGTATCCATTGAAGACTAACATTACCAGATCCGATTCCTGTATCTTGCCAGGGTGTGTCTGAAGAGTCCGAGGATCCGATACCTGAATCTTGCCAGGGTGTATCCGTTGAAGACTAACATTACCAGATCCGATTCCTGTATCTTGCCAGGGTGTGTCTGAAGAGTCTGAGGATCCGATACCTGAATCTTGCCAGGGTGTATCCGTTGAAGACTAACATTACCAGATCCGATTCCTGTATCTTGCCAGGGTGTGTCTGAAGAGTCCGAGGATCCGATACCTGAATCTTGCCAGGGTGTATCCGTTGAAGACTAACATTACCAGATCCGATTCCTGTATCTTGCCAGGGTGTGTCTGAAGAGTCCGAGGATCCGATACCTGAATCTTGCCAGGGTGTATCCGTTGAAGACTAGCATTACCAGATCTGATTCCTGTATCTTGCCAGGGTGTGTCTGAAGAGTCCGAAGATCCGATACCTGAATCTTGCCAGGGTGTATCCGTTGAAGACTAACATTACCAGATCCGATTCCTGTATCTTGCCAGGTTGTGTCTGAAGAGTCCGAGGATCCGATACCTGAATCTTGCCAGGGTGTATCCGTTGAAGACTAACATTACCAGATCCGATTCCTGTATCTTGCCAGGGTGTGTCTGAAGAGTCCGAGGATCCGATACCTGAATCTTGCCAGGGTGTATCCGTTGAAGACTAACATTACCAGATCCGATTCCTGTATCTTGCCAGGGTGTGTCTGAAGAGTCCGAGGATCCGATACCTGAATCTTGCCAGGGTGTATCCGTTGAAGACTAACATTACCAGATCCGATTCCTGTATCTTGCCAGGGTGTGTCTGAAGAGTCCGAGGATCCGATACCTGAATCTTGCCAGGGTGTATCCGTTGAAGACTAGCATTACCAGATCCGATTCCTGTATCTTGCCAGGGTGTGTCTGAAGAGTTCGAGGATCCGATACCTGAATCTTGCCAGGGTGTATCCGTTGAAGACTAACATTACCAGATCCGATTCCTGTATCTTGCCAGGGTGTGTCTGAAGAGTCCAAGGATCCGATACCTGAATCTTGCCAGGGTGTATCCGTTGAAGACTAGCATTACCAGATCCGATTCCTATATCTTGCCAGGGTGTGTCTGAAGAGTTCGAGGATCCGGTACCTGAATCTTGCCAGGGTGTATCCGTTGAAGACTAGCATTACCAGATCTGATTCCTGTATCTTGCCAGGGTGTGTCTGAAGAGCTCGAGGATCCGATACCTGAATCTTGCCAGGGTGTATCCGTTGAAGACTAACATTACCAGATCCGATTCCTGTATCTTGCCAGGGTGTGTCTGAAGAGTTCGAAGATCCGATTCCTGTATCTTGCCAGGGTGTGTCTGAAGAGTTTGAGGGTCCGATGCCTGAATCTTGCCAGGGTGTATCCGTTGAAGACTAACATTACCAGATCCGATTCCTGTATCTTGCCAGGGTGTGTCTGAAGAGTTCGAGGATCCGATACCTGAATCTTGCCAGGGTGTATCCGTTGAAGACTAACATTACCAGACTCGATTCATGTATCTCGCCAGGGCACGTCTAAAGAATTCGAAGATCTGATTCCTGTAACCAGTCAGGACATATCTACACAAAAGCATCTGAAAATCAGCTCCTGCAACGTGTCAGGTAATCATTTTCTATTTTGCAGGTATACAGGTTCTCGCTAAGGAATCTCTTACGCAATCAACATCCAGAGGGCATCTATAAGCCCATCATCCTATTCATCAACCTCTAAATGGCATCTGTAAGCCCATTTCCACCATCACTGCTACTATGTGAGCGCAAATTTCTGGGCACTCTAGTGTTCAATCATCTTCCACCTTCAGATTACGAAAAGCACGTCAGCCAATCTGCATCCTCAGGTCTAAGAAGATTGAACAGGGGCAACTGTTGTACCCCAAAATTTGCCCTCCCATATTCTTCAAGAAATTGCCAAGTCAAGCTTCAAAAGTTCCCCAAGGGTTGCACAGTGTATGAGCCTCCTAAGCAGTCAAAATTAGGGTTTGTGTTCTGATCAAGAAAATGAAGTTCTCAAAGGTCCAATCAAGTCTCACATGCCTACAAACATGGTCAAGCATCCTCATATCAAGTTTCAAAACATTCAGCACAAAATTGCACAGTCAAAAAACCTAATTGCACTACAGTCAACTGTAGGGGCAAAATGGTCATTTGACAGTCAAAAGTTCAAATTTTTGGTCAACATATCATTTTGAAGCCACAAAAATCATTTGATCAATGCTTGATCATGATTCTCAAAGCTTGGCTCAAAAATCATCAAAATGCAAAAGTTTCCTTATTTGGACAGTTGAAAAAGTCAACTGTAAATTGACCAGGGCATAACTTTCACATGGATTATCAGAAAAATTCCATCCAAAGCTCATTTTGAAGAGAAAGACATTTCCTACAACTCATCTTCATACTTCAAGTCCAAGAAATGCTCTCACAAAAAGTTATCAATTTCAACATTATAGGTCATTTTCAAAAGTCAACAAAAAGGGACTTTAAGTCAAAGGCCATAACTTGAGATTGGTAAATCAAAATGACATGGGACCAAAGACATTGGTTAGAGGACTCAAAGACCTTTCCAAAATGTCCAAGAACATGAGAAAAGCTTAAAAATTGAGCAAGTTATGCCTTGTGGAAGTTGGGAAATTTTTGGATATTTTGAAAAGTCAACATTGGTTCAAATGACCTAAAATTGCTAATGGGCCCATTTTTCTTCCATAATTCTTCATCCATGGCATGTGCACGACCACTTGGCCCAAAGGGAAGTTTTTATTCATTTTTTATTTATTTATTTGGATTTTTATTAATAATAATTCATTTAAATTAAAATAAATATATGAAAAATGCCTAACCTAATTTTTTCAATCTTTTTGTGCACATTATATCATCAAGATTTCGTGCCTAGCTAAATATGGAAAGATTTGGATTGATTGATCATGATTTGTACAAAAAGCACATGGAAAAATATTTGGAAAAAGATCTTGAAAATCAAATTTTCAAAACTATGAATGCAAGAGATTTGGATGATTCTTTTTAACCTAATTCATTACTACATATGCAAGGATCACAACCCTAGTGCCATTACACACGCAGCTGCTGAGAAACCAGAAAAACAAAACTTGAAATTTTGTTAAGAAACTCAATTCTGAAAACATCTTTGCAGGGCGATTCAAGGAACGATTTTTGTTTCATTGGCTTGCTGAAGGTCCACTGAACGTTTTCCAATCACAAACACTCATCAAAATGCCCAGAATTGGTACCATGGATTCAAACTTTTTCATGAAAAATACATAATCGTGTTTCATATTCTAGGCATTTTCATTGTGTTTTCTTGATGCATTCACACTAATTAACTTGTTCTGAAACTAACCATATGCCTGGATTGGATTATTACATGCTATATGGGATTTCACCATTATTGAATTTTAGGGTTTACAGGACCTTAGATTGGGGTTTTTCACATAAGAAAAAATTGGCGTTCAAGACCACCACCATTCAAATTAGCACGTCTGGACGATCTCAAACCTACCCTCGCGCCTAATTTATAGAGCCCCTGGGGCTAATCGCTATTTTTTAATAGCTGGCCTAAGAGAACGCCATGAAAAACGTTGCCTAATGTTTTTGTATTTCAGGGATGAAGAAGAAGACGATATCGTGGCGTTAGACGATTGGCCAGTTTAAAAACTTGCGCGCAAAGTCCACTAATGCATTGGTTTTCTTTTATATTATTTGTTCGTTCTTATATGTTAACACGCGTGTGAGTTGATCTAGTGGCAGGCGTAGTTATTGGTAAAGTATATGACCTGGGTTCGAGCCCCAGGTCTTCCATATTCCCATATTGTTTTTCAGTAAAAATTCACGTGCAGGATCAACATCAAGGCACATCATACGCCCTCCAGATCAAACCATCCACGTGCATATTAGGAGCAATCCAAAGGCTCAGATCTAAGGAACACAATGCACCCTAGTCCATGCATCACACGCGTCCAGCAAAAGTCAACGAGGCCATGCTAAATGGGCCTGAATTACCAAGGATAAACCTCCTATTTGGGGTCTGAACCCCCCTAGGTTTGCTTTGTTCAAATATTTTCTTTTACATTATTTCTCTTTTTATTTTAATTCTTGTATTTAATTAATTTATTATTTTCATAAAATATAAAAAAAACACCTAAAAATCAATAAAAATTAAAAAAATCAGAAAAGATAAAAAATATAATAAATATTTTATTTTGATATTTTCATAAATAAATTTGCATGTAATTAAATTTAGTTTTAAATTAAGTTTTAATTTTAAATTCTTTTATAAAAAACCTAAAAAATATAGAACTAGGGTTTATTTAATTTTCATCTTTTTTCTTTTCTTTCATAAATAATTAAATAGTTAAGTATTTATTTTTTATAATTAAATTTTGTATATAAAAATTAGGGTTAATTTTAGGTTAAAAACTTCAATATTTTTCTGAATAAGTTAAAAATAATTATAATTAGGGTTAGCATCTTATTTTAATTTTAATTAACTCTCTCTTTTCATTTAAATCCTAAAATACTAAAAAATACCAAAAAACAAGTTCTTTCTTTTTTTAATTGATTAACTCCATCATTAATTTAATTTTTGCAAAAAAGGGTCCAACGCCCTCGTTCTTAATTTCTTATCAATTCGCATACTTATTTCGTTTTCGTTTAAACATTTATGTATCTCTCCCGAAGCCTTGTAAATAATTGCTCGCACTTTTAATTCTTTATTTTTCTTTTATTTCTTTATTTTCTGTCAAATCGGGTCCTGGTTAATTTTGGCGATGTGGACCCGCGCCTTTTGTAATAGTTTTAGACTTTTACTTTCCTCGCATTTTTAACTGTTAACAAGTGGCATGAAAGAATGTATGGACAAAATAAAATCAAGCGCAGAACACCAATAACATGACAAGATAAATGCAAATGAAAACGACACACAAATCGCACACACCACCCCTAGGGTACGCCTCACTGTTGCCTTGCCTCGAAAGGTGATCGTCGAGTAGAGGATGTCTTAGTAAGTCCTCATGATCCGAGAACCTGGCATGAGGGTAGCTTCTAAGGTGTCTTCCTATTGCTCTGGTGATCACCATGTCCCGAACCTTCGAATTGACCCGAACACCTCCAACGGTGGTGCTACCTACCTCTCAATGGTGGGATGTCACTACTTTAAAGGACATTTACACAGACGAATTCCTTAGGGTAGGTAGGTTCTCGTAGATACTTGCTCTAAATTTCAAAACAAATCAAAAATACTTTTCACACCGACACCTTTTCAAAAGCTTTCGAAAGCAATTTTTCAAACACTCTTGAGGACTGATACAAGAGTCGAACTGGAATTTTCAAAGAAACTTTTTAAAACCCACCGTTGAAAAGCAAACAAACCATTTTTGAAAACACAAATGAGCAAGTATCTAAGAGCCCATGTGTTGTACCCCAAAATTTGCCCTCCCATTTCCTCAACATTGTCTCATCACAAGACCCTTGAAGATCAAGATCCAGTTAGGGTTTCCTCTGCTCAAGACTTCTCCTTGCACTGTGGGCTCAAATTAGGGTTTGTGCTTGCACAAAGATGTTTTGACCTAAAATGCCTAAGATGACTTTCATGCCTCATGTTGGACTCCCAAGTTTACCTATACCAAGTTTCAAGTCTTGACTCCAAGTTTTACCCAGTCAATTGGACAGTTGACCTAGAAATCAGCTGTATTGGGGAAAAAGTCAACTATGGCCAATTGACAGTCAAACCTCATGAAATTTGATCCACATCAACATTATGAACTCATATGGACCATTTGATCAAGTTTGGATCACAATTCCACAAGAAATTTGATCAGATCACCAAAAGGGCAAAATGGTCATTTTTAGGGTTTTGACTGCACAAAGGCAATTTTTGACTGTTTGACCTAGCCACTGGTAAACCAAGCTCACATATGGCCTCAAGGACTCAATGGAATTATCTTGACATGTTCACCAAGCTCAAAAGATCCCAAGTACACAAGATTGACAGTTGAATTTCCCAGTCAATTGATCAATTTTGACTGTATACTGAAAAGTCAAACTTTGACTTTTTGGTCAAAATCAAGAGTCAAGATTCATTTTTCATCAAAACATGCCAAATCATGAAACTTGTTCACCAAGAAATCACAAAATGCAAATTAGGGTTTGAAAATGGAATTTTTCATAACTTAGAATTTTTCTAAGTTATGAAAAAAACTAATTTTTTCCCAACTTTGCCCCATCTTTTCACCATGATCCATTTGGATTCAAACAAAAGTCAAAACATGAAAGTTGTAGCTTGTTGCATAATCTACAACTTTGATTCACAAAGTTTTCTCATTTGAAGCTTGTATCTCAAGTTATGATTTTTTGAATAAGGGCACTAAACCATCTTTTAACTTAGTGAAATTTGACCTATTTTGACAAGGTTTTCTACCCTACTTCAAGGCCACTTTTCATACCCTTCCACTTGGAATTTCAAATTACATTTCAAAGATGGATTGTAGTACACATTCCAAGCTTTCCAAAATGTCCAAGAACTCATCAAACAACCTCATAACTTGAGAGATTCGAATTTCACAAGTTGGCAAAAATTCACTTTTGTTCTTCATCAAAGCATGTTCATAAACTTGGAAAATTTGAATTCAGCATGCTTAAGCTACATTGCAGGCCTCTAATCCCATTTTCACTCAATAATTCAATGCATATCCTTTGTGTTCTAGCATTATTTTGCTCATTTGGATAATACACACAAAATCAAGCCTAAACTAGAAAAAGCATATTATCCATTCTTGTAAAGTGTTACTTTATGGCAACTTTGCAAATCTATGAGGTACAATGCAGATCTTTGAAGCAAAAAGGCATGGGCATATCCCACTGATCAAGACTCAAATGTGCAGCATAGATTGAGGCATTGTACTGGCCTAGAAACCAAGTTGACATTTGCTTGCTTCACATAGAAGTAACATCCATAACTTATGCTATCTCTCATACCAGCAGAAAAACAGAAGAACAAAGTTGTCAAA
Source organism: Vicia faba (assembly GCA_948472305.1). NCBI lineage: Eukaryota > Viridiplantae > Streptophyta > Magnoliopsida > Fabales > Fabaceae > Vicia > Vicia faba. The sequence goes on from OX451739.1 coordinate 1,228,902,480, forward strand.
CACATTACACATAACATATCCAAGCTAACACACGAGCTTTTGACCTCCAATACACCCTCCATCTCAGAATCATCCTCAAACTGCACAAACAGGGGTGCCCCTGCAGTTTGAGTGCAATCTCTCAATCCCTTCAAGCATTTTGATCAAAACCTGTTCCTTTACCTTCCTCACAACCTATGCAAGCTATCCAGAAGCTAAGGCACGATCTGTAGTTGCTCTAACCACTTCCACCATTTTCACATCTTTGACTTGCAGGTGAAGTTCTACAGCTTGATACAAGAAGGTTCAAGACAAAGTAAGCATTGAAAAAGCATCCCTGGACTTCAAGGAAGCTTTTCCAATCATTACATTGCACTGAAAGTCTCTCATTCTCCATATAGAAGTTCAACTGCACAGGTAAAAGTTTGAATTCGTATCTCTCTTATTAGGCATCTTTAGTCTTAAGTTTGTGAAGAAACAAGGTCCTACTCATAGCCCTGAACATGTACATAGCTTTACTTTTCATTTCTTTTGCCTGAGTAGAGAGAATTTGAGCTCTGAAAATGGTAGAAAAATTAGGTCAGAAAAGAGGGGGAGAGAAATTCTCCCTCATCTTAGAGAGATAGGTCAAGTTCTTTATATGGTTAGAACCGTCTCTTCATGCTGAACATTTCTTGTGTTATGAGTTTTTGCTAAAAAGCCAGGAATCAAGAGTTAGAAGGAACTGAACATGGCGCGCGTTTTTCAAATAATCTGTGCTGGAGGTTGAAGAAGGAGTGAAGTGGGCTGGGCCTGAATTTGTGTTGCTTTTCACACCATCTTTTTTAGTTTACACCCCCCTGAGCCCATTTGCTTATTTTTAAACATTTTTGACTTTTTCCTTTTTTATTGACTTTGTTTATTTTTCTCATGACATTTAAAAATTAAAAGAATATTTTTTCATCATTTTTTGCATTTATTGCATATTTATTTGTTTATTTGTTTAGTTTGTACATAAATATATATATATGAATATTAGAATAAAAATGTTAAAAATAATGTAAATACAATTTTATTTTTATTTACTTACTGAAAATAGCTCACACAAAAAAAAATACTTTTTATTTTATTAAAATATTTAAATATTTATTTTAGAATAATGCATATTTAGGGTTATATATATATATATATTTGATTATTAATGTATTTAAGAAAAAGATATAAAAATACTTGATTTTTTTTATTTTATTAACATTTGATACAAAAATACTTTTTTTTTCACAATATACTTCATTTTATGTTATTTTTATAAATAATAAATAAATAGTTGTATTAAAATTAAATAATACCTTTTTTTCTTTGAAAATTAGGGTTTCTACCCTAAGTTCAAAATACTCCAAAAATAAATACATTTTTATTTTCTTTTCCCTTTTACATAAAATAATATTTTCTCATACACATAAAAACTTCCTTTTTGCATTTCACATATTTATTTAATTTACATTTAATTATGCAATTTATTTACTATGCAAATATCCAATTGATGTAATAATTTAGATTTAAATTCTTGTCAATATCCCCATTTGAACATTTGTACCCCCCTTCCCATATTTGGTTGTGTAATAGCTTAGTAATTTTAATTTCGCACTTTATTGCTTTCTAATAATAACATGCTAGAATTAGGGTTTGTATGCGAAAAACGATAAAAAAAATAGTTTGACCTAATACAAGATAAGCAAGCATGAAAATGAACACACAAATCACACTTGCACCCCTAGGGTATTCCACTTGTTGCCTTCAAATAAATGGGCCATATTGTATGTTGAACATCTTTGGGCAAAGCAAACAGTTTGAATGATCATAGTCCCTCGGTAAAACTTTTCAAAACAAACAAAACAAATGATCAAGTCCCTTAGAGAAATTGCCCAAAGACATTTAACGTCGTTACAATTATGGTCTAAACGATGACCCGCGCTTGTCCCTCTCACATCCTAACACAAGGTTGCCCACCCAAATACAATGGTGGTGCAAACTTGTTAAAAGGGTTAAAGTATAGCAATAATCTTTTGAGAAATTTAGGAGTAGATAACCTCTTAGTTACTTGAATCAACTTGCAAAACAAAACACTTGCCTAATTTCAAAAAAACCACACATCACTACACTTTCAAAACAAAACTTTCAAAACAAAATGAAAACTTTTTCAAAAGACATACATCTTTGTATACATCCCCACATGGATCATTACAAAGGTTGCCACCACATTGGCCTCTTTTCAAAAACATTTTCAAAACCCACACACTCAAGCACCATTTAAAACAATTGAAAACAAAAGGCAAGTGATCTAAGCAAGTAACTAAGAGCCCATGGATAACCATGGATAGAAAGGGTGCTAATACCTTCCCTTTCTATAATCTACTCCCCGAACCCAAGAAAACATCTCAAAAGGTTTTTGCTGTGCTTTTTAACCTTTCCTTAGGATAAAATAAAAAGTCGGTGGCGACTCTTGCTAACCGCAACATTTGCGAATAAAAACGCAAACCTCAAGTCAGTTCTCCCACCGTATCACAGAACTGGCGACTCTGCTGGGGAAAACTTTTAAAGTGGAGTAACCTTAGGGTTTAGATCACCTTTGTTTTCAATTGCTTGCTTTGTTTGCTTTTACATATTGTGGGCTTTGTATCGGAGTTTTATAGATCCTAACCCGGATCTGGGGAAACCCTTTTAGGTAGCAACAAGGCTGTGAGGGAACTGTGCGGGGTATACCGACATGGTTGAAGCAGTCTGCTACGTTGATGTGGCACTTTGGTGTGTACCGGTAACCCTTGAGTTCAGTCAAGGAGAGTACGGGGCCGCCGCGTGGTGTCATGAAGCATCAACTGACCTTAGGAACCTTAATTGAACCATCTTGGCCTTTTAGGGGTAGTGAGATAACTGACTTTGGTGCAGTCCGAGGTTGGTTGATACTCGATACTACACTCAATTGAGGTTTGCTTTCCTGGAATATTTCGGTCGCCAGTTCAGTGGCTAAATCGAAACGATGAACAATGAAAGCAATCCAGTGATATTGGGACCTTTAGAACCCGGTTACTTTTGATAGGACAGGTTGAACCCACCAAGCTTCAAGAGGGTAATACCCAGACCCCATGCAAGCCTAAACTCTAAGGGTTGGTGTGACTTGTGTGCCTTACCATGTTTTGCCTCTGTGAATGTTTATAGTGCATTTAATCATCACATCATTACATCATACAAACATCATGAGCATTGACTAACCATTTCAAGGGTTTCGAATCTTCATCTTTGTTCTTGTTTTATAGGACATGGAAACTGCTCGCAGAAAGACAATTCAGATTAGCCTTGTAAAGATCCCTCCTCAGCTTAAGGAGCTTCTGTCCAGGATTCCCGAGGGTTCTTCATTCAGTGAGAGACATGGGAGACTCATCAACTTGGTTAACACCAACATTGAGGAGGACTTGATAAAGGTCCTGTTCCAATTCTTTGACCCTCTGCATCACTGCTTCACCTTCCCGGATTATCAGTTGGTGCCTACATTGGAAGAATTCTCCCGACTTCTGAAGGTCCCTATCCTCGATCAACTACCCTACAACGGTACGGAAGAGGAACCCAGACTTGAAGAGATTGCTAAAGCCTTGCACCTACAGACATCCGACCTCAAAGGACATTGGGAAGTTAGAAGTGGTATCAAAGGTTTCTTAGCTAGGTTTCTGTTTGAAAAGGCCCAAGAATGTTGGAACTCTCTTGACCTACGAGCTTTTGAAGAAGTTGTAGCCCTCCTTGTCTATGGTTTGGTGTTGTTCCCTAACCCAGATCAGCTTATCGATATCAGTGCTGTCCAGATCTTTATGACCAGGAATCCTATACCTACACTGTTGGGGGATATCCTTCACTCATGTTACACTCGAACCATGAGAAGAAGGGGTGTCCTTATGTGTTGCACTCCTCTCATGGGAAGGTGGTTTATTTCGCATCTTCCGCAATCAGTTTTGAAGAACGAGCGGGGTTTGAGATGGTCACAACGATTAATGGCTCTCACGCATGCAGATATACATTGGTGTCCTAGGTCCAGGGAAGACGTCACTATCATTGATCGTTGTGGGGAGTACCCTAATGTTCCTTTATTTGGAATCAAAGGAGGTATTACCTACAACCCATGCCTGGCGTGGAGACAGTTTGGTTATGCTCGGAAGGATGGCCCTCATGACATGCTAATTCCTGACATAGTCTTCGACTTCGACAATGATACTCAAGGACTTCGTCAGAGATTTATCAGAGCTTGGAGGATGCCAAGTAGGATAGACAGCAAGACATTGGGGCACCGGAACTCCATCCCGTTGGAACCTTACCTCAAGTGGGTACGAGCCCGCTCCCAGAAGTTAGTAATGCCTTACCCTCACATGCTACCTGTAATCAAAGAGCCAGTCTTGGAAGGAGAAGCATCCTACACCATTCAACATCCCGACATGCCCACCTCCTGGGAAGAGATGCAGAAGAGCTGGGCCCAGCTTAAGGAAGAACGGAATTCTCTTGAGACCAGTCTACATGCTAGTGAAAAGAAGGTCCTGGAACTCACCCGCCTGCTGCACGAGGAAAGGAATCTCAACACCTACATCGCGCCAAAAAGGATGCGCAATGTCTTTTTACCTTAAGGAGTTATTTTGTAATATTTGGCCCATGAGGCATTTATGTACTAACGAATTTCTCCTTATTAATATGATGTGCGTTCCTTTTTGTCTACAACAAAGTTTGAATGTTCTAAATCCTTGAATGCATTGCATACATACGCATTCCATTGCACCATACGCATAGCAGGTACCCTATTTCACAGGTTGCTTAATTTTCTTCGCTGTTTGTGTGCACAGTCATCATGAATCCAGACTCATCCAGTGAGCAAGCAATCAAGGCCCTTCAGGCCCAAAGTGCACAGTTTCAAGAGATGGTCCTAAGCCTAGCCCAGGGTCAGCAAGAGTTGAAGACTCTACTCCTGAAGAAGAAGAAGAAAAAGAGGACTGCATTGTTCAACACCGGACGCAGATTTGGGAACACACTCCACAATGAAGCTGATCCAACCACTTCTTCTGCTGAGAAAAACAGTCCCCAGGGGGGAGGAGCTCCTAGTCCCGCAGTCTCCGACAACGAGACGGACTATAACGACGAACAATACCCACCTGCTGCTGACAGATACAAACAATTGGAGGACCGCTTGAGCGCTATGGAGATTCAGAATGTGCCGGGACTGGATTTCGGAGATTTGGGGTTATCTTCTGGGGTAGTCATTCCACACAAGTTTAAGGCGCCTGCCTTCGCCAAGTATGATGGGGTCTCCTGCCCAAAGCTGCATCTAAGGTCGTACGTAAGGAAAATCCAACCTTACACGGCGGATAAGAACCTCTGGATTCACTTCTTCCAAGACAGCCTCTCGGGGTCTCAGCTTGAATGGTTCTACCAATTGGATGGAGCTAGCATCCGACACTGGGAAGATTTGGCAACCGCATTCTACAGACAATACCAATACAATTCTGATCTCGCTCCTACGCGTACCCAACTTCAGGGTATGTCTCTAGGGACGGGTGAAGGGTTCAAAGAGTACGCTCAAAAATGGAGAGATTTGGCTGGCAGGGTGCAGCCTCCATTAACTGATCGAGAGCTGGTTGATATGTTTCTGGGAACGTTGTCTGGTCCGTTTTTCAATCATTTGGTTGGTAACTCCTCCGCTGGGTTCACAGATTTGATATTAACAGGAGAAAGAATTGAAGCTGGCATCAGGTCCGGCAAGATACAAAAAGCTGCCTCTACAAGTGCTGAGAAGAGGCCGTTTAAGAAAGAAGCAAGCGCCGTCTATGGTCCTAGAAGACAAGTCAAGCCCGAAAGTCGCCAAGCCGTCAATGCTTTGGTCATCTCCAAACCTGTTGCTGCTCCTCAGCAGTACAATCAACAAAGAAGTGAAAGGCCCAAGAGGCAGTATACCCGATTGAGTATGACATTATCTCAAATTTTACCCCAACTGTTATCCACCAACCTAGTGACCCTCAAAGAAGCTCCTAAAGTCGTCAACACTGCGTCTCCTAAATACAACCCAAATGCCCGGTGTGCTTATCATTCTGATAGCCCCGGGCACACTACTGATGATTGCTGGGCCTTGAGAAACAAAGTGAAAGATCTGATCGACGCAAAAGAAATTCAGTTTGAAGCGCCGGAAAGACCGAATGTTGTAACGGCTCCTATGCCCCAGCATAGGGTAAATGCCATTGAGGAAGAAGTGTACGCTGTTTCGGTAGATGAAGTTGTTACCCCTTTAAAGACTGTTAAGAAGAACCTACTGCGGGCCGGTTTATTTCCGGGTTGCAGCGAAGGTTGCCCATTCTGTGCTATTTCCCTATCTGATTGTCCCTTGCTAAGATTAGGCATCCAAGGCCTAATGGATAGCAAGGAGATTCTATTCAAAAAGACTGCTGTTCAATTGGTTCCAATGAAAGAAGTTTCCGTGATTACCATCTTCAAAAATCCAATCAAGGCTCCCCCAAAGAAGCCTATTCAAATCATGACAGTCGCGCCTGTGATCATTACTGTTCCAGGGCCCCTCTCTTACGTGTCTGATAAAGCTGTCCCCTGGCATTATGGGGCGGACGTGTATGTAAATGGAATCAAGCAAGAATTTGATGCTAGTGCCAGTATCTGCGATATCACCGGTCCAGCTAAAGTCACCCGCAGTGGCAGGCTCTTCTCGCCTGACATTGCGCCACCCGCTATTCGAAAACCCCTCCTCATAAAGCCTGCAAGTTTACCAAGTCCTGTTGCTGATCAAATTGTGTCCCCTGCTGCCGAGTCATCAAAAGCTCGGGGTAAAGGGATTGAAGAAGAGCCTGCCCGGATGGAGGCACCAATACCCGTAAATGCTGAGGCCTCCCGACAAGAAATGGAGGAGATTCTGAAAATAATAAAGAAAAGTGATTTTAATGTTGTCGAGCAGTTGGGGCATACACCCTCCAAGATCTCCCTGCTCTCCCTATTGCTATGCTCCGAGGCTCACGCTAAGGCATTAATCTCATTTCTCAAGACGGCCCATGTGCCGCAAGAAACGTCTGCAGTCCAGTTCACTGACTGCATAGCGAATCTGACGGCGGACAACGGCTTGGGCTTTTCAGATGCTGACCTGACCGCAAAAGGGAGGGACCACAATGATGCCCTGCATGTCTCTATTGAATGCAGGGGCACTACTCTGGCACATGTATTGGTGGACACTGGTTCTTCCTTGAATGTTCTTCCGAAAAAGGCTTTAGATCGTCTGGATTATGAGGGCCTGGAGTTGAAACCCAGCAATATCATCGTCAGGGCTTTCGATGGTTCAAAGAGGATGGTTCATGGAGAGGTTAACATCCCTATCCGTGTGGGCTCTCAAGTGTTTGACTCTACCTTTTACGTGATGGATATACGTCCATCATACTCTTGTCTGTTGGGTCGACCTTGGATCCATAAAGCTGGGGCGGTGACCTCCACCTTGCACCAAAAGCTGAAGTATCCCGTCAGAGGGAAGATCGTCACTGTGCAGGGAGAAGAGGAGTATATGGTGAGCCATTTGAATTCCTTCAGGTACATCGAGATGGACGGGGAGTTCATTGAAACCCCCTTCCAACATTTCGAGGAGGTACATCCAATTTCAGCAGCTGCGGAGATAATGGCCAAAGAGAATGATTCCTTGAAGATGGTTTCCCTAAGGGATGCCCGGGCTGTGGTTCAGAAAGGCAATGGTACACACTGGGGTCAGCTTCCTGACTTCACTCAGAAGAACGACAAGTTTGGGCTAGGCTTTACTGCAGAGGCTCAGAAGGCAGTGCGCAAAGAGAAGATTGGAAAGGCTCCGGTGTTTATTTCCAGCTCAAGGGTGAATGCTATCGAGGAGGATGTGGAGGAAGCCGAGTTTGACAGTTGGATCTACCCGACTGCCAGCGACGGACCAAGCAACTGGACAGCAAAGGATTTTACCCCTATCACATTTGTCACGCAGTAATTGATTTCTTTTGATTTCCAAATTTGTAACAAACAATATGTTAAAACTTTGTTGGCTCGGTGTCCTGCCCGGGGCATCGTAGCTCCATTTGTGAGGGCTTTTTGTATGACATTTTCATATATCATCAATCAAAACATTGGACGTTTGTTGCATTTCGAATCTTGTGCTCTTTTTCTTTCTGTGTTATACATATTGCAAAACAGCTATATTTACACACACTCACTTATACAGGTTTCAATCCACTCTGGATCTCACTGGTAACAGCTCTGCTACCGCCAGTTATGACTTCGAAAATCCGATCAACTTGGCCGAAGACGAAGGTAAAGATGATTGTGAAGTGCCTGGTGAACTCGCAAGACTGCTACTACAGGAAGAGAGGGCTATTCAACCACATGAAGAGCCGGTGGAGACAATTAACTTGGGTACTGAGACAGAAAGGAAAGAGGTCAAGATTGGTGCCAATCTAGAGCTCAGCGTGAAGCAACGATTGATCCAAATGCTGCAAGATTACATGGAGATTTTTGCTTGGTCCTATGAAGATATGCCTGGTTTGGATGCCGACATTGTAGTTCACCACCTGCCAACCAAGGAAGATTGCCCTCTAGTAAAGCAAAAAGTTCGACGAATGCGTCCAGAGATGTCTGAGAAGATTAAAGCTGAGGTGATGAAACAGTTTGATGCGGGTTTCCTTGCAGTAACTTCTTACCCTCAGTGGGTTGCCAATGTTGTGCCAGTGCCGAAGAAGGACGGTAAAGTCAGAATGTGTGTCGACTACAGGGATCTGAACAGGGCCAGCCCCAAGGATGATTTCCCCCTACCTCACATCGATGTCCTCGTTGATAATACAGCTCAACACAAGGTGTTATCCTTCATGGATGGCTTCTCAGGGTATAATCAGATCAAGATGGCTCCTGAAGATATGGAGAAGACTACATTTGTAACTCAGTGGGGGACCTTCTGTTATAAGGTTATGCCATTCGGATTGAAAAATGCTGGGGCAACCTATCAGCGTGCCATGGTTGCTTTATTTCATGATATGATCCATCATGAGATTGAAGTATACGTTGATGACATGATTGCAAGGTCTCAAACTGAGGAGGAGCACCTTGATCATCTGAGGAAGTTGTTTGACCGACTCAAGTTGTACAAGCTGAGATTGAATCCCAACAAATGCACCTTCGGGGTGAGGTCTGGAAAATTGCTAGGTTTCATTGTAAGTGATAAAGGTATTCAGGTGGACCCTGCCAAGGTAAAAGCCATACAAGAGATGCCGACTCCAAAAACAGAGAAAGAAGTCAGAGGTTTCCTAGGACGACTGAATTACATTGCCCGATTCATCTCACATCTGACTGCTACTTGTGAGCCAATCTTCAAATTACTGAAGAAAGATCAAGTGGTACGCTGGAATGATGAATGTCAGGCCGCCTTTGAAAGGATAAAGGAATATCTCCAAGAGCCACCCATTCTTATGCCACCAGTGGAAGGAAGACCTCTGATACTATACTTGACGGTACTCGATAATTCAATGGGGTGTGTGCTGGGGCAGCATGACGAGTCTGGCCGAAAAGAGCACGCTATTTATTACTTGAGCAAAAAGTTTACCGACTGTAAGTCTCGTTACTCACTGCTTGAGAAAACTTGCTGCGCTCTTGTATGGGCTGCTCGCCGGCTGAGACAGTATATGCTGACTCACACTACCTTATTGATTTCAAAGATGGATCCCATTAAGTACATATTTGAAAAGCCCGCTCTGTCTGGGAGAATAGCGAGATGGCAAATGATCTTAACAGAATATGACATCCAGTATACGACTCAGAAAGCAATAAAGGGAAGTGTACTGGCTGATCATTTGGCACACCAACCTGTGGACGATTACCAATCATTGAACTTTGATTTTCCGGACGAAGACATCATGGTGGTAACTGACTGTGAAGTACCTGGACCGGATGAAGGACCTGAGGAAGGATCCCGATGGTCTATGCATTTTGACGGAGCCTCCAATGCTTTGGGTAACGGCGTCGGCGCTGTAATCATATCTCCCAAGGGGACTCATACTCCACTCACCGCCCGATTATGTTTCAGCTGCACCAACAACATGGCAGAATATGAGGCATGTATCATGGGTTTACAAGCTGCGATCGATTTGAGGATCAAGTTTCTAAGTGTCTTCGGAGATTCCGCTCTCGTGATCAATCAGATCAAAGGCGAGTGGGATACGAAACACCCGAATCTCATTCCTTACAAGGAGTATGTGTCGACCTTGCTCCCTCACTTTGAAGAGATAACTTTTGAGCATTTCCCCAGAGAGGAGAATCAGCTAGCGGACGCACTAGCCACGATGTCTTCAATGTTCAAAGTTAAATGGGACAATGAGGCTCCCCAAATCATTATCTGGAAGTTGGATGAACCGGCATACTGCTGCGAGCTCGAGGCTGAGAAGGTGACTGAAAAACCCTGGTATCACGAGGTGAAGAGGTACTTGGAAGCCCAGGAATACCCTGAAGGTGCATCTGTCAATGATAAGAAGTTCATGAGGAGATTTGCTGCAAAATTCTTCCTCAGCAACGGCATTCTCTACAAACGGAACCATGATTCAACTCTGTTACGTTGTGTGGATAAGGCTGAAGCAGAGAAAATTATGATGGAACTACATGAAGGTACATTTGGGACCCATTCCAGTGGACACACCATGGCTAAGAAAATCCTTCGGGCAGGATATTTCTGGTCCACGATGGAAGCCGATTGTTACCAACACTCCCGAACTTGTCATAAGTGCCAGATCTATGCTGACAAGGTGCATATCCCTCCAGTTCCTTTGAATGTCCTAACGGCACCTTGGCCTTTCGCAATGTGGGGGATCGATATGATCGGTGAGATCCGACCAACGGCATCCAATGGGCATCGTTTCATCTTGGTGGCGATCGATTACTTCACGAAATGGGTTGAGGCAGCTTCCTATGCCACAGTAACCAAGAGCGTCGTGGCGCGTTTCATCCGGCATAATCTGATCTGTCGGTACGGAGTCCCGGAAAGAATCATTACGGACAACGGTACCAATCTCAATAACAAAATGATCACTGAACTCTGCGAACAATTCAAGATACAGCACCACAATTCTTCTCCCTACCGGCCGAAAATGAATGGGGCTGTAGAGGCAGCCAATAAAAATATCAAGAAAATTGTGCAGAAGATGACAGTGACCTATAAAGATTGGCACGAGATGTTACCGTTCGCTCTTCATGGGTACCGCACCTCAGCAAGGACATCAACCGGGGCAACTCCTTTCTCCTTGGTCTATGGCATGGAGGCAGTCTTGCCGATCGAAATCCAGATACCCTCTCTCCGGATAATGAAGGATGCAGACTTGAATGAAGATGATTGGATCCAAACTCGACTTGATCAATTAAATCTGATTGACGAAAAGAGGCTCACTGCTATCTGTCATGGTCAAACGTATCAGAAACGGATGATCAAGGCATTTAACAAGAAAGTCAGACCGCAAGAGTATCAAGTTGGGGACCTGGTAATTAAACGCATCATCCTTCCACAAAGTGATCCCCGGGGCAAATGGACCCCTACTTACGAAGGGCCGTTTGTGGTTAAACGTGTGTTCTCAGGAGGAGCCATGATCCTAACCACCATGGATGGTGACGACCTTCCTCACCCCGCCAATGCAGACATAGTGAAAAAATACTACGCATAATTAAAAGACCCGCTAGGTTGACATACCTAGGCAAAAATAAGGGCTTCCCGGCGAACCAAAAGGGTTCGGGCAAAAATAAGGGATGAAATGAATAAAAATCTGTACACCCGGCAAGTCGAAAACCTGAAAGGGCGACTTGGGCAAAAATGGTATCCCGGTGGACTGAAAACCCGAAAGGGCGGTCCAGGCAAAAGTTAGGGATAAAAGCGTAACACTATGTCTCATTGGATCACTTCACATCCGGAATTCGGCATCAACTATTTGGCTCCAGATTTCGGCATTGACCAATCAGCTTCATCTTCAGATTAGGCAGTAAGGCGATGAGACGTTCGAAAACATAAAGGCGATAGCAGAGTTGGAACCCAGTGGGATTGTTCACATAGCTGTTTTGTTTTCTTTTTTCAAAATGTAAACTCTATACTGTTTGGCGATGTCCTCTTACTAGGATGTCAGTCTCTTGTACAAAAAATGCCTATTCACAGGCAAAAGTTTAAATCAATACAAATTCACTTGTCCATACAGATTACCATTGTTGTTTTGTCTTGCGAAGAACGTCCAATGTTCATTTTTGATATATGCATTTGACATTAAATTGCTGACTCATAAATATTTGCACATAAAACAAGAGATTAATTACAAGTGACATCAAAGACAGGGGCAATATGGAGTTGTCTAATGCAGTCTAGTTTGTTTTGTCCGCCAAGGCACCAAGGTAGGTTCAACTGAAAATGTGGCCAAATCATCTTAACTCCCCGCGGAGTAAAACAAGGTTCAGCAGCACTTTCCCCAAGCAAGAGTCGATTCCCCGTCGATCCTGAAAAAGGCACAACATTCCCCGGCAGGTCTTAAAGCTCATCCCCAGTAGATTCTGCGAGCTTATCCCCGGCGAAGTACGAACGTCTCTCCCGAGTTTTATTTAGAGTTATTTCCTCACAAGGACTTATAACTGGGTTATCCTCAGCTAAAAGCCACGAAAGACCGTTTTCGGTAAAAGTTCCTTCAATCCCCAGCGGAGTCTATCTTTGGTATTCCCAAGCAGAGTTTATCTTTGGAGTTCCCCAGCGGAGTTTATCATCATTATCCTCAGCGGAATCCATCATTAAAGTCCTCAGCAGGCCTCTCATCAAAACTTCGGCCAAGTATCTCTTCCGCAGAGCAGCTTCCCGGCCGTTCGTCAAGGATTTATTTTCCTAAGGCGAAATTACACTCATAAACATTTCACATTTTCATACATCTTGCTTACATACATGATGAAATGCATATACATATTAAACATCATGACATCATGCATATCATACATCATGACATTGCATACAACTTACGTCTTTGCCTTTTCAGGAAAAAGACAATCTCAAAAGCAACTACCTTCAACTGTCACAATTCCAGATTCGATACCTGTATCTAGCCAGGGCACATCTGAGAGTGATCAGTTTCTAGACTCGATTCCTGTATCTAGCCAGGGCACGTCTAAAGAGCTCCAGATTCGATTCCTGTATCCAGCCAGGCCATATCTGTTGACCACATTTCCAGACTCGACTCCTGTATCTAGCCAGGGCACGTCTGAAGAGTTCGAAGATTCGATTCCTGTATCCAGCCAGGGCACATCTATCAACTACAAAATTTCCAGATTCGATTCCTGTATCCAGCCAGGGCATATCTGTTGACCACGTTTCCAGACTCGACTCCCGTATCTAGCCAGGGCACGTCTGAAGAGTTCGGAGATTCGATTCCTGTATCCGGCCAGGGCACATCTATTTAAACGACTATTTCCAGATTCGACTCCTGTATCCAGCCAGGGCACATCTGAGCAACCAATTGTAGATTCAATACCTGTATCTAGCCAGGACATATCTGCATAAGGAGACTGAAGATCAAACACCTATAACAAGCCAGGAAAACATCTGTCTTTCTTAAATACACAAGTTCTCGCTAAGGAACCTCTTATGCGATCAACACTTCCAAATGGCATCTATAAGCCCATTCCCGACAAAGTTCTGTCACTTCTCCAGATGGCATCTACAAAGCCCATCTCCCTATCCACCATCTCTCCAAATGGCATCTATAAGCCCATTCCCGACACCACGTTGTTGAGACTCCAGCATGCGAGTGCAAATTTCCGGGCACTCTAGTGTCCAATCTCCTTTTACCCTCGAGTCACGAAAGGCAAACTTGCCAATCTAACTCTTCAGGTCCAAGAAGATTGAACAGGGGCAACTGTTGTACCCCAAAATTTGCCCTCCCATTTCCTCAACATTGTCTCATCACAAGACCCTTGAAGATCAAGATCCAGTTAGGGTTTCCACTGCTCAAGACTTCTCCTTGCACTGTGGGCTCAAATTAGGGTTTGTGCTTGCACAAAGATGTTTTGACCTAAAATGCCTAAGATGACTTTCATGCCTCATGTTGGACTCCCAAGTTTACCTATACCAAGTTTCAAGTCTTGACTCCAAGTTTTACCCAGTCAATTGGACAGTTGACCTAGAAATCAGCTGTATTGGGGAAAAAGTCAACTATGGCCAATTGACAGTAAAACCTCATGAAATTTGATCCACATCAACATTATGAACTCATATGGACCATTTGATCAAGTTTGGATCACAATTCCACAAGAAATTTGATCAGATCACCAAAAGGGCAAAATGGTCATTTTTAGGGTTTTGACTGCACAAAGGCAATTTTTGACTGTTTGACCTAGCCACTGGTAAACCAAGCTCACATATGGCCTCAAGGACTCAATGGAATTATCTTGACATGTTCACCAAGCTCAAAAGATCCCAAGTACACAAGATTGACAGTTGAATTTCCCAGTCAATTGATCAATTTTGACTGTATACTGAAAAGTCAAACTTTGACTTTTTGGTCAAAATCAAGAGTCAAGATTCATTTTTCATCAAAACATGCCAAATCATGAAACTTGTTCACCAAGAAATCACAAAATGCAAATTAGGGTTTGAAAATGGAATTTTTCATAACTTAGAATTTTTCTAAGTTATGAAAAAAACTAATTTTTTCCCAACTTTGCCCCATCTTTTCACCATGATCCATTTGGATTCAAACAAAAGTCAAAACATGAAAGTTGTAGCTTGTTGCATAATCTACAACTTTGATTCACAAAGTTTTCTCATTTGAAGCTTGTATCTCAAGTTATGATTTTTTGAATAAGGGCACTAAACCATCTTTTAACTTAGTGAAATTTGACCTATTTTGACAAGGTTTTCTACCCTACTTCAAGGCCACTTTTCATACCCTTCCACTTGGAATTTCAAATTACATTTCAAAGATGGATTGTAGTACACATTCCAAGCTTTCCAAAATGTCCAAGAACTCATCAAACAACCTCATAACTTGAGAGATTCGAATTTCACAAGTTGGCAAAAATTCACTTTTGTTCTTCATCAAAGCATGTTCATAAACTTGGCAAATTTGAATTCAGCATGCTTAAGCTACATTGCAGGCCTCTAATCCCATTTTCACTCAATAATTCAATGCATATCCTTTGTGTTCTAGCATTATTTTGCTCATTTGGATAATACACACAAAATCAAGCCTAAACTAGAAAAAGCATATTATCCATTCTTGTAAAGTGTTACTTTATGGCAACTTTGCAAATCTATGAGGTACAATGCAGATCTTTGAAGAAAAAAGGCATGGGCATATCCCACTGATCAAGACTCAAATGTGCAGCATAGATTGAGGCATTGTACTGGCCTAGAAACCAAGTTGACATTTGCTTGCTTCACATAGAAGTAACATCCATAACTTATGCTATCTCTCATACCAACAGAAAAACAGAAGAACAAAGTTGTCAAACACATTACACATAACATATCCAAGCTAACACACGAGCTTTTGACCTCCAATACACCCTCCATCTCAGAATCATCCTCAAACTGCACAAACAGGGGTGCCCCTGCAGTTTGAGTGCAATCTCTCAATCCCTTCAAGCATTTTGATCAAAACCTGTTCCTTTACCTTCCTCACAACCTATGCAAGCTATCCAGAAGCTAAGGCACGATCTGTAGTTGCTCTAACCACTTCCACCATTTTCACATCTTTGACTTGCAGGTGAAGTTCTACAGCTTGATACAAGAAGGTTCAAGACAAAGTAAGCATTGAAAAAGCATCCCTGGACTTCAAGGAAGCTTTTCCAATCATTACATTGCACTGAAAGTCTCTCATTCTCCATATAGAAGTTCAACTGCACAGGTAAAAGTTTGAATTCGTATCTCTCTTATTAGGCATCTTTAGTCTTAAGTTTGTGAAGAAACAAGGTCCTACTCATAGCCCTGAACATGTACATAGCTTTACTTTTCATTTCTTTTGCCTGAGTAGAGAGAATTTGAGCTCTGAAAATGGTAGAAAAATTAGGTCAGAAAAGAGGGGGAGAGAAATTCTCCCTCATCTTAGAGAGATAGGTCAAGTTCTTTATATGGTTAGAACCGTCTCTTCATGCTGAACATTTCTTGTGTTATGAGTTTTTGCTAAAAAGCCAGGAATCAAGAGTTAGAAGGAACTGAACATGGCGCGCGTTTTTCAAATAATCTGTGCTGGAGGTTGAAGAAGGAGTGAAGTGGGCTGGGCCTGAATTTGTGTTGCTTTTCACACCATCTTTTTTAGTTTACACCCCCCTGAGCCCATTTGCTTATTTTTAAACATTTTTGACTTTTTCCTTTTTTATTGACTTTGTTTATTTTTCTCATGACATTTAAAAATTAAAAGAATATTTTTTCATCATTTTTTGCATTTATTGCATATTTATTTGTTTATTTGTTTAGTTTGTACATAAATATATATATATATGAATATTAGAATAAAAATGTTAAAAATAATGTAAATACAATTTTATTTTTATTTACTTTCTGAAAATAGCTCACACAAAAAAAAATACTTTTTATTTTATTAAAATATTTAAATATTTATTTTAGAATAATGCATATTTAGGGTTATATATATATATATATATATATTTGATTATTAATGTATTTAAGAAAAAGATATAAAAATACTTGATTTTTTTTATTTTATTAACATTTGATACAAAAATACTTTTTTTTTCACAATATACTTCATTTTATGTTATTTTTATAAATAATAAATAAATAGTTGTATTAAAATTAAATAATACCTTTTTTTCTTTGAAAATTAGGGTTTCTACCCTAAGTTCAAAATACTCCAAAAATAAATACATTTTTATTTTCTTTTCCCTTTTACATAAAATAATATTTTCTCATACACATAAAAACTTCCTTTTTGCATTTCACATATTTATTTAATTTACATTTAATTATGCAATTTATTTACTATGCAAATATCCAATTGATGTAATAATTTAGATTTAAATTCTTGTCAATATCCCCATTTGAACATTTGTACCCCCCTTCCCATATTTGGTTGTGTAATAGCTTAGTAATTTTAATTTCGCACTTTATTGCTTTCTAATAATAACATGCTAGAATTAGGGTTTGTATGCGAAAAACGATAAAAAAAATAGTTTGACCTAATACAAGATAAGCAAGCATGAAAATGAACACACAAATCACACTTGCACCCCTAGGGTATTCCACTTGTTGCCTTCAAATAAATGGGCCATATTGTATGTTGAACATCTTTGGGCAAAGCAAACAGTTTGAATGATCATAGTCCCTCGGTAAAACTTTTCAAAACAAACAAAACAAATGATCAAGTCCCTTAGAGAAATTGCCCAAAGACATTTAACGTCGTTACAATTATGGTCTAAACGATGACCCGCGCTTGTCCCTCTCACATCCTAACACAAGGTTGCCCACCCAAATACAATGGTGGTGCAAACTTGTTAAAAGGGTTAAAGTATAGCAATAATCTTTTGAGAAATTTAGGAGTAGATAACCTCTTAGTTACTTGAATCAACTTGCAAAACAAAACACTTGCCTAATTTCAAAAAAACCACACATCACTACACTTTCAAAACAAAACTTTCAAAACAAAATGAAAACTTTTTCAAAAGACATACATCTTTGTATACATCCCCACATGGATCATTACAAAGGTTGCCACCACATTGGCCTCTTTTCAAAAACATTTTCAAAACCCACACACTCAAGCACCATTTAAAACAATTGAAAACAAAAGGCAAGTGATCTAAGCAAGTAACTAAGAGCCCATGGATAACCATGGATAGAAAGGGTGCTAATACCTTCCCTTTCTATAATCTACTCCCCGAACCCAAGAAAACATCTCAAAAGGTTTTTGCTGTGCTTTTTAACCTTTCCTTAGGATAAAATAAAAAGTCGGTGGCGACTCTTGCTAACCGCAACATTTGCGAATAAAAACGCAAACCTCAAGTCAGTTCTCCCACCGTATCACACCATGGATAACCATGGATAGAAAGGGTGCTAACACCTTCCCTTTCTATAATCTACCTCCCGAACCGAGAGCAATCTCTTAAAGGAATTTTTCTGTGCTTTTGTCCTTTCCATTTGGAGAAAATAAAAGACGGTGGCGACTCTTGCTTACCGCGACATTTCGCGAACCAGCGTTAAACAGTCAGTTCCAGATCCACCGATCACAAATACCATTGCTTAGGAAGAACTTAGCTGAGAACCTCCTTAAGAACTTTTTGTCATTGACTGAAGCTCCTTCAGGGTATTCTTGTGCTTCGAGATACCTTTTAACGTCGTGAAACCAAGGTCGGTCCACTACTTCTTCGGTATTAATCTCGTGACAATGTGCATGTTCGTTCATCCGTTCAATGGTGATTTGGGGAGCCTCATTATCCCAGTTAAGTTTAAACATGGATGACATTGTAGCTAGCGCATCTGCTAGCTGATTCTCTTCTCGCGGGAAGTGCTCGAAGGTAATCTGCTCGAAATGTGGTAACAATGTCAGGACATGTTCTTTGTAAGGGATGAGGTTTGGATGTTTAGTATCTCACTCTCCTTTGATTTGACTGATAACCAAAGCTGAGTCCCCAAATACAATCAAAGATTTGATTCCCAAGTCAATAGCGGCCTTGAGACCAAAGATACAAGCTTCATACTCGTCCATGTTGTTGGTGCAGCTGAAGTAGAGTCTAGCAGTGAAAGGTGTATGGCAACCTTTTGGAGAAATAAGTACCATGCCGATACCGTTGCCAAGTGCGTTGGAGGCACCATCAAAGTACAGGGTCCATCGGGATCCTTGTTCAAGTCCGTCATACGGTCTGTTCTCTTCAATGTTGCTCAAGGTCATGATATCCTCGTCGGGGAAGTCAAATCTCATGGATTGGTAATCTTCGAAAGCTTGATGGGCCAGATGATCGGCTAGCACACTTCCCTTTATAGCTTTTTGGGTCGTGTACTGTATATCATATTCGGTGAGGATCATCTGCCATCTAGCGATTCTTCCGAATAGAGCAGGCTTTTCGAAGATGTACTTGATCGGATCCATCTTAGAGATCAGCAAAGTGGTATGTGTCAATGTATACTGCCTTAGCCGGCGAGCAGCCCATACCAAAGCGCATCAAGTTTTCTCGAGCAGTGAGTAGCGGGTCTCACAGTTGGTAAACTTTTTGCTAAGGTAATAAATGATATGCTCTTTTCGGCCAGACTCGTCATGTTGGCCCAGTACGCACCCCATTGAATTCTCCAGGACGGTCAGATACAAGATTAACGGCCTTCCTTCGACGGGTGGCATCAAGATAGGAGGTTCCAGCAAATACTCCTTGATTTTATCGAAAGCAACTTGACAGTCGTCATTCCATTTAACCACCTGATCTTTCTTCAACATCTTGAAGATTGGCTCACAGGTAGATGTTAGGTGAGAAATGAACCTTGCAATGTAGTTTAGGCGTCCCAAGAAACCTCTGACCTCCTTCTCAGTGTGAGGGGTAGGCATTTCTTGTATAGCTTTGACTTTGGAAGGATCAACCTCAATGCCTTTGTTACTGACAATGAAACCCAAAAGTTTACCGGACCTGACTCCGAAAGTGCACTTGTTAGGGTTCAGTCTGAGCTTGTACTCTTTCAACCTGACAAACAACTTTTGCAGATGGTCGAGGTATTCTTCTTCAGTTTGTGAACGGGCTATCATGTCGTCTACGTAGACCTCTATCTCATGATGTATAATATCATGAAACAAAGCCACCATGGCGCGCTGATAGGTTGCCCCGACATTCTTCAGTCCGAATGGCATCACTTTATAATAGAACGTACCCCACTGTGTAACGAAGGTAGTTTTCTCCATGTCTTTAGGGGCCATTTTGATCTGGTTGTACCCTGAGAATCTGTCCATGAAAGAAAATACCTTGTGCTGAGCTGTATTGTCAACCAAGATGTCAATGTGAGGTAGTGGAAAATCATCTTTAGGGCTAGCCCTGTTTAAGTCTCTGTAATCCACGCACATCCTGACTTTACCGTCCTTCTTAGGCACGGGCACAATGTTAGCAAACCATTATGGGTAGGATGTAACAGCAAGAAAGCCAGCATTGAACTGCTTCATCTCTTCAGCTTTGATCTTTTCAGACATGTCAGGCCTCATTCGGCGTACTTTTTGTTTAATTGGTGGACAATCTTCTCTTGTAGGGAGACGGTGAACCATAATATCTGTATCAAGTCCCAACATGTCTTCGTAGGACCAGGCGAAGATCTTGACATATTTATTTAATAGCTGAACTAAGCACTCCTTGACACTTGGCTCTAGGTTGGCACCCACTCTAACTTCTTTTATGTCTTCCTTTGTTCCCAAGTTGATAGTCTCTAACAACTCCTCGTGAGGTAAAATAACCCTTTCTTCCTATTGTAGCAGTCTAGCCAACTCTCCAGGCACTTCACAGTCTTCATCACCTTCGTACTCGACATGGTAGACCAGATCTTCAGAGTCACTGAAGGCCATAGCAGAATTGTTACCCATGAAATTCGGAATGGATGGGTACCTACATTGGTGAGTGTGGGTGCGTGTAACGGATAGCCACCTTTAAACAAATAAAATGTAAAAAGAAAGAAAATGAACACAAAAGTTTATATATGAAAACATCCATGATTCATAAAAATGGCATATGAAGATTAAAAATCAAACCCTTACAAATGGACCGATGTACCTCGGGTAAGGCACATGGTTAAAAGTGTACGAATTGTTTAGGAATTTATTACAAACCAATAGAAATGTCTGAAAGATAAATTACTGATTGATAAAAGTAATGGGAATAAAGTCCTTTGCCTTCCAATTGCACAAGCCTCCTTCAACGGTAGGGAATATCCAGTCTTCAAGATTGCTCTCCTCTTCACCATCCTCCAAAGCACTGACTCCATGATGAGTGATCTTCACTGGTGGTCCTCCAGCCCAGGAGCGACGCACGACCTTCTGACTAGCAACAGTGAAACCCAAGCCGAATTTATCAGACTTGAAAGGAAAATCGGGAAGTTGCCCCTACATTGTGCTTCCTTCTTCTTCAATCACAACCTTTGCATCTTTGAGTGACGACATCCGAGGGGGAGGTCGGGAAATCATGGGTACAGAAGGCACTGCCGCAATCTCCTGAGCTACTTCCTCAAAATGCTGAAAGGGGGTTTCGATGAATTCACCATCCAATTCCACATAGCGGAAAGAATTGAGATGGCTTATCATGTATTCCTCCTCACCGAGAACTGTCACAATTTTCCCCTGGACATGGTACTTAAGCTTTTGGTGCAGAGTTGAAGTAACGGCTCAAGCACGATGAATCCAGGGTCTTCCCAACAAGCAAGAATAGGAGGGACGAATGTCCATGACATAGAATGTGGAATTGAAGGTTTCAGTATCCACTTTAATCGGGATGTCCACCTCCCCGTGGACCATCCGTTTAGAACCATCAAAGGCTCTGACAATGATGTTGCTGGGCTTCACATTTATACCTTTAAAATCTAGCCTATCTAATGCCTTCTTTGGTAAGACATGCAGCGATGAACCAGTGTCCACCAGAACATGTGCCAGAGTAGTCCCTCTGTATTCCACCGAGACATGCAGGGCGTCATTATGTTCTCTCCCTTTGACTGTTAGATTGGCATCGGAGAACCCTAGACCGTTGTCTGCTGTTAGGCTGGCTATACATTCTTGAAACTGATCCGTGGAGGTTTCCTGGGGCACATGGGTCGTCTTCAAGAATCTGATCAAAGCTTTGGCATGAGCTTTGGAACAGAGTAACAGGGCCAGCATAGAGATTTTTGAAGGGGTTTGCCCCAGTTGCTCAACAACATTATAATCGCTTCTCTTGATTATTTTCAAAATCTCTTCCATTTCTTTTTGAGTGGTCTCGGGGATGACCAAAGGCTGAGCCCTCGTCCTGACGGGCGCTTCTTGGATCCCTTTACCTTTATCAGCAGCAACAGCAGAGGGTAGAACTACGGGAGTAACAATTTCTTCAATAACTGGAGTTCGCACATATATGTTGACCGACACAGGAGTAATCTTAGGAGCATTTGCGGGTCCGAAGATTGCCTTTGGAGGAGCAATCTCCGGAGAGAAAATTCTTCCGCTGCGGGTGATTTTACTCATCCCAGCAATATTTCTTATGTCAGGAGTCTCTTCATCGAAACTTTCTTCAACTGATTCAATCTGCTTAACACCGTGGTAGAAGATCTCTCCTCCATAATTCCACGGTATTGATTTGTTGGACTTGTATGGGATAGGCCCCGACATAGTTATCTTCAGAGGTACAGTCTTTGGATCGGATGTAATCTTAACAGGTCTTTTGGAGACCTTGGAAAGATTGGCGGATATGGTAATTATAGCAACATCGTTGACAGGAGTTGGAGTAACAAGAGTTTTCTCAAAGAAGATTTCTTGATTATCCATTAGGCGTTGGATGCCTAATTTCAACAACGGACAGTCGGATTATAAGGAAGAATAAAGGTAGCAATCTTTTTCACAGCCCGGGAAAATCCCGGTTTTCAACAGATTCAACTTGATTATTGGTAACAGAGTCATCAAATCACCAACAGCAGCAACAAAAAGATCTTCTTCAATAGCATGGGCATTGTGACCATGTTTTGGCATTGGAGCAGAGATCACGTTAGGCTTTTCAGGGGCGTCGAATTCCACCTCTTTAGCATCAATTAAATCCCGGATCTTATTTTTGAGGGCCCAACAATTATTGGTGTCATTCCCCAGGCTGTCAGAATGATAAGCACACTTCGCATTTGAATGGTAATAAGGAGAAGATGTATTCGAATTCTTCGGCGCTTCTTTCAAACTTGCAAGGTTTAACTTCAACAAATGAGGGAGAACCTAAGCAGGTGTCATGTTGATCCGGGTGAATTTCCGTGCAGGCCTTTCCACCCTTGCTTGGTTGGTTCTGGGTTGATTATTTATAGGATGATCAGCTGCAGTCTTCTGAATCATTACAGCCCCCACCGCTGGCCGGCGCTCAACTCTTTCTTCACTTCTCTGAGAGTAGACAACTGATACCTCTTTCTTTGCAGGAAAGGTCTTCTTGATAGTAGCGGAAGCAGATGCATCCTTTTGAATTTTTCCGCTCTTAATGTCGGCTTTAACTCTTTCACCAGTCAGAATTAACTCGGTGAACCTCGCCGACGAACTTCCGATCAAGTGATTAAAGAATGGACCTGACAGGGTCCCCAAAAACATATCCACAGCTCTCTCTCAGACAATGGTGGCTACATCCTTCTAGCCAAGTCCCTCCATTTTTGGGCATACTCCTTAAAGCCTTCATTAGAGACCATACCCATACTCTGTAATTGAGTACAGGTTGGTGCTAAATCCGCATTATATTGATATTGTCTGTAGAAGGCGGCAACCAAATCCTCCCAGTTGTGCACATCGGACCTCTCTAGCTGGTAAAACCAATTTAACTGCATTCCAGAAAGACTGTCCTGGAAGAAATGAACCCACAGGTCCTTATCAGAAGAATGAGGTTGGATCTTTCTGACGTAAGACCGCAGATGCATCTCTGGACAAGACAAACCATCATATTTAGAAAATATAGGCACCTTGAATTTAGGGGGAATCACAATCCCAACAACCAAACCTAACGCTTTGAAGTCCAGCCCAGGCACTCTTTGCACCTCCATAGCTGCCAGACGCTCTTCCAGATTCTTATACTTGTCATCTACAGGAGGGTACTGCTGCTCAGAATAATCTTCATCCTCTTCATCTTCTTCTTCCTCAGACTCAGATTGCACGGTAGTTCCTTTACCTTTACCAACCCCTTCATCAGATGTTAAGGGGAAATCCAGGACCCTTCTAGCTTGGCCTTCAAATCTTCTACCCATGGTTGCCACTACAACCCTCTTATTTTTCTTCTTCTCTTTTTCCTTTTCCAGCAGACCTTTGAGCCCCTTCTGACCTTTTGCCAAGGTCATGAGTAGCTGTTGGAACTGTGAATTCTGCACTTGTAAGTCTTTGACCGTCTGCTCTATATCCATATGCTGAAATAAACAGCAGAGAGATAAGGAAACCTGGTGTGAAGACCTTCTTATGCATATGATGAATGATGTGTATTCATGTAATGCATTCAAGGATTCATAAATTCAAATTTGTTGCAAACAAAAAGAACACACGTCATATTAATAAGAAAAATTTGTTAGTACATAAATGCCCCATGGGTAAAATAATACAAAATTCTAATGTAAAAAGATGTTGCGCATCCTCTTTGGTGCTATGTAGGTGTTGAGATTTTGCTCTTCGTGGAGTTGACGAGTAAGTTCCAAAACCTTCTTCTCACTGGCGTAGAATTGGGCTTCAAAAGTATTGTGTTCTCCCTTGAGCTGTATCCAACTCCTTTGCAAATCTTCCAATGATGTTGGCATGTCAGGATGTTGGAGGGTGTATGGAACCTTTCCTTCCATAACAGGCTCTTTAATCACGGGGAGAATGTAGGGGTAAGGCATCATAATACTTTGGGCGCGGGTTCGTACCCACTTGAGGTAAGGCTCAAGGGGGATGGAATTCTTGTGTCCCAATGTCTTACTGTCCACCTTGTTGGGAATCCTCCAGGCTCGGATAAACCTTTGTCGAAGTCCTTGAGCGTCGTTGTCGAAGTCAAAAACCAAGTCTGGAATCAACATGTCATGAGGGCCATCCCTTCGGGCATACCCAAACTGTCTCAGAGCCAAACAGGGGTTGTAGGTGATGCCTCCCCTAATGCCAAGTAGTGGGACATTAGGGAATTCCCCACAATGATCAATGATGATGACATTTTCTTTGGACTGAGAACACCAATGAACATATGAATGTGTAAGAGTCATCAATCGTTGTGACCACCTCGTACCTTGCTCATTCTTCAAAACTGATTGGGGAAGGTGAGAAATAAACCACCTTGCTAGAAGAGGAGTACAGCACACGGGAACACCTCTTTTCCTTATTGTTCGTGTGTGAAATGAGTGTAGGATGTCCCCAAGCAACGTAGGCATAGGATTTCGAGATATGAAAATCTTGACAGCATTCACATCTATAAGCTGATCAGGGTTTGGGAACAAGACCAAACCATAGATGAGAAGTGCTACAATCTCCTCAAAAGCTTGTAGATCTAGAGAATTCCAACATTCTTGTGCCTTCTCAAACAGAAACTTTGCCAAGAAACCCTTGACACCACTTCTGGTTTCCCAATGACCTTTGATATCAGATGGTTGCAAGTTTAAGGCTTGAGCAACATCTTCAGGCTTTGGCTCTCTTTCCGTATCGTTGTAGGATAGTTGATGGAGAATAGGAACCCTCAGGAGTTGAGAAAATTCCTCCAAAGTAGGCACTAGCTGATAATCAGGAAATGTGAAGCAGTGGTGTAGGGGGTCAAAGAACTGGAGAAGAACTTTCACCATGTCTTGTTCAATGTTGGAGTTGACCAAGTTGAGAAGTCTACCATGTCTTTCAGTGAAGGGAGAATTCTCTGGAATCTTGGAAGCAAGCTCCTTGAGTTGAGGAGGGATTCTCACAAGGTTGACCTGGATTGTTTTCCTGCGAAGTGAATCCATTACCTACAAAATAGGAACAAAGATGAAGATCCAAATCCTTGAAATGGTTAGTTGGATGCATATGATGTTTCATGATGTTCATGATGTTATGCACAAGTATATATGTACAAACAAATCACACAAGATCCTAGTTTCAGGCTTGCATGGGGTTTCATAGGTAAGTACCCTCTTGAAGTTTAGTTGGCTCAACCTGTCCTATAAATAGTAACCGGGTTCTAAGGATCTCAATATCACTGGATTATTTTATGTGTTCATTGTTTCAGTTTAGCCACTTTGTTGGCGACCGAAATATTCCAAGAAAACAACCCTCAATGAGTGTAGTATCAAGTATCTACCAACTTCGGACTGCACCAAAGCCGGTCATCTCACTACCCCTAAAAAGGCCAAGTTGGTCAAGTAAAGGTTCTAAAAGTCCATTAGTGCTTCATGACATCACTCAGCGGCCCCATATTCTCTTTGATTAACTCAAAGGCTACCGGTACCCACAAATATGTCGCACTAATATAACTATTACTTCAACCATGTCGGTATACCCCGCACAATTTCCATAACGTATTGCTATTTACCTATGAATGTTTCCCAAATCCGGGTAGAGGATTCAAACCCAAACAAATAGAACCAAATGTAAAGCAATCAAGGCAAATAATAAAAGCATGTAAAGGTGATCTAAAACCCTAAGGTAACCCCACTTTTAGATTTTATCCCCAGCAGAGTCGCCAGTTCTGTGATACGGTGGGAGAACTGACTTGAGGTTTTACGTTTGTGTTCGCAAATGTTTCGGTTTAGCAAGAGTCGCCACCGACTTTTTATTTATCCAAAGGAAAGGTCAAAAAGCACAGGAAAGACCTTTGAGATGTTTTCTTGGATTCGGGAGGTAGATTATGAAAAGGGAAGGTGCTAGCACCCTTTTCATCCATGGTTTTCCATGGGCTCTTAGTTACTTGTTTTAGATCACTTGCTTTTGCTTTTCAATTGTTTGAAATGGTGCTTTGTGTGTGGTTTTGAAAGTATTTTGAAAAGAGGCCATCATTGTGGCAACCTTTGTAATGATTCTTGTTTGAATATATACAAAGGTGTTTTGTCTTTTGAAAAATGTTTCAATGTTTGAAAGTTTGTTTTGGGAAATGTTTTGAAAGTGTGTTGTGATGTGTGTTTGAAAATAGCAAGGATGTTTTGCAAGTTTTGATCAAGTAACTAAGAGTTGTCTACCCTATGTACTCAAAGATCTTTCCTACAAATTTTTAACCTTTTGACAGTGTTGTTTTACCATTGCATTTGGTAAACAACCTTGTGTTTGGATGTTAAACGGGACAGGCGCGGATCATCGTATTGACCATGATAGCAATGGTGCTAAGTATCTTAGCAAGTTTTTTTGAGGGACTTAGATCATTTTGTTTAGGCAACTAAGATAGCTTCATCGAGGGACTATGATCTTTTGTTTTTGATTGTTTTGCCAAGATACCTAGCATGCATACCATGGCCATTTTTAAGGCAACAAGTGGATGAAACCCTAGGGGTGCTTGTGTGCATTGTGTTGTGATTTTTCATGCATTTTTGTCTTGTATTAGTCATGCTATTTGTTTTGATTTTTGGTTATCATACAAACCCTAATCTTGCTATCATGACATATTTGAAAGCATAAAGTGCGTAAAAATAAATCTACCACTATTACAATAATGATATGGGGAGGGGGATACAAATTTGAATAGGGGATTATTTGCAAGAAATTAAAATCCTAAGATTATTACAACCAAATTGAATTCTTTGTTCAAATAATAAATAAGCAAATATTTAAATGGACAATTAAATAAATATGCAATATATTATAAATATGCAAAAAAAAAGTTTTTGTATTATTTTTATGTATGTAAAAATAAAATATTTAATATTTCAAAAATAAGAAAAATATTATTTTTATTAAGGGTGGAAACCCTAATTTGTTTTAAGAAAGTATATATATATATATATATATATATATATATATATATATATATATATATATATATATAGGGGCCATATCTCATGAGAAAGTCTTTCTTATGTGAGAGTGAGAGGGTTTCTTTTTAGCCTTTAGATTACATTGGATGGTTGAGATTCATTGATGAAGTTATTTTTTTTCTTCTAAATCTTACTTCTCTCTCCTCATTTATTACGTTAACTTTTTTTTACTCTTTCTTCTCTCTCCTAATCTTAGTCATAAATTTTGATCCAATGGCTTATAATTACTCCTCTCACTCTCATATAAGGGACCCCTTTCTCACTTGATATGTCCCCTATATATATATATATATATATATATATATATATATATATATATATATATATATATATATATATATATATATATATATATATATATATATATATATATATATATATATATATATATATATATATATATATATATATATATATATATATATATATATATATATATATATATATATATATATATATATATATATATATATATATATATATATATATATATATATATATATATATATATATATATATATATATATATATATATATATATATATATATATATATATATATATATATATATATATATATATATATATATATATATATATATATATATATATATATATATATATATATATATTATGTATTATTTATTTATGTACAAAAAAATAAAAATATATACAAATGTCAAAAAATAAAAATATGTTAGAAAAATATTATTTAAGTATATAATAATAAAAATAAACAAATATAATATATTTTTGTATTATTTACAAGTCTTTATTAAAGAAAATAAGAGCATGTTATAAAAGTAATTATTTCTATGTTAGAAAAAATAATAAAAATAATAAAATAAAATATGAAAAATTATGAAAAAATATTTTTAATAATTTTTCATGTTTAGAAAAAAAAAATAAAATCAGAAACTAAAAAAGAAATGAAAAATATGAAAATGTAAAACAATGGACCAAGGGGGTGCAGAAAGCACAAAAGGGGTGTCAAAAGCATAGAACAAAACAGGCCCAACCCACTTGCTTGATCTTCAACCTTGTGACAAACAAAAACGCGCGCTTGATGTTCAAATCTGGAATTCCTGCATACGTGCTCTAAAGCAAAAACTCACAAAACAAAAGTTATAGCATTTTCCAACACGATTCCAACCATGTAAAGAACTTAATCTAACTCTCAAAGACCAGAGATAATTTCTCTGGCCCTAATTTCTAACCTAACTTTTTCAGAAAATTCATCAATCAAATTCTCTCAACTCAGTTAACTTAAATAAAATCTATGCATATGTACAGCTTAAGGGCAATGAGTACTACATTTTTTATTCAAATACCTAAGCTTAATGATTCCTAAATAGAGAGATAGAAAGTTGGAAAATACCTGCTTCAGTTGAACACGAGTATGGCAATGTAGGGATTTTCAGTAAGGCATGAGATGCTTGTGAGCTTGTCTGAACTTCCTCTGACCTTCCCCAATGCTTAGTTGGCTTTGTACTTGCTTGAATAAGCTTGTAGAAGTCAACCTGCACAAACAGAATTCAGAAATGGTGAAGGGTGCAAATGGAGTTACAATCACTGGCCAATGGTTGGGTGAGCTTAGGTGGGTTGTATGGAGTGTGTTGGAAGAGGTTTAGGGAAAAATGCACGAGTGGTTTGTGAGATGGAGGTGAAACTGCAGAAGCTGCCCTGTTTTGCAAGAAGATGGTGTTTTGGTGTTTTGGGAGGCTTGAGAAGTGGTTAGCTCATGCTTCTTACAATAGTTGGTTTTATCAGATACAAGAGTTCCCTTTGTTTTTGCAAGTTGACTTGGCTTTTAAGAAAAGTGTGAAATGACAATGCAAAGGGCTGTACCATCTAGCTTAGGGTCTTACAAGAGTTGGTATACTTTTCCCTATCTTTGTGGACTTTGTTTGCTGTGAAATAATGGACCAATGCTCAAGAGAAACAAATATGCATAAAGTTGTGCTTTATGAAAATATCATTGTTGCCTTTTTGCCAAAAATGGATTAAACCCTTGTGTAAACTTCCATTGATCAGAACAATGCCTTAATCCACTGAGTTTGCATTCTTTTTAAGTGTGGAAGGGTTTAGATACCTGTAAACAAGTACAAAAAAGGCTGGATAGAAATTGCAACTTGTAGCATAGTGAAAAATGCCATGGATCAAAGTGACTTTTTGCCAAATTCAAACCTTTGATTCTCCCTAACCATAAATGATTTTGGAGAGTTATTGGACATTTTAAAAAGCTTGTAACATGCTCTACAATCCATATTTGAAATGTATTTTAAAATTCCAATTGGAACTAGGTGAAAAATTTCCATGAAGATAGGTCAAAATCTTGCCTAAACTAGGGCAAAATTTCACTAAGTTAAAAGTTTCATGGACCCTTATTCCAAAAATCATAACTTGAGATCCAATCTCTTTTGGGAAAACTTTGTGAATAAAAGTTGTAGATTTTGTGGAGGAATACAACTTTCATGTTGGAAGTTTTGTTTGAATCCCATTGAATCATGGTGAAAATGTTGGGCAAAGTTGGGAAAAAATAAGAAAATTTCATAACTTACTAAAATTCTAAGTTATGAAAATTTTCAATCTTAAACCCTAATTTGCAAAATTGGGTTTCTTGGTGAACAAGTTTCATGTTTTGACACATCTTGATGAAAAATGACCCTTGGCACTTGATTTTGACCAAAAAGTCAAAGTTTGACTTTTCAGTGTACAATTGATTTTTGATCAGTTGACTGGAAAATTCATCTGTCAATCCAATGCTTTTGAGATCTTTTGAACCTTGTGATTAGGTCAAGATGATGCCATTGAGTCCTTGAATCCATAATTGAACCCAATTTGCCATTGGCTAGGTTAAAAATCAGAAATTGCCCTTATACAGTCAAAACCCTAAAAATGACCATTTTACCCTTTTGAAGATCTGATCAAATTTATTGAGGAGTTATGGTCCAAACTTGATCAAATGGTTCATATGAGTTTATATTGTTTATGTGGATAAAAAATATGAGTTTTGACTTTAAATTGGTCACAGTTGACTTTTTCCCCAATACAGTTGATTTTTAGGTCAATTGTCCAATTGACTGGGCAAAAATTTGATTCAAGGCTTGAAACTTCGTATGTGCAATCTTATAAGTCCAACATGAAGTATGAAAGTCACATGGGGCATCATAAGCCCAAAATTTCTTGTGCAAACTCAAACCCTAATTTCAGGTCATCAGTGCAAGGAGATGTCTTGAGCAGAGCAAACCCTGATCCTGTCTGGAGTCCAAAGAGTCTTGTGGGGGGGGGGGGGAATCTTGATAAAATAAGAGGGAAAATTTTGGGGTACAACAATTGCTATCAATAATTTTTATTGCAACCAGACTTGGAGGAAACAATTCAAATTCCGTCCAAATTTTAGAGTTAACAGTGTAAACTTTGTTGTTTATCTTGTATTTAAAAGTACTTCCTTCAAAATCACCTTGAGGACCATTATAGAACATCTTTATCAACTCTTCATTATAATAAGTATCACACTCTAGAAATACCCATAGTTTCTGAAATCTTAACAGCTCAACAACATGTGGTAGATTCAACCCACCTAGGGTTTGCTTGTATACTACGAATTTCTTGACTATTTTTCTTTTACTAAAGTTCTTTGAATAAGAGTCAAGAAAATCATTAGAGAGTAGAGATAAATATGTTACCGGATCGAGATTCAATTCAGAGGAGGAACTGCCTTTCACCAATCTTCTTTTTGTGGGTCTTGATGAATCCATGGGAGAAGACTTGAGAAGTTTGAGATTTTTGAGTAAAAGAGGCTTTTAGGGTTTTGAGAGGGATTTGGGCAAATAGAGTGATGAGAGTAAATGATTATAGATGAAAAGATAAAACAAAAATGTCACATAGAAGTCCTAATGTCATTGGTTAAAATGTCACGCGATGCATCGACCTATGCAGGTCATGCGTCGACTCATAGAGCCAAAATTTTGAAGAGTATAGGTTTCAGTTTGTGTCGACGATTTTCAAACATAGGTCGACCTAAGAATGCTTATTTTTCAATTTTGCACATATTAATGAATTTTAAGACATAATAAAGCATAAATAACCACCTAAGCATAGATCACACATCACAAAGGTCTATAAACATTTATCACAAGAAATTTAGAATTTTCAAGTTTACCGAATTGCGTTATCAAGAATAGAGTTAGAGTTAGAATGATATTACCATTATGATGCGGGGTAATAATTTTCCCTCACAAGTAACTTGATACAAGAGTGTAGATAATTCGTGAGAGTACAAGTATAAATAAGAATAATGCAACTAATGTAGTTGCAACCTATCTGAAATATCAAGAACACCAAGTTCCCTACAGATGTGGAAGAAAGGCTCGATCGCAAGAGGTTTTATGAAAATATCTGTAATTTGATTTGAGCTATCAACATGCTCAAATACGACGTCGCTTTTTTCTACATGATTCCTAAGGAAGTGATGTCTAATCTCAATATGTTTGGTGCGTGAATGTAAAACGGGGTTTTAGTTAGGTTTATGGCACTAGTGTTGTCACAAAATATCAGAATATGATCGATTTTAACATCAAAATCAAGTAATTATTGTTTGAGCCACAAAATTTGGGCACAACAATTATCGGCTACGACATATTCCACCTCGGCAGTTGATAAAGCAACGGAAACTTGTTTCTTGCTATGCCAACTTACTAGGAATTTGAAAAGAAATGACACGTACCACTAGTACTTTTCCTATCTAACCTGCAACCGGCAAAATCAGAATCGAAAAAACCAACCAAAGAGCAATCACTACCCTTAGAGAACCATAACCCATACTTAGTCCTACCACAAAGATACCTAAGTATGCGCTTAACGACTTTTAAATGTGACTCCTTGGGATATGATTGATACCTAGCACACATGCATACACTAAACATAATGCCGGGACGAGAAGCGGTACGATAAAGAAGGGAACCAATCATACCTCTATACCTTTTTACATCAACTAGCTTACCATGTTCGTCATGATCAAGATTAACCGCGGTAGGCATTGAAGTGTCAATAGCCTTTGATTTTTCCATATCGAATCGCTTTAATAGTTCTTGACAATACTTGGTTTAACTTACAAACATCCCTTCCTCGAGTTGATTAATTTGAAGCCCAAGGAAGTATTTTAATTCACCCATCATACTCATTTCAAATTCTGCCTGCATCAACTTAGAAAACTCCTTGACCAATGATGTATTAGTAGAACCAAATATGATGTCATCTACATAAACTTGTACTAAAATTGAATGTTTTCCTTGGCGTTTAATGAAAAGTGTTATATCAACCTTTCCTCTTGAGAATCATTGTTCTAACAAAAACTTGCTAAGGCATTCATATCAAGCCCTAGGGGCGTGTTTGAGACCATATAAGGCACGTTTTAGTTTGTAAACATGGTTAGGATACTCAAAGTTTTCAAATCCGGGAGGTTGAGATACATATACCTCTTCATTAATATAGCCATTTAGAAAAGCACTCTTAACATCCATTTGATATAACTTGAAATTTCGTGAACATGCAAAGGCAAGCAAAAGGCATATAGCCTCAAGTCGGGCGAGCGGTGCATAAGTTTCCTCATAGTCGACACCCTCCTCTTGGTTATACCCTTGAGCAACAAGGCGGGCCTTGTTGCGAGTTATTATTCCGTTTTCGTCCAATTTGTTCATAAACACCCTTTTAGTGCCGATTGCATGATGGTCTCGCGGAGGAGGGACAAGATCCCAACCTCATTTCTCTTGAATTGGTTCAGCTTATCTTGCATAGCTAAAAACCAATGTTCATCGAGTAAAGCATCTTTGGAGTTTTTAAGCTCAACTTGTGAGACGAAAGCAAAATGATAACAGAAGTTACTTATCTTGAGAGATCATTTTCATGGATTTTAGTATTCAGATCTTTTACTTTGATAGATTCACATTCCAATGGAGAATTATTTTCATTGCTTTCAACATCCAGGTCTTTAAGTATACTTTCCAAAGATACACCTACACCATCAAATACAATACCTTTTCTAATCGATCTCAGACAAGATTCATCAAAAGATACATGTATGGATTCCTCAATAATTTGTAACCTTTTATTAAATACTCTGTAAGCTTTACAAGATTGAGAGTATCTGAGAAAGATACCTTCATCTGCTTTTGAATCAAACTTACCAAGATTTTCCTTTCCTTGTTCAACACAAAACATTTACATCCGAAAACGTGAAGGTGTGAAATATTAGGTTTTCTTCCTTTTAGTAGTTCATACAGAGTTTTGTTTAGAATTTGAAGGATTAGGATCCTATTCAAAACATAACAAGTCATACTTATGGCGTCGGCCCAAAAGTACTTAGGAAGGGCATGTTCATTGATCATAGTTCTTCCGAGTTCTTCTAAAACATGGTTTTTGCGTTTAACTACTCCATTTTGTTGTGGAGTATATGGTGCGAAAAAATTATGATCAATGACATGTTTTTCACAAAATTCCTCAAAGAGGTGGTTTTCAAATTCACCCCCGTGATCGCTTCAGATTGTAACAATTTTAGTGTTTAACATGTTTTGGAACATCTTAGCAAATTTTTCAAACGTGGAAAAAGTGTCACTTTTGCTAGGTAAGAAAATTTTCCAAAAAAATCTAGAGAAATCATCTACTATAACAAAACCATAATAATTACCACCTATACTTTTTATTCTAGATGGTCCAAAAAGATCCATGTGGAGAAGTTCAAGTGGTTTTGTTGTAGAGATAATCTTTTAGATTTAAAAGAAAATTTTATTTGTTTGCCCATTTGACACGCATCACATAAGTGATCTTTAGAAAACTTTATTTTGGGTAAACCAACAACTAGATCTTTTGATACAATTTTTTTTAGCAAGTCAAAATTGACATGCGCTAATCGCCTATGCCAAAGCCATGAGTTTTCACTCATGGAGACAAGACATTTAGCGCCAGTCAAAGATACTTCATTCAAGTCAAGCATATATACATTATTAACCCTCAAGTCATTAAACACAAGTTCCTTATTACTATTTTCAATTAAGCAACAATCTTTTGAAAAAGAAACTTTATATCCTTTGCCGCATAATTGACTAATACTAATGAGATTGTGTTTAAAACCCTCAATTAAAAGGACATCTGAGATAGTAGTAGAAGAGGGATTATCTACACTACCTTTTCTGAGTATAGCTCCCTTGTCGTTATTACCATAGATTACAAAGCCCTTCTTCTTAGCCACAAAGTCAAATAATAGGGAAATGTCACCCGTCATATGTCTTGAGCACCCACTGTCAAGAAACCATCTTCTCTCTGTAGTCTCAAGATATTCCACTTACAAAATCAAACAAGGGAAATAAGTACCCAATTTTTATTGGGTCCTTGTGTGTGAGTGAAACATGGGTTTCCTTTGGGAGACCATTTGAAAATGCCTTTAGGTACCAAAAATATTCTAAATCGACATTTTTTAATGGTGTGTCCCTCCTTGCAACAATATAGACAGGCTGAATCTTGATATGAGTTACTTTTTCTTTGTTGATCTCTTATTTGATAAGAATATTTTTTGTAGGGATTAATCATGCTTTTTCTAAAGTTTAAACGATCAATAGAAAATTTAATTTTGGGTTGTAAGGCCTTGTCTAATTTGGCTTTAAGAACTTTAGTCTCTTTTTTCCAAATGTGACAAGTTTCACAACCATGCCAATTTTGCCAAGAGGTCTTTGATACTCTCTATCATGGAAGCCTTGAGAGTTTCCAACATCTTTTTGGATTTGGTAACTTTAAGTTCAAGACATTAGCAAATGTAATTTTGGGTTGTAAGGCCTTGTCTAATTTGGCTTTAAGAACTTTAGTCTCTTTTTTCCAAATGTGACAAGTTTCACAACCATGCCAATTTTGCCAAGAGGTCTTTGATACTCTCTATCATGGAAGCCTTGAGAGTTTCCAACATCTTTTTGTATTTGGTAACTTTAAGTTCAAGACATTTGAAAATCTTTTTATTTGAGGCTTAGTGTTTGAAAGTTTCCTTAGCCTCGTGATGTAGAGTATCAAATGCATTTTGTAATTCAATATAAGACATTTCATCACCATGATCATATTTAGAATGACTTACATTTTTTTCTTTTTGTGGTGCGCCATAATACACATGTTTGCTTTTTCTTCTTCATCACCAGAGTAATCTTTGCTTGATGAATCACTATCATTATCCCAAGCAATGTAAGCTCTTCTAGCTTTGTTCGGTTTCTTTTGAAACTTGTTTCTTACTTTGTCTTTCTTGAACAAGGGACAATATAGTTTATAATGAGCAGGTTTCCCATAATTGTAACAAGATCTCTTTGACTTATCTATCTTTCTTTCAAATGGTTTTTTTGGCTTAGCTTGCCTTCTATAGTCAACGAGATTCTTGTCCAAATGTTGAGTTTCATTCTTCCGAAGATATCTATTGTACTTCCTTACGAATAAACCCAAATCTTCATCCAGACTCTCATCTCCATCACTTGAGTCACTTCCACTTGAATCTATGTTGGAAGACTTGGAATTTTAAGCCCTTAACGCAATGGACTTCTTCTCCGTGTCCCTCAGCTTTTCTTTCTTCTCTTTCTTTTCATGCTTATTAAGATTTGTGAGCTCTTGCTCATGTTCTTGAAGTTTACCAATTAGTGTTGTAAGATCCAATGTAGTTAGATCATTGGATTCCTTGATAGTTGTGACCTTAGGTTGCCATTCCCTGTTAAGACATCTCAAAATCTTGTTAATAGCAACAACATTGGAAGTAATATGACCAAGTGTGTGTAAGCGATTTATTATGTGAGAAAATCGCTTTTGCATGTCCGCAATGGTTTCACCATGATTCATGTGAAAGAGATCAAACTCTTGAGTTAAAGTGTTAATCCTTTCTAGTTTGACATTGTTTTTACTCTCATGGGTAACTTGTAAAGCATCCCACATTGCCTTTGCGGTAGCATAATGCGAGATACGAAAGTATTCATCAACTCCAAGAGCTTATATGAGCATATTTTTACCTTTCCAGTCATAAGCATAGTTTTTCTCATCTTTTTCATCCCATTATGCTTCCGGTTTAGGTACAATGGCACCCACATTGTTTAACATAGTTATGTCAATATGACCTTCTTCTATGACTTTCCAATTTTTTCTATCAACAGAATTGATATGCACACGCATACAATCTTTCCAATAGCTATAGTTTTCACCGGTGAAAATAGGCGCTCTATTGTACGCCCCTTTTGGATCGTTCTCTATTGTCTAAAGAGTTATATGTGAAGCACTAGATGAATCAGTGCTCTGATACCACTTGTTAGACAATAGGACATATCTAGAAAGAGGGTTGAATAGATACCTTGATTTTTAAAGTCAATTTTTAAGAAAAACTTGAAGTGCATTGAAAGCTACCCAAATACACTCGTCTAAAACGATCCTCTATTGAAAAGATCGGATATGAAAAAAACCAAATGGAATGAATCAATGAGAATTATTAACAATTAACTCAATTATAATTGATAACTTATACTATTTAACTAATGTCAATTACTTCTAATGAAGTGTTGAGAAGACAATACACAAATTTGTACTTTTGGACTTTTATCGAACCCTTGGTGTGCTTAATTTCCCCAAGTTCAATCAACCTTAATGTGTAGTGTTGAAATCAATTATAGAAATCAAGGTGATTACTATAGTTTTTATAAACATTTTTTATTGCACTACAAGTCAGGACAATTGAAACCACAAGAGAAAATTTTTAGATTATTGCAAATAAGTAGTAAATAGCGATAAAGAAAAACGACACGCGATTTGTTAAGGAAGTTCCCCTTGTCGTCCTCGCGCGGGGTACGTCTGCCCCTAATTCTACAATTTTGAATTAGCATAGTTGCTATTATGATTGCAAAGTTTATACAAGAGATAGAAAATAGTCATCACAATTAAAACCCAATATGTTGAATTGAAAACTAAGCTCCTCTCTTCTCTTGATTCGATTTGAATCAAGTAGGTCAACAATCTTCGATAAACCTCTTATTATAGATACCTTGTTGAGAACCCAAACCGTTTCTCAAACCCTCTGCTCGGCTGATTCGATCTCAAGATGATGACCCCAATTCTTCCTTCAAAATTGTCTGATTGTAGCTACCTTGTTGAGTGAATCCACAGTTCCTCAATCCCTTAAGCACGACTGAATTTGATGAAGCAAATAATTGTCAAAAACCCCTAAATCCCAATGATCTTAGAGGTTAAAAACCTCAAATTTTATTCAAGAAAAACCCATAATTACTCAACCCGAACAAGATTGCAATCTTCTACTTCAGACGTTGTCAACACACGCTCCGCACCTTGATCAACAAAAATTATCATGTGTAGTTGTCAATGGATGAGTGAAAGGATGAAGATGATGAGTACCTTGTGTATGTATTTCAGTTTTCTTGTTAAAAACCAAATGAAATAACCAAACAAGTATATATGTGTTATCTAAGGTCAAGACCCAAACTAACAGACTGAAAACGGTTTTTACGAGCGAACGGTCGACTTATGCAAAAGGGGACTTGACCTGAACATTCCTGTAAGTGCCATATGACAGTGTATAGAAGCCACACGTCGACCTATGAAGAAGGATAACTCGACCTTAGCATTCCCGAAGATGTCACATGGCAGAGTGCAAGATCCATGCGTCGACCGCTCTAGGGGTATGCGTCGACACATAGTTCCTAAACATTGCTTCCAGGATGAGTTAACCACATAGTCGACGTGAGCAAATCCGAGACTTTCCAAAGGAGCAACTTTTAATCATGCATCGACCTGAGCTTTCTTTGAGTCGATGCTTAGAATGTAAATTTTCAAAAATACCAATTTTTGAAGACTTTTCATGCTACTTTGTCCACCATATCATCTAGCAACATACCCAACATAGTTTTGACATCATTGAAATCTTGCCCTCACAACACCAACATTGTGATGATGTTTTATCGGGGTGCCATCTAGACGAAGAATTGAAGATTTCTAATTGGTTTGGGTTAAGTTCTTGTGGTCTTCATCCGAAAAAATCATCGAGTTTGTCCTCCAACATCATTTGTTGAATTGGGGGTTTTCGTTCAAGATCATGCGGGATATCGTCCATGTGAAAAATCCCTTGGAGTGTTTGAAATATTTTCAAGGAATCTTAGAGTGGTTGAAATCTTTTTAAGGAAGTAACAAGAATTGGATGATTGAATCGGTGATCTTGTGTCAATAGTTTCCAATTGGATTTACTCGAGTGAAAAATCCCTTGGAGTGTTTGAAACCTTTGCAAGGAACCTTGGGGTGTTTAAAATCCTTTTAAGGAAGTAGATTAAGTGGAGCATAGGTTGCATTTATAAGTTGATTTGATCTTGCTTAAGATCAAAGGTTGGAAGAAGGAGCATCAACACCAAATTGGAGAATTTTGTATTGTTGTTTCTAACTCTTCCATTCTATTAAAAATTTTGCATACAAAAATTATCCTAGTTCCATTGGAATTAGGCGCATACGTACCCACACGTGAAAATGACAGTGGAGAACTGCGTAGAAAAATTTCTTGTGTGTTTTTACTTTTCCACTTTTACTTGCTTTCAATTTCATCAATCTTTTTATCAAATAGCATTATGATAGTGATTTAATTGTAAGAATTTTTCTCTCAAAATTTGTTTTTGAAATAGATGTAGATATAGTTTATAATCAATTTTGATTATAATTAATTTGTATATCAACACTAATCAAAGATAAATTCTGAAAATTCACTTTCACGCCAAGTGTTCGATAAAATAATCAAGTTAGTTCTTTTATTATTTAGCCTTGGAAATAGCATTGTAAAGTGATTATGTTCAAACAATAAATAGAGTGGATTGTTGATTTAAGTTTGTATCAATATATTACTCATTTTGTTTCATAGATTTATCTCATATAATTTGTATATCTGAGTTTCTAATAAGTTGTTTTTAAACGACTTATCCAGTTAATTGCTTCTGCATCAAAAAGTTTTAAAAAACAATTAATTTCCAGATTTGTGTCTAGAAATATTTGTTGTGCCTCTATTTACCCCCTCTAGATACGAAACTTCGTCTAACAATAAGTCTTGATCGCACTCCATCACACCACGAGAAATGGAAGAGGGCACGCCAAAAAAAGATAGCGAGTACACATCAGATGCTACGCACGAAGGCTCAAAGGATTGTAAGTAGATACTTTTTCAATAATATTTATTTTAATTAAATCAATTCGGTAAATATGAAATTTCATGTGATGTTGGATGATTTTGTTAAACAAACCAAAGTAGGCCTCTTCACTTTACAAGATCGTCATGACATCTTGTTAGAAGCGATTAGAATCGATGAGCATCCCGGGCATGTCTGTGGTCTTGGTAGAGGCATTTGCTTCAAGATATATTTTCGACGCTCTAAATTTTCTAGAGAGAAACTTAGTAAGAGAGAGGTTGAAGAGATTTTTGTTGTTTAGTTGGGAAAGGAAATAGAGAAGTGGAAGGAGGAGCAGGATAAGTTCTTGGAGGATGAGAGGGAGATCTGGTTGTAGGCGGTGCGAGAGAACTTCTTGGAGGAAGAGAGGAAGAGGTTGTTGTAGACAGTACAAGA
Source organism: Vicia faba (assembly GCA_948472305.1). NCBI lineage: Eukaryota > Viridiplantae > Streptophyta > Magnoliopsida > Fabales > Fabaceae > Vicia > Vicia faba. Next base: position 1,228,942,697 of record OX451739.1, read on the forward strand.
GAAGTTCTCAAGGAGGAGAGGGAGAAGTTATTGCATACGGTGTGGGAGAGTGTCTAGAAGGAGCAAGAGGAGCGGGAAAGGATGAATGAGGAGAAGGTGTTTTAGAAGTGTACACGTGATGTTCTTGAGGTATAAGCTGTATATTGTTGTTATTATTCTTTGCATATTTCAATTTTGGATTGTATTTAAGTTGTTTTTATGAAGCAGAAATTGAGTTTATTAGGTATATTAAGCCACACAAATTTAAATCAGTTGGACATTCGAGAGAATATAGTTGAGAAAGTTATGGGCGGTACAAGCGCGACACATAGTTTTTCTGCCAACCAGGGCAGTGTTGCACCCTCACCACCAAATCTAGATAGCCTTTAAAGACTAGATATGATGATGTCGAGTATCGAAAGCACGTGCACCGGTATTAAATTAAGTCATGATCCACGATAGTACTTTATACTTAACAAGATTTCTATACATGAATTTTTAAAGAGAGATGAGGAACTAGACAATTCCATATTGCAAATTTGGAGCTCATAAGTATAGTTTTATGTTGAATTCTATTTATATTCATACGTTCGTGTACTTTAACATAAATATTTGACCTTGCAGGTACATCCATGAGGTATGCATTGAAATGAAGCTTCTAAACAAGTATTGTATCTTAGATGCTGTGAGGATTGCTCTTACTCACGATTCGCCAGGACACGAAATAAAAAACTACTTACAAGAGAAGTTGATGGAGAAAAGGAACATCAAATATTATTATGTAGCTCTATTTTACCACGAGTAAGTATATATTAATTTTGTGTTTTCATTTATAAATCCATTTTATCCATATTATTAATTATTCTCAATTTTTATGCAGCCGACATTGGCAACTACTTATTATATGTCCCAAGAAAAATACTATAGTTGTGTTTTACTCGGTGTACTCGACACTACCCGATGTTGTGGTTACCACTTTGAATGGGTAAGTGGTATTATTTGTAATACTAAAATTTAACTTTAGAATTGAATATTTTTTATTCATGTTTAATTTTAATCGATATGTATAGAGCGATGGAGGAATTTAATATACACAAAAGAAATCTTATTGGTAAAAAAGGCAGTCTATATTTACCCAAGAGTAAATATATTACTTGAGATTTTTGACATTATATTATTTGTGTGTATTAGTGAGATATAAATATATGAAAATTATTTATAATGGTGAAAACAAACCGACGAGCATTCTTGTGGATATTATGTTCTGAGATATATGCTCTATATTGTCTCCAGAGGCATTACACAAGGATGAAAGAAGAATAAGTTATTAGCTTAATCTCTCTCTCTCTCTCTCTCTCTATATATATATATATATATATATATATATATATATATATATATATATATATATATATATATATATATATATATATATATATATATATATATATATATATATATATATATATATATGTGTGTGTGTGTGTGTGTGTGTGTGTGTGTGTGTGTGTGTGTGTGTGTGTGTGTGTGTGTGTGTGTGTGTGCGCGTGTGCGCGCGCGCGCGCGTGTGTGTGTGTGTGTGTGTGTGTGTGTGTGTGTGTGTGTGTGTGTGTGTGTGTGTGTGTGTGTGTGTGTGTGTGTACTTTTTAAGTTAATACTATTTTTTTAGCTTATAATCGTTTAAATTTTTTCTAATTGTAGGAGCTTAGCATCCAAAAACTATACTCAAAAGAAGATATTGATGACATCTGATCACGTTGGGTCAGTGTCTTCTTATCTCATTATAAAGCTCGAAAACCACATCAATAGTTTTTCTTGGTTGCTATAAATCTTATTTTTTATATGAACAAAGGTTTTTTCATTTTGATGTGCAAATATGATCATGTCAAATGAGTGTATTATTCTTGATGATAACAATATAAATTTACACATTTGGTTTAAAATGATATGATATATTCCAATTTGTTACATGTTTTGTTGTTTTTGTGTAAAAAATAATACTGTCAGGTTAATAGATTTATAATGATATGATGCATGCCAGTACAAATTATATACATGCAAAAAATGATAGAGGCATAGCCAAAAAAACTTCATTTTAAACCCCTCGGTTGTTACATAAAATCGAGGTAAATGAATACCTTATTACCTCATATTACAAATAAAACCGAAATGTATATGACGCGGGAAACAAAATGTAGAAAATAAAAATGTGCAGTTCATAGGAATCGAACCCATGACCTTTTAAATTATAACCTTGTTGTTTAAAACACTGAAGTGATAAGTTCTAGCTTTGCATGTCGCCCTTTGTTACCTCGCCTGGGTAGCCGAGATTAAACCCATTTCGTGACCGATGTTACATGCGTTATTTGTAGTAGTGAGATATAATTTTCTTGACAAGAAGGTTTGGAAAAAGTTTGTGAAGTCTCGTAGTTCTGAGGAGTTCCTGGTTAGTACTAATTTTATTTTATGATAATTTTAAGCTTATACTTTATAGATGCAACCATGCAAGTTAATGGTTTTCCTATGTTTATAATAGGTTAAAAGTGAAGCAGAAAAGCTGAGCAAGGAAAAAAATGAATATCCCATAGATTGTCTCGTGCGAGTTACAGAAAACTTGAGAAAAAATTATTAATAAAAAATACAACAAATGGAAGATGATAACTCCATGATTCATGATCATAACACATCTCCACGATCACGATATGAAAAGTGGAAGAGACCTCGACAAAGATCAAATGGAGAGTACACTTTAGATGCCTCAAGAGCAGTCGCTGAGAAAATTATAAGTAGGATTTGTTGTGTGTATCTTATGCGTTATTTAAATTGCTTTGCTAATTAATAATATATATATATATTATTGTGTTGTGCATGATTCGTTGGTTGTGTTAGCCTGTGAAGGTTTTTTCGTTTCAGGACCACGACATGATATATTAATAGAAGAAATCGAAACAAAGGAGCATGATGGGTGTGTCTATGGTGTTGGAGATGGCATTGGCCTGAGATTATGGTTTGGTACATCCATAAAAAGCACCAGACATACGCAAAAATAAACAATTGAAGAGTTTGAGATGGAAAGACAAAAGAAAGAATTTGAAGATGTGTTAGCAAAGGAACGAGAAAATTGCACGAAAGATGCGGAAGCCATGAAAGAGTTATATGCAGTATGTGAGAATATTATTTTATCTAAAATGTATGACATGTATTGTGTTGATTATTTTTTGTGTTCCTGTTATTATTATGATGTAGAGAATAAGTGAAATCTTTCAATAGTGTACACATGAAGATGGTGATGATTAATTTCCTGAAAGAACTGTTGCACTTGGTGCAATCACAAAAGGAATTTTTTCAGCCGCCTCTATTGATAATGAGAACCATAATGAGTTATTGGATCCTTTTGAAGAATCAATAACCAAATTGTTATGTCACGTTATAGATAAGAAAGATCTAATTTCTCTTGAATTAGAACATGATCAAGAGTTAGAGTGTTTCTATGTCGATCCTAATGATATAAAAGATTTAATTATTGGAAATCAGTGGCTAAACATAGGGATACTACATGTTTAGTGCACATAAGTATAAAATTTAATATCTTATTATGGTACATTCATCATTTTGTATAAAACTATTTCCTCACTTATTTTTTGAATTTTGTTTAACCATTTAGGTACATTATTTGTGTTTGTATAGAATTAAATAAATCAGATATTTAAATATTCTTGGATCCAATTAGTATTCGATTTATAAGTAATAATCCAAAAAAGATTGAAACATACATAACATCACGGTTAGATGGGACAAAAGACTGTTACTTAGCATCATTTCTCCATGCGTGAGTAATTTTAAAATTTTGATTTCTCTATTATTGTTAGTTTCCATGTTTTACCAAATAATAATTATATATGTTCGTGTTCATTCTCAGTGGATATTTTCAATTGATCATCATATCTCTTCAGACGAATATGATAACTACACTGTGTTCCTTACACAACCCACTTGAACCTAAGATGAAACAAAGTATTTCTAGGTAAGTTTATATTTATGAAACTTTTAGTAATATTTTCTTTGAATTTGAAATTAGTTTAGCATGTAATATTTTAAAATTATTTTCAATATACAGGGTTGTGGAGTGACACTATAAAAAAACTCACATTCAATTGCTGAACATCGGGATACCAAATGCTTGATGCACATAAGTATAAAATTGAATATATTATTATGGTGTATTCATCATTTTGTATAGAACTATTTCCTCACTTATTTTTTGAATTTTGTTTAACTATTTAGGTATATCATTTGTGTTTGTATAGAATTAAATGAATCAGATATTTAAAGATTCTTGGATCCAGTTAGTATTCGATTTACAAGTAATACTCCAAAAAAGATTGAAACATACATAACATTACTGTTAGATAGGAAAATAGGTTGTTACTTAGCATCATTTCTCTATTATAGTTAGTTTTTATATTTTACCAAATACTAATTATAGATGTTCGTGTTCATTCAGTGAACATTTTCAATTGATCATCATATCTCTTCGGCCAAATATAGTAACTACATTGTATTCCTTACACAATCCACTAGAATCTAAGATGAAATAAAAATATTTCTAGGTAAGTTTATGTTTATGAAACTTTTAGTAATATTTTCTTTGAATTTGAAATTAGTTTAGCGTGTAAATTTTTAAATTATTTTCAATATACAGGTGTGATACGGTGGGAGAACTGACTTGTGTTTTGCGTTCGTATTCGCACTTGTGCGGTTAGCAAGAGTCGCCACCGACTTTTTATTTTATCCTAAAGGAAAGGTTAAAAAGCACAGCAAAAACCTTTTGAGATATTTCGTGGGTTCGGGGGGTAGATTATGAAAAGGGAAGGTATTAGCACCCTTTTCATCCATGGTTATCCATGGGCTCTTAGTTACTTGGTTTTTAGATCACTTGCCTTGTTTTTCGATTGCTTTGAAAATGGTGTGTGTGTGAGTGCTTTTTGAAAATGTTTTTAGAAAAAGATGCCTTGTTTTAGGCAACTAATGTATTTGACTCGTGTTTGAGTGTTTTACAAAAGTGTGAATCTTTTCGAAAAGATGTTTTCAAATGTTTTTGAGAATTTGTTTGAAAGTGTTGTGGATTGTGGTTTTTTTGAAAAGAAGGCAAGTGTTTTTGCAAGTTTGATCTCAAGTAACTAAGAGTCTTGTCTACCCTATTGTACTCAAAGGTTTTTGTCATGTTTTAACCCCTTTTAACAATTTTTGTTCCACCATTGAAATTGATGGACAATCTTGCGTTTAGGAAGTTTATTCGGGACGGGCGCGGGTCATCGTATGGACCATGAATGCAATGATGCCAAGTGTCTTTGGCAAATTGTTTTGAAGGGACTATGATCATTCCGTTTAGGCAACTTTCGAAAGCGTCATCGAGGGGCTTATGATCATTTGATTTTGTTTGCCAAAGACATTCGACGTGCAAGCATGGCCCATTTTGGAAGGCAACATGTGGGATTACCCTAGGGGGTGCAAGTGTGATTGTGTATTGATTACATGCATTTGTCTTGTATTAGGTTATCTAGCGTTTGATTTTATGTACATACAAACCCTAGGTCTAACCATGGTATAATTGAAAAGCTGTAAATTGCGGAATGTAAGTCTACGCTATTACAAAATAATGTCCGGGAGTGGGGGTATAAATGTACAAGGGGATGAGACTTATAGTACCCAATAATTTACAACCAAATCGAATGTCACAATCAAATGAATATCAAGTATACAAATATAAGATAAAGTGTGTATAGGGCAATGTGTTGTGTAAGTGTACAGGTGTATATGTATTGTGTAAATGTAAATATGTACAAGTGCGAAATGTGAAATTGAATCGTATTAGGGTTTTCACCTAGATATACGTTTTAATCCGAATTTTTGATTCTTGTATGTTTATGTACAAAGAAGAGAAGTGTTTTGTTTAAATGTTTAAGTTTTAATTAAAAAAGAGTATTTTAGCCAAAATGTTTATGAATTTCAATATTAGAAAAATGAATGTATTGAATTATTATGTAAAAATGTATATTAACTAAAAGAGTTTAATTTTAATTATGTATGAAAAATGTATAATATGTACAAAAATGCATTTTAATTAAAAAGGTATCTTCAATTTAATCATGTATAAAAAAGAAAAGATAATTATATACAAATGTATTTCAAAAATGTTTTTAAGTTTAATTTGTGTATAAAAAGTATTTAGATTAAGTTAGTATGTTTAATAATATTAAGAAATAAATTAAATATTTTAGAAACAAGGAAATAAATGAGTTAGTATATAAAAGAATGAATATTGTTTTTTATTATAAAAATGAAAAGAGTTAGAGTTTTATAAGATTAGTATTAGAAAATTAGGTGATTTCCTGTTGGGCTTTTAGAGATGAATTAGGAAACGGGTCAGGCCCTTTTGATCCAAAAACGAAATTTAGGGTTAGGCAGTTTTTGTTTATTGAACGAACATTAGGGTTTGAGCTCGAGGCAGCGACGGCGCGTTTGTTGTATTCGATTAGCAGTTCCCTGAGCGTTTTCTCCGGCCACCAACATCACCCTCCACATCTTTCTTCCCTCCAAGGCACGGTTTTGGCACTCTTGACTTTAAGGTTTGATTACAATGCCTCATATTCTTATCTTTTGTTTTTTTTTACAAACTTGCATGTTTGATCTGAGTTTTTAAGTATCTTCCTTTCATTCTTTGAGGTGAAGAAGTAGAGATAGGGGGCGAGGATTATACTACCTGATATTTGGAGGTGGAGGAGAGAAGAAAGGGGCGATGCTTCAGGAGGCCGGAGCGGCGGTGATAGAGCTTGCTTGGACGCCTTCTTGGTAACTTCGTTCCTTGCTATTTATGATTTAAGGTTTTGATGATGATATGTACTGAGAAGCCTTCTTAAGATTCACTTTTCTTTTTCTCTTCTTCTTCCACTGTCTGCTTGAGGGTTTAGGACATTGCTGCCTTGCCTGTGATGAAGCTTTGTTTCTGAGGCTCTTTTGACGCTTTTGAATTGTTGCCTGAGTTTAAAATATGATGCCTTTTGATGAAGCTTCTGAGTTCACCTTAAATTGCTTCTTTCCTCTTCTTCTTCCACTGTGATGCCTTGATTCGTTGGTTTAAACTCTTGCTTGATGTATGTGATTGCTTATGTGTGCTTGCTTGCCCAAGGATGAACCTAGGGTTCTGAGGGCCTAGGTTGCCTTGAGTGTTTGAACAAATATTGCCTTGATGTTGCCTTCTGAGATGCCTATGATGAAGTCCTCCTTCTGAGGCTTGGTGTTTGGATGTTCAGTGTTGGAACTTAGCTTTGTGGCTTGGGATGCTCAGCTTCACAGGGTTGTAGGCTTGGGTATTGGTGTTTGATAGGTTGCAAGTTGTGGTTCTGGTTCTTATCAGGTTTTTGTGAGTATATAGATTGAGACAGGGTAATGGCTTTTGATAACAGTAATGGGGGTGTTTTTGAGGGGAATGCAGGTTTATTGGTGGTGAGGATTATTGTTGTTTTGAGCTTTTAGCTTTTGCCAGTTCAGTAGCCTTTTTAGTTTTGGGTTTGAGGATGTTGGAATTTTTATGAAGGTTGAGGCTTGAGTTTGAGATATCAGGTTTGTGTCTTTTGGTGGTCAGGATTGGTTTTGGTTGTGGTGATTGGTTTTGGTAAGTATGGTTTGAAAGTTGAGGCTGAACTGGTTCAGTATCTCTCTTTTCTCCTCTCCTTCCTATCCTGCTATGCTGCTATCCCAACTGAGTTTGTATATTTTTTCTTTTTCTTGTGAACTGCTATCTTGCCCTCCTGAACTGAGCTGAGCTCAGTTTGTATATCCTTTTTATTTACCTGCTATGTTGCTCTCTTCTATTCTGAATTGCCTGCTGTGAACTGCTTGTGGACTTGTAGATTTTGTGTATCTTCTTTTTTGTGACTTGCCTGCTGTCTGCTGAACTGTCTTGGATTTGCTTGCATAATCTCTTTCTCCTGTCTATCTGCTGAACTGTCTTGCCTAACCCCTGCCTGCTTTAATCTCTTTTCTCTCTCTCAAAGTACAGTTTAGGATTTTAATATGATTTTTTATCTGTACTGTTCTGAAGGGGCTATGACTAGGAAGTGATGAGTTGAAGATTGTTTGCATCTTACATTTTGCATCTTTATCCTTTTGACAATTTTGATCTGACTTTGCCTTTTGATATCTTTTCCAAAAATCTTTCCATGACAGCTTGTAGGCTTGTGACAGCAAATGTACTTTTGAAATCTTTCTTTGAGTAAACTTTGTTTTGGATTGAAAGTTTGGATTGAACCTTTTCAGTTTAGTTTGGATTTTGAATCTATACAGCTTGCAAATTTTTAGAAACTATGCATTTTTGACATTTGCATTTCATGAGATAAAATAATCTTCCCTCTCTGTGAACCGGGAGAAATCCCGTGATTTGCAGAGAGGGCAACTGATCCCAGTCAGTGGCCCCTAATGATGAGCATTTTTATCCGTCTCTGCTAATTTTAATTCTTTCTGACTTTCTTATTTCTTTTTGCAGATGAAAGATGGAATGCCGGAGCGGAGTGAAGAATGAAGAGTATTTAGAAAATAGGATATTTTTTCATTCTATTGTAATATTTAAATTAAATGTAAATTATTGTTTGTAATAAACAACAATTTGTAAATAATTTAAATATCAATAAAAATTCAAATTATCCGATTAATTCTAATTTCTTTATTGTTTATTTATTTATTTAAAATTCTTAGAATTAACAATTGAAAAATAAATTCAATCATTTAATTTCAGAATAATAAATAACTTAAATAAAACAACATTGACCAATTAAGTCTGTCTAATCCAAAATCCAAAGCAAAGCAGCAATTAACCCAGATAGACTGATCAAACACATGAACACTGTGAATTCCAAAACTGCATCTTGCATCTGACTGGCCCAATCAAAATGTACTGAATTCAAACCACTGTCTCTTTTGCTGATCAAACCAAGATAACGCGAATTTTAATCCGAATCTTGAATTAAACCGCAAAGCGCTGTGGAATTCAAATTCTTCTGAGAATATGCCTATAAAACCCTAATTCCCGATTAAATGCCAAATCACGCTCGCTTGATCAAAACTGAACCAAAAATCAACCAAACCCTAAGCCCGCTGTATGCAACAATTCAGAGCTCTGGAAATCAGCAAAACCCTAATTCTGCTTGACTGTCAAGAAAAGTCTGTTTGTCCGATTCTTGAGTCAGTTTGAGAAGTCAGGAAATGTTTGAAGCTGAGATTTCTCGTGGAAAAGCGCGAGGGCAAATTTTGGGGTACAACAGTTGCCCCTGTTCAATCTTCTTTGACCTGAAGAGTTAGATTGGCAAGTTTGCCTTTCGCGACTTGAAGGTAAAAGGAGATTGGACACTAATGTGCCCAGAAAATTTGCGCTCGTCGATGTGACGGTGGAGGTGAATGGGCTTATAGATGCCATTTGGTGATGGGCTTAAAGATGCCACCTGGTGCGAAAGAAATTTGTCGGGGGATGGGCTTAGAGATGCCATCTGAGAATGGGCTTAAAGATGCCATTCGGTGACTGCTGGTAGGAGGATGGGCTTATAGATGCCATATGGTGATGTTGAACTGTACGTCAATGGTGAGTGGACGAGTATCAGAAGGGCATCCCTGTTTTGGAATATCTCTGAATTGGGGTCTTAACAAGCAACAGATTGATGTCCACGTCTGGAGAGTCTGTAAACTACTTTCAGGAGTTGGGACTGAACAAGCAATGGAGCAGCATCTGTTGTTGGGAAGCGTCCGTAACCTATTTTCGAAAATTGAGAAGAGTCTGAATCAGTTGGTGGGTTGACATCCGTTGTAGGGAAGAATCCGTAAACTGTCTTCAAAAGTTTGAGAAGAGTCCGAACAAATCGGTAGATTGACATCCGTTGTAAGGAAGAATCCGTAAACTTGTTTCAGAAGTTGAGAAGTTGAAGAGGAACTGGTATAAGGTCTCTGCTATGCATCTGAATGAATCTGGAATAAGTATCAGAATGTCGCCGTGTCCGAGTCACATCTGAACTATTTTGGATAAATCTCAGGAGATGATTTGTGTCTGTCGACTGATCTTACCTGAAAAGGTAGAGGGTTAGTTGTATGCAATGCTATGATGCACGATGTAATGCATGCGACATTTAATGTTTATGATATGAATGTAATGAGTGCACATGTAAGCTGATGAGCTAATCTTGCCAAGGATACATGATTCCGAGATGGCTGAAGATAAAAGCGTCTTGACTGCTGCCGGGGAAAATAAATCCTTGGCCGTCACTGGGGAAGAGAATTCCTGATGACCTCTACTGGGGAGCTCCAACTAGTGGACTCATGCCGGGGAGACCAGATTGAGAATCTTTGGCTTGATGGGAGGTAACCCTGGAGACTTCACTGGGGAACTCAAGATATGCCTCCTCAAAACTCTGTGGGGAGAAAGTTTGAAAGTCTGACTCCGCTGGGGATTGAAGGAATTTTGCTGGGGATAGGGAGAATCTTGGCGAGTGCGATCTTCCGTGGTGGTTATCTTTGAGAAGAATCTGAACAAGCGATAGGTTAACATCCGTTTACTTGGAGAACCCGTAAACTGTTTTCAGAAATCTTGAAGTTGAATCAGCAATAGAACAACATCCGTTGTTGGGAAGCGTCCGTAAACTAAATTCGAAGGTCGCATCTGAACAAGTTGATAGATTAACATCCGTTGTTGGGATGAATCCATGAACTGTTTTCAGAAGTCTTGATAAGAATCTGAACAAGTCGGTAGATTGGCGTCCGTTGTTGGGAAGAATCCGTAAACCTGTTTCAGAAGTCTTGGAGAGGAACCAGCAATAGAACAACATCCGTTGTTGGGAAGCGTCCGTAAACTGAATTCAAAGGTTGCATCTGAATAAGTTGATAGATTAACATCCGTTGTTGGGATGAATCCATGAACTGTTTTCAGAAGTCTTGATAAGAATCTGAACAAGTCGGTAGATTGGCGTCCGTTGTTGGGAAGAATCCGTAAACCTGTTTCAGAAGTCTTGGAGAGGAACCAGCAATAGAACAACATCCGTTGTTGGGAAGCGTCCGTAAACTGAATTCAAAGGTTGCATCTGAATAAGTTGATAGATTAACATCCGTTGTTGGGATGAATCCATGAACTGTTTTCAGAAGTCTTGATAAGAATCTGAACAAGTCGGTAGATTGGCGTCCGTTGTTGGGAAGAATCCGTAAACCTGTTTCAGAAGTCTTGGAGAGGAACCAGCAATAGAACAACATCCGTTGTTGGGAAGCGTCCGTAAACTGAATTCAAAGGTTGCATCTGAATAAGTTGATAGATTAACATCCGTTGTTGGGATGAATCCATGAACTGTTTTCAGAAGTCTTGATAAGAATCTGAACAAGTCGGTAGATTGGCGTCCGTTGTTGGGAAGAATCCGTAAACTGTTTTCAGAAATCTTGAAGGGGAACCGGTGTAGGGTTTCCTGATGATGAGCTTGTGTAAAACTGCATCGGGTTTGAACACTTTTGACATTCGAATGCCCCAAGTGGTGATGTAGATAAAATCCTGGTTTATTACAGGTGTTGGTCTACAATCGGTCGTTCACAGATGTTTCCTGGGTTGTTGCAGGTGTTGATCTGGAATTCTTCAGACATGCCCTGGCTGGATACAGGAGTCGAATCTGGAAAGGTGATAGTTGATAGATATGCCCTGGCAGGATACAGGAGTCGAATCTTCAAACTCTTCAGACATGCCCTGACTAGATACAGGAATCGAGTCTGGAAATGCGGTCAACAGATATGCCCTGGCTGGATACAGGAATCGAATCTGGAAATGTTGTAGTTGATTTGTTGAACACTTTTGACATTCGAATGCCCCAAGTGGTTGCGAAGGAGTCTTGAATCAGATTACTCTGCATATTGAGAGATTTCTTGAAATCTTGACTGGACTGCCCCAGGTTAATCGAATTTTGAAAGATCTGTTGGACCCTGACTGGACTGCCCCAGGTTAATTGAATTGTGACATGTCATGCCCCTTGTTGATAGGAGATTTGATGGAAGTGTTATCCTCTTGAAGTGATTTTGACTTACTGAGAGAGTTTTCATTTCTCCGAACATTCGCTGTATGAACTTCTTTGCTGTCAAACAAAAGGGGTCAAATGCAGGCAATGATATTCGAATAATGCAAAGTTTATGTTTGTCTTTGAAATTTTGAAAAATGCGTTTTTAGCAGAAAACGTTTCGTAAGACAAGTTAACACAAGATTTAGAGCAAAGCCCTACAAGAGTCAGGATACCTTTTGTAACAGTATGCTTTCGAACTAACTCATGCTTCAATTAGGACTTTTGGAGGGTTGTAACGTGGCCTGGTTCACGGTTTAAGAAACAAAGGATAAAGGCTCAAAGTATATTTGTACCCACCCGCTCTTCGTGATGTTCTTCAACCTAAGCTCAGTTAATTGTGCGTCGCACTCTGTTTTGAGTTTGGAACGACTTTTGGGCGATGGTTCACCAGTTCGAAATTTCGGGAGACAGTCATCATCTCCTTTTTCTTTTTTTCAACATTTTTCATGTTGTTGAGGGTTTTGTAACGACCTCACTATTTTGATTTTGATTTGTTATCCCTAACTTTTGCCTGACTGTTACCGTTTTCGGGATTTACTGTCAGCGGGATGCCCCAGCTTTCTTAAGCCTCCTTCATAGGTTTTGGCTTGGTGGGCTTTTGTCTTTTGAGAGATTGACTGTCTATGTGATAGGGAACCACCCTTGTCTTTTGATTCCGAAGGAATGCTTTCTTTTTCGACATCGTTCGTTGTATTACGAGCTGAGAGTTTGCGACTCCAATGCGCGTTTTCTTTTGAATTAACTGAGAGACTACCCTGCCCCAGGTTTATATCAAAGGTTTTGATCGTTTAGAACAGAAAACTCCTACTTCTTTGGCTCGAAGGGGTTGACTAGGGATTAACTTCCTTATAACTCCAGTGTTTGGGAATTGAAAGAAATGCCTGTACATCATCAGCAAGGTCTGTTCAAAAGCATACTGTATAAGATCACGGTATTGTTTCGTCATCCTCCCTCTAAAGGCTTGCAGCTTTTTATCAAGAGTCAAATATCATAAAGAAAAGCATAAGAGTAGTGAAACGAATGGATGAATTCAAGACAAACATATGCAATGCATTAATGAAAACAGAGTTTAACATCAACAAATAATTGTTTGACAGCAAAAGAAATTACAACTTTGAAAAATTCAAAAAGAGACAAAAGTCTTTCAGCTTCGAGCCTCGTCACTTCAAGCGGAGAACCCTTTAACGGAAGATCTTCATCTCGCCGTCTGGCATGAACCTCAGCACTCCAATGTCAATCAGATCTTGAATCTTGTTCTTCAAGGCCCAACAGCTATCGGTGTCATGTCCTGGGCTATAGGAGTGGTAAACACAGAATGCATCGGGATGATAGCCAGGAGCGGAGGTATTTGGGTTCCGGATAGGATCCCTCAAAGCAGTCAGATTAACCTCCAACAAGCGCTCCAGAATTAGAGATGACGGTATGTCAGTCTCTGTGAACTGCCTTCCCGACGTTTCTTGTCTACGCCGATTGCCCCGCTGACGCCGGCGAGGTTGTTGATGGGTTTGTGACCCCGAAGCTATCAAAGGAGCTTTCCCCTTGTCTTCTTGAGTGGATGGAGGCTGAGCGGTGACTTGCTCTTCGACCTCAGATGTTTGCCCCAGTTGGTTGTTTGGAAGCAGTTGGCAGACCAGAACTCTGAGTTCCTCTTGTCTTTGAGATAGGTCTTGGATGAGAGCCATTTGGCCCACCAAATATCCCATTACTTGGGTCCTCAGTGTTGTCAGATCAAACTGCAGCTCCGCAATCTGATCATTCCTGGCATTGTTGGAATTCCCCAAGCCGTTGGTGAGGAGAGCTTTCATCTCTTCTTGCCCCAGAGACAAGTTCAGGAACATCTCCTGCAGCTGAGTAGTCTGGTCTTGGATGTCTTTGACAGACCGCTCTAGAGCCATCTCTTGCTGAAATAAACAGCAGGAGAGTAAGGAAACCTGAAAAAGGAAAGATTGTCAAGATGAAATGCATGACATGTGGATGCATGCTTTCAAGGATCTCTTGGGGTAAACACAAGAAAATGTTAGAGGTTGAACTCTGCTCTTGGATTGGAGATCTCTGTACCGGTGGACGTCCTTCTACTAGAATCAAGCTCACCATGTCGAATGGGTCATAGCCTCTGATTCAAGTTGTTGTACTTGAACTTTGACTGGATTGGTTGGAGGAGAGACCTCTGGCCCCTTGATAGATGTCTGGTTCAACGTAACCCTGCATCAAAAGAACCCTCGAGCTCCTCGAAATGGTTATTGAAAATGCTAAAATGCTATGGTATGATGTCATGATGTTATGTGTATGTATGCACAAGCAAGTAAGTGTATATACAGGCAAACAATATTCACACAAAGCACACAAAGCCTTAGGTTTAGGCTTGCATGAGGTTCAGGTACTACCCTCTTTCAGTTCGTTGGTTAAAAACCTGTCCTATCAAAAGTAACCGGGTTCTAGAGGTCCCAATATCACTGGATTGCTTTCATTGTTCATCGTTTCGATTTAGCCACTGAACTGGCGACCGAAATATTCCCGGAAAGCAACCCTCAATTGAGTGTAGTATCGAGTATCAACCAACCTCGGACTGCACCAAAGTCAGTTATCTCACTACCCTAAAAAGGCCAAGATGGTCAATTAAGGTTCTAAAGTCAGTTGATGCTTCGCGACACCACGCGGCGGCCCCGTACTCTCCTTGACTGAACTCAAGGGTTACCGGTACACACCAAAGTGCCACATCAACGTAGCAGACTGCTTCAACCATGTCGGTATACCCCGCACAGTTCCCTCACAGCCTTGTTGCTACCTAAAAGGGTTTCCCCAGATCCGGGTTAGGATCTATAAAACTCCGATGCAAAGCCCACAAATGTAAAGCAAACAGAGCAATCAATTGAAAGTAAAGGTGATCTAAGTCCTAAGGTAACCCCATTTTTAAAAAAAAATCCCCAGCAGAGTCGCCAGTTCTGTGATACGGTGGGAGAACTGACTTGTGTTTTGCGTTCGTATTCGCACTTGTGCGGTTAGCAAGAGTCGCCACCGACTTTTTATTTTATCCTAAAGGAAAGGTTAAAAAGCACAGCAAAAACCTTTTGAGATATTTCGTGGGTTCGGGGGGTAGATTATGAAAAGGGAAGGTATTAGCACCCTTTTCATCCATGGTTATCCATGGGCTCTTAGTTACTTGGTTTTTAGATCACTTGCCTTGTTTTTCGATTGCTTTGAAAATGGTGTGTGTGTGAGTGCTTTTTGAAAATGTTTTTAGAAAAAGATGCCTTGTTTTAGGCAACTAATGTATTTGACTCGTGTTTGAGTGTTTTACAAAAGTGTGAATCTTTTCGAAAAGATGTTTTCAAATGTTTTTGAGAATTTGTTTGAAAGTGTTGTGGATTGTGGTTTTTTTGAAAAGAAGGCAAGTGTTTTTGCAAGTTTGATCTCAAGTAACTAAGAGTCTTGTCTACCCTATTGTACTCAAAGGTTTTTGTCATGTTTTAACCCCTTTTAACAATTTTTGTTCCACCATTGAAATTGATGGACAATCTTGCGTTTAGGAAGTTTATTCGGGACGGGCGCGGGTCATCGTATGGACCATGAATGCAATGATGCCAAGTGTCTTTGGCAAATTGTTTTGAAGGGACTATGATCATTCCGTTTAGGCAACTTTCGAAAGCGTCATCGAGGGGCTTATGATCATTTGATTTTGTTTGCCAAAGACATTCGACGTGCAAGCATGGCCCATTTTGGAAGGCAACATGTGGGATTACCCTAGGGGGTGCAAGTGTGATTGTGTATTGATTACATGCATTTGTCTTGTATTAGGTTATCTAGCGTTTGATTTTATGTACATACAAACCCTAGGTCTAACCATGGTATAATTGAAAAGCTGTAAATTGCGGAATGTAAGTCTACGCTATTACAAAATAATGTCCGGGAGTGGGGGTATAAATGTACAAGGGGATGAGACTTATAGTACCCAATAATTTACAACCAAATCGAATGTCACAATCAAATGAATATCAAGTATACAAATATAAGATAAAGTGTGTATAGGGCAATGTGTTGTGTAAGTGTACAGGTGTATATGTATTGTGTAAATGTAAATATGTACAAGTGCGAAATGTGAAATTGAATCGTATTAGGGTTTTCACCTAGATATACGTTTTAATCCGAATTTTTGATTCTTGTATGTTTATGTACAAAGAAGAGAAGTGTTTTGTTTAAATGTTTAAGTTTTAATTAAAAAAGAGTATTTTAGCCAAAATGTTTATGAATTTCAATATTAGAAAAATGAATGTATTGAATTATTATGTAAAAATGTATATTAACTAAAAGAGTTTAATTTTAATTATGTATGAAAAATGTATAATATGTACAAAAATGCATTTTAATTAAAAAGGTATCTTCAATTTAATCATGTATAAAAAAGAAAAGATAATTATATACAAATGTATTTCAAAAATGTTTTTAAGTTTAATTTGTGTATAAAAAGTATTTAGATTAAGTTAGTATGTTTAATAATATTAAGAAATAAATTAAATATTTTAGAAACAAGGAAATAAATGAGTTAGTATATAAAAGAATGAATATTGTTTTTTATTATAAAAATGAAAAGAGTTAGAGTTTTATAAGATTAGTATTAGAAAATTAGGTGATTTCCTGTTGGGCTTTTAGAGATGAATTAGGAAACGGGTCAGGCCCTTTTGATCCAAAAACGAAATTTAGGGTTAGGCAGTTTTTGTTTATTGAACGAACATTAGGGTTTGAGCTCGAGGCAGCGACGGCGCGTTTGTTGTATTCGATTAGCAGTTCCCTGAGCGTTTTCTCCGGCCACCAACATCACCCTCCACATCTTTCTTCCCTCCAAGGCACGGTTTTGGCACTCTTGACTTTAAGGTTTGATTACAATGCCTCATATTCTTATCTTTTGTTTTTTTTTACAAACTTGCATGTTTGATCTGAGTTTTTAAGTATCTTCCTTTCATTCTTTGAGGTGAAGAAGTAGAGATAGGGGGCGAGGATTATACTACCTGATATTTGGAGGTGGAGGAGAGAAGAAAGGGGCGATGCTTCAGGAGGCCGGAGCGGCGGTGATAGAGCTTGCTTGGACGCCTTCTTGGTAACTTCGTTCCTTGCTATTTATGATTTAAGGTTTTGATGATGATATGTACTGAGAAGCCTTCTTAAGATTCACTTTTCTTTTTCTCTTCTTCTTCCACTGTCTGCTTGAGGGTTTAGGACATTGCTGCCTTGCCTGTGATGAAGCTTTGTTTCTGAGGCTCTTTTGACGCTTTTGAATTGTTGCCTGAGTTTAAAATATGATGCCTTTTGATGAAGCTTCTGAGTTCACCTTAAATTGCTTCTTTCCTCTTCTTCTTCCACTGTGATGCCTTGATTCGTTGGTTTAAACTCTTGCTTGATGTATGTGATTGCTTATGTGTGCTTGCTTGCCCAAGGATGAACCTAGGGTTCTGAGGGCCTAGGTTGCCTTGAGTGTTTGAACAAATATTGCCTTGATGTTGCCTTCTGAGATGCCTATGATGAAGTCCTCCTTCTGAGGCTTGGTGTTTGGATGTTCAGTGTTGGAACTTAGCTTTGTGGCTTGGGATGCTCAGCTTCACAGGGTTGTAGGCTTGGGTATTGGTGTTTGATAGGTTGCAAGTTGTGGTTCTGGTTCTTATCAGGTTTTTGTGAGTATATAGATTGAGACAGGGTAATGGCTTTTGATAACAGTAATGGGGGTGTTTTTGAGGGGAATGCAGGTTTATTGGTGGTGAGGATTATTGTTGTTTTGAGCTTTTAGCTTTTGCCAGTTCAGTAGCCTTTTTAGTTTTGGGTTTGAGGATGTTGGAATTTTTATGAAGGTTGAGGCTTGAGTTTGAGATATCAGGTTTGTGTCTTTTGGTGGTCAGGATTGGTTTTGGTTGTGGTGATTGGTTTTGGTAAGTATGGTTTGAAAGTTGAGGCTGAACTGGTTCAGTATCTCTCTTTTCTCCTCTCCTTCCTATCCTGCTATGCTGCTATCCCAACTGAGTTTGTATATTTTTTCTTTTTCTTGTGAACTGCTATCTTGCCCTCCTGAACTGAGCTGAGCTCAGTTTGTATATCCTTTTTATTTACCTGCTATGTTGCTCTCTTCTATTCTGAATTGCCTGCTGTGAACTGCTTGTGGACTTGTAGATTTTGTGTATCTTCTTTTTTGTGACTTGCCTGCTGTCTGCTGAACTGTCTTGGATTTGCTTGCATAATCTCTTTCTCCTGTCTATCTGCTGAACTGTCTTGCCTAACCCCTTCCTGCTTTAATCTCTTTTCTCTCTCTCAAAGTACAGCTTAGGATTTTAATATGATTTTTTATCTGTACTGTTCTGAAGGGGCTATGACTAGGAAGTGATGAGTTGAAGATTGTTTGCATCTTACATTTTGCATCTTTATCCTTTTGACAATTTTGATCTGACTTTGCCTTTTGATATCTTTTCCAAAAATCTTTCCATGACAGCTTGTAGGCTTGTGACAGCAAATGTACTTTTGAAATCTTTCTTTGAGTAAACTTTGTTTTGGATTGAAAGTTTGGATTGAACCTTTTCAGTTTAGTTTGGATTTTGAATCTATACAGCTTGCAAATTTTTAGAAACTATGCATTTTTGACATTTGCATTTCATGAGATAAAATAATCTTCCCTCTCTGTGAACCGGGAGAAATCCCGTGATTTGCAGAGAGGGCAACTGATCCCAGTCAGTGGCCCCTAATGATGAGCATTTTTATCCGTCTCTGCTAATTTTAATTCTTTCTGACTTTCTTATTTCTTTTTGCAGATGAAAGATGGAATGCCGGAGCGGAGTGAAGAATGAAGAGTATTTAGAAAATAGGATATTTTTTCATTCTATTGTAATATTTAAATTAAATGTAAATTATTGTTTGTAATAAACAACAATTTGTAAATAATTTAAATATCAATAAAAATTCAAATTATCCGATTAATTCTAATTTCTTTATTGTTTATTTATTTATTTAAAATTCTTAGAATTAACAATTGAAAAATAAATTCAATCATTTAATTTCAGAATAATAAATAACTTAAATAAAACAACATTGACCAATTAAGTCTGTCTA
Organism: Vicia faba; assembly: GCA_948472305.1. Classification (NCBI taxonomy): domain Eukaryota; kingdom Viridiplantae; phylum Streptophyta; class Magnoliopsida; order Fabales; family Fabaceae; genus Vicia; species Vicia faba. Next base: position 1,228,961,890 of record OX451739.1, read on the forward strand.
ATCCAAAATCCAAAGCAAAGCAGCAATTAACCCAGATAGACTGATCAAACACATGAACACTGTGAATTCCAAAACTGCATCTTGCATCTGACTGGCCCAATCAAAATGTACTGAATTCAAACCACTGTCTCTTTTGCTGATCAAACCAAGATAACGCGAATTTTAATCCGAATCTTGAATTAAACCGCAAAGCGCTGTGGAATTCAAATTCTTCTGAGAATATGCCTATAAAACCCTAATTCCCGATTAAATGCCAAATCACGCTCGCTTGATCAAAACTGAACCAAAAATCAACCAAACCCTAAGCCCGCTGTATGCAACAATTCAGAGCTCTGGAAATCAGCAAAACCCTAATTCTGCTTGACTGTCAAGAAAAGTCTGTTTGTCCGATTCTTGAGTCAGTTTGAGAAGTCAGGAAATGTTTGAAGCTGAGATTTCTCGTGGAAAAGCGCGAGGGCAAATTTTGGGGTACAACAACAGGGTTGTGGAGTGACAATATATTTTGAACAATTCTAGAAAAAAACTCACATTTTGTACGCCCAAGGTAAGTGGATTACTTGTGACATTCATTTATACATATAGTTACATGTATGTGTGGTTATATATTCATTAAATGTTTAAATTTTTAGAGGAGGAGACAAGAAGATGGATACAAGTGTGGGTATTATATAATGAAACACATGTTAAACATTGTCTATGCCAAAATTGCTAATTTTTGTGATCAGGTATATATTATATCATGAAATATTTACAATAACATATTAATATTTAAGTTTTCTATTATATTTGAAATCATGTGATATTCAATTTTCTTCACTTTCTTTATGTAGACGTTTAACGACAAGACATCTTTCTCTTCTGATGACTTAAAAGACATTTGTAGACGTTGGGGTTTTATTTTCAATGCGCTACTTGAAAAGGATGCTAATATATGACTTTGGCTTTGATGTTTGTAAATATATGGTTTTGGCTTTGATGTTTGTAATATATGACAAGGGTAATATGTTTGTAAATAATATTTTTGGATTTGATGTAAAAAATATTTAGGTTTGTAATATATGTATAAAATACAGGTGCAAAAAATACAGGTTTTTAATATATATAGAAAAATAAAATAAAATTAAAAAAATAAAGTATTTCTCCATGGTTGTTTTCTATAACCGTTGTGATAGGTAGCGTACCAAATATTGTATACTACTCATGTCCTTTATATATTTCTCAATGGTTGTTTAGTATAACTGTTGTGATAGGTATCACGATACCCAGTTTATCACAATGATCACACGCCTGCGGTGAAAACATCTTACTTACAACCATACCATCCCTCATAACGGTTGGTCAACTGTGATGGTATCCCTTTTTCCAACCTTTGTGAAGGGGTTTTCCATAGTAGTGGATGGAACTCATGTTAATAGACTTGAGATTGATGAACTCAATCCATTTATTGATGATCTAAACTTGGTAGGTGTATCGGTGGAGGAGTGTATATTTACTTTGTTTAAATCAGGTGGAAGCTACACGAGTAGGATATATAGATTTCTACTTTCAGAAATATTAATTTCAAGATGGAAAGTTCTTGGTCAAATTATAGGGGAGAGAGCTCTATTTGATCATAGACTGATTTGGTCTTCCAATAATTCAAATTGGGATCCTAAATCGTTCAAGGTGTTTAATGATTAGTTTAAACATCCCTATTTTGAGTCTTTTGTTGAGATATTGAGGAATTCAAGTTATATGAGTGGTAAATGTGTGTTTGTGATGAAAGAGAAGCTTAAGTTGTTAAGGCAAAACTTAAGAAGGTGGAATGTAGAAACTTTTGGTAAAATTAATCTGGAGATGAAAGAATCAATTAAGGAGCTTAATATGTTGGACTTGGAGGAAACATGATTTAACATCCATGATTTGGACTGTATATTAGTTGATAATATAGTGGAAGCTTTGAAAAAGGTCTATTAAAATTTGAATCTAAAGGAGATCATGTTGCGGCAAAAATCTAGATTTATATGGATCTAAGATGGAGATGCAAACTCCATATTTTTCCATTCCATAATTAAACAAAGAACTAGGATAAATGTAATTGTGTGTATAAAGTTTTCTAGAGTTTTGATTTCTCAAGTGGACAAGATTAAGGATGAAATTAAACATTATTTCACATATTAGTTCAAAGAACCTTGGAGAAGAATACGTGAGCTGATAGGAGTGAATTTTAACCATCTTAGTAGGGAAGGTGTCTTTAGATGGGAAGATATTAGTTGTGTAGAAAATATTAAGGAGGCTATTTGGTCGAGTGGCGGAGATAAAATTCCAAGGTTGGATAGTTTGGACGTCGATTTTTACAAAACTTGTCGAAACATAATCCAAGCTGATTTAGTGGTTTTTTAATGAATACTATTATAGTGATAATCTTCCCAAGGAAATTAGATTTACCTTTTTGACATTGATTCCAAAAGTATATAATGGTCAACAAGTTAGTGACTTTAGGCCAATTTTCTTGGTTTCGAGTTTGAACAGAATAATGGCGAGAGTCCTTGCTTCTAGGTTGAGAAGGGTTATTCCATCTTTGATATCTAGAAATCAATAAACTTTTGTTCAAAATAGAAAATACCTGATGGATTTCTATTTAGGAATGGCAACATAACTCGGACTCGTAGGTATCCATTCAAAACCTCCATGACTAGGTTTGGGTTCGGGTTTGGGTTTTACCCGGTTACAAAATATGGGGACGTATCCACTACAACGAAAAACCCATTTAACAATAGTTGGTAAATACATATAATCATGCAGGACCAAGTGTTGTTGTGTAGAGTGTTGTTGTAAATTCTCTACTAACAATCACGATCTTGTGACAATTGTAATATAATGGTAAGCTCGTGGGTTATCACAATGATTATGTTTATTAACCGTTGTGATATATAAGGTACATGGTTAGAAACCCAGCAGCAAATAAATTACATTAGATCACGGTTAATATAAAAAACCGTTATGGAACATACCCATAGTTTATTAAATACAAATGTATATTGCTTGTTGTGATACGGTGGGAGAACTGACTTGAGGTTTTGCGTTTGTATTCGCAAATGTTGCGGTTAGCAAGAGTCGCCACCGACTTTTTATTTTATCCTAAGGAAAGGTTAAAAAGCACAGCAAAAAACCTTTGAGATGTTTTCTTGGGTTCGGGGAGTAGATTATAGAAAGGGAAGGTATTAGCATCCTTTCTATCCATGGTTATCCATGGGCTCTTAGTTACTTGCTTAGATCACTTGCCTTTTGTTTTCAATTTGTTTGAAATGGTGCTTTGTGTGTGTGGATTTGAAAATGTTTTGAAAAGAGGCCAATGTGGTGGCAATCTTTGTAATGATCCATGTGGGGATGTATACAAAGATGTATGTCTTTTTGAAAAAGTTTTCATTTGTTTTTGAAAGTTGTTTTGGAAGTGTAGTGATGTGTGATTTTTGAAATTAGGCAAGTGTTTTGTTTTTGCAAGTTTGATTCAAGTAACTAAGAGGTTGTCTACTCCTAAATTTCTCAAAAGATTATTGCTATGTTTTAACCCTTTTAACAAGTTTGTTCCACCATTGTATTTGGTGGACAATCTTGTGTTAGGATGTGAAAGGGACAGGCGCGGGTCATCGTTTAGACCACAATTGTAATGACGTTAAATGTCTTTGGGCAATTTTCTTTAAGGGACTTGATAATTTGTTTTTGTTTGTTTTTGAAAAGTTTTATCGAGGGACTATGATCATTCAAATTGTCTACTTTGCCCAAAGAAGTTCAACATACAATATGGTCCATTTATTTGAAGGCAACAAAGTGGAGTACCCTAGGGGTGTTAGTGTATAAGTGTGTTTTATTGCATACAAGAGTTTTTCTTTGAATTAGGTTTTTCTATTTCATTGATTTTATCTTGCCATACACGTCCTAATTACTAGCAATAAGAAGCGGAAATGTAAAATCCTACGCTATTACAATAATTAGGGGAGGGGGATACACATTTGTACATGGGGGGTTCAACGAGAAAAATAGACAAAAAAGAAAATAGCGGAAAACAAGATATATAGAGAGAGAGAGGGAGCCTGCGCGCTGTTGGGAGGCCATCAGAAGTTCTGACCCAGATCCGCTGCCAGATGATCAACCTGTTGGTGAAACTGGATGAGTCAGAACTTCTGACTCTAGAACCTGCAAAACAGAACCTTGTTAGTGGGGAAATCAGAAGTTCTGATTTCCCTGCGCTGCAAGACAGAAGTTTGTTAGTGGAGAAACCAGAAGTTCTGATTCTGCTGAAAAGGCAATAACTCTCAGAGGTTCTGATGTCATTGACAGCAAAACAGGCTTCAGATGTGCTAACGTCAAAGTCAGCATTTGGCTTTTCCCTGTACTAATCAGAACATCTGCAATCCTGTTGTTACTCCACAAAACAGGAAACATATTTTGGAACAGATCCAGCAAAATAACAAAAATGTTTCAGAGGTCAGAATCACCAAGGTCACAGGCAAGTCCTATACTGGCTCAGAATGTTCTAAGGTATGAGAGTCCTCAGAACATAAACAGCAATAACATGAATATTTACATTATGTCACTTGAATATGCACAACTGATGATGCTTAACAGTGTGGTGAGGGTCAGCAGGTGCTTACCTGACTGTTTGGAAAGTGGTGGGTGAAAGTTAGCTTTTGGTTCTGGGGGTGTTCTGGACAGATTTGGAAAAGAGGAAGTGAAGGTGTATACGTGTATAGGGTCAGAAGTTTGGAAAGAGCGTTTTTGATTTACAGAAAAGAGCTGGATGTTTGATGAAGTTGAAGGTGAAAAACTTAAAGTTATGAAACAAAGCTGGAGATTTTGGCAGAGTTTCAGAATGCTACGTTGCTAGGAGTTTCGTTTCTCTCTTAGCAATTTTTCTGTTTCTTTTCTTTTTTTTCTCTTTTGCAGTGGTGAAAGCTCTCTATTTATAGGCAAAGTTCTTGTGGATGCCTTGAACATTTAAGGCGCCAACAGAGTTTGAATTTGTTCTTTGACAGAAATTCCTGGGAAGTTGTGATAACAGCTAGCTTTCAGCCTAGGTTGCAGCAGCAGGCGTAGATTGGGGAGAAGTGACCTCTGAAGTGGGCGGTGGCGTAAAGACCCATGCCAGAATCTGTGCAAAACATTTTCCAAGCCACACGTGAATGCTCAGGAGTGGTTGGAAGCATTAATGGGCAATAAATGGTGACAAGACCTGTCAATACCAACGTTCTGGTAATGGAAACCAGCGTTGAATCAGCAGCGTAAACCATGCTCTGGCTTTGGCTACCTGTTGTCTTAGCAAGCTCTGGAGATTCTCCTGGTTTTCTGGTACGTTCCTTGGATCTACTTCTGGACAATCTGGACTTAGAGATTCTGTATCAATGTGACACCTATCCTTCTGACCTTTCATCTTCTGATTTCAACCTGTTCTGAAGGAGTCTTCATACTTTCCTGTTTCTCTTGCATTCCTTTAGCAAATTCTGACTGAGCTTGTGTAACTGCTGAAGGGGCATGTTCTGTTTGAGGCTTACATTCTGAACCACGTTTAAAACTTCTGATTGGACTGATGTAGCTGCTGAAGAGCCAACTTCTGACCACGCTGAGCCAAGCTTGCAACTTCTGACCGTCTTCATCTGGAATGGGTCCAGAAGTTCTGAAGCGCTGATTTTTTCTAAAAAACACTTATTTTAAAGAAAAATTCTAAGCACTTAGAATTTGATTTTCCTCAAGATGAAAGCGTTGTTTCTGGAGTTTGTGAGATCATCTTGCTCTTGTAAGCGGCTTGCTTGGGCAAAAGGATAACTCAGGACTTGGATTTGTTTCAGAGGGACCTTGAAAATCCAAGATGGTTTTCCTGAAGAAAGAGAGGGAAAATTTTGGGGTACAACACTTGTTTTATCATACACCTCATTAAAAAAATACAACTATTAAAATTGGTAAAGAATTATATAATCTGAAAATTAAACTATTCTTGAAAACCAACTTAAACACACCGTTGTATTCAGAATTGCATGTGTCTCATTCATCACATTTTATGTTCTTTAACACATATATGGTTTAATGGTTGGATTCGTTCAATGCATCGAATTCTTTTATTATCGTTTACCTCATCATCGTCGCTTATCATCATAATTGTTATGATGACTTATCATCATAATAATCATGATCTTAGAAATCACGCTGATAAGTGACGATGACGAGGTAAAGTAGAATAATATATTTTGATGTATTGTAGGAATCCAATCATTTAACCATATATTATGTGTTAAAGAACATAAAATATGCTGAATGAGACGCATGCAATTCGGAATACAATGATTGATATATGTTGGTTTTCAAATACATCTTAATATTCAGATTATAGTTTCTATGTCAATTTAAATGATTGCATTTTCATTTAAAGGTTAGTGAAAGAAACAATATACATAGTATATAATAAACTATACTTCATCTTGACATGTCAATCTGTATAAGAATTTAAAGAACAAAACATTGCTAAGTCATAAGAAGCCTTTTTCTTATGAGTTAGAAATGTTTTATTCTTGTTTTGAGAACAGTTGTCAACAAAAACATCATACAAAAACACAACAAATACATGTAACACAATAAAAACAACATACATTTTAGCAACAAAACATTAACAACATACAATATCATAAAATATATTAAGTTGTTTATCTAGTTTGTGAAGCAATGAAAAAGAAATACAAGGTGGATGAAGTTTCAACAATGACTTCATACTTCTTATATTTTTTTTCCATTTCTACACAAACTATATGTACTTTATCAACTAATATTACACGCTTTCTATCACCACCATCATCACCATTTGAAGTTCATCTAGTTTTTGAATCTATGAAAAAGAAATATAAGGTGGATGAAGTTTACACAATAACTTCATACTTCTTATATTTCTTCTCATTGTTTCTCAAACTAGATGAAGTTTGCTGTTGTTGTTGTTTCTTGAGTCCTACAAACACCATGAATATTATCAATATGTGAAACCATAGGCTTATTTGTCAACAACACAACATGAAACAACAACATAGAACAACATACAACCAGAAAAGAACAATAAACCATGTGGAACATAACAACAACATACACGAAAATGGGAGAATAAAGAAACAAGAAGAATACCTTTATGTAAGAAGAACAAGATTGACGATTATAGTGTAGAATAGGAATGCTAATGATGAAGAAGAAGAGAAAGATGGGTTCTAGGGTTTTGTTGTGAAAGATACAGTGCTAATGTCAAAGAGTGAGTGTTAATTTGCTTATATATAAATATAATCACAATGGTTTACAACACCAACCGTGATGATATATATATATATATATATATATATATATATATATATATATATATATATATATATATATATATATATATATATATATATATATATATATATATATATATATATATATATATATATATATATATATATATATATATATATATATATATATATATATATATATATATATATATAAACGTGTCACAATGGTGGAACACATAACCCGTAGTCATAACCCTTTATTTTTTATTTAAAAATACATAAAAAAGAAAACGCGCGTCTTAACATTAAAGGAATAATATATATGAGGGCACTGAGGTTCGGACCCATGAAAGCTTGATGGTATCACTACGGTTGGCTCCACAACCATTGTTATATACAATTAATTTTAGTCAAAAAACAAAAATAATATGCTAGCGCCTTAGTTTACAGATGTCACCATGGTGTAGGGAAGAACCGTGGTGACTATGGCATTGTTGTTTATGCACTTTGTAGTAGTGGTCGGGTAATGGGGACACTAGTACCCACCCCGAAACAGCCCCTGAACTCGTCCTGCTTATTTCATTATGTACTTTATGATTTTGTTTTGATAATTCGGAATATTAAATATATGGTTAATATTTTAATGTTTTAATTTGTATTTATTATTTAAAAGATTTGAAATGTAGGTATGGAACTTTTTGAGATTGTTTTATTTTATTATTTGTAATGTAATTAGATTTTGGAAAAAATAAGTATTTCTATAAAATAATTGATCTCGCTAAATAGATGCTGGCATGGTGGGGATACCCAAATCTAGCCCAAACCCATTGGGGCTAGGTTTGAGTTTTAATTCTCCATTCTCGTTGGGGATCAGGGCGAGGAACAAGGATTGTTTGGGAATTTAGGTTTGGGTTTGGAGAAGTAAAAAATGTCCCAAACACGCCGTGTAGCAATGCCTAGTTCTAGTAATCAATGAAATAATGTATTGTGATAGTCTTGCATAGAATCAATGAAATAATGTACTGTGATAGTCTTTCAAAAAGTATTATGATAGTCTTTCTTATAATTATCTTAGAAGTGTGATGGATTCGATGGGTTTTGGTAGAAGGTGGATGAGATGGATGCAGAGAAGTGTTTTCTCAAGTAGTTTCTTAATTTTGGTGAATGGTAGCCCGATTAAAGATTTTAAAGTGAGTAGAGGTTTGAGGCAGGGAAATCCTTTATCTCCTTTCTTGTTCCTATGGCATCTGAAGGCTTGAATGTATTGGTGAATAATGCGATTGTAAAGGGAGATTTTCATCCATTTAGAGTCAATGAGAACATTCAATTTGAGATTCTCTAGTCCGCTGACGATACTTTGATTCTAGGGGAAGGTACATGATCTAACTTATGGAGTATTAAATGGGTTTTAACGGGGTTTGAATTTATGTTCGGGTTAGGTGTCAATTTTCATAAAAGTAAGCTTTTTTTAGATCAATTTGGAGGAGGAATTTCTTGAGGCAACATCATCTTTCTTGTCGTGTGAAATAAGAAGCTTTTCTTTAATGTTCATGGGGATTCCTATTGGTGCAAATCCAATAAGGAAGGATGCTTTTAATATAATTCTGAACAAATTCCAAAAGAGGCTTTCATTGTGGAGATGTAAGAAGCTTTTGGTTGGTGGTAGGGTGGCATTGACAAACTCAGTTCTGAATAACTTTCCTATTCACTTCTTATTCTTTTACAAAGCCCCCCAAAGTGGTCATCAAGGAAATTATCAAGGTGCAACAAAAAATTTGGTGGGGTGGGGAGGATAGGAAGAGGAAAATTTGTTGGTTAAGTTGGAAGAAAGTGTGTCGAGATAAGAAATTTGGTGGTCTTGGAATTAAACACTGAGAACTTTCTTACAATGCACTTATGTGCAAGTGATTTTGGAGAATCTTAAATGAGATTCAGGCTTTATGGCATGGGATACTAACCTATAGGTACAGTGATATTTTGGTTCAGATTAGTGAAGGAGAATTCTTTGGCTCGGGGAAGAACCAATTTGGTGGGTAGACCTTAATTTGCATGATCTTGAACTTTCGGGTAATAAGACTCGCATATCCGATTATTTTAGATGGAAACTTGGGAATATTAAAACATTGAGTTTTTGGAAGAGTAAATGGTTGGGCAAGAATATGCTAGCTAAAGTCTATCTAAAGTTATTTTCATGTGTAGATTGTCAACCTTTGAAGATAGTGGATGCAGAACATTGGATCCGTCGAAATTGGGAATATGAATTGGAATTTTTAGCAGGATATCTGACTAAAATAGGTTTGAACCAGTTTCAGGATTTGCAGTGAATTATGCATGGAGTTTCCTTGTCTATGAATCATGAAGAAAAAATTTTGTGGTGGCTGAATCCAGAAGGCTTTTTGGTCAAATTGTACTATGTTTGGTTATCTGATTTTGCTGTTACGAGTTCGACAATTGTTCTTCTGGTGCATCAGATGCTGGATAGATTCTGGAATCTTAAAATTCCAAGTAAATTCCTCGTGTTCTGATGGCGAGCTTTGAGGAATATTATGCCTTTAAAATCTAAGTTGGCTCAAATAAAAGTGTTGACGGATAGACATGGCATGGTTTGTGCCCACTGTTTTGGTCACAATGAAGACGGAGATTCCTTGTTTCTGTTTTGTCCAGTTGTAGTGAATGTGGGCAACAATTTCATCTTGACTGGGACCGAAATCAACACCTTTGTCTGATTCCTTGGTAAACCATTTTTCAAGCTTATGTTTGTCTCTTAAAGGTTCATTTCCTAGACGGGTGACTGGATGGATATGGGTAGCTACTTGTGGGTGTATTTGGTTAATTAGGAATAATGTTTTGATTTTAGGTGGGATCAAAGATGTGAAAAATGTTTATTCAAGTTAAACTTTTAACTTGGAAATGTTTGGTTGTAAACTTCAAATAATAAAGGTTGCACGTTAGACTCTTGGAACTTAAATCATGTAGTTTTTATTTTTAAATCTTGTAATTCTTTGTATAAAGGTTAGAGTATCCTTTGTACTCTCTTAATATCATTTGGCTTATTAAAACAATAACAACAACAACAACAAAAATCTAGTGAAATTTGATTAACGTGAAAACTTGACTTCGTCTTAATCAACAAAGCGTAACATATTTTTATATGTTTATTGTTTAAGTCCTTTATATTGTTGTATCCAATTTAAAATCTAACTTATATTTTTATTTAAACCCGCATGATTACAAAATCGGCATAAAAGGCCGAGTTTATATGTTTTTCAACAATTTTCTTCCATAGTTCATCCTAATTCCTTCTTTTTGGAAATGAAAGGTCTAGTGGAGAATTAAAAAGGATGGTATTAAGTTGGTATAGTACAAGTAATAATTAGTATGGGTATAGATTAATTTGAAAAAAGTTTATTAAAGTTCCATATTGAGGGATACCACACCTTAGTAGTATTTATATATGGAAGGTTGATCACTTGAGGCATAGAAGGAATACTACACCTTAGTAGTATTTATATATGGAAGATTGGTTACTTAGGGCGTGCCCCAAGGAGTACGCAATTTTGTGAAACATTGAGGATACATCACCATGAACCATCCACACGCTCGCTTGCTGTTGGTGTCTGATCGACTCAGATTGTCTCGGGCTCAGGTTTGGCATTGGGTGATGCATTATTTTTGATACCCAAAATAGTAAAAATTATTTTAATAATATTTAATACTAATTAATTTAACTATCGTGTGTGCTATAAGTTAATTAATTATTATTATTTTATTATTGGTGTGGTGAAAATTAATTAATAATTAATTTATTATTAATTAATAACGGTAACCCTAGTTTTGACCAAGCTTCCGTGATTTTTCCTTGCCTATCATGTTTCCATGTTTTTTTTCTGACTAAGTTCCCAAATGGCTAGTTTGGGACACTCACATTGTCTCTCATTCTAGTCAGACTTTTGCCTATGAATAAAGGTCTTCCCATCTCATTTTCTTCCCTCTATATTTTTTTCAAAATCTTTCTCCTCTCTCTTGTCTCCACTTCATCTCAAAATTATTATTTTGTTTTCAAGTGCCTTCTTCACACCATCTATGATTGATACAAAAACCAGATACTCAAAATGGTATTTATATCATATTTGATTGGTCATTGTACCATCAGAGCATGTAATTTTAGATCGATTACCTATCTTGGAAGTACTAATCATAAAATATATAACTGAATTATTTTATCTTGGAAGTGTCGTGGTTGAGTGACTACTTTCACAATTTTGAGTAGTGTCGTGAAACCTCTTAAAGAGACTGACCTAGTTCGCGACTTGACTCAATAATTTCTTTAATGGTAAATTTTCAAAATCGTAAAACAATAATTTTAAGACACTTCGAACTACCATGGCTACCAAAGAAACTATTAGCACTTATACAACTATTGTTTCTAACAAATTGTTCATGTTTGAGGGAAGTCACATCAAACATTGGCAATAAAAGATGAATTTTTCTTGACTGATGACACTCTGCCGTTGTATATATTTTGTCAAAAAATCAGAGAAAAACAAGTCAAAGATTATAAAATATGAAGTATAATGGCCAAAGAATGATGCAAAAATGACCAAGTATGAAGAGATAGGGACTAAGAGAAATTTGAATGAAAAAAGAAGAAAAATAACAAAGTTTATGGAATAATCACGCTGGCCACCACGCGTTGTCGCATGTTTGTTAGAGCTGAAAAAGTTGCATCGCGCGCACGATGCTAACTATGGCGTGCGCTAGGGGCCCTTTTTCTAGACTTTTTTGTCGCATTCTTATGGTTTCTGAAGGCTTTAAAAGGTGATTTTTGGTATCTTTTTGGGGGTTCTGCAAATTTTGACTACAAGTGATGAAATAGAGTACCAAAAGTTTGATTTTGAAGAGCATTGGAAGTCATTGGAGACCAGATCTTCAAGGATTTTCTTATGCATCCTTCATCTTGTTGTATGGTATTTATTTGTATCAGCATGAGTAGATAAACACTCCTAGGTTAGGTTTTGTAGGATGAACTTATTTTGAACTTGTTGGGACATATGTCTAATTTGTTGTTGTATGTTTAATCGAATTTATGTTTCTATTTAGTTTCCTCTTTTTCTTAATGAGTATTATTTGGGATACTCTGTTAATATGATCGTGAATGTATAGAGAATATTGAACCTTAGTCTCTGCGTTTGAACTAGGGAAATTATTGTACTTAAGTCGGTTGAATAGGGGTAAGAGACCTTTAGTAGTGGCAATAGAATTAATGCATTGTATCATCGCCTGATTTCACTTACGACGGTTGAATAGGGATTGGAGATCTCTAGTAGAAATCAATGAGTTATAGACCAAGGGATTGAGTATAGTGGACTTGTTAGTTCATTGTGGAAACATAATGTTGTTCCATTCATATAATATATTAGACATTAATAGGGGAGAAATAAGGGATTCACTGCAAGGCCTAATCGCTTTCTCATTAATTTCATAACAAATTCTATTTTTTGCGATCATACTCGAAGCCCCCTAATTATTATTTTCTAAACATTGCATAATATTTATCTTGTTAGATATAAATCCATGTGGATTCAATCTAACTTTGTTACTGCGATACTGTCGATACACTTGTTGAGAAATCATCAAGTTTTTGGTGCCGTTGTCGAGGATTGTTGATAATTTCAACAAGGAAATGCTTGTGCAACATTTACGTTTAGTTTTTAATTTTGTTAGTTTAAATTTTTATTTATTTTATAGTTATGCACTACTACTAAGGTATTTTATTTGTGTATGCGCAATTCAGGATCGAAGTTGATACCTTTGGATCCAGAAATTGAAAGAACCGCACGGAAAATCACAAAGCTGTTAGAGAAGCCACTCTAGAACATAAGATTTTAGTATAGGAAAATCCACTTGTTTCTTCAGATAGTGAAATAGACGAAGAGGCGGCCATGGTAGCCATACCACCATCTTAAACCATGGGGATTATTGTAAAAGGACCTACGCATGACAAATTTCTTGTGGCTTTGTACCGGCTGACCCTGCTAATTTTGATATTAAACATTTGGTGCTTTCAGGTTTAAGAGACAATCCTTTTTGATGTAAATGCAATTAGGGATCCGTGGGAGCATCTTGCTCGCTTACATGAAATAGTCTTAATGTGCAGACCAACTGATGTTACTGAAGATCAGGTGAAACTGAGGTTGTTCGGATTCTCGTTAATTGGAAGAGTCAAATATTGGTTACCATGTCTTCCTAATAGTACTATTGGAAATTAGAAGGAGTTGGAAGATAATTTTTTGGAATTCTTCACTACCACCTAGTTCATTGAAAGAAAAGCTGAAATCACTAATTTTGAGTAGCAAGAGACTGGATCTCTTTATAATTCATGGGAGAGATTTAAATTGTTATTACGCAGGGGTCCAAATCATAATATTAGTAGCATAGATCAAATTCATAACTTTATCAAAGGGATAAGGAGTCAAACATGTATGTTTTTGGATGCTTCCGTGGGAGGCACAATTAGGACTGAAGCCCAGGTAAAAGATTTGATTGAAAAAACGTGCTTTAATGAAAATCCTTCAAAGAGTGAAAGAGTTGTAAAGGCTGAAACTGAAGCCCAGGTAAAATATTTGATTGAAAAAAATGTGCTTTAACGAAAATCCTTCAAAGAGTGAAAGAGTTGTAAAGGCCGAAAGTACAGGTACACCAAAAGGTATGTTAACTTTAGATGCTCATACTGCATTATTAGTTCAAATTAAATTATTGAATAAATGACTAGTTGAAAGTAGCTTGAATCAAGCTAACGTGAGTCGGGTACAAGCACTAAAGTGAGATTTTTGCGGAGAAGGACATGCAAACAAAATGTGTTATACATAAGGCTCTAGTGAAGAAGCACATTTTGCAAATTTTCAGAAGAATAATCCCTATTCTAAAACTTATAATCCAAGTTGGAAAGATCATCCAAACTTCAAGTGGAGCAATAATCAAACATCAAATGCAAATGAGAAATCGCAACAGACTCAACAACCTTCATTTTAGAGGAAATTGTTACCTCTTAAAGAGACTCTAAACAAGTTAATTCAAGCAACTCAAAGCAGTTTTAAACAGGTAAGAAAACAACATGAAACCATGAGTAAAAACCATGATGCATCCATAAAAGGTTTAGATATGCAAATTGATCAAGTATCCGGAGAGGTGGCTGCTTTACCTAGTTCTAGTGGAGGGTTTATTGGTAACATAGTTGATAATCCTAAGAATTAAAACTGTAAATATTTAGAGTTGTGGTTTGAAGTGAACACCTGTGTGAAAGAGAACAAAATAGTGGAAGAGGTAGAAGTCGGGAAAGAGAAAGAGGTGAGTGAAAACACTAGTGATTACTCTGAAAGAGGGATCACAATTGAGCAACTCATAGATAGAAACTAACCCTTGAGAAGGACTAAGAAACATATTTTAAACGACCCTAGTCATGAGCTACCCTATTATCTCAAATCACCTTATCACGTCGTCAAGAAAAAACCAAAGGAGGAAGACGAAGTAGTGCTATTTAACAAGTTAAAAGAGACGTTGGCTAAGCTTCAGGTAAGTATTTCTTTTAACAAAATTTTGGAACTAATGCCTAAATATGATAAGTTTATAAAGGAGTTTCTATTTGGTAAAAATAAGGAAAAGGTAGGTGAGCAGGTTGATGTGATAGATAAGTGAAATTCCATATGGAACTGAAATATTCCACCTAAGCTGAAGGATCCAGGTAAGTACACCATCCCTTGTAATATCGTAAAATTCAAGTTTGCACATGCTTTATGTGATTTAGGGTCAAGCATCAATCTGATGCCTCTAAAAATAACTAAGGTATCATACTTGGGCGATCCAAAACCTACTGATATGACTCTTACCTTAGTTAATCTTTATGTTACTTACCCCTATGGACTTTTAGAAGATGTTATGGTATGTGTGGATGGTTTAGTTTTTCTTGCATATTTTGTTGTGGTAGACATGAAAGGAGACACTGAGAATTCTCTAATTCTTAGAAGGCCATTCTTTCCCACTGGTAAAGCACTAATTAATGTGGAATCAGGTGAGCTTATGTTAGAGTTTAATAATGAGTAGGTTATTTTTAATCCGTGTGAATGGATGCAATATCTAAATGATTTGGAAACATGTTACTAAATTGAAGTTGTAGACAATAAATAGGATGAAGGAATGTCTAGAGGAATTGTGTACAACGTGAGGGATCCCTTACGCCTAAAATACCTTAGATACTACCCGTCAATCTAATAACGGTAAATAAGCGCTTGATTGGAGGCAACCCTTTAGTAAGTTTATTTTAGAAAAAATTCCAACTCTGTGTTATTTGAATGTATCATGTTCTTTGTTATATAGTTATCAATGGAAAAGTTGATATAGTACATAAAATAAAGAGTAAAAGTTAGAACTGGGAGAAGAAAAGAAGGAAAACATAATAGCTGTTGGAAAAATAACGTAGGGCATCAAACACATGATAAACCTACATTGTACACACGATGCCAGGTATCAAGCCTAATATAGTAACATTATAGTAGTTGTCCATTGGAGAATACTATTAGATCTAGTCGTTGGTGCGTTACATTAGCATTGCGCGTGATGCAACTTATCATGCGTGTGATGGCTTGTTTAAATTTCCTATAAAAGGACATTTTTGGCCACTTTCACTCACACCACTTATTTTCCTCCTCTTGTGCATAAATATTCTTCTGAGTAATACTTTTGGTCCATTTTCTTGCAATTTTGGTTCTTATGTTATTATAGTGAAGATGGATCCTAAGAGAAGCAGAGTTCAAAGGGGTTCCACTTTCAACCCTCAACCTACACCAAGTGCTCAAGCTTTTCATAACCTCCAATTTTTATCCAAAGTAAAATCTAAGAAATATCTCAAGTTGGTGGACTATCACATCATGATGGAGAGTGCATTTGAGTGTGGCGACTTGATTGGTTTTGAAGAAGTCATGGAAATTATGCAATGAAGGCGATGTGTAATATTTAATAACTTGATGCAAGAAAAAATCAAACCCATTGGTTTAGAGTTTTAGCAAACTCTGCTTTTCCAAGTTTCATATCTTATACGTCGTATGAGTGAGGTAAGTACATTGACTACTCTCCTCATGCTATTAATTCTCTTCTTCTTCTCAAACCTCCAGAGTCTTGTGCAATTAGAGTTAAAAGAGATGAACACCATATTGTGCATGAACCCATGGCTCAAGAGATACTTGATGCTCTTTGCAGGCTTGGGACGGAATGGGTGATTGAACACAGTCTTAGTTTGCGGCTTAAAACAACTGAATTTTTCCGAATTCATAGAGCATGGACCTCTTTCTTTGTACAAACGTTAGAAGCCACATCTAACCAATCCCTTCATAGTTAAGTGGTGTTTATGTCAGTTAGCTCTTTTAAATAGTGAGCCTATAAACATAGGATCTTTAATTGCTCATAATATCAAATATATGGCTGACGTTGCATAACGAGCTTGTGGGAATTTTTGTATTATTAATGAATTGTGTCGGTTGGCCGGAGTCCCAGCTCATTCATATGACATAATGATAAGTCATAAAGTTCCAATCAACGACCCAGCCATTAGAAGTCTTCAACATAATCAGTAGACAATGAAAGCTCAACAAGAACAAGACAACAATAAAGCAGGTGACGATGAAGAATTCTACCATCTGCATATTCAATATAAGAAAGCACCAATGCAAAATAATCAGCAAGCATCTGAATTTCAAATAAGAATGAAAGTGCATACAATGGGAATAACAAGATGGGTAATAGAACTTTCACCCATCTTGTATACGAAACACCCTCACTTTGCACTGTGTTCACAGATTTCTACAATCAACAACAAGACCATATGCCTTCCAGAAACTTAAGAGTATGTTTTGCAACCACCGAAGACTTGGAGAATTACTTCAGATATCAATATAAAGAATATGAGATAAGAATGGAACATATGGGAGTATAATGGGAAAGGAAAAACAATGACTTCAACAACATAATGAACGACATACAAGACTTTTTTTCACTTTGATAATATGTGAAAAATAAGATGTAGCAAGTTTAATTTTTAGTAATTTTTCATTATTTCTTTTTATTCATAATGAAAGTTAATAGCTACTTATAAGTACTTTCCCCCCGTTGTATTAGTTAATCTTTGATTGAAATTAATAAACAAGTTTGTTGTTGTTGCTTCTTTCAGATTTACAAAAATGGCAACTTTAGCAATGAACAAATGAACCAAAAGAATAATCATAAATGAGTTGGTCATCAGGAAAGTTCCTTGCAGATTGAGAGTAGATGAAGAAAGAAACAACCAACTAACTTGTATTCAATCTCCATATACCTTAACTAGTAAGATTTGAGCGAAAAATTTCATTATTTACTTTTCCTTTTTATGAGAGTATCCATACAATTGCTATTTTCTAGAATTTGCATTATTTCTGATTTCATCTATTGGCTTGATAAATAAACACCAACGCACTTGTTTGTGGTAAACTATAAGCCTTTTTAAACTAACTCATATATCATTATTATATATTTTTCTAACCACTTTGAGCCTAAGCCCTTTGTTTCGGCGAATAGCCACATATGATAGTCAATTGACTTATAAGGTTAAATATTTCCACCCCTCTTTGTATTTAGGTTAAAATTTTGGTTCCCTGGTCATATTCAAACGAATAATTTTGGGGTTGCTCTTGGAAGTGAGAAAATTTTAAGATTGCGGTTGGGGTACTAGAGATATTGGTCAAAAAATTTAAAAAATTAGAGAGAAAAATCAATAAGTCAAAGCAACTTCTTCTTTAAAATTAAAATAAAACAATGATAAGGACCAATAAAAGTATAATCTCTAGTACCGATTATAGAAACAAGAATAAAATGATAAAGAATATGATAACATAAGGAAAACTAGGTACCTAACTCCAAAGTTTTAAGAATAGTCTCCCAAATTATCCTACCTTAACATAAGCCTCATTACAACCTTAAAAGCCCTCTGAAAGTGTGTGACTGGATTACTTTTAATGATTTTGTTGGAAATTTTACAAACTTATGGAAAATACTTTTGTACATTAATTGTGTGATTACCCTTTAAATGTGAGAAAATTAGTGAGATGAGATACAAGTTGGTAACTTGTTATGTTAGAAGAACTTTCTAATTTTGTTCGTTTAAAGCCGGGAACTAGAATGATGATCAAGTAAAAAATATTGTATGATGATGTTCATTTGTTATTGCTGCAATTTGTTTTTCTATTTGAAATGTGCAGTTGCAGATAATTTACTTAAGGAATAGCAACAAATTAGTTTGGGTTTGTGATGACACTTTGTCATTGCATATATTTCATTAAAGAATCAGAGAAAAACAAGTCAAGGATTAGCAAATATGAAGTATAATGGCCAAAGAATGATGCAAAAATGACCAAGTATGAAGTAATAGGGAGTTTGAAAACTTTGGTTGAAAAAAGAAGAAAAAATAACAAAGTTTCTAGAATAATTACGTTGGCCATTGCATGTTGTCGCGTGCATGATGGAGCTGAAAAAGTTGCATCGTACACGCGATGCTATCTTTGACGCGCGATGGGTCTTTTTTTGACGCTTTCTAACTACTTCTGAAGGCTTTAAAAGGGGATTTTTGGCATCTTTTTAGGGGTTCTGCAAATTTTGACTACAAGTGATGAAATAGAGTACCAAAAGTGGGATTTCATAGAGCATTGAAAGCCATTGGAGGCCAGATCTTCAAGGATTTTCTTATGTAACCTTTATTTTGTTGTATGGTATTTATTTGTATCAGTATGAGTAGTTAAACACTCATAGGTTAGGTTTTGTAGGATGGACTTATTTTGAACCTGTTGGGACATATGTATAATTTGTTATTGTGTGTCTAATTAAATTTATGTTTATATTTAATTATCTCTTTTGCTTAATGTGTATTATTTGAGATACTCTATTAATATGATCATGGACATATATGGAATACTGACCCTTAGCCTATGCATTTGAACTAAAGAAATTATTGTACTTACATCAGTTGAATAGGGATATGAGACCTCTAGTAGTGGCAATAGAATTAACGCATCATATCATCGCTTGATTTCACTTACGCTGATTGAATATGGATATGAGACCTCTAGTAGAAATTAGTGAGATATACACCAAGGGGTTGAGTATAGTGTACTTGTTAATTTCCCGTGGAAACATAACATCGTTCCATTCATATAATATATTAGACATCAACATGGGAAAAATAAGGGATTCGCTGCAAAACCTAATCACTTTATCATTAATTTCAGAACAACTTTTATTTTTCTCTATCAAACTCACCCCCCCCCCCCCCCCCCCAATTGTTATTTTCTAAACATTGCACATTATTTGTCTTGTTAAATAATAGTCTTTGTGGATACGATCTTATTTTATTACTGCAATACTATCGATACACTTACCGAGAAGTCATCATTAACCCTAAAAAGGTAGTCAACATTATGACTGAGGACACTTATGTTTCTCCTTCTGGATCAACTTAAATAACTAACAACAAGAAATATTTGGATTCAAATGGAACTAGTAATTCTGATGAAACTTAATCTTCTACACAAATTAAAATAAATTATTTACATCTCAGGAAAGAACTCACACTATGGAAAGAGAATGACTGTCTCAACAAAAATATTATTTGGGATAGTCTTGCTAATGATCTTTATGATTATTACAGTAACTGTAAGTGTGCAAAATATCTTTGGGAAGCTCTAAAAAAGAAGTATAATACTGAAGAATTTGCAGCAAAGAAGTATCTTGTTAGCGCATAAGATACTTCAAAAGATAGCTCACAATAAAATGAAGAAGCTGGAGAAAAGAATTATGTAATTGTTGTAACCCAAAATTTTCCCTCCTATTTTATTCAAGACATACCCCTAAGGTTTTCTTTTGCTCAAGGTTACTCAAGAATTGATTAGACAAATTCTCCTCCTAAGCAATTTACCTACAACTAGGGTTTCACTTTTCTCAAGGAATATGGGGTTTCTAATTCCTCAAGAGTATTTCATGGTTTCTTATATGTCTCCAAGAATTCTCATACCAAGTTTCAAGCCTTGCCTCACAAGTTTGTTCAGTCAATAGCTCAGATGACCAAAAATCAACTGTAATGGACAAAAATTCAACTGTGGCCCACCTACAGTCAAACTTCAAGAGTTTTGGTCAACATCAACATTTTGAAGTCATATTCATCATTTGGTAAAGGGTTTATCATAACTCATCAAGAAAACTCTCAATTCATCAAAAGTTAAAAGTTTCCAAATTAGGGTTTTCTTTAAGAGAAGTCAACTAAACTTTGACCAAGCCTAACTTTCACATGCTTCATCAGATTTTCCTCAACCAAAGCTCATTTTGAAGGAAATTCAGTTCTATATAACTTTGTATATCTAAGCTCAAGTCCAAAAAATGCTTCATTTGAGAGATATGGGCCAAAACATTATAGGTCATTTCAAAAGTCAACAAAAAGACACTTTTTGTCAAGGCAACTTACATCAAGATAAAGTCTTCAAATGCGAAAATGATCAAAATAGATATTGTAGAGGACACCTTAAGATTTAAAAAAAAGTCAAATATAAAATTCAAATGATAAAAATTGAGAGAGTTATGATTGGTGCATGTTGGGAAATTTTGAGCAAATGCATGAAACCAAAAGTGACTAAACTTGGAATTTTGGGCTATTGGGCTTGTAATTCAAAGTCCATGCATGTTTTATACCTCAAGATGAACCTCAGAGCTTACTCATGCAACCCTTGGGTTTTTATTCTTTTAATTTTAATTTTTATTTATTTAAAATTCAAAATAAATGAAATAAAACAAGGCTTCTTACGAAAGGTCCAAGCCCATAATCATTTGACCTAATTCATGCTTATATATTCTCATAAATTCAGACAAGCATGCACACGAAAATCATCCAAACTAGGGCTATCTTGAAACCCTAGTTACACCCACCTTCAAAGCTCACCAGCACCACCAATCGATCCATGAAGAGGAATAGGGTAAGGATGGATCAAACTTAGTGATCCAAACCACACAAAAATAACATTCCATGCATCTCCGGTTTCCCTATATTTCATGAATTCATATCTTTGCTTTCATTATGTTTTAATGTGTACTAACTTATTTAACATGCTTTTGATATCTCAAGGTGAAGGTAAGACCAATCACATGGCCTCCATGCTACCGGAACCATGAATTGCCATGCTTACACCGATCCATATTATTTTGGTCATACCTCACAAACCAGCACGAATCGGCCAAAAACAATCGTCCCATTGAACCCGCATGGGTTGATTTAGGGGAGTAGGGTACCCTTGGATCACTAACTATGTTTATTTTGCAGGAACAAGAAAAAAGAATCACTGGAGAAGACAATCGGGGCTAGGGCTCCTGCGCGTCTCCAGTCCATGCAATAAGGTTGATAATATAATTAATTCCTTTCATCAATATCATTGGATGTATCACCACCCCAGTGGTAGAAGCGCACCCTTTAAGGCATTACTACATCAAGGCGTGGGTTCGATCCTTACCTTTTGGTGTTTTGGGATTTTTTCACTTGTTTTCAAATTTTGGAGGTTTTGTTACAAAGCGCGCTGGTTCTATTATTTCAATGCAAGAACGCGCCTGGCCTAGTGATAAAGCGCATGGATGCGGAAGCTAAGGGCATGGGTTCAACACCCACCCCTGGCATTTTCATGGTTTTTTGGTGTCTAACCAATTTGTCTTATTTCTTTCAACCCTAAATTCATTTAACCACAAAAAAATTTTACAAACCCTAAAGTTTATTATTATTTTTAGGTTTTCTATCATTAAATTTTTTTTAATTAATTTTATTGATTAAACTTTTTAAATTAAAATTAATTAATATTTTTAGGTTTATTTAGTCATCATCAAAAAAACCTTTTTCATAAAAAACATCTAAAAGCATTTCTTTTTCCCTCGATTTTATTTATATTTTACGTTTTCAGATCGACTGTACTTTCGCGAATGTAATTTTTATTTCTTGAATTTCTTTTCCTTATTATTATGTAACTGTTTATGGGTTGTAATAGTCAACTTTACTTTACTCACTCTACTATTATGTAACTTCCCCGAAACAATGTAATAGTTTAGGGTTTACTTTCTGCCTTTAATTTCCGCACTTTACATTTTTGTATTCTATATTTTCTACTATTGTTTAGTAATTAGGGTTGTATGGAAAGTTTAAAATGAATCGATAAAAAAACCTAATCTCAAAGATAAAATAATTGAATACAAATCAGTTGCACACTCACACCTCTAGGGTAACCTCCCTTGTTGCCTTCGGAAAACAGTCATGTCCCTCGAATGTGGGGATGCTTTAGCAAAATCCCTCGATTTAAAGATCATAGTCCCTCGATGACCCTTCGATGTTGCCTTTCGGTAAATATCTAGTCCCTTACGAAAATTGCTAAAGCATCCTTACGAGTTACCTTTGATGAATGCATGATGAATCTCGTCTATCCCTTCACATCCAACTAACTAATGGTACGGATAGCACTATCCCAAGGAATGCTTCAAATTCATCAAAACCCAAAAAATGCTAAATTAGGGTTTCTTAGTAAAAGTCAACCCAACTTTGACCAAGCATAACTTCCACATGCTTCATCAGAAATTTTCCATCCAAAGCTCATTTTGAAGAGAATGAAATTCCCTACAACTCATCTTCAGCCCACAATTTCAAAATATGCACTCATAAAAAGATATGAATTTTTGCATTATGGGTCCTTTTGAAAAGTCAACAAAAACACCTTTTGGGTCAAAGCTTCATACATGAACATGGAAGATCCAATTGAGATGAAACCAAAAGGGTTGGTTATGGGACACCCTAAGCTTTCTAAAAATTCACAGAAAACCTCTCTAGGGTCAAAATTGAGAGAGTTGTGCATTGTCAAAGTTGGTAATTTTTGGAAAATTGTCAAAAGTCAACATTGATCAAATTGGCATTTTTTCCAAAGGGGCCCATGTTTTCTTGCTTGAAACATGTTTCTAATAGGACCCCCCGACCCCTGAGCTTTTCCACCTATTATTTTATTACTTTTATCATTTATTTTTATTTTTTATTCATTTAAATCAAAATAAATCAAATTAAATGGTAAAATAATGAAATCAAATCAAATCATGGATTTTTTGTGCATCTTTTGAGTCCATGTACAGCTAGCATGATGACCAATTCGTACAAGATTCATTTGGATTGGAAAAGATTGGATTGAAGTTTATTTTAGGAAGATATCATACAAAGAGCAAATCAAATCACTTTTTCATTATTTCTTAAGATATGATGCAATTTTATTGACCTAATTCGTTCTCTTATATGTATTGAACAATTCCAAATCAAAAGAACAAGGGTTGCAGTCGTGAAAAGGCCAAAGCAAACTCAAAATTTTTGACAAAAAAAGGGAGGTACAAATTCTGGGATAGAAGGCTATTCGAGACGATTCAAAGCCAGAAATCAATTCCTTAGCATCTCAGGAAGCATTCCCAACCATTTGCAGGCTTCAAAACATCAAGAATCCTCGCATAGAAGTATCACAGTTTGCATCCCAAACTCAGATTCGATTTCTATGTTTTACGCATTATAAATCTATTCTATTCATATATTCTTGTTCATAATCGTGTTTGCAAGCTTTCTATATTATTTAATTGTATTAACAATGCAGGAATCAATACTTACCATTGTTAGGGTTTGAGGTCACGATTTGGGGATTCTTGGTACAGATTAAATTAGGCAAAAAGAAGGGTACCATGGTGTTCACAAGATCAAAACGAGTTGATCTGTATAGTTAGATTTCATTCATCTGGCGTTTTGTGGATTTTTGAATGTGACAGGGCTATGGTTACGAAAATTGTCCGTAGGTAAAAGGTCATCACGTAATACGACGGAGCCCTGGAGAAGATGATTAAGTGGCAGCCAACCATTGGAGCGTTTGAATCTCGCGCATTTTCTGATCCAACTATCTTGTTTTATATATTGCGTTTTGTTTTCATTATGTTAACAAATAACCATTGTAGCACAGTTGGAAAAATGACATTGGAAAAAGGCATAAGGACCTGGGTTCGATCCCAGGTCCAGACAAATTTCTTTATTTTCTTTTCCTTCTACAGATCCAGTGCAAATCTCTCTCATATGCCTACCATGCGGCTCAACAGCCAGCCACAGGATGTACTGCTACCCAGATCCAACGCGTTCCAGCCTGAAGGACTATGATACACCTCAAGTCAATGCCACACAAGATCCAACGTGGTCAACCTAGGCTCATCTTGGTTGGGCCTGGAAATTCAGCTTTGCACCCCCTTCAGCAATCCATCACAAGCCCAAGTTATTATTTTTTATCTTTTTTAATTTCTTTATTTTCCTTTTTTTATTAACACAATTTTTTTTATTTAATCACAAAGTTAAAAAATCACAAAAATCACAAAAAAAGATTTTTTTAATAATAAATATTTAATTAATTTTTCCCAAAAAATACACCAAAATCATTTTTCTCATGAAATACTTCTTTTTAATTTAATTAGTAAATTAGGTTAATTAGTTTCTTTCATAATTAAAAAACAATTAGAAATTAGGTTTAATTAATTTGTAATTTAATTGTGTTCTCAAATAAAAATCCACAAAAAATACTTTCCCTCACTTAGAGTTTTAGGTTATTTTTTCAACCGTCCTCGTATTTAATTTTCCGCACGCTTGTTAATTATTTTGCCATTATTTTGTAACTGCTAAGGGTTTGTAATAGCTTTAAATTAGGGTTTTTATTTATCGCTTTTCCCCCACTTTTGGTTATGTAATTAATCCCCCTCCCCGGAGCCTTGTAACAGCTAGGTTTTATTTTTCGCATTTTTAATTCCTACAAATATTTAACTGTCTAGATGTATACTAATAGGACTGTATGGCAAGAGTGTCTGGAAATTTAAAACGGCAGATCACCTAATGTGCAAAGATTAAATAACTGAAACAAATCATATGCACATATTTCACTCCTAGGGTTTACCTCACTTCGGTTGCCTTCGGTAAACAATCATTAAGCATAAGAGATTTTAGTGGTGGCCCTCCAGTCTAAAAAGATCAAAATGTCCCATTCGAATGTTGCCTCGGAAATATTGCCTCGGAAAGATCTTAAGACTCTAGGGTTACTACTAAAGTTTTCTAACCATTGCTTTAGTGATTGTGCTTGTCCCTTTTGAATGTCCCTTACAACTCCAACGACGAGTACCTATTCCTTAATAATAGGATAGCGTTGTCTAAAGGAAACGAGAACAAAATAATCTTTTTTAGAGTAGGTAGAATCTTAAGTACTTGCTCAATTAAAACTTTTAACACAAACACTTTTCAAAACCAATTTTCAAAACAACTTCGTCACATCCTTGAGGACTGATATAAGGGTTATCACGAAGTAAAAAAATTTCAAGACAAACACACACAAGCAATTTGAAAAATGAGCAAGTACCTAAGAGCCCGTAGATGACTACGGATAGAAAGGGTGCTAACACCTTCCCTTTCTATAATCTACCACTCGTACTCAGAATATTCTCGAAAAAGGTTTTTTCTGTTCTTTTTCCTTTTCCTGATTGGATAAAATAAAAGTCGGTGGCGACTCTTGCTTACCGTGACATTTGCAAATACAAAACACAAACCAGTAAAAACAGTCGGTTCTGCCACCGTATCACAGTTACCTTAGAGTTTAGATCACATTATTTGCTTGCATGGTCTTCTTTATCTTTGATGGGTTGCTTGGGTTTTTTTTCTTGCAAAGGCTGATATGGTTAAAGTCATGGCTACATTAGTGTAACACTTTGGTTTGTACTTGTGTCCCTTGAGTCAGTCGAGGAGAACACATGGCTGCCACGTGGTGTTATAAGAACTAACTAATTTTTAGAACCTTAATTTACCCAACTTGGCCATTAGAAGGTATTGAGATGGTTGACTTTGGTGCAGTTCAAAGTTGGTTAATACTCGATGCTACACTCATTGAGATTTGACTCGCGGGATGTTTTGGTGGAAAATCAGTTGTTGTACTAAAATAAAACCTTCGAGAAAGATCTGTGATATGAGATCCCTAGAACCCGGTTACTATTCTTAGGACAGGTTGATCCAACTGAACTTCAAGAGGGTACTTACCTATGAACCTCATGCAAGCCTTTAAACCTAAGGCTATTGTGTGCTTTATTTGTGTTTGCTATCTGGTCAAACATGACATCATAACATCATACCATATCATTTTTAACCATTTCAAGGATCTCGAGGGTCTGTGATGTAGGTTTATCATGAACCAGATGTCTAACAAGGGGAAAAAGGATTTATTTTCCTCTAACTAGATGCCGTCAAAGATCGAAGTACGTTCCTTTGAGTCAAAGGCTAGGACCCACTCGAAATGGTGAGTTTGATTCTCATAGAAGGACGTCCAAACACGTGAAGTTCTTCAGTCAAAGCTGCAGCCAAACTTAACTTCTAACATTTCATTTTTGTTTATCCTGCGAGATCTCTGAAAATATTGTGTATGCATTCACATACCATACATATCATATCATAGCAGGTATTCCCAAGACAAGTTTTCTCATCTTCTTGCTGTTTATTTCAGTAAAAGATGGCTCTCGAACAAACCGTGAAAGAACTTCAAGCTCAAAACGCTCAATTTCAGCAAATGTTCCTGAACTTAGCCAAAGGGCAGGAAGTCTTGAAAGCACTCATCACCAAAGAGAGAAAGAAGAAGACTAAGAAGCCAGCTGTCATCCTTAATATGGGTAGAATATTCAAAGGTCCGGTCAGAAGGGATTTAGATTTTAAGGTCCCATCAAATGAAGATGATAACCAAGAGAAGATGACAAGAGTGTGAAATTTGAGGAGAATAACAATCTTGGTTCTGGCCAGTATTATGATGAAGAATACTTTTCTGCTGAACAATATCCTCCTGCCGATGATAAATACAAACAGTTGGAAGATCATTTGAATGCTATGGAGATTTAAAGAGTGCATGGGATGGATTTTGAAGATTTGGGTCTAATCTCAAGAGTGTGATTCCTCACAAATTCAAGGTCCCTACTTTTGTGAAGTATGACGGTGTTTCTTGTCCTAAGCTGCATCTGAAGTCTTATGTTCAGAAGATCCAACTCCATATTGCTGATAGGAAGTTATGGGTACACTTATTTCAAGAGAGTTTGTCGGGGACACAATTAGAATGGTTCTATCAATTGGAAGGAACCAACATCCGTACTTGGGAAGACTTGGTTGCTGCCTTTTACAAACAATACCAATACAATGTTGATCTTGCACTAACCTGTGTGCAATTACAAAGTATGACTATGGGCTCGAAAGAAGGCTTTAAGGAATATTTCCCAAAACTGGAGAGATTTAGCTGGAAGAGTTCAACCTCCTTTATCTGATAGGGAGCTGGTGGACATGTTTATGGGAACTTTAATAGTGCCTTTCTTTAATCATCTGATCGTAAGCTCTTCATCTAGTTTCACCGAGATGATATTAACAGGGGAACATTTTGAAAGAGGAATTAGAAGTGGAAAGATTCAAGTGGATGCATCTTCAAGTACTGTAAAGAAGACGTTTAATGGTAAGAAGGAAACAAATTTTGTGTATGGCCAGAAGGGTCGTGCTAGAAATGACCACAACTAGTTTGTGGGAGTTGTGCTAATTTCTAATCCTGCGCCTGTGCAACAACAACAACAGGGAAATCAACATAGGTCAGATTCACCCAGAAGATAGTTTACTAAGATCATCATGCCATTGTCTCAGGCATTGCAACATCTTTTAAAGGCAGAGTTGATAACATTGAGAGATCCGCCTCAGAATCCTAACACTTCCTCCCCCAAGTACAATCCCAATGTAAGATGTACTTATCATTCCAATAGTCCTGGACACGACACCAATAGCTTTTGGGCTTTGAAGAATAAAATACAAGACATGATTGACAACAAAGAGATTGAGTTTGATCCTCCCGAGACCCCCAATGTAATTACTGCACCTATGCCTAAGCACGACAAAGGCATAAGTGCTATTGATGATGTTTCATATGTTTCTGTTGTAAGTGAATTGACTACTCCACTCTTGACTATTAAGAAGAATTTGTTGCAAACCAGTTTATTTCCGGTTTATATTGAGAGGTGATATTGCTGCACACCCCAAACCAATGGTTGCAAACTGCTGAAAGAAGGTATTCAACGTCTGATGGACAACCACATAATACTAATTGAGAGGACTCCCTCCGTGGAGAATTTGTTTCAAGACTTGGAGCTAGAAGAAGTATCTGTAATTTTCGGCACTCCTATCAGGATCACTTCCATGGATCACGTAAAGATTACTTCCAAACACAAAGTTTCTCTTCTGATAATCACTACCCCCAGACCTATTCCATATTCCTTGGATAAAGTTGTCCCTTGGAAATACGGAGCCGATGTCTACTACCATGGCGTCAAGCAAGAACCATTGACTATTGAGAATGAAAGTACTGAAGTTGATGATTCCAACATTGACAATATTGTCGGGACCAGTAAAGTTACTAGAAGTGGAAGGGTTTTCTCTCTAGAAATATATCCGAAAATTGTCACCACGCCAGTTCGTGTTACCGCTACCAAGTCAATTACTGAGACTCGAGGCAAAGATCAAAAGGGAGAGCCTGCCCAGATGGAGGCACCTAAAGAAGTTATAGCTGAAGATACCTCCAGGCAGGAGTTAGAGGAGTTATTAAAAATTATCCAAAAAATTGATTACAAGATTGTTGAACAGCTGGGGCAGACTCCCTCAAATATCTCCATGTTATCCCTATTATTCTGCTTTGAAGCCCATGCCCAGGGTTTGGTAAAGTTATCGAAAGATGTGCATGTGCCGCAAGAAACATCTGCTGATCAATTTGAAAGCTATATTACTAGCCTGACGACTGTAATGGGCTAGGCTTTTTTGATGCCGACCTGAATCCCAAAGGAAGAAACTATAACAAGGCCCTATATGTCTCTATTGAATGTAGGGGAACTACTTAAGCTCATATGTTGGTTGATACGGGTTCCTCGTTGAATGTTCTACTGAAGGGTGCTCTTGACAGACTTGACTGTGAAGGGGTTGTGCTAAAATCCAGTGACATTGTGGTTAAGGCCTTTGATGGTTCGGAAAGGATGGTACACGAAAAGGTGGATCTTCCAATCAGAGTAGGGTCACAGGTATTTGGTTCTACCTTCTATGTGATGGAAATTTGTCCGGCCTATTCTTGTTTACTTGGACGCCCCTGGATTCATGGGGCAGGCGCTGTTACTTCAACCCTACACCAAAAGCTGAAATATCTCGTAAAAGGAAAGGTTGTTATAATTTATGGTGAAGAAGAGTATATGGTGAGTCACTTGAACTCATTCAAGTATGTTGATATGGACGGTGAATTCATCGAAACTTCCTGCCATACTTTTGAAGTTATGCCTCGGATAACTATCGCTACTGGAGACATTTTTGCTATTCCAAAAGCTACTAAGGTCCCGCCCAGAATGGCTTCTTTGAAGGACACTAAAGTTGTAGTAGAAGAAGGTGGTTGCACTACTTGGGACCAGCTTCCTGAAATTCCTTACAAGTCTGAAAAATTTGGTTTGGGTTTCACTGTAGAGGCTCAGAGGGCTGTTCGTCATGCTCGTGCCGGAAGACCACCATTCTGTGTCAGCAACAATAGATTCAACGCGGTAGAAGATGCTAATAGTGACTACGACCTAGACAGTTGTATTTTTCCCACCATCAGCAACGGGCTCAACAACTGGAAAACTGAAGACCATATCTCAAACTCCTTTAGTCAAGAGTAAATGATACTTTCAAGTTTTGGATATGTAATTTTTAAACAATAACTTTAAACCTTGTGCCTTACCCAGGGCACAACGGTTCATTTGTTAGGATTGTCATTTCATTAACATATTTTCATTCAATAAGTCATTGGAAGTTTTACATTCAAATTTTACGCTCTTTGTATTTATTTTATTTTATCACTCTCAAAATAGCTATATGTTCTTACACACACCCACACAATAAATTGCATATCCACATCCACTATGGATCCCATTGATAACAATTCTGCTATTGCCACTTATGACTTTGAAAATCCGCTCTACCGAGCCGAGGACGAAGGTGAGGGAGATTGCAAAGTACCTGGAGAGCTTGCTAGGCTGTTAATGTAAGAAGAAAGAGCCATACAACTGCATGAAGATCCCGTCGAGGTTTTGAACTTGGGTACCGAAGAGGAGAAGAAAGAGGTTAAGATAGGGGCCAATCTAGAAGATAGTGTCAAGAACAGATTAATCCAAATGTTATGCGAATATGTTGTGGTTTTTGCTTGGTCATGCAAAGACATGCTAGGGCTCAATACTGATATTGTGGTTCACCGTCTATCGATGAAAGAAGGTTGTTCTCCAATAAAGCAGAAGGTTCGTCGTATGCACCCCGAAATGTCTGAAAAGATCAAGGCTGAGGTTATAAAGAAATTCAATGCAGGTTTCTTAGCTGTTACATCCTACAGTGGATTGAAAATGTGGTGCCAGTACCTAAGAAATCTGGTAAAGTGCATATGTGTGTAGACTACATGGATCTTAACAGGGCCAACCCCAAAGATGACTTTCCACTGCCGCATATTGATGTTCTGGTTGACAACACTGCTCAACATAAAGTATTTTCTTTCATGGATGGTTTCTTAGGTTATAATCAGATCAAGATGACACCTAAAGACATGGAGAAGACTACTTTTGTCACACAATGGGGCACTTTCTTATACAAGGTTATGCCTTTCGGGTTAGAGAATGCCGATGCAACTTATCAACGCGATATGGTAACTTTGTTCCATGACATGATACATCACGAGATAGAGGTTTACGTCGATGATATGATAGCCAGGTCTTAGACTGAAGAAGAACATCTCGACCACCTGCACAACCTGTTTGACAGATTGAAGAAGTACAAGCTAAGATTGAATCCAAACAAGTGCACCTTTGGGGTAAGACCCAGTAAAATCCTAGGATTTGTCGTTAGTGGTAAAGGTATTGAGGTTGATCCCGCCAAGGTCAAAGTCATTCAAGAAATGCCTGCTTCCCGTACTGAGAAGGAAGTCATAGGTTTCTTGGGACGACTGAATTATATTGCCAGATTTATTTCCCATCTGACCGTTACTTGTGAGCCAATCTTCAAGTTGTTGAAGAAAGATCAAGTGTTGAAGTGGAACGACGATTTCCAGGTAGCTTTTGACAATATCAAGGAGTACCTCCAAGAACCTCCGATTCTGATTCCACTAGTTGAAGAAAGACCTCTGATCATGTACCTAATATTATTAGAGAATTCAATGGGGTGTGTATTGGGGAAACATGACGAGTCTGGTCGAAAAGAGCATGCAATATAATACCTTAGCAAAAAGTTTACGGACTGTGAAACAAGATACTCACTGCTCAAGAAAACTTGTTGCGCTTTGGTATGGGCTGCTCACCGACTAAGACAGTATATGTTGACTCACACCACTTTGTTGATCTCTAAAATGGATCCAATAAAGTATATATTCGAGAAGCCCGCCCTCTCTGGAAGAATATCCCGATGGAAAATGGTCTTAACAGAATACGACACTCAGTATATCACTCAGAAAGCAATCAAATGAAGTATACTGGCAGATCATTTGGCTCATCAAGCTGTAGACGACTACCAATCTATTAATTTCAAGTTCCCGGATGAGAATATTATGCTAGTTACAGATTGTGAAGAACATGGACCATATGAAGGACCTGATCCACGATCTCAATGGACTATGGATTTTGATGGAGCTTCTAACGCACTTGGTAATGGAATTGGTGCTGTGATTATGTCTTCTAAGGGCTTCCATACGCCTTTCACTGCAGATTATGCTTTGACTGTATCAATAACATGGTCGAATATGAAGCGTGCATCATGGGTATCAAAGCTGCTATTGATCTAAGAATCAAGTTCTTGAATGTATATAGGGACTCAGCCCTAGTGGTCAGTCAGATTAAAGGAGAATAGGATACGAAGCATCAAAATATCATTCCTTATCGAGAGCATGTGTTATCCTTAATTCCATACTTCAAAGAAATCACTTTTGAACATATCCCACGAGAAGAGAATCAGTTGGCAGACGCACTAGCAACCATTTCATCTATGTTCAAAGTCAGATGGGATAACGAGGCTCCTCGAATTACTATTGAGAGACTGGATGAACCGACACATTGCTATGAGGTTGATAATGACAGAGTAGAGGAAGAGCCTTGGTTTCATAAAGTAAGAAGATACCTCGAGGCTCAAGAGTACCCAGAGGGGGCGTCTATTAATGACAAGAAATTTCTATGAAGGTTCTCTTCTAAGTTCTTCCTGAGCAATGAAATTTTATACAAGCGCAACCATGATTTAACTCCGCTTCGTTGTGTAGACAAAAAGCAAGCGGAGAAAATTATGGAAGATATGAATGAAGGAGTCTTCGATACACACTCTAGTGGGCATACGATGGCTAAGAAGATTCTGAGAGCAGGTTATTATTGGTCGACTATGGAAATCGATTGCCATCATCATTCCAGAACTTGTCACAAATTCCAGATTTATGCTGACAAAGTACATGTGCCTCATATTCCTTTGAATGTCTTGACTGCTCCTTGGCTGTTTGCAATGTGGGGCATTGATATGATTAGAGAGATTAAGCCTACGACCTCTAATAAGCATCACTTCATCCTTTTTGCTATTGATTACTTCACAAATGGGTTGAAGCAACCTCATTTGCCTATGTTACCAAGAATGTCGTGGCCCGGTTCATTAAGCATAACCTCATTTGTCGGTACGACATCCCCGAAAGGATTATCACGAATGATGGTACCAATCTTAACAACACTATGATCATGGAACTCTTAACACAGTTTAAAATTAAGCACCACAATTCTTCTTCGTATCAACCGAAGATGAATGGCGTAGTTGAAGCCGCAAACAAGAACATCAAGAATATCATACAGAAGATGAAAATGACCTACAAAGATTGGCATGAGATATTACCATTTTCTCTTCATGGCAATCTCACTTCAGTACGAACATCAACTGGGGCAACCCCGTTCTCTCTCGTTAACAGTATGGAGGCTGTCTTACCTGTAGAAGTCCAGATTCCTCCCCTAAGGATTATGGAAGACGCATGTTTAAACAAAGACGAGTGGATTCAGACTAGACTAGACCAGTTAAATTTGATTGATGAGAAAAGGCTTGCGGCTGTTAGCCATGGTTAGATGTATCAGAAGCGTGCGATCAAAGCCTTCAACAAGAAAGTCAACATCGGGTATACCAGGCTGGTAACTTGCTGATAAAGCCCATTATCCTACCACAAGGTGATCCCATGGGAAAATGGACTCCCACATATGAAGGTACATTTATGATTAAAAAGATATTTTCTGGCGGTGCTATGATACTTACCACCATGGACGGTGAAGATTTTTCGCATCCTGTGAACACAGACATAGTCAAGAAATATTACGCATAAAAGAGACCCGCTAGGTTGA
The DNA here is from genome assembly GCA_948472305.1 of Vicia faba. NCBI lineage: Eukaryota > Viridiplantae > Streptophyta > Magnoliopsida > Fabales > Fabaceae > Vicia > Vicia faba. Next base: position 1,228,995,726 of record OX451739.1, read on the forward strand.
CTGGCCTGGGAAGAACTAAGGGAATCCCGGTTAAGAAAAAAATTCGGGAAAAAATTAGGGATATATATATAAAGATTGTACACCCGGCAAGTCAAAAACCTGAAAAGGAGGCTTGGGCAAAAAAGGGTATCCCGATGGACTGAAAACCCGAAAGGACGGTAGGAAAAAGTTAGGGATCAAATCGTACGACTATGTCCGGTTGGATCATCTACGTTCAACAAGCTTTATTATCAACGTAAATTTCAATTGGTGTAGATCAATTCAATCAACTTCTTCCGACAGCAAGGGATGAGATGCTCAAAGACATAAGGATAATAGCAAAAAAGTTGAAACTCAATGGGATCGTTTCCACATAGCTGTTTTTCTCTATTTTACTTTATACTCTTTTTATTTTACGGTGATTTCCTCTTACTAGGATCTCTGTCTCTTTGTACAAAACCGCCTGTTTATAGGAATATTATCAATACAAGTCAATTTCAAATTAAAAATTGCTTTACTTTCTCTATTTTGTCTACAAAAATGTCCAATGACTAATTTGAATGAACATATACATATGAATATGATTACTGTTAACAAATATGTGCATAAAAACAGGAATAAGAATTTACTAAAGACTCTAGGAGTTGGGATAACATTCAAGTCATCCACAAATCCCCATAGAAAAATCCCCGCAGAGTTTGTCTTCACAAGCTCATCCCTGACAAAAATATATTCCTCAACAAGTCTAATACGCCTTCAGACAGGAATCGGGGCATCTTCCGACAGTTCACATAATCATATTTCCCAGTAGGTCCTCTAGTGTACAATGAAGTTTGACCATTTCCCCAGCATATAGTGGAAACTTCCTCTGCATAGCCTATGAAGTCAAAAATGATTCCTCAACACAGTTTACAGGAATTCAATTCTTCAGCAGAGTTTATTTCTCCAACACTGTAGAGTCCCTTGCCGAATTCTCTTATCTAGTAGGGTTTATTATTCCAGCAGGATTTATTTCCCCAACAAAGTTCATTTCTCCGATTACTGCAAATGCCCGGCAAGATTCTCTTCTCCAGTGAAGTATAGTCAAAGTTGTTATCCTCAAAGAGTTGCTATAGAACCTGAAACCAGGCCAAATATCATTTAACTTTGTCCTCCCCAGAAGAGTTAGTATCCATATCATAAACTCGGTCAAACAGCACCTCAGAAGGTTATCCATCTCTTTTATCCCCAAGTCGGGTATATAAGAACTAAATTCTCCAGTAGAGTGATGAACGACCAATGTTCCTAAACTCTTCTATCCCCAAGAAGAGGTCAAACATTCCTAGCAGAGTATCCTCAAACAAAAAGCAGGAATCCCCAACATAAACATTCTAAACAAGATTAAAGATTCATATTCTTCATCCCCAGCAACAATCAGGGATTTATTTTCCCCAGCCAAAAATGTTACACGAAGCTATGAATACGCTTCGACAACATATCATATCCATACATCATTTACAAATATCATAGCATATGCATACGAAACGCGTATAACACACTCTCATTTACTTTGAGAGCATCATTACGCAATGCATTACATACATCATGACATTGCATAAAGACTAACTCTGTCTTTTCAGGTAAAGTCTAGAAACAGACGAATATCATCAGCAATTTACAAATGGGACAAAGATTAATTCCCGAAATAAGACGGGGAAAATATCTATATGACCAGGTCTCAGATTAATTCTCGAAACAGGACGGGGAAACTATCTATACGACCAGGCGATATGAATTCCCGAAACAGGACAGGTTTACCAACAAAAAGCAGGTCATAGATTAATTCTCGAAACAAGATAGGGCAACTATCTATATGACCAGGCCCAGGTTAATTCCCGAAAGAGGACGAGGAAACTATCTGTATAACCAAGCGAGGATTAATTTCCGAAACAGGACGGTGCAACTATCGACATGGCGAGGTGGTATGAATTCCCGAAACATGACGGGTTTACCAATAAAAACAGATTGTGGATCAATTCCCAAAACAAGACGGGGTGACTATTTACATGACAAGCATTTCCATCAGAGATTAAATATGATAAGCATTTCCCTCAGAGACTAAATCTGATAAGCAGCTACTTAAGCACTTTCCCTAGAGAGTCATCCTGAAAAGTATTCTTCAAATACAGTCAAGCGTAGACTCACTTTGGTACTTCTATCAACATTTACCTCGAATGGAATCTTTAAGCCCATTTAGGCAATATTATCAACCAACAGTGTTACATCCATGCACCTGCGAGTGCAAATTTTTGGGCACTCAAGTGTTCAATCCTCTTCTACCTTCCGGCCACGAATGGCGAGCATGCCAATCTAACTCTTCAAGTTTAAGAAGATTGAATAGGGGAAGTTGTTGTACCCAAAAAGTTCCCCTCCTATTTTATTCAAGACATACCCTAAGGTTTTCTTTTGCTCAAGGTTACTCAAGAATTGATTAGACAAATTCTCCTCCTAAGCAATTGAACTACAACTAGGGTTTCACTTTTCTGAAGGAAGATGGGGGTTTCTAATGCGTCTAGCTGATTTCATGGTTTCTTATATGTCTCCAAGAATGCTCATACCAAGTTTCAAGCCTTGCATCACAATTTTGATGAGTCAATTGCTCAGATGACTAAAAATTAACCGTATTGGACAAAAAGTCAACTATAGACCACATACAGTCAAACTTAAAGATTTTTGGTCAACATAAACATTTTTAAGTCATATTTATCATTTGGAAAAGGGTTGATCATAAATCATCAAGAAAATCTCAATTCATCAAAAGTCAAAAGTTGCCAAATTAGGGTTCTCTTTAGGAGAAGTCAACTGAACTTTGACCAAGCCTAACTTTTACATGCTTCATCAAATTTTCCTCAAACAAAGCTAATTTTGAAGGAAATTCAATTCTCAATAACTTTGTCTCTCTAATATCAAGTCCAAAAATGCTTCATTTGAGAGATATGGGCCAAAACATTATAGGTCATTTCAAAAGTCAACAAAAAGACACGTTTTGTCAAGGCAACTTACATTAAGATAAACTCTTCAAATGCGAAAATGATCAAAATAGAGATTGTAGAGGACATCTTGAGCTTTCCAAAAAGTAAAATATCACCTTAAAATGATAAAACTTGAGATAGTTATGATTGGTGCATGTTGGGAAATTTTGAGTAAATACATGAAACCAAAAGTGACTAAACTTGGAATTTTGGGCTATTGGGCTTGTGATTCAAAGTCCATGTGTGTTTTATACCTCAAGATGAACTTCAGAGCTTACTCATGCACCCCTTGAGTTTTTATTTTATTTATTTTTTATTTTTATTTATTTAAAATTCAAAATAAATGAAATAAAACAAGGCTTGTTACAAAAGGTCTAAGCCCATAAACATTTGACCTAATTCATGCTTATATATCCTCATCAATTCAGACAAGCATGCACATGAAAATACTTGCACAAAAGACACCTTTCCAAACATTCAAAAATTATCCAAACTAGGGCTATCTTGAAACCCTAGTTGCAGCCACCTTCAAATCTCACCAGCACTACCAATCGATCCCTGAAGAGGAAAAGGATAAGGATGGATCAAACTTGGTGATCCAAACCACAAAAAACAGCATTCCATACATCTCCAGTTTCCCTATATTTTGTGAATTCATATCTTTGATTTCATTATGCTTTAATGTGTACTAACTTATTTAACATGCTTCTAAGATCTCAAGGTGCAGGTTAGACCAATTGCATGACCTCCATGCTACCGGAACCATGAACTGCCATGCTTACACTGATCCATATTATTTTTGTCATACCTCACAAACCAGCATGAATTAGCAAAAATCAATGGTCCCATTGAATTCACAGGGGTTGATTTAGGGGGATAGGGTACCCTTGGATCACTAACTATGTTTATTTTTGCAGGAACAAGAAAAAAGAATCACTGGAGAAGACGACTGGAGCTAGAGCTTCGGCACCTCTCCAATCCATGCAATAAGGTTGATAATATAATTAATTTGTTTCATCAATATCATTGGATGTATCACCACTCCAGTGGTAGAAGCATGTGCGTTAAGGCATTACTACATCAAGGCGTGGGTTCGATCCTTGCCTTTTGGTGTTTTGGGATTTTTTTCAATTGTTTTCATATTTTGCAGGTTTTGTTACAAAGCGTGTTGGTTCTATTCTTTCAACATAAGAACGCGCCTGACCTAGTGGTAAAGCGCATGGCTGCGGAAACTAAGGGCATGGGTTCAACACCCACCCCTTGCATTTTCATGGTTTTTTTTTGGTTTCTAACAAATTTTTCTTATTTGTTTCAACCCTAAATTCATTTAACCACGGAAGTTTTTTACAAACCCTAAAATTAATTAGTGTTTTTAGGTTTTCTATCATTAAATTTTTTATAATTAATTTCATTAATTAACCTTTTTTAATTAAAATTAATTAATATTTTTAGGTTTATTTAGTCATCATAAAAAAAACCTTTTTCATAAAAAACATCAAAAAACATTTCTTTTTCCCTCAATTCTATTTTTATTTTACGTTTTCAGATCGACTGTACTTTCGAGAATGTAATTTTTATTTCTCGCATTTTCTTTCCTTATTATTATGTAACTATTTATGGGTTGTAATAGTTAGATTTACTTTCCGCACTCTACTATTATGTAACTGCCCGAAGCGATGTAATAGCTTAGGGTTTACTTTCTGCCTTTACTTTCCACACTTTACATTTTTGTATTTTATATTTGGTATTATTTCTTAGTAATTAGGGTTGTATGGAAAGATTAAAACGAATCAATAAAAAACTCTAATCTCAAAGATAAAATAATTGAATACAAATCAGTCGCACACTCACACCTCTAGGGTAACCTCCCTTGTTGCCTTCAGAAAATAGTCATGTCCCTCGAACTTAGAGATGTTTTAGCAAAGTCCCTCGATTCAAAGATCATAATACCTCGATGACCCTTCGACATTGCCTTTCGGTAAATGATCTAGTCCCTTACGAAAATTGCTAAAGCGTCCTTACAAGTTGTCTTCAATGACTGTAAGATGACCCCCGCCTGTCCCTTCACATCCAACGATAGGGCTTCCTACTAACTAATGGTACGGGTAACACTATCTAAAGGAAGAGGAAAATTACAAGAACGACCTTTAGTGGGTAGATAATCTTAATCACTTTCTCACAAAGCTCTTCAAAAAACAAAACATTTTACAGAAACACTTCCCAAGATATTTTCAAAACACTTTGTACACACTCTTGAGGACCAACATAAGAGTTATTACAAAGTTTGCCTTACATTGGCAAAATTTCAAAATATTTTTCAAACACACACACAAAAAGCAAATTTTCAAAGTGAGCTAAGCGATTAAGAGCCCGTGGATAACTACAGATGAAAAGGGTGCTAACACCTTCCCTTTTCATAACCTACATCCCAAACTCAAAATCTTAAAAGGTCTTTCCTGTTCTTTTCACTCTTTCCTTATTGGATTAAAGAAAAGTCGGTGATGACTCTTGCTATCCGCAACATTTGTGATAAAATGCAAAACAAGTCAGTTCTCCCACCGTATTACAGTCATTATCTTACAAGATGAAAAGTTAGTGGAAGTTCAATGTCATGAACTCTAAAAGATAGCTCACAAGATCATCAATGAAGGTGTGCCCTTAGATGAACAATTTCAAATTTCTGTTACTATTGACAAACTATACTATAGTTGGAATGATTTTAAAACTTGCTTTGCCATAAAACAAGTAACTTTTAATTGAGAGTCTGATTACTCACTTCCGAATTGAAGAAGACACTACTACAAAAAGCGCTTTTAAGCTAGAACGTGAAATGCATTTTACCTCGGCTATAGAAGTGAGGTAGTGAAGGGCATCATGATAAGTCACTACTTATCACCTCGATGGAATAATAATCTAGAGGTAAAGTTATGCGCACATGGGTTTGAATCCCATGAGCTACATTTTTATTATTTTAAAAATTAATGTATCTTATATATCGATTTACAAATGAAACCGAGGGATAAGATTAAACATTTTTTTAAATTGTTACATTGTTTACCCAGAATACTAATACATTGATTTGTTTACAAAGTATATTCTTTACCATTAATATTACATTGTTTACAGAGATTATTACATTAAAAATTAATTTCCATCAAGATCTAGATTTTAGATCTTCGAATAAATGTTTGGTGTAAGGAAGAGAAAATGTTGGGTGCAAAATATTTTCTATGGAATTTCCTTGCATTTGTCTCTGATATAAAATAAAAATAAAAGGATAGATAAATAAGAGTTAGATAAATAATTGAATTTTTTCTCAAAAAAACATTTAAAGAAAAGAAACCTTAAACCAAATAATTTGTTTCCCTTGTAATCTATCATAGAGAATTTTCTGCTCATAAAAAATTAAGGGTCTTTAGGTTTCAAGTGCATCATGTCTCATTTAGGTTAGATTTTCAATATTCAACATGCTTTTATAATGGATGCCCCTTAGGTTTAATGTGGATCACTAAAGGCAGAGTCTTGAACGTTTATAACCATTAAATGGACGACTACGATTTGTATAAGACCAATGAATATAGTAAAAAAAATGCTTCACTATCCCCTTGGTTACGTCAAAAATTGAGATGAATACATTTTTTTAAAATTAAAATATTAACTTCTCTTACCACTCTGTTTTGAAAGAAAACCGAGGGGTAAGATTAAATATATTTTTTAACGAAAATCATTATACTGTTTAGCCAGAATATTAATATATTAATTTGTTTACAAAGTACATAGGTTACCTAGATTATTAAAAATATATTGTATGGAACAAAACTTGGTTGATATCAAGATTTAGTTTTCCCCAAGATTGTTCAGGTCCCATGCAAGATGCTAGAGATTTGTTTCCCCATGAGAATCTTTATTTTTCGCTGATATCCATCTTCTGAAAAGTTAAGCTCCCTTCTTTGTTTAAATTTTCAAGGGTTGAGCTTCCTTCTTTGTGTAACTTGAAGCGATAATGATTTTCTGCACTTGTAATCTATCAAATAAGAAAAAATACAACCACAACGACATCAACACCATTATGTGAGATAGATTTCAAGGGTAGATGAAATGTTTTGTTCTAGATAGAAGAACATTGAAGATTTTTTCTGTCTGGCAATCCATCCTAAATAATGATGCATGTGAGTTTGGGGGCTTCATATTAGTAAGGATTAGGGTAAAATTTGTTTAACAAGTGCTTTTATAGTAAAATATGAATATTTTATCCCTTGGTTTTATTGAAAACCGAAGGGTTAGATCATTTAGTTTACACTTATAAAAAAACACAAACTGCAATGGTTGGGATTCAAAGTGTGTTCTGATTTGTTTTTCTCCTCGGTTGTTTTATCCCTCAGTTTTATTGAAAATTGAAGGGTTAGATCATTTAGTTTACACTTATAAAACAATAAAAACATAAACTGTAATGGCTGGGATTTGAAGCGTTTCCTAATATGTTTTTTCCCTCGGTTATTTTAAAAACTGAGGGAATATTTGGTTTTTTATTTTTATAAACAAAAAAGATGGCGCGCCTTGGTATTATACCTCAATTTTTATTTGGGTAAGGTGAAAGCTTTTTCATGACAAACGTTATTTTTTGAAGTGAGAATCTTAGAGACAAGACCAGGAAGATGAAGCATTGGTTGTTTCCAAAAAAAAAAATCTAGTGCAGTTCTAAAGCCATATGGAAACCCACTTAGGAATCAGAACCACAATGTTGTGATCCAAATTATGAATGGAAACCCCTCTAAGGCCCCAATTTCTCGAATTTATAGGAAGCATCTACCCCCCTTAAAGAAATGACACTCCTATTTTAACTTGATTTTACTATGGGAAACCGGGTCATTTGGCTAAGAGATGTAAGAGCATGTCTAAACTTACTGCGTAGGTTAACCTGAATGGTGAGAAACTTATTACTTTGATCACTAAAATCAACATGGATGGTGGATGTGATGGTTTATGGATAAACACGGGAGCCTCTCGTCATGTTTGGTATGGTCGTGTTATGTTCAAAACAAACATGAATGTCGAAGATAAGAAAGCGTTGTTGGAACATGCTCAAACTACTAATTTTGCTGAAATTGGAGGCGCGACAGTGAATTTCATCTCCGTAAATATTTTAATCTTAAAGGATATCATGCATTTTCCTGAGATTGGGAAGCATATTGTATCTAGTTTTCTTCTAAATAAGGCAGTGTTTAGTCAGACTACATGGGAAAATTTATACACCATCTTTAAGAATGGTATTTTTGTTAAAAAGGGCACGCTACTGATGACATGTTTAAGTTGAATGTTAAATTGAATAAAAAATTTCCTTCTGTTTACTCCTTGCATGGTTTTAATGTTAGGCAAGCTAGACGTTGTCATGTTAATAAGCATATTATTACTAATATAAGTAATTTTGGCCTAATCCCAAAATTAAATGTCAATGAAATAGATAAATTTGAATATTGCAGTCAAGATGAAATAACTAAGACTTCACATAAATATGTAATTAGAGATTTTGATCCCTTATACTTTATACACTTTAATATATGTGAATTAGATGACACTTTAACTAGAAATAGTAAATATTATTTTATTACTTTTATTGATGATTGCTCTAATTATAATCATGTATACCTAATGAACAATAAAAGTGAAGCACTTAACGTGTTTAAGACTTATGTGAATGAAATTAAAAATCAATTTAGTAAGAAGATTAAAAGACTTCATAGTGATATAGAAACTCAATATGATTCCAGCCTATTTAATAAACTTTAGAAATAACATGGAAGTGTACATGAAACGACTGCACCATATTCTCCTGAAATTAATGGTAAAGCAGAGAGAAAGAATAAAACTCTTACTAAACTAGTCGTTGTTATTATGTTAAATTTTGGTGATGTATCTCATTGATGAGGTGAAACATAACTTTGACAAAGTAAATGAGTTAGAGTTTCTAAAGACCAATGGCCCAATTATAAGGACTATATATTAGAAGAAGATTCAATAAATCTTCAAGAATCTATTAACAATGAGATAGATTCTATATAATCTAGAAGGACTTGGAACTTAGTAGACTTGCCTCCCAGTTGCAAAACAATAAGTTTTAAATGGATTTTGGAAAAGAAACTAAAACTTTACGGAATAGTTGATAAGTACAAGGATCGCCTTGTAGCCAAAGATTTTAGGCGAAGATAGATTTCTTCGATACATTTTCTCTAGTCACTAGAGTTACATCCACTCGGGTAATAATTTCAATTGCTGTTATTTATAACTTAATAGTACATCAAATGGATGTTAAAACAAATTTTTTAACGGTGAATTAGAAGAAGAAATCTATATGGACCAACCGGAAGGATTCATGATTCATGGACAAGAAAACAAGGTTTTTAAGGTAGATAAGTCTTATGGTCTAAAACAATATTCAAAGCAATAACATGAAAAGTTTGATAACTTCATGTTATCTAATGGGTACAAAGTTAATGAAAATGAAAATGTAATTTGTATTATCATATGTCTCTATGTAGATGAATTGCTTATATTTGGATCAAACCTCCACGCATTTAATGACGTGAAATCATTATTGTGCAACAACTTTGATATGAAAGACCTCAGAAAAGCCAATGTGATTCTTCATATCAAGATCACTACATCCGAACAAGGAATTTCTTTGGACCAGTCTTATTATATGGAGAATATATTAAAGAAATATAATTATTTTAACTATAAACCTGCTTGCACACCACACGATCCAAGTGTAAAACTGTTTAGGAACACTGGTGATAATATTAGACAACATAAGTATGTGAGCATCATTAACAGTCTTAGGTATACCATTGATTATATTAGACCTGACATTGCATATGTCGTTGGATTGTTGTGCAGGTTTACAAGTATACCAAGCAATGATCATCGACAAGATATTGGGAGAGTCATATAATACCTTAATCAAACCATAAATCTCGGCTTACATTTATCAAATATTTTTTGTTGTACTTGAAGGATACAATGATGCATATTGGTAATCTTATCAGATGATTCCAAAGCAACCAGGGACTATTTATTCAATATAGTTGGAGGAGTTGTATCTTGGAAATCAAAGAAATAAATTTTCTTGGCTCAGTCCACAATGGAGTTTGAAATGATAGCATTAGCTACTGCTAGTGAAGAAGCAAGTTGGTTAAGATACTTGCTAGTTGAGATCCTTTAATGGAAAAAATTTATGCTAAATGTGTTATTCCACTGTGATAGTACTATGACTGTTATAAAAATTGAGAACCATTATTATAATGGTAAGAGATATATAATAAAAAGGAAGCATATCATTTTTAGAGAATGTATCTCTAAAGGAGCTATAAGAGTGGATAATATATGCACTTGTGAAAATTTAGCAGATCCTTTGACGAAAAGATTAGCTAGAGAGAAACTCCATAATACATCCAAGAAGATGGGACTAATTCCTATAGACAAATGAGTTGATCATGAGGGTAACTCACCCTAATAGACTAGAGATCCAAAGAAATAGGTTAAAGGGGTAATAAAAAGTTATGAGTAATATGGGGTGATCATGCTAGTATAAATAAGAGAAGAGTGAATCCTGAAGTGAAAAGAAGATGAGATGATATAAAACTCTTGATGTGATCTATACTTTGTATGAGAGAGTACCTAGTTGCCGGAGTACTCTTGATAGAATCACATGTGTGATTATCGAACTTAGGTCGGTTCTTATAGAATTTCGAGAAAGCATTCCTAGAGCCTTCATTAAACTCGAATAGACGTGCAAGGCCATTAAAGCATGAGTTTGTTAGAATACACCTTAAGAAAAGTTTGTGTGTGAGTTTTATATTTGAGATATAGTTCAAAACAATTGTATCACTCTTGTTTAATAAAAATCCTACTTACTACATAAAGTTCAAGTCGTAGACACCTTTGTTTATGAATAATCTTAGAAACGTTTGATGTTACTTCTAAAATAAATTTTTAAATTAAAATGAGGGATTGTTTGAAATGAAAGGTATATTTGGGATTGGAAAGATTGTTGACTTTAAGTTGGCAATAGATAAGTACAAGTAAGAGATAATGTGTATAGGTGAATTTGAAAAAGTTCATTAAAGTCCCACATTGGAGGAATACCACACCTCGGTAGTGTTCATATATGAAATGTTGGTCACTTAGAGCCTATTAAGGGGTACACTATTTTTTGAAATGGTGAGGATGCATCACCATGAACCATCACACGCGTGTGCCGTCCACCACCATCGTTCATCTGATCAGTCGACTCGACTCGGTTCAATTTTGGGTGGGCTTTGACTTGAGTGAGCCATTATTGTTTTATACCAAAATAGTGAAATTTATTTTAATATTATTTAATATTAATTAATTTAATTATTGTGTGTGATGTAAATTAATTAATTATTTATATTTAATTATCGGTGTGCTCTCAATTAATTAATGATTAATTAATTATTCATCAATAACACTAACTCTAGTTTTGATCAAGTTTCCACAGTTTTGTCGTTTTCATGTTTCCTTGTTGACTAAGTTCTATAACGATTAGTTTTGGGTCGGATCCGCTCCATTTCCCCCATGTTTTCTCCTATTCGGGTTAGATTTTTTCTTAGAATTAGAGTCATTTTCATCTCATTTTCTTCACTCCAGATTAACGCATTTCGAAATCTTTCTCCTATCTCTAGTCTTCGTTTCATCTCTAAATTTATTTTTTGTTTTCGAGTGGCTTCTTCGCGCCATCTACGATTGGTAAAAAATAAGATACTCAAAATGGTACTTCTACCACATTCGACTGGTCATTATGCAATTAGAGAGTGTAATTCTAGATTGATTATCTACCGTGTGAATAATAATCATACAACATAAAACTAAACTATTTTATCTTGGTGGCATCGTGGTTGAGTGTTTTCTTTGCAAAATTTTTAGTGATGGAAAATTAAGACAAAATAATAGAACAATACACATCGTATATAGAATTCCTCACACTTGTAGGAACCTCGAGGATCATCAACAAATATAAGATGAGAAACCGAACAAATAAAGGCACAAAAGATCACAAATATTTTTAATGTAGAAAACCCCTCAATATGAGAGTAAAAACTATGAGTCTTCCAGACCAAAGAAATAACTCCACTATAATCAATTAAGGGTACAAAAGAGTCTTAAAATTATTCAAAAAATAGTGATAACAACCACAAATCACAAAGCAAACTAGCTTACAAATAAGAATCCAAAAAGTTGAAAAATTACCCAAATATCTAGCTTTAGTGCGAAGCAATTATCTCTCAGTTTAGACATCATTTCAAAAATCCCAATGGTCAAAAGTTTGATATAGGTGTTGCAAACCTACCCTCCAAATTTAAGCTCGATTCGATGCCTAACAAATCGGGGATTGTTGATTTAATGAGACTGGTACAGAAAAAACGGGAATGAGTTTCTCTTCTCTTTTCTCTCTTTTGAAACATTATTTTATCTTTATTTTTTCTCAATCCTAAATTGACACTCTCCACTTAACTAAGTGAGACAAATTTTCTATTCTTATTTGGGTCTTTATCCACGTAAGAAGAGAGCCCAAGCCCAAAAAATCTCCCCTCACAACTATGTGGAGGAAATTGCTAAACTGGCGATATCACAACAAGCTTCAAATTTCCCTCTTAGTAACACTTTAATCATCATATCATAACCGTTATCATCTGTATCAACTTTATCTAACTCCAATAACTTAGCATCCAAAACATTAAGTATCTAATGATATCTCACATTAAATATGTTTGGACCTATTATGAAAAGTCAGATTCTTACCAAGATGAATAGCACTTTGACTATCAACAAATAACACATATTTGTCTTGAAGAAAACCAAGGTCCTGCAAAAATTTCTTTAACCATAGTAACTATTTGCATGCTTCAGTAATGGCAATGAACTCAGCCTCTATAGTAGACAATGTTACACACTTTTTCAATCTAGACGCTCAACCACAGCTCCCCTGCAAATTTAATCATTAGCCCGAAGCAGACTTTCTAGAATCAATGTCTCCAACCATATCAAAGTCAGAGTATCCCGCTAGAGTAGCCTTATCTTATCCAAAGCAAAGCCTTATACAAGTAGTACCGTGAAAATACCTTAAAATCTATTTTACAACATTCCAATGCTCTCTACTTAGATTTGACAAAAATATACTGACTGTACCAACAACATGTGATATATCTATTCTTGTGCATACCATTGCATACATAAAACTACCCACAACAGACACATAAGGAACACGTTTCATATCAAAAACTTCATCTTCACTTGAAGGAATTTAATTAGAACTCAATTTAAAATGAGCAGCAAGATGAGTGCTTACCACCTTAGAACTTTCCATTTGGAATCTTTATAGCACTCTTTCGATATAATGTTTTTGTGACATCCAAAGTTTCTTATCTTTTCTGTCACACATAATTCTAATGCCAAGAATCTGTTTAGCTGCTCCCATATCTTTCATGGAAAATGATTGTCCCAACTGCTTCTCTAACCTGTTAATGTTAGAAATATTTTTCTCTACAATAAGCATATCATTAACATATAGAAACAGGATAATAAAGTGATCATTAGAAAATTTTCTAACAATGACGCAATGATCTGAAGTAGTCTTCTGGTATCCTTGATCACACATAACATACTCAAACTTCTTGTACCATTACCTTGGAGCTTGTTTCAACCCATATAGACCTTTTCTCAATCTATAAACATGATCTTCTTTGCCTTTAACTTGAAAACCATCAGGTTATTTCATGTAGATCTCTTCCTCCAAATCACCATAAAGGAACATCGTTTTCACATCCATTTGCTCAACCTCTAAATCAAGAGTAGCAGCTAAACTCAACACGGTTCTGATTGATGACATATTTACCACAAGTGAAAAAATCTCATTAAAATCAACACCATTTCTTTGACTGAAATATTTCACCACTAATCTGGATTTATATCTTGGAGACTTAGAATTACTCTCATGTTTAACTCTATAAATTCATCTGTTTCCAAATCCCTTTTTCCTTTAGGCAACTTCACTAAATCATAAGTATGATTATCATACAATGATTTCATCTCGTCATGCATTGCATCCAACCACTTTTGATTCGCATTACTTTCCATGGTTTCTTGAAAACACTCAAGTTCACCCTCATCAATCAAGGTCTAATACTCATTAGCATTATACCTTGTAGAAGGTTGTCTCTGCCTGATAGACCTCCTAAGTTGAACTTGAGATGACTCTGGAGCTTCACCAAGATTCTCATCATGTTTCATATCATTTTCCCCTTCATCATCATCATTAGTTGGAATATTTACCTCATCTCCAAATTATTGATCATCAACATAATCATATAGATCATCTGTTAGAACATAGTTTGGTTCTACATCCTTGTAAGAGTTTTGATGATAACAAACACTCAAAGAACAATTATGCTCCCTAAATAAGTATTTTGTTTTGCAGGGAAGTTCTGATGTAAGAAGCATAAAAGACGAGATAGATCGTTGTTAAAACTCTGATTTGACACATCTTAAGTAGAAAGAAAATCTGTGTAACACGCTTATGTAAAGAAGTTCTGAAGTTACAACTTCTGAGTGCACTAAACGTTGCGAACAAGAACTCTGTTATTCTGATACGTAAAGTTCTGGAAAGAAGTAAAGGAGTCTCAATGGTAACATTCATCTTCTGATGAGATCTTTAGCAAGCATGTTCTGAAGCGTTACAATTTATTCATGGCAAATCAATAGTAACGGTTGAAAGAAGAAAAGAATCTCTATGATTGGAAAGTTCATTAACTACTATTTATCAACCTTCCAAAAGCACCTCTCATGCATTGCCTATATAAAGAGAACATGAAGAAGAAATCATTAGTGATTTTGCTGAGCACCGAAAACAAGAAATATCACTACCTTTCAATCCATTGCTTTTCAATCATGTAATACATCACTTTTGTGATACTGTTGTTTGTTAGAAAACATATTTTTACATGCTTTCAAATATATTACTGTGTAATACCTTGAGAAAACCATGTTATGGCTTTAACTCAAGAATACTTTGACAGTTGTCATTGTATCTTTGTAATCAAGTTTGATTAGTTGATTAAGACCTCGTTTGAGAGAGGAGAAATCACCTTGGCGGGTGGACTGGTGTAGTTTGAGTCCAAACGAACTAGGATAACTAACATGTATTTTATTTTAAGTTTTAAAAACCCCAATTCAAACCCCCCTTCTTGTGGTTTTCCGTTCTTCAATTGGCATCAGAGCGCCTGGTTCGGAGTGCAAACACTTAACCATGTCAGAAAAAGATCCAAGCAAGAAAAACACTATGGTGGGACCAAGTCAGAACATCAGCAATGATTATCATGATGAGAAAGATAGAATTGGCGGAAAACCTCTAATCTTTGATGGTGAAAATTTCGATTACTAGAAAGACAGAATCGAAAGTTTCTTTCTAGCTCATGACACTGATCTCTAGGATATGGTAACTGATAGGTACATACATCCAGTTGACGAAAGCGGTCAGAAGATCGACATAAAAAGAATTACAGGCCATCAAAAGAAAGAATTCAATAATCATCACAAAGCCAGAACAATTCTCTTGAGTGATATCTCGTACAGAGTATGAGAAGATCACAAACAGAGAATCAGTAAAACACATGTTTGACTCCTTAAGAATGACGCATGAAGGCAATACGCAAGTCAAAGAAACCAAAGATCTTGATATCATTTAGAAGTATGAATATTTCAAAATGGAAGAAGATGAAACCATTGAAATAATGTTCTCAAGATTTTAAATTCTAGTTGTTGGACTAAAAGTTCTGGATAAAGGGTACTCAACTGCAGATCATGTAAAGAAAATCATCAGAAGTTTACTCAAGAAATGGAGACCCTTAGTCACAACCCTAAAACTGGCCAAAGATCTGAACAAAATATATCTTGAAGAACTTGTCAGCTCCCTGAGAAGTCATGAGATAGAACTAGAAGAAGATGAGCCCCAGAAGCAAGGTAAGTCTCTAGCTCTTAAATCTAATAAAAAATATGAACCTAAAGTTTTCAGGGAAAAGAAGAAAACTATGGTGGATCCTCGTCAGAAGAAGATGAACTATCTCTTCTCTCCATAAGAGTCAATCAACTGTGGAAGCATAGGCAGAGGAAGTTCAGAACTTCCAGAAGAACAGGGAATCATTCTGAACCATCTTCTGGATATAGAAAATCAAGTAACAGAGATATTGTTTGTTACGAATGCAATGAATAAGGTCATTACAAAAGCGACTGTCCAAATATTGAAAAAGAGAAACTTAAAAAGAAGTTCTTTAAAGAAAAGAATAAAAGCATCATGGAAACATGAGATGACTCAGAATCTTTTGAAGCTGAAACAAAATTAGAAGATGAAAGAGCCAACATAGCCCTAATGGCCAAGGTATCAGATGACAATGGATCATATGAATATGAATCAGACTCAGAGGCAGAAGATGTATTCTCTAACTTTTCTAGATCTCAATTAGAAGAAAGTTTGTCAGAAATTCTTGAAAGATATTAGCAACTTCGAGTCAAAAATAAGAACCTGAAAAAGGATCTAGTATCTGACTCTGAAGAAACTAATAAACTTAAAACAGAAAACCCAAAGCTAAAAGAAACCATTTTTAAACTTGAAAATGAAAATTATATGATTAAAAATAAATTACAAAAAGCTTAGAAGGAAACTGTTTCAGAAGTTTCTAGTAACTATGATAGAATCATAAAAGAATATAATCATAGCTTTCAAAACTTTCTAGCTAAAAACATAGACAGGAGCAAGATAACTTCAATGATCTATGGAGTTAGATGAAATGACACAAAAGGGATAGGATATAAGGGTAAAGTATCTCAACCTAAGAAAGTTAAGGATATGGTCATAAAACACACACCCCTTTATTCTCACTTCACCTGTGGGCATACACATGACATAAAGTATACTAGTAATGCTTTTTCTGCTAAACCAAAAATCAAACAAAATTTTGATAACTCTAACAAACAAGGCACCAAAAAGATATGGGTACCTGTTGTACCCCAAAATTTTCCCTCCCATATTCTTCAAAGTTTATCAAGAATCATCTTCAAATGGTTCAAGATTTCTCAAGGGGTTGAACAGTCAAACATCCTCCTAAGCCAGTCAAAATTAGGGTTTTGGTTCTTGCAAAGAATTTGAGGTTTTCAGTGGTCCAATCAAGTCCCATAGGCCTATACACATTGTCAAGCATCTACATGCCAAGTTTCAAGACTCACAGGGTCAAGTTGCATAGTCAAAAGCTTCATTTACTTCACAATCAACTGCAGGGGCAAAATGGTCATTTTACAGTCAAAAGTCAGAATTTTTGGTCAACATCTTATTTTGAGCTCACAATCACCATTTTATCAAGTCTTGATCATGATTCCACAAGCATGGCTCAAAAATCATCAAAGATGCAAAAGTTGCTATTTTTGGACAGTTGAAAAGTCAACTGTAATTTGACCAAGGCATAACTTTTTCATGGTTCATCAGAAAAATCCCATCCAATGCTCATTTTTAAGGGGATGACATTTCCTACAACTCATCTTCACATTCCAAGTCCAATAAATGCTCTCACAAAAAGTTATCAATTTCTACATTATAGGTCAATTTCAAAAGTCAACAAAAATGCACTTTAAGTCAAAGACCTTAACTTGAGATTGGTAAATCCAAATGACATGGGACCAAAGGCATTGGTTAGAGGACTTCAAGACCTTTCCAAAATGTCCAAGAATATGTTCATATGATCAAAATTGAGCAAGATATGCATTGGAGAAGTTGGGAAATTTTGTGAATTTGCAAAAGTCAACTTTGCTCAAAACACATCATTTTTGCTAATGGGCCTCAAATTCCTTCTTGAATCTTTACCCAAAGCATATGCACGACCCATCAAGCCTATTTGAGTTTATTTTATTATTTTTTATTAATTAATTGGATTTTTTATTAATATTAATTCATTTAATTGATTTAAAATATAGGAAATTCAAAGATATGGTTTTCAAATCTTTTTGTGAAGCAAACAAACTCAGGGCAAGCTGGCAAATTCGTTTATCAATCAAAGAGACAAAAAATCTCCATGTTTGGCAAGTTTTCTCAATCAAAAAGATTGGAAAATATTTGATTTCCAATCAAATATTGAAACCATAATGCAATGGATTTCTTGACCAGAAGTTAACCTAATTCCATTCTATTATAAGTGCATAAGCTAAACCTAAAGCCTTGGACGTGCAAATTGCTGCAAAAACACCATAAGCATAATAAGGAAAAATCAAGAAAACTCAAAAACGGAATTCCATAATTTAACGTGGTTCAAAGCTTGTTCTTGTTTCTAATATATTGCAGGAACTCCCAGGAACAATTTGCAATCAAAATCACACGCCAAAGCTCAAGAAATCTCTACAAACAGTCACACGGTTTGGTTATTTTTTCCATAATCGTAATTCAATATTCATGCATTATTAATAAGATTTTTTGTGTGTATTGCATCGCTAGAACTCCCATGAAGCTTTTGGTACTGGTTAATTGCCTTATAACGCCCTGAAACAAAAATCACCATTGACGAATTCTAGGTTTTCGAAGCTTTCAAATTAGGGCTTTCCCATACAGGAAAAATTGAGACTTCTCATGCCTATGGTTGTAATCCTGAGAACCAAACGAATCTAACAAGAATATCGCACTCTATTTATATAGCCTATAGGCCTATTCGTTATTTTTCGCCGTCCTGTTTAGTGGGGGTTAAAAACCCCCGTTATCTCTTTATCTTTTTGCAGGTTTAATGAAGAAGATGACTGCGTGTCCACCCATGATTGGCTGGTTTGAATGAGACGCGCGCTTTTTTTATTTTGATAGCATATGAATTAATTTTGCTATATTATAATTAATGGTCATTGAAATTCTGGCAGCTGATACTCAATGTCACAGTGAATGTTATGACACCGTATCTGACTTTCTATAAGACAGTAAATAAAAACAGTAAAGAACACAGTCAATTGTTTACCCAGTTCAGTGTGAAACAACACCTACTCTGGGGGCTACCAAGCCAGGGAGGAAATCCACTATAAGAGATATTAATTCAGGAATAAACCAACCAGTTTATCTCCTTCACTTAAGACCTACCCAATGCAACTTCAATCTAAGTTCAACTTAAACCTGAGTTCCTACTCACTCCCCGTCAATCACAGCAGTGATACTTAAAACAATTGACTAATGAAATAATGAAGACACTCTTCAGAACATACACTTTATTATGCTTCACAGCTTTTTAATCAAGTAACACAAACACTCGTGCTTCACAGCTTTGAGTGATACAAAAACCTAACTTGACTTTGCTTCAAAGCTTTAGTCAAGAGACACAAAACACTCTTGCTTCAAAGCTTTGAGTGATACAAAAACCCTTACAATCAAACCTATTCCAAGTCACTTATCACAATGATACTTGCTTGGTTTACAGTAGTTAAAACTATACAGCTCCTAATTGATCTTCAGTCCAAAAGAGTTACTTTCCAAACAACAATCCTGTTGAATATATAGCAGTTATTTCTTCAGTTAGGGTTTCCACAAAAAGCTAGGGTTAATTAGGTTTAACCTTAAGACTTGGTCACAAGACTTTATCAACCAGATTAGGGTTGAGCTAGGTTAACCTAAAGTCCACGTGAGATTCTGTTCTGGAAAGAATGAGCCATCTTCCTGAAAAATCTCAGAATTAACCAAACTGCATATTTGTTAGATCAGTACAGGATGTCTTAACATTTGTTATGACATCAGAATTCCTATTTACTGATTTTGGTAGAAGGCAATAAATGTGATCTTTTGCAAAATGCTCAGATACACACTCATACACAGTAGCTACTGTATGCCATACTTTTTCTGCATAAAGAACCTAATAATCCAGAATGTTATGACATCAGTCATGACACTTACACACCTGATTTTACCAAAAATACATGCCAATAACTAAACACTTACAAACTCCCCCTTTGGCAGATTTTTGGCTAAAACCCCTAAGCAATCAGAGAATAGAGAGCAGTAGAATGAATATGACTGCAGAAAAAATATGAGGTCTACCAAGTAATTAACACAAAATATCTCCCCCTCTTTAGCCACAAATAGGCCAAAGATACATGTACTTAAATGTTATACAGTTATCCAAAATAGGTAATAAAAACAACAAATAAAATCTGAAAACACTTGCATCAATAGCATCAGCATCAGGCTTGTCAACTCCACCAAACTTTTAAGCATTGTCCTTTTCAGAGGAGCTACTTTCTTCAGCAATGAGCTGATCTTCAGCAGCACCCTCTTCCCTTCTGTTTCCCTCAGTCTTCTCCTGTTCCAACTAGAGAGAGAACTTTGATTGAGAGAATGGGTTTTGTTGCAAAGTTGAGAGAGGAAGGAGACAAATGAGTGTCTATTCAGCTTCTTAATAATTATGAAAGAAATGGGAAAGCATATGATTAACCCAATCAGAATAGACTTAACAAAAATAACTCCTTCAACCCTTATTTTAAGCAAAATTAATTGCTACAATTCCTCCTGTTGGCAAATACCCAACTTGCCCCTCAAGTTTTCAAATTGATTTGCATCAAGTGCCTTGGTAAAAATGTCAGCCAGCTGTAGCTCAGTGGCAACATGTTCCAATTTAATCGTCTTCTCTTCTACAAGGTCTCTGATAAAGTGATGTCTTATGTCAATATGCTTGGTCCTGCTATGCTGAATAGGATTCTTGGAAATGTTGATTGTACTCAGATTGTCGCAGTACAATGTCATAACATCTTATGTGACATTATACTCAGTAAGCATCTGTTTCATCCAGATCATTTGAGAACAGCTACTACCAGCTGCAATGTATTCAGCTTCAGCAGTAGAGAGAGACACACAATTCTGTTTCTTGCTGAACCAGGAGACCAGATTATTTCCTAAGAAGAAACATCCTCCAGAGGTGCTTTTTCTATCATCAGCACTTCTAGCCCAATCAGCATCACAATAACCAGTCAGAGTTGGTTCACAACCATGAGAGTACAGCAAGCCATAGTTGTAAGTTCCACTTACATACTTCAAAATTCTCTTTACTTGGTTGATATGACTGACTTTAGGATCAGCTTGGTATCTTGCACAAACTCCAACTGCAAAAGCAATGTCAGGTCTGCTGGCTGTTAAGTACAGCAAACTTCCTATCATGCTTCTGTACAGACTTTGGTCCACCTTAACCCCACTTGAGTCTTTGGATAGCTTTAAATGAGTAGGTGCAGGGGTCCTTTTGTGACTGGCATTCTCCATACCAAACTTCTTGACAATGTTCTTTGCATACTTGCTTTGAGATAGAAAGATTGAGTCCTCCATCTGTGAGACTTGCAGTCCAAGAAAATAAGTCAGTTCTTCCATGAGACTCATTTCGAATTCAGCCTTCATCTGGTCAGCAAAATGTTTAACCATTTGTTCTGACATTCCCCCAAACACTATGTCATCAACATATATTTGAGCTACCATTAACTCCCCTCCTTCATTTTTGACAAAGAGGGTTTTATCCAAGCCTCCTTTTCTATATCCTTTGTCTGAGAGAAATTTTGTTAACCTGTCATACCATGCTCTAGGAGCTTGTTTCAGTCCATATAGAGCTTTCCTCAATTTGTTGACATGATCGGGATGGTTTGGATCCACAAAACCTTTAGGCTGTTCCACATAAACTTATTCATTTAAGTACCCATTTAGGAAGGCACTTTTTACATCCATCTGAAACAGCTTGAACTTTAGGAGACAAGCAATTCCCAATAGGAGTCTGATAGATTCCAGTCTGGCTACAGGGGCAAAGGTCTCATCAAAATCAACCCCTTCAACTTGAGTGTATCCTTGGGCAACAAGTCTTTCCTTATTCCTAGTGACAACTCCTTCAGCATCTGATTTGTTCTTGTATATCCATTTTGTGCCAATGATGTTTGTTCCCTCTGGCCTAGGAACTAACTCCCAAACTTCATGTTGCTTAAATTGGTTCAATTCATCTTGCAATGCACCAATCCAGTATTCATCAATTAAGGCCTCCTTAACATTTCTTGGTTCAATTTTAGACACAAAGCAAGAGTTTGAGATGATTTCTCTAGATCTTGTAGTGACTCCACTATTTGGATCCCCTATAATGAGTTCTTTAGGATGATCTTTTTGAATTCTGATGGAAGGGATTTTCCTAGCTTCCTTGGATTCAGAGTCTGCTGTAGTGGTGTTAGATAGGTCATTCTGTTGAGTTGGAGTCTCAAAGAATGTCTCAACATTACAAGGGACATTTGTTTCTTCATGATAATCATCAATTATGACATTTATTGATTTCATCATGACTTTGGTCCTGTAATTGAATACCCTATAAGCTCTGTTGTTGGAGGAGTATCCTAAGAATATACCTTCATCACTTTTAGGGTCCAGCTTTCTCCTTTGTTCACGATCTGCCAGAATATAGCATTTGCTGCCAAATACATGGAACTACTTCACAGTTGGCTTTCTTCCTTTCCAGAGTTCATAAATGGTGGATGAGGTTCCCTTTCTCAAAGTGACTCTGTTATGGACATAACAGGCTGTATTCATAGCTTCAGCCCAAAAATGAATAGGAAGTCTTTTGGCATGTATCATAGCTCTGGAAGATTCCTGTATGGTTCTATTTTTCCTTTCTACAACTCCATTTTGTTGAGGAGTTATAGGAGAAGAGAATTCATGACTAATTCCTTCTGAGGAACAGAACTCATTAAACTTACTGTTTTCAAATTCCTTGCCATGATCACTTCTGATTCTGACAATACACCCTTCTTTTTCTCTTTGAATTCTTTTGCACAGTTCTTTAAAAACTTCAAACACATCAATTTTTCTTTAATGAAGTTAATCCAGGTGAATCTGGAATAGTCATCCACAACAACATAGGCATATCTCTTTCCACCAAGACTTTCCACCTGCATTGGTCCCATCAGATCCATATGTAGAATTTCCAGAACCTTAGAGGTGGTCAGATGTCTTGACTTTGGATGTGACATCCTAGTCTGCTTACCAACCTGACATTCACCACAAACTCTCCCTTCATCAATTTGCAGTCTTGGAATCCCTCTGACTGCTTCCATGGAGATAATCCTTTTCATTCCTCTTAGATGAAGATGGCCAAGTTTTTGGTGCCACAGTTTCACCTCTTTTTCTTCTTTGGCAATAGAACACACAGTGGAGTAATTAGTGTTCTCAGGCTCCCACAAGTAACAATTGTCTTTAGATCTGACTCCTTTCATTACAACTTCTTGTTTTTCATTAATTACAAGACATTCAGATTTTGAGAAGTTGACCTTGAATCCTAGATCACATAATTGACTGATACTAATGAGATTAGCATTCAGGCCTTTTACCAATAGTACTTCATTCAGATTTGGAACTCCAGGGCAGTCCAAATTACCAACTCCTTTGATTTCACCTTTAGCACCATCTCCAAAGTTCACATAACTAGTGGTGTGAGGTTTAACATTATTGAGAAGGTTCTTGATTCCAGTCATGTGCTTAGAACACCCACTGTCAAAGTACCAGTCTTCCTTTGCAGAGACTCTCAGGGAAGTGTGGGCTATCAGGGCAATAGCCTTTTTCTTCCATTGAGGAGTATGTGGTACCCTGTTAGACTTAGGTTTGACACCTGGGTTCTGATTAGGGTATCCATACAATCTGAAGCAGAAAGGATTTATGTGACCAAACCTCCCACAATGATGACATCTCCATCTTTGGTACTTTTTCTTCATATTTCTCTGTTCCCGATGTTGAGTGATATGTTGTGACATCTGCTTTGACCTTTGTTTATCAGACCTGATCTTCTTGTCTGCACCAGATTTCTTTGCTGCCACAAATCCTAGACCAGACTTGTTTCCCACATTTTGTCCAACCTGAAGGATTTCTTCCAATTTGTCAGTTCCCTTTGTCAGCATCTTGACAGATTTGGTCATCTGGTTCAGTTTTGAGTTCAGCATTTGAACTTCCCCTTCTAGATGACTTATAGTTTCAAGGTCTGCCCTTTTTTCAGCCTCCAACTTTATGATGAGTTTTGTTTGTCTCTCATTTTTCACACAGACTTCAGCACTTCTGATACACAATTTCTTGTAAGTATCAGCCAGTTCTTCAAATGTCACTTCCTCATCACTAGTGTCACTTTCAGAGGTACAAACACCAGTTAGTGCAGTAACTAGTTTGGCAGATTCTTCTTCAGAATTACTTTCTGAATCACAGTCAGACCAGGTAACAGTCATTCCATTCTTTTGTTTCTTAAGAAAGGTAGGACATTCAGCTCGAATATGCCCATATCCTTCACAACCATGGCATTGAATTCCTCTGCCTTGATTTCCCTTCCTGTATCCTGAGAATGGACATAGTTGAAAAAATACTGTGCATAATAAAAGACCCGCTAGGTTGATACACCTAGGCAAAAATAAGGGCTTCCCGACGAACCAAAAGGGTTCGGGCAAAAATAAGGGATGAAAATGAAAAAGGTTGTACACCTGGCAAATCGAAAACCTGAAAAGGCGGCTTGGGCAAAAAAGTGTATCCCGGTGGACTGAAAACCCGAAAGGGCGGTCCGGGCAAAATTTAGGGATCAAAGCGTACGACTATGTCCTGTCATCTTGTCACTTGCCTACCAGAAGAAGATTTGTCAATCGGCAGTTATCAAGCACCTCCACAGGTACTTTCTCCCACAGAAGCTGGGGCAATAAGAACTGTCCGAACTGTACAAGCTGCTTTGTCCTCCAGGATCAAGATACCTTCACTCACCGCAGAGTAAGACAGGTTTCAGTAACACTCTCCCCAAGCAGAGTTAATCTACTGTCAGCCTTAAGGAAGTTGGGTACCCCCAGAAGATCTCAACATTCCCCAGCGGAGTATACAGATGTTCCTAAGCAAGCATCCCTGGCAGTCTTAATATAAAATTGTTCCCCGGCGGAATACCAGACACCCCAGTGGAGCCACTTCCCCAGTACGGTTCAAATTTTCCCCAAGAGAGTTGAACCATCTCCCCAGTAGATCCTGGAAGCTTATCTCCAGTAGATTCTGGAAGCTTATCCCCGGCAGAATACCAGACACCCCAGTGGAATTAATCTCCCCAGTACAGTCCAAAAGTTTCCCCAGGAGAGTTGAATCATCCTCCCCAGTAGACTCTAGAAGCTTATCCCCAGTAGATTCTGGAAGCTTATCCCCTGTAGAGCATGAAAGCTTCTCCCCGGCTTTATTCAAAGGTTATTCCCCACCAAAGCCTATAACTGGGTTATCCTCAGCTAATTACCACGGAAAGATCGTCCTCGGCGAAGTTCTTCCTACCCCCCCAGCGGAGTTCATCAAATTCCTCAACAAAACATATCAATGGTATCCCCAGCGGAGTCATCATCAAACCTCAGCAAAGTATCTCTTCCCCACAGAGTATTCCCCGCAGAGTAATTTCTCCAACAAATTTATTCCCCAACAGAGTCATCTTCTCCTACCGGTATTCTTGCAATCATCATCCCCAGCGGAAACGAAGAACTCTACTCTTCAAACATCAGCACAGGATTCAACAAGCTCCTGGCATTCGTCAAGGATTTATTTTCCTAGACGAAAACACATTCATAAACATTTCACATTTCGTACATCCTGCTTACATACATGATAAAATGCATGCGACACGATCTCATTTTTTTTTAGAACATCATGACATCATGCATTTCATACATCATGACATTGCATACAACTAATCTTTTGCCTTTTCAGGAAAAGGTCAATCAAAAGACGATTATCATCAACTTTCGCAGTTCTAGATTCGATACCTGTATCTATCCAGGGCATATCTGTGAGCAATTGATTATGGATTCGACACATGTATCTAGCCAGGGTATATCTGCATGAAGAGTTTAGAGATTCGATACCTGTATCCAGCCAGGGCATATCTGTAGACGACTAATTCCAGATTCGATACCTGTATCTAGCCAGGGCATATCTGTGAGTAATTGATTGTAGATTCGACACCTGTATCTAGCCAGGGCATATCTGCATGAAGAGTTTAGATATTCGATACCTGTATCCAGCCAGGGCATATCTGTAGACGACTAATTCCAGATTCGATACCTGTATCTAGCCAGGGCATATCTGTGAGTGATTTGATTGTAGATTCGACACCTGTATCTAGCCAGGGCATATCTGCATGAAGAGTTTAGAGATTCGATACCTGTATCCAGCCAGGGCATATCTGTAGACGACTAATTCCAGATTCGATACCTGTGTCTAGCCAAGGCATATCTGTGAGTGATTTGATTGTGGATTCGACACCTGTATCTAGCCAGGGCATATCTGCATCAAGAGTTTAGAGATTCGATACTTGTATCCAGCCAGGGCATATCTGTAGACGACTAATTCCAGATTCAATACCTGTATCTAGACAGGGCATATCTGTGAGTAATTGATTGTAGATTCGATACCTGTATCTAGCCAGGGCATATCTGCATGAAGAGTTTGAAGTTCCAGATTCGATACCTGTATCTAGCCAGGGCATATCTGTGAGCGATTGATTTTAGATTCGACACATGTATCTAGCCAAGGTATATCTGCATGAAGAGTTTGAAGATCAACCCCTGTAACCGGCCAGGAAATTATCTTTCTTTCTCAGGTACGTAAGTTCTCGCTAAGGAATCTCTTACGCGATCGACACCTCCAAATGGCATCTATAAGCCCATTCCCGACAAGATTTTGTCACACCTCCAGATGGCATCTATAAGCCCATCCTCCTATCCACTATCTCCAAATGGCATATGTAAGCCCATTTCCCAACATCACATTGCTGATACTCCACACTATGCGAGCGCAAATTTCTGGGCACTTTAGTGTTCAATCATCTTCCACCTTCGGATCACGAAAGGCACGCCAGCCAATCTACATCCTCAGGTCTAAGAAGATTGAACAGGGGCAGCTGTTGTACCCCAAAATTTACCCTCCCAGATTCTTCAAAGTTTATCAAGAATCATCTTCAAATGGTTCAAGATTTCTCAAGGGGTTGAACAGTCAAACATCCTCCTAAGCCAGTCAAAATTAGGGTTTTGGTTCTTGCAAAGAATTTGAGGTTTTCAGTGGTCCAATCAAGTCCCATAGGCCTATACACATTGTCAAGCATCTACATGCCAAGTTTCAAGACTCACAGGGTCAAGTTGCATAGTCAAAAGCTTCATTTACTTCATAATCAACTGCAGGGGCAAAATGGTCATTTTACAGTCAAAAGTCAGAATTTTTGGTCAACATCTTATTTTGAGCTCACAATCACCATTTGATCAAGTCTTGATCATGATTCCACAAGCATGGCTCAAAAATCATCAAAGATGCAAAAGTTGCTATTTTTGGACAGCTGAAAAGTCAACTGTAATTTGACCAAGGCATAACATTTTCATGGTTCATCAGAAAAATCCCATCCAATGCTCATTTTGAAGGGGATGACATTTCCTACAACTCATCTTCACATTCCAAGTCCAATAAATGCTCTCACAAAATGTTATCAATTTCTACATTATAGGTCAATTTCAAAAGTCAACAAAAATGCACTTTAAGTCAAAGACCATAACTTGAGATTGGTAAATCCAAATGACATAGGACCAAAGGCATTGGTTAGAGGACTTCAAGACCTTTCCAAAATGTCCAAGAACATGTTCATATGATCAAAATTGAGCAAGATATGCATTGGAGAAGTTGGGAAATTTTTGTGAATTTGCAAAAGTCAACTTTGCTCAAAACACATCATTTTTGCTAATGGGCCTCAAATTCCTTCTTGAATCTTTACCCAAAGCATATACACGACCCATCAAGCCTATTTGAGTTTATTTTCTTATTTTTTATTAATTAATTGGATTTTTTATTAATATTAATTCATTTAATTGATTTAAAATATAGGAAATTCAAAGATATGGTTTTCAAATCTTTTTGTGAAGCAAACAAACTCAGGGCAAGCTGGCAAATTCGTGTATCAATCAAAGAGACAAAAATCTCCATGTTTGGCAAGTTTTCTCAATAAAAAAGATTGGAAAATATTTGATTTCCAATCAAATATTGAAACCATAATGCAATTGATTTCTTGACCAGAAGTTAACCTAATTCCATTCTATTATAAGTGCATAAGCTAAACCTAAAGCCTTGGACGTGCAAATTGCTTCAAAAACACCATAAGCATAATAAGGAAAAATCAAGAAAACTCAAAAACTGAATTCCATAATTTAACGTGGTTCAAAGCTTGTTCTTGTTTCTAATATGTTGCAGGAACTCCCAGGAATAATTTGCAATCAAAATCACATGCCAAAGCTCAAGAAATCTCTACAAACAGTCACACGGTTTGGTTATTTTTTCCATAATCGTAATTCAATATTCATGCATTATTAATGAGATTTTTTGTGTGTATTGCATCGCTAGAACTCCCATGAAGCTTTTGGTAATGGTTAATTGCCTTATAACGCCCTGAAACAAAAATCACCATTGACGAATTCTAGGTTTTCGAAGCTTTCAAATTAGGGCTTTCCCATACAGGAAAAATTGAGACTTCTCATGCCTATGGTTGTAATCCTGAGAACCAGACGAATCTAACAAGAATATCGCGCTCTATTTATATAGCCTATAGGCCTATTCGTTATTTTTCGCCGTCCTGTTTAGTGGGGGTTAAAAACCCCCGATATCTCTTTATCTTTTTGCAGGTTTAATGAAGAAGATGACTGCGTGTCCACCCGTGATTGGCTGGTTTGAATGAGACGCGCGCTTTTTTTATTTTGATAGCATATGAATTAATTTTGCTATATTATAATTAATGGTCATTATATGAACAGATGCAACGCAATGGCGTAGTGGAAGGTGACGTGGTTGGTAACCATTGGGACCTGGGTTCGATTCCCAGGTCCCCCAAAATAGTTCTATTATTTTTCATAACATGTTCATATGCAGCGCTTGCCAAGGATTCTATCATGCACCTCAAACAATCAGGCGCCAGGTGGCTATATGCTCAGATCCAAAGGCCATAAGGTGTTGACCACCATGTTCCAAGTCAAAGCCAGCGTGGACAATTCCAAAAAGTCAAACAGGCTTGCTGATTAATGGGCCTCAGATTTCTAAATTCACCTCCTATGGGCCCAACACCCCCCTGGTTCTTTCATAATTCTCTTTTTGTTTTCTTTTTCTTTTATTTTTTCTTTTACTAACTATTATCATTAATTATTATTATTATTTATCTAACTAACATAATTAATATTATTTTCACAATAAAATTCAGAAAAATTAAAATGTAAATATTTTTATATTCTTTATTAATTTCACCTTAGTTTATTTTTGTAAATAAAATGTAAATTAATTAATCTAGCCTTTTAAAATTAGGTCAACTTTAATTTTTTCTCAATAACTTAAAATAAATTAGAATTAGGTCTTGACAACTTTTAATTCCTTTATTTTTTCATTAAAACATTAAAACATAAAAATACAAAAAAAAACATGTTTTCTTTTAATTAATTAATTAATTAGTAAATTAGGTATAATTTGAATTAAATACAAAAAAAGGGCAAAATTCAATTCTTTTCTCAAAAAGGGTCAAAACCCTAAGGACGTCCCGATTCAATTCTTTCGTGCGCATATTTATTTTTAATTCTTATTTTGATTATATTTATGTATCTGTTTCCGAGGATGTAATAGTTAATTAGGCTTTTATCGCTTTCTATACTTTTCGCATTTATTTTCCAAACGGGTTTTGTTTTTGGCGATGTACAGACCCGCGCCTTGTAATAGCGTAGATTCAATTTTCCGCACTTTATTTTCCGCACTCTTAACTGTTAATATGCATGCAAGACTTGTATGAAAAATAAAATTAACCCGTAGCTCACAATGATGCATGGTCAAAGATAAATATAAACATGAAACCTGACACACGTGCACATGCCACTCCTAGGGTACGCCTCACTTGGTTGCCTCGACGTGGTTGTCAAGTATAGGGTGTTTTAGAGGTCTCCCTCATGTCTAAAGGTCCAGTTGCCTCGAAACGGTTGCCTCGGATAAAAAGGATCTAAGACATTAGGGTTACCACTAAGGCGTCCTACTATTGCTTTGGTGACCACACATTGTCCCGATAATCGAATTGACCCGAACAACTCCAACGACGGTGCTACCTACTTCTCAATAGTGGGATAGTACTGTCTAAAGGACTCTTACACAGCCTAATTCCTTAGAGTAGGTAGATTTCTCCTGGGTACTTGCTCTTTCAAAAAACAAAAACATCTTTTCGCACCTACACTTTCAAAAAGTTTTCAAACAATATTTCATACACTCTTGAGGACAGATACAAGAGTTACCTAGAAATTTTTCAAACGAAACTTTTTCAAAACCCACAAACACTTGAAAAGCAAACAATTTTTGAAAACATAGAGCAAGTACCTAAGAGCCCGTGGATAACCAAGGATAGAAAGGGTGCTAACACCTTCCCTTTCTATAAATCTACCTCCCGAACCGAGAAACATTCTCGAAAAGGAATTTTACTGTGCTTTTGTCCTTTCCTTGTTGGAGCACATAAAAGACGGTGGTGACTCTTGCTTACCGCGAAATTTCGCGAACCAGCTTAAAAAACAGTCAGTTCTATTTCCACCGATCACAGAACTGGCGACTCTGCTGGGGAATCTTTTAAAGTGAGGTGTACCTTAGGATTAGATCATACTTATGTTTTCAATTGAATGTTTTGTTTGCTTTATTATTGTGGGTTGCATCGGAGTTTCATAGATCCTAACCCGGATCTGGGGATACCCTTTTAGGTAGCATAAGCTGTGAGGGATCTGTCCGGCGTAGACCGACACGGGTGAAGCAGTGGCTACATTGGTGTGGCACCTTGGTCTGTACCGATATCCCTTGTGTTACAACGAGGAGAATATGGGTCTTCCGAGGAGTCATTAAGCACCAACCGACCTTAGAACCCTAAATTGACCCAACTTGGCCATAGAACAGTAGCAGTATGCTACACTCATTAAGGCTAAACTCTTGCGATGGTTCTAGCCGCAAGAAAAGATTGCGATGCTGGAGTTATGACCGATTGAGGGTAGTCGATGATATTGAGATCCTCTAGAACCCGGTTACTATTTTCTAGGACAGGTCTTAACCAACGAAACTGAAAGAGGGTAGTACCTAAACTTCATGCTGTCCTAAGCTCTAAGGGCTATCTTATGTGACTTGTGTGCCTTCAAACTTGACTACTTGCATGCTTGTTATCTGACACATGAGTTTCTTGCAGGTTTTGTTTACAGTTCTTAATATGGACTCATAACAGGGTTCACTTACATCACTCCATGCATAGCATAACATCATACCATCATACCATTGCATACATTCTGCATAAGGACTAATCCATTTCAAGGATCTCAAGGGTTTGTGATGCAGGTCATGATGAACCAAAATGTCTAGCAAGGGGCAAAGGGGATTTATTTTCCTCTAGCCAAGTTGATGACTTGAGTCAGGGTCTATGACCCACTCGATATGGTGAGCTTTGACTCTTGAAGAAGGACTCTCAACAACATGAAGTTCCTTTAATCAAGCTACCAGATTTAAATTCTAACCATTTTCTTGTTTACCCTGCGAGATCCTTGAAAACATTGCATGCATAAATCATATGCATTTCATGTTATCATATGCATAACAGGTACCCTTTTTCTACAGGTTGCTTAATCTTATTCGCTGTTTATTTCAGCAATCATCATGACTTCTGAACCTGCTACCGAACAAGCTATCAAGGCCCTCCAGGCCTAGAACGCCCAGTTCCAGGAGTTGGTTATGAGCTTAGCCCAGGGTCAACAGGACTTGAAAACTCTAATTCTGAAAGAGAAGAAGAAGAAGAAGAAGAGGATTGTTTTGTTCAACACTAGACGCAGATCTGGGAATGGATTACTGAATGAGGCTGAGCTGACTACCTCATTTGTGGGCAAAGACAGTCCCCAAGAGAGAAGGGTTCCTAGTCCCGTGGTCTCTGACAACGAGACAGATTATAATGATGAACAGTACCCTCCTGCGGAGGACAGGTACAAACAGCTGGAAGACCGTTTGAGCGCCATGGAAATACAGAAGGTTCCCGGTCTGGACTTGGAAGATCTAGGTCTATCCTCTGGGGTGGTGATTCCCTATAAATTCAAGGCACCTGCTTTTGCAAAGTACGACGGGGCATCCTGTCCTAAGCTGCATCTCAGATCATATGTAAGGAAGACCCAACCTTACACTGCTGACAAAAATCTATGGATCCATTTCTTCCAGGATAGTCTTTCAGGGACTCAACTCGAATGGTTCTATCAACTAGATGGAGCCAGCATTCGTAACTGGGAGGACTTGGCTACTGCATTTTACAAGCAGTATCAGTATAATTTCGACCTCGCTCCTACACGTACCCAACTCCAGGGTATGTCGCTAGGGACGGGAGAAGGTTTTAAGGAGTACGCTCAAAAGTGGAGAGACCTTGCTGGAAGGGTGCAACCACCTCTAACTGACCGTGATCTCGTTGACATGTTTTTGGGGACCCTGTATGGTCCTTTCTTCAACCATCTGATTGGGATTTCTTCTGCTGGGTTTACAGATCTGATCTTGACTGGGGAAAGAATTGAAGCTGGTATCAAGGCTGGAAAGATTCAGGAGGCTACACCTTTCGATACTCATAAAAAGCCTTACACGGGGAAGAAAGAGTCCAATGCTGCATACAGTCAAAAGGGTCGTCGTGACCAGCATGCAGGGGCAGTCATGATCTCTGGTTCTGCGTCACGCCGAAAACCACAAAAGGGAAATCAGCGAAGGCCAGACGAGCCTAAAAGACAATTCACCAACATCAACATGCCATTGTCATAAGCATTGCAGCACATGTTGAAAATGAATCTGATTGCGGTGATCAACCCTCCTGCAAATCCCAAGACCTCTTCTCCAAACTACAACCCAGATGCGAGGTGTGCTTATCATTCCGGTAGCCCGGGGCACGATACTGAGGATTGTTGGGCGCTGAAATACAAGATCCAGAATATGATCGATGCTAAGGAGATCGAATTTGAGCCTGATGAGACTCCTAATGTGATCACTGCTCCCTTGCCAAAGCATGGCTAGGATTGAGAAAACTTTTGTTCATTCGAATGTTCAAGTTGTATTTTTCTTTGATTGTTCAAACATTTTATTCATGTCAAACTATCTTATTTCATTAATGCATCACACGTGTCTGTCTTGAAGTAATTATGTTTACTATGCTTAAAATTGCTTTCATTTTTTTGATGTTTAACTCTCGGTTAATAATTCTAAGCCTCTTGAGGGAGGATGACGAAAACGATACCACAATCTACAGTATGCTTTTGAACAGACCCCGCTGATGAGGTACAGGCATTGTTTCAATTCCTAAACACTGGAGTTATAAGGAAGATAATCCCTCGTCAACCCCTTCGAGCCAAAGAAGCAGGAGTTTTTTCTTTTCACGAAAAATTAAAACCCTTAATCATAACCTGGGGCAGGGTAGTTTTCTCAGTTGATCCAGATGCACAACGAATAGCATCAAAGGAGTTCTTCCATAAAACAAAAGACGGTGATGGTTCCGAATAATCATAAAGACAGACAGTCATTATCTCTCAAACTAAAAGCCCAATAAGTCAAAACCTATGAAGGAGACTTACAAAACTGGGGCATCCCGCTGACTGTAATCACAAAAGAAACAGTTCAGGCAAAAACAGGGATAATGAAATCAAAAAGAAAGAGGCCCTACAAGCCCTCAACAACAAAAAAAAACATGACTGCCTATTCAAAATAAATTGTCAAAATCCGAACCATCACCGGAATAACAGGACAAAGACTCAAACAAGGTCTAATGCATAATCAGTTGAGTTTAGGTTTGAAGAACATCACGAAGAGCGGGTGGGTACAAATAAAATTTGAGCCTTCATCCTTTGTCTCTTAAACCGTGAACCAGGCCACGTTATAACCCTTAAAAAGTCCTAGCTGAAGCATGGGTTAGTTCGAAAGCATACTGTTACCAAAGGTATCCTGACTCCTTAAGGCTTGCGGTAAAATAACGAGTTGACATCATAGTTTACAAAAAGAATTCACTTGTTTTTATGAAAAAATGCATTTTCAAAAACTTCAAGAGAGACATAAGCTTTGCATTTTTAATATAACATTGCTTGCATATGACTATTTGTTTGAACAGCATAGAAGTTCGCACGACGAATGTCTAATGAACAAAAGCACCTCCAATCAAGAGGCATGGCATGATCATTGCCCATCATCTGGGGCAGTTAAGTCAAGATTCGGAGAATCTCTCAAAAGGCCAGCCAGCTTGGGGAAAATCTCCATCTGGATCACTTGGGGCATTGGACGATCAAACGAAGATCTTCTGGTGGTATGGTAACACGGCACTACTGACAGTGACAACTTCCTGTATCCTGAGAATGGACATAGTCGAAAAAATACTGCACATAATCAAAGACCCACTAGGTTGATACACCTAGGCAAAAATAAGGGCTTCCCGACGAACCAAAAGGGTTCGGGTAAAAATAAGGGATGAAAATGAAAAAAGCTGTACACCCGGCAAGTCAAAAACCTGAAAAGGCGGCTTGGGAAAAAAAGTGTATCCCGGTGGACTGAAAACCCGAAAGGGCGGTCCGGGCAAAATTTAGGGATCAAAATGTACGACTATGTCCCGGCATCTTGTCACTTGCCTACCAGAAAAAGATTTGTCAATCGGCAGTTATCAAGCACCTCCACAGGTACTTTCTCCCACAGAAGCTGGGGCAATAAGAACTGTCCGAACTGTACAAGCTGCTTTGTCCTCCAGGATCAAGATACCTTCACTCACCGCAGAGTAAGACAGGTTTCAGCAACACTCTCCCCAAGCAGAGTTAATCTACTGTCAGCCTTAAGGAAGTTGGGTACCCCCAGAAGATCTCAACATTCCCCAGCGGAGTATATAGATGTTCCTAAGCAAGCATCCCTGGCAGTCTTAATATAAAATTGTTCCCCGGCGGAATACCAGACACCCCAGTGGAGCCACTTCCCCAGTACGGTTCAAATTTTCCCCAAGAGAGTTGAACCATCTCCCCAGTAGATCCTGGAAGCTTATCCCCAGTAGATTCTGGAAGCTTATCCCCGGCAGAATACCAGACACCCCAGTGGAATTAATCTCCCCAGTACAGTCCAAAATTTTCCCCAGGAGAGTTGAATCATCCTCCCCAGTAGACTCTGGAAGCTTATCCCCAGTAGATTCTGGAAGCTTATCCCCTGTAGAGCACGAAAGCTTCTCCCCGACTTTATTCAAAGGTTATTCCCCACCAGAGCCTATAACTGGGTTATCCTCAGCTAATTACCACGGAAAGATCGTCCTCGGCGAAGTTCTTCCTACCCCCCATCGGAGTTCATCAAATTCCTCAACAAAACATATCAATGGTATCCCCAGCGGAGTCATCATCAAACCTCAGCGAAGTATCTCTTCCCCACAGAGTATTCCCCGCAGAGTAATTTCTCCAACAAATTTATTCCCCAACGGAGTCATCTTCTCCTACCGGTATTCTTGCAATCATCATCCCCAGCGGAAACGAAGAACTCTACTCTTCAAACATCAGCCCAGGATTCAACAAGCTCCCAGCATTCGTCAAGGATTTATTTTCCTAGACGAAAACACATTCATAAACATTTCACATTTCATACATCCTGCTTACATACATGATAAAGTGCATGCGACACGATCTCATTTTTTTTTTAGAACATCATGACATCATGCATTTCATACATCATGACATTGCATACAACTAATGTTTTGCCTTTTCAGGAAAAGCTCAATCAAAAGACGATTATCATCAACTTTCGCAGTTCTAGATTCGATACCTGTATCTAGCCAGGGCATATCTGTGAGCAATTGATTGTGGATTCGACACCTGTATCTAGCCAGGGCATATCTGCATGAAGAGTTTAGAGATTCGATACCTGTATCCAGCCAGGGCATATCTGTAGACGACTAATTCCAGATTCGATACATGTATCTAGCCAGGGTATATCTGTGAGTAATTGATTGTAGATTCGACACCTGTATCTAGCCAGGGCATATCTGCATGAAGAGTTTAGAGATTCGATACCTGTATCCAGCCAGGGCATATCTGTAGACGACTAATTCCAGATTCGATACCTGTATCTAGCCAGGGCATATCTGTGAGTGATTTGATTGTAGATTCGACACCTGTATCTAGCCAGGGCATATCTGCATGAAGAGTTTAGAGATTCGATACCTGTATCCAGCCAGGGCATATCTGTAGACGACTAATTCTAGATTAGATACTTGTATCTAGCCAGGGCATATGTGTGAGTAATTTGATTGTGGATTCGACACCTGTATCTAGCCAGGGCATATCTGCATCAAGAGTTTAGAGATTCGATACTTGTATCCAGCCAGGGCATATCTGTAGACGACTAATTCCAGATTCAATACCTGTATCTAGACAGGGCATATCTGTGAGTAATTGATTGTAGATTCGATACCTGTATCTAGCCAGGGCATATCTGCATGAAGAGTTTGAAGTACCAGATTCGATACCTGTATCTAGCCAGGGCATATCTGTGAGCGATTGATTGTAGATTCGACACATGTATCTAGCCAGGGCATATCTGCATGAAGAGTTTGAAGATCAACCCCTGTAACAGGCCAGGAAATTATCTTTCTTTCTCAGGTACGTAAGTTCTCGCTAAGGAATCTCTTACGCGATCGACACCTCCAAATGGCATCTATAAGCCCATTCCCGACAAGATTTTGTCACACCTCCATATGGCATCTATAAACCCATCCTCCTATCCACTATCTCCAAATGGCATCTGTAAGCCCATTTCCCAACATCACATTGCTGATACTCCACACTATGCGAGCGCATATTTCTGGGCACTTTAGTGTTCAATCATCTTCCACCTTCGGATCACGAAAGGCACGCCAGCCAATCTACATCCTCAGGTCTAAGAAGATTGAACAGGGGCAGCTGTTGTACCCCAAAATTTACCCTCCCATATTCTTCAAAGTTTATCAAGAATCATCTTCAAATGGTTCAAGATTTCTCAAGGGGTTGAACAGTCAAACATCCTCCTAAGCCAGTCAAAATTAGGGTTTTGGTTCTTGCAAAGAATTTGAGGTTTTCAGTGGTCCAATCAAGTCCCATAGGCCTATACACATTGTCAAGCATCTTCATGCCAAGTTTCAAGACTCACAGGGTCAAGTTGCATAGTCAAAAGCTTCATTTACTTCACAATCAACTACAGGGGCAAAATGGTCATTTTACAGTCAAAAGTCAGAATTTTTGGTCAACATCTTATTTTGAGCTCACAATCACCATTTGATCAAGTCTTGATCATGATTCCACAAGCATGGCTCAAAAATCATCAAAGATGCAAAAGTTGCTATTTTTGGACAGCTGAAAAGTCAACTGTAATTTGACCAAGGCATAACATTTTCATGGTTCATCAGAAAAATCCCATCCAATTCTCATTTTGAAGGGGATGACATTTCCTACAACTCATCTTCACATTCCAAGTCCAAGAAATGCTCTCACAAAACGTTATCAAATTCTACATTATAGGTCAATTTCAAAAGTCAACAAAAATGCACTTTAAGTCAAAGACCATAACTTGAGATTGGTAAATCCAAATGACATGGGACCAAAGGCATTGGTTAGAGGACTTCAAGACCTTTCCAAAATGTCCAAGAACATGTTCATATGGTCAAAATTGAGCAAGATATGCATTGGAGAAGTTGGGAAATTTTTGTGAATTTGCAAAAGTCAACTTTGCTCAAAACACATCATTTTTTCTAATGGGCCTCAAATTCCTTCTTGAATCTTTACCCAAAGCATATGCACGACCCATCAAGCCTATTTGAGTTTATTTTCTTATTTTTTATTAATTAATTGGATTTTTTATTAATATTAATTCATTTAATTGATTTAAAATATAGGAAATTCAAAGATATGGTTTTCAAATCTTTTTGTGAAGCAAACAAACTCAGGGAAAGCTGGCAAATTCGTGTATCAATCAAAGAGACAAAAATCTCCATGTTTGGCAAGTTTTCTCAATCAAAAAGATTGGAAAATATTTGATTTCCAATCAAATATTGAAACCATAATGCAATGGATTTCTTGACTAGAAGTTAACCTAATTCCATTCTATTAGAAGTGCATAAGCTAAACCTAAAGCCTTGGACGTGCAAATTGCTTCAAAAACACCATAAGCATAATAAGGAAAAATCAAGAAAACTCAAAAACTGAATTCCATAATTTAACGTGGTTCAAAGCTTGTTCTTGTTTCTAATATGTTGCAGGAACTCCCAGGAACAATTTGCAATCAAAATCACATGCCAAAGCTCAAGAAATCTCTACAAACAGTCACACGGTTTGGTTATTTTTTCCATAATCGTAATTCAATATTCATGCATTATTAATGAGATTTTTTGTGTGTATTGCATCGCTAGAACTCCCATGAAGCTTTTGGTACTGGTTAATTGCCTTATAACGCCCTGAAACAAAAATCACCATTGACGAATTCTAGGTTTTCGAAGCTTTCAAATTAGGGCTTTCCCATACAGAAAAAATTGAGACTTCTCATGCCTATGGTTGTAATCCTGAGAACCAGACGAATCTAACAAGAATATCGCGCTCTATTTATATAGCCTATAGGCCTATTCGTTATTTTTCGCCGTCCTGTTTAGTGGGGGTTAAAAACCCCCGATATCTCTTTATCTTTTTGCAGGTTTAATGAAGAAGATGATTGCGTGTCCACCCGTGATTGGCTGGTTTGAATGAGACGCGCGCTTTTTTTATTTTGATAGCATATGAATTAATTTTGCTATATTATAATTAATGGTCATTATATGAACAGATGCAACGCAATGGCGTAGTGGAAGGTGACGTGGTTGGTAACCATTAGGACCTGGGTTCGATTCCCAGGTCCCCCAAAATAGTTCTATTATTTTTCATAACATGTTCATATGCAGCGCTTGCCAAGGATTCTATCATGCACCTCAAACAATCAGGCGCCAGGTGGCTATATGCTCAGATCCAAAGGCCATAAGGTGTTGACCACCATGTTCCAAGTCAAAGCCAGCGTGGACAATTCCAAAAAGTCAAACAGGCTTGCTGATTAATGGGCCTCAGATTTCTAAATTCACCTCCTATGGGCCCAACACCCCCCTGGTTCTTTCATAATTCTCTTTTTGTTTTCTTTTTCTGTTATTTTTTCTTTTACTAACTATTATCATTAATTATTATTATTATTTATCTAACTAACATAATTAATATTATTTTCACAATAAAATTCAGAAAAATTAAAATGTAAATATTTTTATATTCTTTATTAATTTCACCTTAGTTTATTTTTGTAAATAAAATGTAAATTAATTAATCTAGCCTTTTAAAATTAGGTCAACTTTAATTTTTTCTCAATAACTTAAAATAAATTAGAATTAGGTCTTGACAACTTTTAATTCCTTTATTTTTTCATTAAAACATTAAAACATAAAAATACAAAAAAAACATGTTTTCTTTTAATTAATTAATTAATTAGTAAATTAGGTTTAATTTGAATTAAATACAAAAAAAGGGCAAAATTCAATTCTTTTCTCAAAAAGGGTCAAAACCCTAAGGACGTCCCGATTCAATTCTTTCGCGCGCATATTTATTTTTAATTCTTATTTTGATTATATTTATGTATCTGTTTCCAAGGATGTAATAGTTAATTAGGCTTTTATCGCTTTCTATACTTTTCGCATTTATTTTCCAAACGGGTTTTATTTTTGGCGATGTACAGACCCGCGCCTTGTAATAGCGTAGATTCAATTTTCCGCACTTTATTTTCCGCACTCTTAACTGTTAATATGCATGCAAGACTTGTATGAAAAATAAAATTAACCCGTAGCTCACAATGATGCATGTTCAAAGATAAATATAAACATGAAACCTGACGCACGTGCACATGCCACTCCTAGGGTACGCCTCACTTGGTTGCCTCGACGTGGTTGTCAAGTATAGGGTGTTTTAGAGGTCTCCCTCCTGTCTAAAGATCCAGTTGCCTCGAAACGGTTGCCTCGGATAAAAAGGATCTAAGACATTAGGGTTACCACTAAGGCGTCCTACTATTGCTTTGGTGACCACACATTGTCCCGATAATCGAATTGACCCGAACAACTCCAACGACGGTGCTACCTACTTCTCAATAGTGGGATAGTACTGTCTAAAGGACTCTTACACAGCCTAATTCCTTAGAGTAGGTAGATTTCTCCTGGGTACTTGCTCTTTCAAAAAACAAAAACATCTTTTCGCACCTACACTTTCAAAAAGTTTTCAAACAATATTTCATACACTCTTGAGGACAGATACAAGAGTTACCTAGAAATTTTTCAAACGAAACTTTTTCAAAACCCACAAACACTTGAAAAGCAAACAATTTTTGAAAACATAGAGCAAGTACCTAAGAGCCCGTGG
This sequence comes from Vicia faba, assembly GCA_948472305.1. NCBI lineage: Eukaryota > Viridiplantae > Streptophyta > Magnoliopsida > Fabales > Fabaceae > Vicia > Vicia faba. The sequence continues at coordinate 1,229,036,246 of OX451739.1, forward strand.
ATAACCAAGGATAGAAAGGGTGCTAACACCTTCCCTTTCTATAAATCTACCTCCCGAACCGAGAAACATTCTCGAAAAGGAATTTTGTTGTGCTTTTGTCCTTTCCTTGTTGGAGAACATAAAAGACGGTGGTGACTCTTGCTTACCGCGAAATTTCGCGAACCAGCTTAAAAAACAGTCAGTTCTATTTCCACCAATCACAGAACTGGCGACTCTGTTGGGGAATCTTTTAAAGTGAGGTGTACCTTAGGATTAGATCATACTTATGTTTTCAATTGAATGTTTTGTTTGATTTATTATTGTGGGTTGCATCGGAGTTTCATAGATCCTAACCCGGATCTGGGGATACCCTTTTAGGTAGCATAAGCTGTGAGGGACCTGTCCGGCGTAGACCGACACGGGTGAAGCAGTGGCTACATTGGTGTGGCACCTTGGTCTGTACCGATATCCCTTGTGTTGCAATGAGGAGAATATGGGTCTTCCGAGGAGTCATTAAGCACCAACCGACCTTAGAACCCTAAATTGACCCAACTTGGCCATAGAACAGTAGCAGTATGCTACACTCATTAAGGCTAAACTCTTGCGATGGTTCTGGCCACAAGAAAAGATTGCGATGCTGGAGTTATGACCGATTGATGGTAGTCGATGATATTGAGATCCTCTAGAACCCGGTTACTATTTTCTAGGACAGGTCTTAACCAACGAAACTGAAAGAGGGTAGTACCTAAACTTCATGCTGGCCTAAACTCTAAGGGTTGTCTTGTGTGACTTGTGTGCCTTCAAACTTGACTACTTGCATGCTTGTTATCTGACACATGAGTTTCTTGCAGGTTTTGTTTACAGTTCTTAATATGGACTCATAACAGGGTTCACTTACATCACTCCACGCATAGCATAACATCATACCATCATACCATTGCATACATCCTGCATAAGGACTAATCTATTTCAAGGATCTCAAGGGTTTGTGATGCAGGTCATGATGAACCAAAATGTCTAGCAAGGGGCAAAGGGGATTTATTTTGCTCTAGCCAAGTTGATGACTTGAGTCAGGGTCTATGACCCACTCGATATGGTGAGCTTTGACTCTTGAAGAAGGACTCTCAACAACATGAAATTCCTTTAATCAAGCTACCAGATTCAAATTCTAACCATATTCTTGTTTACCCTGCGAGATCCTTGAAAACATTGCATGCATAAATCATATGCATTTCATGTCATCATATGCATAACAGGTACCCTTTTTCTACAGGTTGCTTAATCTTCTTCGCTGTTTATTTCAGCAATCATCATGACTTCTGAACCTGCTACCGAACAAGCTATCAAGGCCCTCCAGGCCCAGAACGCCCAGTTCCAGGAGTTGGTTATGAGCTTAGCCCAGGGTCAGGACTTGAAAACTCTGATTCTGAAAGAGAAGAAGAAGAAGAAGAAGAAGAAGAGGATTGTTTTGTTCAACACTAGACGCAGATCTGGGAATGGATTACCGAATGAGGCTGAGCTGACTACCTCATTTGTGGGCAAAGACAGTCCCCAAGAGAGAAGGGTTCCTAGTCTCGTGGTCTCCGACAACGAGACAGATTATAATGATGAACAGTACCCTCCTGCGGAGGACAGGTACAAACAGCTGGAAGACCGCTTGAGCGCCATGGAAATACAGAAGGTTCCCGGTCTGGACTTCGAAGATCTAGGTCTATCCTCTGGGGTGGTGATTCCCCATAAATTCAAGGCACCTGCTTTTGCAAAGTACGACGGGGCATCCTGTCCTAAGCTGCATCTCAGATCATATGTAAGGAAGATCCAACCTTACACTGCTGACAAAAATCTATGGATCCATTTCTTCCAGGATAGTCTTTCAGGGACTCAACTCGAATGGTTCTATCAACTAGATGGAGCCAGCATTCGTAACTGGGAGGACTTGGCTACTGCATTTTACAAGCAGTATCAGTATAATTTCGACCTCGCTCCTACACGTACCCAACTCCAGGGTATGTCGCTAGGGACGGGAGAATGTTTTAAGGAGTACGCTCGAAAGTGGAGAGACCTTGTTGGAAGGGTGCAACCACCTCTAACTGACCGTGATCTCGTTGACATGTTCTTGGGGACCCTGTATGGTCCTTTCTTCAACCATCTGATTGGGATTTCTTCTGCTGGGTTTACAGATCTGATCTTGACTGGGGAAAGAATTGAAGCTGGTATCAAGGCTGGAAAGATTTAGGAGGCTACACCTTCCGATACTCACAAAAAGCCTTACACGGGGAAGAAAGAGTCCAATGCTGCATACAGTCAAAAGGGGCGTCGTGACCAGCATGCAGGGGCAGTCATGATCTCTGGTTCTGCGTCACGCCGACAACCACAAAAGGGAAATCAGCGAAGGCCAGATGAGCCTAAAAGACAATTCACCAACATCAACATGCCATTGTCATAAGCATTGCAGCACATGTTGAAAATGAATCTGATTGCGGTGATCAACCCTCATGCAAATCCCAAGACCTCTTCTCCAAACTACAACCCAGATGCGAGGTGTGCTTATCATTCCGGTAGCCCGGGGCACGATACTGAGGATTGTTGGGCGCTGAAATACAAGATCCAGAATATGATCGATGCTAAGGAGATCGAATTCGAGCCTGATGAGACTCCTAATGTGATCACTGCTCCCTTGCCAAAGCATGGCTAGGATTGAGAAAACTTTTGTTCATTCGAATGTTAAGTTGTATTTTTCTTTGATTGTTCAAACATTTTATTCATGTCAAACTATCTTATTTCATTAATGCATCACATGTGTCTGTCTTGAAGTAATTATGTTTACTATGCTTAAAATTGCTTTCATTTTTTTGATGTTCAACTCTCGGTTAATAATTCTAAGCCTCTTGAGGGAGGATGACGAAAACGATACCACAATCTACAGTATGCTTTTGAACAGACCCTGCTGATGAGGTACGGGCATTGTTTCAATTCCTAAACACTGGAGTTATAAGGAAGATAATCCCTCGTCAACCCCTTCGAGCCAAAGAAGCAGGAGTTTTTTCTTTTCACGAAAAATTAAAACCCTTAATCATAACCTGGGGCAGGGTAGTTTTCTCAGTTGATCCAGATGCACAACGAATAGCATCAAAGGAGTCCTTCCACAAAACAAAAGACGGTGATGGTTCCGAATAATCATAAAGACAGGCAGTCATTATCTCTCAAACTAAAAGCCCAATAAGTCAAAACCTATGAAGGAGACTTACAAAACTGGGGCATCCCGCTGACTGTAATCACAAAAGAAACAGTTCAGGAAAAAACAGGGATAATGAAATCAAAAAGAAAGAGGCCCTACAAGCCCTCAACAACAAAAAAAAACATGACTGCCTATTCAAAATAAATTGTCAAAATCCGAACCATCACCGGAATAACAGGACAAAGACTCAAACAAGGTCTAATGCATAATCAGTTGAGTTTAGGTTTGAAGAACATCACGAAGAGCGGGTGGGTACAAATAAAATTTGAGCCTTCATCCTTTGTCTCTTAAACCGTGAACCAGGCCACGTTATAACCCTTAAAAAGTCCTAGCTGAAGCATGGGTTAGTTCGAAAGCATACTGTTACCAAAGGTATCCTGACTCCTTAAGGCTTGCGGTAAAATAACGAGTTGACATCATAGTTTACAAAAAGAATTCACTTGTTTTTATGAAAAATGCATTTTTAAAAACTTCAAGACAGACATAAGCTTTGCATTTTTAATATAACATTGCTTGCATATGACTATTTGTTTGAACAACATAGAAGTTCGCACGACGAATGTCTAATGAATAAAAGCACCTCCAATCAAGAGGCATGGCATGATCATTGCCCATCATCTGGGGCAGTTAAGTCAAGATTCGGAGAATCTCTCAAAAGGCCAACCAGCTTGGGGAAAATCTCCATCTGGATCACTTGGGGCATTGGACGATCAAACGAAGATCTTCTGGTGGTATGGTAACACGACACTACTGACAGTGACAACTTCCTGTATCCTGAGAATGGACATAGTCGAAAAAATACTGCGCATAATCAAAGACCCGCTAGGTTGATACACCTAGGCAAAAATAAGGGCTTCCCGACGAACCAAAAGGGTTCGGGTAAAAATAAGGGATGAAAATGAAAAAAGATGTACACCCGGCAAGTCGAAAACCTGAAAAGGCGGCTTGGGAAAAAAAGTGTATCCCGATGGACTGAAAACCCGAAAGGGCGGTCCGGGCAAAATTTAGGGATCAAAGCGTACGACTATGTCCCGGCATCTTGTCACTTGCCTACCAGAAGAAGATTTGTCAATCGGCAGTTATCAAGCACCTCCACAGGTACTTTCTCCCACAGAAGCTGGGGCAATAAGAACTGTCCGAACTGTACAAGCTGCTTTGTCCTCCAGGATCAAGATACCTTCACTCACCGCAGAGTAAGACAGGTTTCAGCAACACTCTCCCCAAGCAGAGTTAATCTACTGTCAGCCTTAAGGAAGTTGGGTACCCCCAGAAGATCTCAACATTCCCCAGCGGAGTATATAGATGTTCCTAAGCAAGCATCCCTGGCAGTCTTAATATAAAATTGTTCCCCAGCGGAATACCAGACACCCCAGTGGAGCCACTTCCCCAGTACGGTTCAAATTTTCCCCAAGAGAGTTGAACCATCTCCCCAGTAGATCCTGGAAGCTTATCCCCAGTAGATTCTGGAAGCTTATCCCCGGCAGAATACCAGACACCCCAGTGGAATTAATCTCCCCAGTACAGTCCAAAAGTTTCCCCAGGAGAGTTGAATCATCCTCCCCAGTAGACTCTGGAAGCTTATCCCCAGTAGATTCTGGAAGCTTATCCCCTGTAGAGCACGAAAGCTTCTCCCCGGCTTTATTCAAAGGTTATTCCCCACCAGAGCCTATAACTGGGTTATCCTCAGCTAATTACCACGGAAAGATCGTCCTCGGCGAAGTTCTTCCTACCCCCCATCGGAGTTCATCAAATTCCTCAACAAAACATATCAATGGTATCCCCAGCGGAGTCATCATCAAACCTCAGCGAAGTATCTCTTCCCCACAGAGTATTCCCCGCAGAGTAATTTCTCCAACAAATTTATTCCCCAACGGAGTCATCTTCTCCTACCGGTATTCTTGCAATCATCATCCCCAGCGGAAACGAAGAACTCTACTCTTCAAACATCAGCCCAGGATTCAACAAGCTCCCGGCATTCGTCAAGGATTTATTTTCCTAGACGAAAACACATTCATAAACATTTCACATTTCATACATCCTGCTTACATACATGATAAAGTGCATGCGACACGATCTCATTTTTTTTTAGAACATCATGACATCATGCATTTCATACATCATGACATTGCATACAACTAATGTTTTGCCTTTTCAGGAAAAGCTCAATCAAAAGACGATTATCATCAACTTTCGCAGTTCTAGATTCGATACCTGTATCTAGCCAGGGCATATCTGTGAGCAATTGATTGTGGATTCGACACTTGTATCTAGCCAGGGCATATCTGCATGAAGAGTTTAGAGATTCGATACCTGTATCCAGCCAGGGCATATCTGTAGACGACTAATTCCAGATTCGATACATGTATCTAGCCAGGGTATATCTGTGAGTAATTGATTGTAGATTCGACACCTGTATCTAGCCAGGGCATATATGCATGAAGAGTTTAGAGATTCGATACCTGTATCCAGCCAGGGCATATCTGTAGACGACTAATTCCAGATTCGATACCTGTATCTAGCCAGGGCATATCTGTGAGTGATTTGATTGTAGATTCGACACCTGTATCTAGCCAGGGCATATCTTCATGAAGAGTTTAGAGATTCGATACCTGTATCCAGCCAGGGCATATCTGTAGACGACTAATTCCAGATTAGATACCTGTATCTAGCCAGGGCATATGTGTGAGTAATTTGATTGTGGATTCGACACCTGTATCTAGCCAGGGCATATCTGCATCAAGAGTTTAGAGATTCGATACCTGTATCCAGCCAGGGCATATCTGTAGACGACTAATTCCAGATTCAATACCTGTATCTAGACAGGGCATATCTGTGAGTAATTGATTGTAGATTCGATACCTGTATCTAGCCAGGGCATATCTGCATGAAGAGTTTGAAGTACCAGATTCGATACCTGTATCTAGCCAGGGCATATCTGTGAGCGATTGATTGTAGATTCAACACATGTATCTAGCCAGGGCATATCTGCATGAAGAGTTTGAAGATCAACCCCTGTAACAGGCCAGGAAATTATCTTTCTTTCTCAGGTACGTAAGTTCTCGCTAAGGAATCTGTTACGTGATCGACACCTCCAAATGGAATCTATAAGCCCATTCCCGACAAGATTTTGTCACACCTCCAGATGGCATCTATAAGCCCATCCTCCTATCCACTATCTCCAAATGGCATCTGTAAGCCCATTTCCCAACATCACATTGCTGATACTCCACACTATGCGAGCGCATATTTCTGGGCACTTTAGTGTTCAATCATCTTCCACCTTCGGATCACGAAAGGCACGCCAGCCAATCTACATCCTCAGGTCTAAGAAGATTGAACAGGGGCAGCTGTTGTACCCCAAAATTTACCCTCCCATATTCTTCAAAGTTTATCAAGAATCATCTTCAAATGGTTCAAGATTTCTCAAGGGGTTGAACAGTCAAACATCCTCCTAAGCCAGTCAAAATTAGGGTTTTGGTTCTTGCAAAGAATTTGAGGTTTTCAGTGGTCCAATCAAGTCCCATAGGCCTATACACATTGTCAAGCATCTACATGCCAAGTTTCAAGACTCACAGGGTCAAGTTGCATAGTCAAAAGCTTCATTTACTTCACAATCAACTGCAGGGGCAAAATGGTCATTTTACAGTCAAAAGTCAGAATTTTTGGTCAACATCTTATTTTGAGCTCACAATCACCATTTGATCAAGTCTTGATCATGATTCCACAAGCATGGCTCAAAAATCATCAAAGATGCAAAAGTTGCTATTTTTGGACAGCTGAAAAGTCAACTATAATTTGACCAAGGCATAACATTTTCATGGTTCATCAGAAAAATCCCATCCAATGCTCATTTTGAAGGGGATTACATTTCCTACAACTCATCTTCACATTCCAAGTCCAAGAAATGCTCTCACAAAACGTTATCAATTTCTACATTATAGGTCAATTTCAAAAGTCAACAAAAATGCACTTTAAGTCAAAGACCATAACTTGAGATTGGTAAATCCAAATGACATGGGACCAAAGGCATTGGTTAGAGGACTTCAAGACCTTTCCAAAATGTCCAAGAACATGTTCATATGATCAAAATTGAGCAAGTTATGCATTGGAGAAGTTGGGAAATTTTTGTGAATTTGCAAAAGTCAACTTTGCTCAAAACACATCATTTTTGCTAATGGGCCTCAAATTCCTTCTTGAATCTTTACCCAAAGCATATGCACGACCCATCAAGCCTATTTGAGTTTATTTTCTTATTTTTTATTAATTAATTGGATTTTTTATTAATATTAATTCATTTAATTGATTTAAAATATAGGAAATTCAAAGATATGGTTTTCAAATCTTTTTGTGAAGCAAACAAACTCAGGGCAAGCTGGCAAATTCGTGTATCAATCAAAGAGACAAAAATCTCCATGTTTGGCAAGTTTTCTCAATCAAAAAGATTGGAAAATATTTGATTTCCAATCAAATATTGAAACCATAATGCAATGGATTTCTTGACCAGAAGTTAACCTAATTCCATTCTATTATAAGTGCATAAGCTAAACCTAAAGCCTTGGACGTGCAAATTACTTCAAAAACACCATAAGCATAATAAGGAAAAATCAAGAAAACTCAAAAACTGAATTCCATAATTTAACATGGTTCAAAGCTTGTTCTTGTTTGTAATATGTTGCAGGAACTCCCAGGAACAATTTGCAATCAAAATCACATGCCAAAGCTCAAGAAATCTCTACAAACAGTCACACGGTTTGGTTATTTTTTCCATAATCGTAATTCAATATTCATGCATTATTAATGAGATTTTTTGTGTGTATTGCATCGCTAGAACTCCCATGAAGCTTTTGGTACTGGTTAATTGCCTTATAACGCCCTGAAACAAAAATCACCATTGACGAATTCTAGGTTTTCAAAGCTTTCAAATTAGGGCTTTCCCATACAGAAAAAATTGAGACTTCTCATGCCTATGGTTGTAATCCTGAGAACCAGACGAATCTAACAAGAATATCGCGCTCTATTTATATAGCCTATAGGCCTATTCGTTATTTTTCGCCGTCCTGTTTAGTGGGGGTTAAAAACCCCCGATATCTCTTTATCTTTTTGCAGGTTTAATGAAGAAGATGACTGCGTGTCCACCCGTGATTGGCTGGTTTGAATAAGACGCGCTTTTTTTTTTATTTTGATAGCATATGAATTAATTTTGCTATATTATAATTAATGGTCATTATATGAACAGATGCAACGCAATGGCGTAGTGGAAGGTGACGTGGTTGGTAACCATTGGGACCTGGGTTCGATTCCCAGGTCCCCCAAAATAGTTCTATTATTTTTCCTAACATGTTCATATGCAGCGCTTGCCAAGGATTCTATCATGCACCTCAAACAATCAGGCGCCAGGTGGCTATATGCTCAGATCCAAAGGCCATAAGGTGTTGACCACCATGTTCCAAGTCAAAGCCAGCGTGGACAATTCCAAAAAGTCAAACAGGCTTGCTGATTAATGGGCCTCAGATTTCTAAATTCACCTCCTATGGGCCTAACACCCCCCTGGTTCTTTCATAATTCTCTTTTTGTTTTCTTTTTCTTTTATTTTTTCTTTTACTAACTATTATCATTAATTATTATTATTATTTATCTAACTAACATAATTAATATTATTTTCACAATAAAATTCAGAAAAATTAAAATGTAAATATTTTTATATTATTTATTAATTTCACCTTAGTTTATTTTTGTAAATAAAATGTAAATTAATTAATCTAGCCTTTTAAAATTAGGTCAACTTTAATTTTTTCTCAATAACTTAAAATAAATTAGAATTAGGTCTTGACAACTTTTAATTCCTTTATTTTTTCATTAAAACATTAAAACATAAAAATACAAAAAAAAAACATTTTTTCTTTTAATTAATTAATTAATTAGTAAATTAGGTTTAATTTGAATTAAATACAAAAAAAGGGCAAAATTCAATTCTTTTCTCAAAAAGGGTCAAAACCCTAAGGACGTCCCGATTCAATTCTTTCGCGCGCATATTTATTTTTAATTCTTATTTTGATTATATTTATGTATCTGTTTCCGAGGATGTAATAGTTAATTAGGCTTTTATCGCTTTCTTTACTTTTCGCATTTATTTTTCAAACGGGTTTTGTTTTTGGCGATGTACAGACTCGCGCCTTGTAATAGCGTAGATTCAATTTTCCACACTTTATTTTCCGCACTCTTAACTGTTAATATGCATGCAAGACTTGTATGAAAAATAAAATCAACCCGTAGCTCACAATGATGCATGTTCAAAGATAAATATAAACATGAAACCTGACACACGTGCACATGCCACTTCTAGGGTACGCCTCACTTGGTTGCCTCGACGTGGTCGTCAAGTATAGGGTGTTTTAGAGGTCGCCCTCATGTCTAAAGATCCAGTTGCCTCGAAACGGTTGCCTCGGATAAAAAGGATCTAAGACATTAGGGTTACCACTAAGGCGTCCTACTATTGCTTTGGTGACCACACATTGTCCCGATAATCGAATTGACCCGAACAACTCCAACGACGATGCTACCTACTTATCAATTGTGGGATAGTACTGTCTAAAGGACTCTTACATAGCCTAATTCCTTAGAGTAGGTAGATTTCTCCTGGGTACTTGCTCTTTCAAAAAACAAAAACATCTTTTCGCACCTACACTTTCAAAAAGTTTTCAAACAATATTTCATACACTCTTGAGGACAGATACAAGAGTTACCTAGAAATTTTTCAAATGAAACTTTTTCAAAACCCACAAACACTTGAAAAGCAAACAATTTTTGAAAACATAGAGCAAGTACCTAAGAGCCCGTGGATAACCACGGATAGAAAGGGTGCTAACACCTTCCCTTTCTATAAATCTACCTCCCGAACCGAGAAACATTCTCGAAAAGGAATTTTGTGGTGCTTTTGTCCTTTCCTTGTCGGAGAACATAAAAGATGGTGGCGACTCTTGTTTACCGCGACATTTCGCGAACCAGCTTAAAAAACAGTCAGTTCTATTTCCACCGATCACAGTACCTAAGGACAAAATTGTCTATGTTGCAGATGTCTTTAACAACAAAATTGAAACACCAATCTTGGTACCTGGACTCTGGATGCTCTCAACACATGACAGGAAGAAAGCATATGTTCCAAAGCTTGAAGCTTAAATCTGGAGGTTATGTGGGTTTCAGAGTCAATCAGAAAGGAAAGATTATTGGCTCTGGAACTATTGGTAACAGTACACTTCCTTCTATAACTAATGTTCTGTTAGTAGATGGTTTAATGCACAACTTGTTATTCGTAAGTCAATTAAGTGATAACGGTTATGATATAATCTTCAATCACAAGTCCTGTAAAGCAGCTAGTCAGAAAGATGAATCTATCCTCTTTAATGGAAAGAGAAAGAACAATGTTTATAAAATAAAACTTTCTGAACTAAAAAGTCAGAATGTAAAATGCCTAATGTATGTTAACGATGAGCAATGGGTTTGGCACAGAAGATTGGGGCACGTTAGTATGAGAAGAATATCTCAGATTAACAAACTCAATCTGGTCAGAAGACTTCCTAACCTGAAGTTCAGCTCATATACTCTTTGTGAAGCATGTCAAAAAGGCAAGTTTTCAATACCTTATTTCAAAGAAAAAACTGTTGTTTCTACCTCTAGACCATTAGAACTTATTCATATAGATCTATTTGGACCAGTGAAAATTGCATCCATTAGTGGCAAGAAGTATGGATTAGTGATCGTAGATGACTATAGCAGATGGACATAGGTAAAGTTCTTACGACACAAGGATGAGTCGCACTCTATGTTCTTCTGTAACCAAGTTCAAAACGAAAAAGATCTTAGAATTGTTAAAGTCAGAAGTGATCATGGTAGGGAATTTGAAAACAAAAAATTTGAATTATTTTTTAATGAGAATGGCATCTCTTATGATTTCTATTATCCTAGAACTCCTCAATAAAACAGAGTTGTAGAACAAAAGAATAGAACTTTACAAGAAATGGCCAGAACCATGATCAACGAGACTAATATTGCTAAGAACTTCTGGGCAGAAGAAATCAACACAACATGTTATATTCAAAATAAAATCTCCATTAGACCTATTCTGGATAAGACTCCATATGAACTGTGGAAGAACAGAAAGCCCAACATTTCGTATTTCCATCAATTTGGATGTACTTGTTTTATTCTAAACACTAAAGAACATTTGAACAAGTATGACTCTAAAGCACAAAAGTGCCTCATGTTAGGATACTCTGAACGCGCAAAAGGTTATAAAGTATATAACACAGAAACACGGTTTGTGGAGGAGACTATAAGTGTCAGATTTGATGATAAGCTTGGCTCCCAAAAGTTAAAGCAGGGTAAATTTTTTGCAGATATAGAAGTTCAATTTACAGGTACTGAGGACACAACATCATAAGTTCTCCATAAAGAATCACATTCAAATCCAGAAGCGGGTGTCACAAACATTGCAGCAACATATGAAGATCCCATCCAGAAAAGACAATCCAAAAGAAGTTTAGCTCATCCGGAAAACACGATTTTAGGAAAGAAAGAAGACCCAATCAGAATAAGATCTACATTCAAAAATTCTAAGGAATCTCTCTTGGGATTAGTGTCTCTGATTGAGCCAACTTCCATTGACAAAGCCCTTATGGACATTGATTGGATACTCGCAATGCAGGAAGAACTAAATCAATTCACCAGAAATGATGTGTGGGATCTAGTTCCTGAACCAAAAGGCTTTAACATCATTGGGACCAAATGTGTATTCAGAGACAAGCTAAATGAACAAGGAGAAGTCGTCAGAAACAAAGCACGACTGGTGGAACAAGGTTATTGAAATTATGGTATCAGATATGTGATGTCGAAGGAGATGTCACGACACAAATATCTGAGGATAATATAAAATGCAAGAATATAAAAGCAGCAAAAACACAAGGGATTGTTAACCCAGTTCGGTGTACAACAACACCTACTCTGTGGGATACTAAGCTAGGGATAAATCCACTAAATAGTATCATTTCATAAACCCTCGCTAAACAACCAGTTTACGATCTAATCACTTAATTGCTACTCGTGATATACTTCTACCTAAGACACACCTAGGTATGAGGCCCTCCTCAAATCCCTTCAATTACTAACAGTGAAAAACAATAGAATTATTAAGTTTTAAAAACCTCAATCATTCAATACTTAAAAACTTATGAATGATCCACAATTTACAACTCAACTAACAAATTACAACTCAAGTATTAAAACAATACTAGATTGTATTGAAATTAAAAGATTTAGACTTTTTAAACACAAGGAATATATTTGTCTTCAATTGTTGCATTTGTACGAATAAGGATGCAAGTCCTTATAAAGGCGCATCAGCTTCTTTATGGGCTTGGGCTGAAAAACAAATATTGCAATATATTAAATCCCTTGAATATCTCCATGAAAGTAGGACAATATATAATCCATAACGATAAGACAGATTGGAAAATATTCCTCCATATTTTTCGCAAGTTATAAACCACAAAACTTGAATAAGGCACACTTAAAGACAAGAAACAGAAAATCTGAAAACACGTTCAGATGTGAAGGGAGATGTCAAGACATCTGCTTTGACATCATTCAAAATCAGTTGAGATTATTTACTTCAAATGTTAAGACATTAAGCAAAAATATTACCAAAGCATTGTTTTACCAAAATTGCTGCACACTAACACTTACAAACTCCCCCTTTGGCAAATTTTGGCTAAAACATTATTTGAGAACATTATCAGAGAAGAAACACAAGAAAAATAACCTCAGTTAGCAGTGGAAGATGTCAGAACATCTTTTGAGATATGAGGCTCCCCCTCAAACTTACCAGTGAGTCAATCAGTTTCTCTCCCCCTCAAACTTACTAATCAGTCAGTCAGCTTCTCTCCCCCTTTTTAGACATAATATGCCAAATAAACATGCATTCAAGAGAGTAGTAGAAAAGGAAGAACATACCAAAATATCCAAGTGTCAAGCACATACAAGTGCCAAAAAGAACATAAGTATTAAAACACAAAAGAAAAACAAAAAAGGCACCAACATAGAGTCTAATTGTCTTCAATACCAGTAGACTTGGAAACTTCAGAACTTCATTCATTATCAGAATCTCCTCCTTCAGTACCCACACTATCATCACGATTGTTATCCTTCTGCAGCTTCTTGATCAGCATTTCAAATTTTAGCTTTCTTGCTGAGCTAACTCTGATTTATTCATCAAGTCCTTTATAGGCTTCCATTAACTCAGTAATCATATCATCCTTGCTTGAGGTCTTGTTTTCAGAGGATGCAGATGTCAAAATAATGTCTGGGACATGTTTACCTGAAAACAACTTGAAATGGAGGGACATGGCAGACTCCCTTTTGCAAACTACATCAGTGCCACACAAAATTCAAGGATGTTGATTTAGAATAATTCCACAAATAATAGATGGAAATGCAATAGGCATCTTGATAGCACAGGTTCCTGCATGCTTTACAGTCTGTTCAAAAATGTAAGCACCACAATCAAACAATTTTTTATTTCCAACAGCATAGATAAATTTTCCTAAACCAACTGTAATGGTTGGGGTATGATTGGTAGGGACCCAGTTAGCAGCTCCAATTCTATGCAGGATAGAATATTTCACACTTAACTTACTAACAGCGAGCTTATTCTTCATGGGCCAATCACTCACTTGGTTTGCAGTGTTGGCTTTGCACACTTGATTATCAATCACTTCTGTAATATGGTGGGAGAACTGACTTGGTTGTTTTGCATTTTATCACAATTTTTATGGATAGCAAGAGTCGCCCCGACATTTCTTTTATCCAATAAAGGAAAGGGTGAAAAGAACAGGAAAGACCTTTTGAGAATTTTCTTGAGTTCGGGGGGTAATTTATGAAAAGGGAAGGTGTTAGCACCCTTTTCATCCATAGTTATCTACGAGCTCTTAGTTTCTAGCTCACTTTGAAAATGCTTTATTTGAAATGTGTTTGTGATTTTTTTGAAAGTATTTTTGAAAAGTGCCTACGTTTAGGCGAACTTTGTAATGATTCTCGTCTCTATAAGAATGCATACAAAGTGTTGACTTTTGAAAATATTTCATTTGAAAGTGTTGGTGTGTTTGAGAAGATGTTTGTTTTGAAGATGATTGTGAGCAAGCAACTATGAACGTTCTACCTACTCAAAAAGTCTTAGTTCTTTTCTTCCTCTTTTAGATATTGCTACCTTACCATTGATTGATAAGAAGCTCTTCCATTGGATGTGAAGGGACAGGCGTAGTTCATTGTATAGTAATAGAAAGCAAAATTGTAGGATACCTTAGCAATTTTTCGTAAGGGTCTAATATCGTTTATCGAAGGCAGCATTTAAAGGGTCATCGAGGGACTATGATCTTGTATTTTGAAAGTATTTTGCTAAAGTATTCCACATGCGAGACATGACTATTTACTTCTCAAGACAACAAGTGAGGTTAACCCTAGAGGTGTAAGTGTGCAAAGTGTTTATTTTTCATGCATTGTTTGTCTTGTATTAGGGTTTGCTATTCGTTGATTTTAGTCTTGGCATACAAACCCTAATTACTAGCATTTATATTGCAAGCGATAAATTGAAGAAATGTAAGATTCTATGCTATTACATCATTTGAGGATGGGGATACAAATTTACAAATGGGGGATAAAAGCAAATAAACCCTAATTTACTATTACAACCATATTGAATATGAACAAATAATGTATAAGAATGTATATGAATATACAAGGATACAAAGAAAGAGAAATTTATTTTTGTTTTGAGTTTTTGATGAAAAAAAGTTTTAACTAAGCTAAAAAGGAAAATAAATAATTAGTTCAAATAAGACTAAATCTAAATTGATTTAAGAAAGGAAATTGAATTAATTAAGAAAACAAAGTTTTTTATGGTTTTATATGAAAGAGTTTTAACCTAATTAAACTTAATAAAAAGAGATTAATTAAAAATCCTAAATCTTAGGTTAATTAATATACAAAGAAAATTAAAATAAATCTAAATTTAAATTTATTTAATTAGAAAAAATAAATTAAATTCTTTAAGAGAATATTTTTGGGTCTTTTGTTTAATAAAAATAAACTAAAACATCTAAATAAATAATATTATATTTTTTGGTATTTATTTGATTAATAAAAATAATAATAATGATAAAGAAAAATAAAATAAAATAAAATATAAAATTAAAGTCAGGGGGTCAGAAAGTGAAAAGGGGTTAGGCCCAAGATGTCATTTTTTTGTTTGATGCTGAAAACAATAAAAAAATGTATGTTGGGCCTACGCTGAAAAGCAAAATGGGGGGGGGGGGTATGAGTTAGAAATAAATCAGGCCCAACAATCAAATATCCAACGCCTATTTTAATCCCATGTGGCTGACTTTTGAAGGCGCGTCATGGTCCTAATCATGTAGAGCGCTGGATCTGGATTGCTTAATATCCAATGGCGTTGGTATGAAGTCCATGATACACGCACCTTGCTTGTATGCACATAATCTGAAATAAACAAATAAATAAAATGCAAAAGGGTACCACTGAGGCTCGAACCCAGGTCCCTATAGTTCCAAGCTTTATGCGCATGCTCTCTACCACTGGGGTGGCTATACATCTGGTGTTATACACAAAACTATAAATATATATTACAAAATCAATCCTAATCTTGTATCATCTTCAACCTCGCGCCAGAAAATTCCACAAGAATTTCAAAACCTGTAACTTCTTCATCTCTCAACCAAACTGAAAAATGTAAACATGAAAGTTGCGTAAAATTTCATTACAAATCCACAAATATAAATAACTAAAGCTATAGATCAAAGATGAATGAGAATTTCTAATGGTACCAAATTTTGAACTAAGTTTTCAGGAAGTTCAAACTTGAAATTCACACTACTCAGGTAATATAAATGAAATCTAAGAGCGTGGTTAGCTTCAGAGCTATGATGTCTACATTTTATCTTCACAAATGGAAACTAAATGATTCTTATACGAAGAGTTCAAAAGTCAGAAAACATACCTTGAAAATGGAATTCGTGTTTTGAGTTTGAGTTTGTTTCAAGGTGCTGTAACGACCAGGTAAGCTTCCTTGAACCTCTAGGAAGTTAATGTAATGCTTAGCTTGAGTTGAGAGGTGTTGAAATGGCCTGAAGAAGTAAAGTTGCAGACCTCTATTTTTGGTTATGAAGGATGAAGAAGATGATGTTACAGCTTGAAAACAGGGATTGGGATAGTCTCTATACATGTATTAGAAGCTTTGTGATGGATTAGAAATGAAAACGCACGAGTGGATTTGAAGATTGGGTTTCAAATGGAAAAATGACAAGTTTTTGTGTTTGTGTTGCAATTTATGGTTTAAGGGAGAGTGAGGGTGCTTGAGGGCTTGTAATTTCGTGTCTATGGTTGCAAATGAAGGTTTAATTTATAGGCAAAGAGTCTGGAAGCTTGTAGAAGTCAGAAGTACAAAATCACATGTTATGGATTTTGACTTGTTTTTGAAGCAAGCTTGGACAAACATGGTTTCAAGGAAAGGTAGGGTGGATAGAAAATTGAAACATGCTTGTTATGGTTGTGTAGAGGATGCTTGTGCAGAAAGAACAAGTGCAATGCTCAAGACAAGTTGACTTTGCATAAAGCTTGCTTTTCAAGAATGGCAATGGTTACTTTCTTTCAAAAATGGAATGATGCATTGGATAAGGGCTAAAATGCTTGGACAATGGCTCTATCAGTTTTGTAAACCATTAATTATGGAGTGAAACACAAGTTTGTGGCCTGAAAAGCAAAGATTATGCAACATGCATATGGATTTGGTCAAGTGTTCATCACAAAATTGACTTGTAATTCAAGTTTGTAACCCTAACTTTATCTCTTCGATTCTCCTAGCTCAAGAATGATCTCAATGAGTTATTAGACTTTTTGGAAAGCTTGTAACATCCTATAAACCTTAATGTTTTCCATTTTTGAAGAATCCAATTGGAACTATGTGAAAAGTTTTCATGAAGTTGGTACCAAAAATTTGCCTAACTAGGTCAAATTTTCACTAAATGTTTTAAGAAAAAGTTCAAGGCTTTATGGCCTTATAAATCAAAATCTAAGCATTTTTGGACATGATCCATATCACACAAGTTTGCATAATTAATCAAGATCTACAAATTTCATGTTGAGAGTTTTTCTTGAATCATCTTTCATCATGGTGAAAAATTGGCATGAAGTCATGAAGAAAAGCATGTATAAAACACTTAGAAAAATTCCTAAGTCTTAGAAATTTTGACTTTTCAAAATGAATTTTTAATTTCTTGATCTCTTGATGATTAACTTTCATATTTTTACATGTCTTGATGAAATGTGATCTTTGAAACTCAATTTTGATCGAAAAGTCAAAGTTTGACTTTTTAGTATACAATTGACTTTTTCACCAGTTGATCAAATTTCAACTATCAATCAATTGATCTTGAGAAATGTTTTGAGCCACGAAATTAGGTCAACATATTTTATTTGAATCCTTGAGATTATGATCCAAGCCATTAGATCATGTTATTAGGTCAAAAGTCCAAAATCAAGACTTCTCAATCAAAACCCTAATTTTAACCATTTTGCCCTTTTGATTGATCTGATCAATTTTCTTGGGGAATTGTGATCCAAACTTGATAAATTGATACATTATGAGTTCAAAATGTTGATATGGACCAAAAATATTGAAATTTGACTGTAAGTTGACCACAGTTGACTTTTTACCCAATACAATTGATTTTATGGCATCTGATCAATTGATTGCGCAAAATTGAACTACAAGACTTGAAACTTGACATGAGAAATATTAAAGGTCCATAATGACCCATGAAAGTCATATGAGGTATTAAAATTCCAATTGTCCTTATGAAAATCAAACCCTAATTTGAAGTATCAGTGCTGAGAAAGTGTCTTGTCCTAGCCAATCCTTATGTAAGCTTAAACTATTGAAGATCTTGTGGGAAATATCTTGAGAAATGAGAGGGAAAATTTTGGGGTACAACAGCTGCCCCTGTTCAATCTTCTTAAACCTGAAGAGTTAAATTGGCGGGTCCTCCATTCGTTACTTGAAGGTGAAAGATGATTGAAGTTAAACTGTTATCTGGTCGGATTCTAGGCTTCATAGAAAATTGAAGTTAACTGTTATCTGGTCGGTTTCAGGCTTCGCAACAACTTAGATGAAATTAACCATTATCTGGTCGGATTCCAGGCTTCGCAGTTACTTGCTTGAAAGGATGAAATTAAACTGTTATCTGGTCAGATTCCAGGCTTCATAGAAAATTGAAGTTAACTGTTATCTGGTCGGATTCCAGGCTTCGCAGAAAATTTGAAGTTAACTATTATCTGGTCGGATTCCAGATTTTGCAGTAACTTATAGTAATGACTCTGTTGTGGAATGCAATGAATCTTCCGGGGATTAAGGGGTTTCGTCCATTGATTTGTAATAGTCTGAGAGGAAAACTCAAACTGGAGAACTTGTAGTTTTGTTGGGGAAATAAACCCTGTTGAAGAGACTATTTAACGACCTGCTGGGGAGGTGTTTTCGTTAGGCAGAACTCATCAATACTTCTTCTTAAGATCAACTCAGCTAGGGAGAGGGTTTTCGAGAGAATGGAACTCTCGTTAGGGATTGCACGGATCCGTCTCTATGGGGATGATTTTATTAAAGTAACTCCGTGGAGATATCCCAAATTCTTATTACTGTTTTTATGCATACATTTGTTAAAAGTTAATCATGTTCATATGCATATGTTCAGTCAATTTTTAGTCATTGGACACTTTTGCACTCAAAACAGAAAAACAAAAAGTTTGCACTTCAAAGTATATTTGTATTGATGTTTTACCCATAATAGGCATTTGTGTACAAGGAGACAGAGATCCTAGTAAGAGGAAATCGTCAAAAGAATGAAAGGAATACAAAGTAAAAATAAGAATAATAGCCATGTGGAAGTGATCTCATTGAGTTCCAAATCCGCTATTGCCCCTATGTCTTCGAACATCATCCCTTGCCATTGAAAGAAGTCGATTGAATTGATCTTGGACCATAAAACTTGGACCTTGGTAATAAAGCTGGATGTAGAGATTCCATGGGACATAGTCATACGCTTTAATCCTTAACTTTTGCCTGAACCTCCCTTTCGGGTTTTCAGTCCACCAGCATACCCATTTTTGCCCAAGCTGTCCTTTCAGGTTTTCGACTTGCCGGTGTACAATCTTTTACATATATCCCTAACTTTTTCCCAAACCTCTTTGGTTCTCCGGGATGCCCTTATTTTTGCCTAGGTTTGTCAACCTAGCAGGTCACTTTTATGCATCGTATTTTTTTGACTATGTCTGCATTCACAGGATGCGGAAAATCTTCGTCGTCCATAGTGGCCAACATCATGGCTCCGCCAGAGAACACTTTCTTAACAACATATGACCCTTCGTAATTGGGAGTCTATTTGTCCCTGGAATCGCTTTGTGGAAGAATGATGCACTTTATTACCAAGTCGCCAGTCTGATACCTTCGAGGCTTAATCTTTTTGTTGAAAGCCTTAATCATACACTTTTGATACATTTGACCATGACAAACAGCAGCCAGTCGCTTCTCATCAATCAAATTCAACTGATCCAACCTAGTCTAAATCCATTCATCTTCGCCTAAGTCTGCTTCTTTCATGATTCTTAGGAAGGGATCTGAACTTCAACAGGCAGTAAAACTTCCATGCCATATACTAAAGAGAAATGGGTTTCCCCAGTTGACGTTTGAGCGGAAGTACGGTAGCCATGAAGAGCAAATAATAGCATCTCACACCAGTCTTTATAGGTCACCACCATCTTTTGCACAATCTTCTTTATGTTTTTATTAGGAGCTTCCACTGTGCCATTCATTTTAGGTCTCTAAGGAGAAGAATTGTGATGCTTAATTTTGAACTGAGTGCAAAGTTCCATAATCATAGCATTGTTGAGATTGGTTCTATTGTCATTGATGGTCCTTTCAGCAATACCATAACATAAGATGATGTTATGTTTGATAAACATGGCTACAATGTTCTTTGTTACTGAGGTAAATGAGGTAGCATCGACCCATTTGGTGAAGTAATCAATAGCAATAAGGATGAAACGGTGTCCATTGGAAGCAGTAGGGTTGATCTCTCCAATCAGGTCAATGCCCCAGATTGCAAATGGCCAAGGAGCAGTCATGACATTCAAGGGAATTAGAGGTACATGAACTTTATCGGCATAGATTTGGAACTTGTGGCAAGTCCTCGAGTGGCCATGACAATCTGTTTCCATTGTGGACCAATAGTGACCAACCCTCAAATTATTTTTGGCCATAGTGTATCCACTAGAGTGAGTCCCAAAGATACCATCACGCATGTCTTCCATGATCTTCTCTGCGTCCTTCTTGTCCATACATTGGAGCAGAGTAGAATCATGGTTTCACTTGTACAGGATTCCATTGCTTAGGAATAATTTGGCTGAAAATCTTCGCAAGAATTTCTTATCATTAATGGAAGCTCCTTCAGGATACTCTTGTACTTCAAGATACCTCCTCACTTCATGGTACCACGACTTCTCTTCATCAGTGTCAATCTCGTAACAATATGTCAGTTCGTCAAATCTTTCAATTGTAATTCTAGGGGCCTCGTTATCCCAATTGACCTTGAACATGGAAGACATTGTTGCCAAGGCATCTGCCAACTAGTTTTCTTCTCTAGGGAAGTGCTCAAAGGTAACCTCCTTAAAGTATGGGATCAGGGTTAGCACAATCTCTTTGTAAGGAATCAGATTAGGGTGCTTGGTATCCCATTCTCCTTTAACTTGACTAATCACTAAAGCAGAATCTTTGTATACATCCAAGAACTTGATCCTTAGGTTAATGGCAACCTTTAGACCCAAGATGCACGCCTCGTACTCATCCATGTTATTTTTACAGTTGAAGCAAAATCTAGAGGTGAAAGGTGTATGGCAACCCTCAGCAGAAATAAGCACGGCACCAATTCCATTTCCCAAGGCGTTGGAAGCCCCATCAAAAACCATAGTCCATCGGGATCCTTGTTCAGGTCTGTCATACGGCCCAGGCTTTTCGCAGTCAGTCACTAGCATGATGTTCTCGTACGGGAATTCAAAGTTCATGAACTAGTAATCCTCAACAGCTTGATGATCCAAATGATTCGCCAATATACTTCCCTTGATGGCATTTTATGTTGTATATTGGATGTCATATTCAGTCAGAATCATTTGCCATCTAGCTATTCGTCCGGAGAGAGCTGGCTTCTCAAAGATATACTTGATAAGGTCCATCTTAGAAATCAATAGAGTAATGTGAGTCAACATATAGCGAGCAGCCCATGCCAGAGCGCAACAAGTTTTCTTGAGCAGTGAATATCTAGTTTCATAGTCGATAAAAAATTTTCTCAGGTAGTATATTGCATGCTCTTTTCGGCCAGACTCATCATGTTAGCCCATCACATACCCCATATAATTCTCTAATATAGTCAAGTACATAATCAGAGGTCTTCCTTCAATTGGAGGCATGAGGATAGGAGGTTCTTGTAAATATTCCTTGATCTTGTCAAAGGCTGATTGGCAGTCGTCGTTCTATCTGACTACTTGATCTTTCTTCAAGAGTTTGAAGATTGGCTCACAAGCAGCAGTTAAGTGAGATATTAATCAAGCAATGTAGTTAAGTCGATCTAAGAAGCCTTTGAACTCCTTCTAAAAACAGGGAGTTGGCATTTCTTGAATGGCTTTGACCTTCGTAGGATCCACTTTAATACTTTTTCCACTGACGAAAAAACCTAAGAGTTTTCCAGATCTGACCACGAAGGTGCACTTGTTAGAATTCAACCTTAACTTGTACTTTTTCAATCTTTTAAACAACTTGGGTAAGTGATTGAGATGCTCTTCCTTAGTCTGTAAACTTGCAATCATATTGTCCACGTAGACTTCTATCTCATGATGGATCATGTCATGAAATAGAGCTACCATATCTCGTTGATATGTTGCTCCTGCATTCTTCAAACCGAAAGGCATAACCTTGTAACAAAAATTTCCCCACTATGTAACAAAAGTGGTTTTCTCCATTTCCTCGCGAGTCATTTTAATTTTATTATAGCCAGATAAACCATCCATGAAGGAGAAGACTTTATGTTGAGTTGTATTGTCGACCAAACCATCAATATGTGGTAGAGGGAAATCATCTTTGGGGCCGTCCCTATTCAGATCCCTATAGTCTACACACATACGAACCTTCCCATCTTTCTTTGGCACGGGTACCACATTTGCCACCCATTGAGGATATGATGTCACAGCCAGAAAACATGCATTGAATTGCTTCATTACCTCCGCTTTTATATTTTCAGACATGTATGGCCGCATACGATGCACTTTTTGCTTGAATGGAGGATAATCTTCCTTCGTTAGTAGAAGATAAACCACAATATCAGTATCCAGCCCTTCCATATCTTCATACGACCAAGCAAACACTTAACATAGTCATGTAGCATCTGGACCAATCTGCCTTTGATACCGTCTTCCAAGTTGGCGCCGATCTTGACCTCTTTCTTATCAGCCTCAGTACCTAGGTTGATCACTTCAACTGGTTCTTCATGAGTTTGAATGGCTTTCTCCTCTTGCATCAGAAGTCTGGCTAATTCCTATGGTATTTCACAGTCTTCTTTTCCTTCGTCTTTGGCTTGGTTGATTGGATGTTCAAAGTTATAGCGGGCAATAGCAGAGTCGTTGACAATGAGATCCGGAGTGGATGAGGATCTGCAAGTGTGTGTTTGTGTATGTGTGTGTGTGTGTGTGCATGTAAGATACATGGATATTTTGAAAATTCAATAAAGTGAAAGAAAGAATATGAGCACAAAATTTGAATGCAAAAGATTCCAATGTTTTTCATTAAATGATCATATGGCATATGAAATGAACAAACCCTTAACAAATGGACCATGGTGCCCCGGGCAAGGCACGTGGCTTAAAGTCATTGTTTGGAATTAAATTACAGACAAAAGTTCTTGAATTGACAAAAATCAGTAAATAGTAATTACTGCTTGTTGAAGGAGATGGGAATGAAATCCCTGGCACGCCAGTTGTTGAGTCTTTTACCGGCAGTTGCATAGATCCAGTTATTAAAATCACAATCGTTGTTGGAGTCTTCAAGAGCATTTATTTCATGATTACCAATGCAAAGAGGTGGTTTTCCTATGCGAGCATGTCCGACCTCTTTTTGAGCTTTGGTAGTAAAACCCAAACCACACTTATCTGACTTGAATGGAATGTCCGAGAGTTGTCCCCAAATAGTACAACTTCCATCTTCAACCACTGCACAAGCGTCTTTGAGGGAAGCCATCCTTGGCACATCTTTAATAGCTTTTGGAACATAAGGAATGGCCTTGGTAGCATCAACCATGGGAGAAACCACTTCGAAAGCTTGACAAGGAGTTTCTATGAACTCACCATCCATCTCAACATACTTAAATGAATTCAGATGGATAACCATAAACTCTTCTTCATCACAGACGGTAACAATCTTTCCTTTGACCGGATATTTCAGTTTTTGATGTAGTGTAGAAGTTACTGCTCCGGCCTCAGGTATCCAGGGGTGTCCAAGTAGACAAGAGTAGGAAGGACGAATGTTCATCACATAGAAAGTTGAGTTGAAAGTATGTGAACCAACTTTGATGGGTAGGTCAACCTCTCCATGTACCATCCTTTTTTATCCATCAAAAGCCCTTACCACTATGTCACTTGGCTTTAACACTAGACCTTCGTAATCCAACCGATCTAAAGCACCTTTGGGCAAAACATTTAGAGAGGACCCCGTATCCACCAATATATTAGCCAGAGTAGTTCCTTTGCATTCAATGGATACATGCAAGGCCTTGTTATGATTTCTTCCAATTGGAGTCAAATCATCATCAGAGAATCCCAATCCATTATTGGCAGTCAAGCTCGCCACATAATTTTCGAATTGATCGACTGTGGTCTCTAGAGGAACATGTGCTTTCTTTAAAAATTTGATTAATGCTTGAGCATGCGTATCAGAACAAAGCAATAGAGACATCATAGAGATCTTGGAGGGGGTTTGCCCCAACTTCTCTAATATCTTAAAATCACTCTTCTTTATAATATTCAATATCTCCTCCATTTCTTGGGGGGAGGGGTCCTCAGCAGTAATGTCTTTTGCTTGCACCTCCATCCTGACAGGCTCATTCATCTTTTCTTTTCCCCTAGCGTCAGTACTAGGTTTGTCAACAGTAATTCGAACATGTGTAGTTGTAGTGATTGGAGGTGAAATGTCAGGAGAAGATTCTCCACGTCCTTGTCACCTTGATAGAGCCAGTAATGTTGGTAATGTCATTAGTCTTGTCTTCATCAATCTAGAAGTCTTGTTAATTCCATGGCAGTATACTTCAGCGCCATGATTCCAAGGTACTTCCTTATCGGAAGAATAAGGAATTGGATCTGGTGCGGTAATCATCAAGGGGGAAATCGTTGGTTCGTTGGAAATCCTAATAGGACCTTTTGAAGAGATCCTAATAGGTTTGTTGGATATGGTGATGATTGATATGTCCTTAACTTCTTCATTCGAACTTTTTATGGCTGGAGTTTTTTCAAACATGGTCTCGTGACTATCTATTAGGCATTGAACACATTTTTTCAGCCATTCGCATCCATTCTTTTGTAGAGCACAACAATTATAGTATTTTAAACAACCAGGGAAAACTCCAGCTCTTAACAAAATTTCTTTAACAATGGTTAGTGGAGTAGTCAAGTCTTCAATAGAGGAAACAAAAGCAGTGTCTTCAATGGCATTGACACCTTTGCCATGATTTGGCATTGGTGCAGTGATTATATTCAGAGTTATAGGTGGATCAAACTCAATGGTCTTGTTGTCGATAAGGTCTTGAATCTTGCATTTCAAAGCCCAACACTGATCAGTGTCATGCTCGGGGCTATTGGAGTGATAAGCATATTTGGCATTAGGATTGTACTTTGGTGATGAAACATTGGGATTTGATGGTTGATCAAACAATGTTACCAAGTTATCCTTCAACAGGTGTTGCAAGGCTTGAGATAATAACATATTAATCCTTGTGAATTGTCTTCTTAGAACCTCAGGTCTTTGATGGTTAGCTTGTTGTGGTTGTCTTTGAGTAGATGGTGGTTGGAGATCAAAACAACATTGACAGATTAACGGTGGTCCTTTTTGAAATTTCCCCTTGACCCATACACGACATTGGTTTCCTTCTTGTCGGTAAAAGGTTTCTTCACAGTATTGTATGTAGAGGCAGAGACCATGGGGATTTTTCCACTTTTAATACCGCTCTCAACTCTTTCATCGGTCAAGATTAACTCAGTGAAACAGGATGATGAGCTGCCAATTAATAAGTTGAAATATGGTCCAGTTAATGTTTCCGTGTACATATCCACAAACTCCCTATCAATCAGTGGCGGCTGCACTCCACCTGCCAAGTCTCTCCATTTTTGCGCATACTCTTTGAAACCTTCATTGGAACCCATGGTCATTCCTTGTAACTTAACTCTAGTCGGTTCCAAATCAGTGTTGTACTGATATTGACGGAAGAAAGCGGTGGCCAGATCTTCCCAAGTATGAATGTTGAAACCCTCCAACTGGTAAAACCATTCTAACTGAGTCCCAGACAGACTCTCTTGAAAGAAGTGTACCCAGAGCTTTTTGTCAGTAGTATGTGGTTGTATTTTGCAGATGTGGGACCTTAAGTGAAGCTTTGGGCACAAAACTCTGTCGTACTTAGCAAAGATTGGAATTTTGAACTTGTGGGGGATAACAACCCTAGGTACCAAGCCGAAATCACCAAAATCCAAACCAAACACGGCTTGATTTTCCACAGCTTTCAAACTATCTTCCAGTTTCTTGTACTTATCCTCAGTCGGGGGATATTGTTCGTCAAAGAAATCTTCATCCTCAGAAGTTGGGTTTTTACCACCCCTAACACGGGTGCTCCTTGCATCTTTATCTTGATTATCATCTTCCTCAGATGACTCTTCTACCACTTGAACTTGTCGTACGGGGCCCTTGAATCTCTTCCCCATGTTGATCAAAGCCTTCTTCTTAGTCTTCATTTTGGCCACCAGAAGTGACATTAGTTCTTGCTGCCCTTTGGCCAAGTTGAGCAAGGTCTCTTGAAATTGAGAATTTTGTGTCTGCAAATATTTCACTGTCTGCTCGAGATCCATCTTATTGAAATAAACAGTAGAAATATGAGGAAACCTGTGTCAAAAAACCTACTCATGGTATGATGCATGAAATGCCTATGCAAATGATTTTATGGACCTTTAAGATTTAAGTTTGTTTAAACAAAGAAAGAACAAACATTAATTGTATTAATAAGTTCAAATGATTACAAAAGGTGCCTCTTGGGCTTACAATGGAAGAAGAAAAAATAATACAAAGTAAACTCCTAGAACAAAAGGGACTCAAGCTTCCCATTAGCGCATCCTATTTGGTGCAATGTAGGCATTCAAACTCCGCTCTTCATGAAGTTGTCTGGTAAGCTCCAAAACCTTCTTCTCGCTTGGATACAATTGGGCTTCAAAGGTGTCACACTCTCCTTTGAGTTGTATTCAAGATCTTTGCAAATCTTCAAGAGAAGTAGGCATGTCAGGATGAAGAATAGTGTAAGGAACATCTCCTTCGGCAATAGGCTCCATGATGATAGGTAGAATGGCCTAATATGGCATCATGAGGTTTTGAGCGCGAGCTCGCACCCACTTGAGATAAGGCTCCAAAGGAATAGAGTTCTTATGCCCCAATGTCTTGATATCAACTTTGTTCACCCTTCCCCAAGCTCGTACAAATCTTTGACGATAACCTTGAGCATCGTTCTCATAGTCAAAAACAATTCCTTGGACAAGTGCATCATGAGGACCATACCTCCTAGCATACCCAAACTATCACAAAGCCAATCGAGGATTATAAGTGATACCTCCCCTAATGCAAAGAAGAGGTACATTAAGGAATTCACCACAACGGTCAATAATGGTAATGTCCTCCAAAGAGCGAGAACCCCAATGAATATCTGAATGCGTGAGTGACATCAACCTATTAGACCATCTCATGCCTTGCTCATTCTTCAAAACTGATCGAGGAAGGTGTGAAATAAACCACCTATCTAACAAAGGAGTGCAACACATAGGAATTCCCCTTCTCTTCATGGTGCGAGTGCGAAGAGAGTGCAAGATATCTCCCAGTAAGGTAGGCACAGGATTACGAGATAGAAAAACCTTGACTGCATTCACATTTATGAGTTGGTTCGGGTTAGGAAATAGTACCATCCCATAAATTTGAAGGGCCAAAATCTCTTCAAAAGCTTGCAAGTCCAGAGTATCCCAAAAGAGTTGAGCTTTCTCAAACAAAAATTTGGCTAGAAAAACCTTAACACCACTTCTTGTTTCACAATTTGCCACAACATCGGACCATTGCAAATGTAAAGGTAGAGCAATCTCCTCACGTCTTGGGTCTTTCTCAATACAAGTGAAGGGTAATTGATCAAGAATAGGTACTTCCAAAAGTTAAGAAAACTACTCCATGGTGGGCACTAATTGGTAATCAGGAAATGTAAAGCAATGGTGTAAAGGGTCAAAGAATCGAAAGAGCACTTTCATCATGTCTTCATCAAGGCTTGAGGTAACCAAATTGAGAAGTCGACCATATCTCTTGGTGAATGGAGAATTCTAAGGAACCCTTAACGCTAACTCTTTGAGTTGAGGAGGCACTTTTACGATATTGACTTGGATAGTATTCCTGCGAGTGGAAGCCATGTCCTACAAAACAGCACAAAGATAAATCCTAAAGTCCTTGAAATGGTTAGTGAAAATGCCATGGTATGATGTTATGATGTTATGTATAAATAAGCATACAAACAAGTCCTTAGGTTTAGGCTTGCATGGGGTTTATAGGTAAGTACCCTCTTGAAGTTTAGTTGGTTCAACCTGTCTTAGAAAGTAATCGGGTTCTAGGGAATCTCAATATCACTGATCTTTCTTCATCGGGCATTGTTTCAGTGCAAGCCTCTTTATTGGCGATCGAAATATCCCAAAAGTACGATCTCAATGAGCGTAGTATTGAGTATCAACAAACTTTGAACTGCACACAAGTGGACTATATCACTACTTCCTAATGGCCAAGTTGTTCAATTAAAGGTTCTATGGTCAGTTAGTGCTTCATGACACCACACAGCGGCCCCGTATTCTCCTTAACTGGACTCAAGGGATACAGGTACCAACAAATGTGTCACACTAACATATCTATCGCTTCAACCATGTCTGTATACCCCATACAGTCCACACGATCTATTGCTACTTACCTAATAATGTTCCCCGATCCGGGTAGAGGATCAAAGCAAAACCCAAACAAGGTCTAAAAATATAAAGAAAACAAATCAAACAATAAAAGCATTCTAAAAGTGGTATATTCTCTAAGGTAACCCCTCTTTTAAGTAATCTCCCCAGCAGAGTCGCCAGTTCTGTAATACGGTGGGAGAACTGACTTGGTTGTTTTGCATCTTATCGCAATTGTTGAGGATAGCAAAAGTCGCCACCGACTTTTCTTTTATCCAATAAAGAAAAGGGTGAAAAGAACAGGAAAGAACTTTTGAGAATTTTCTTGAGTTCGGGGGATCAGTTATGAAAAGGGAAGGTGTTAACACCCTTTTCATCCGTAGTTATCTACAAACTCTTAGTTGCTAGCTCACTTTGAAAATGCTTTGCTTGAAACGTGTTTGTCATGTTTTTGAAAGTATTTTTGGAAAGTGCCTTCGTTTAGGCGAATTTGCAATGATTCTCGTCTCTATAAGAATGCATACAAAGTGTTAACTTTTGAAACTATTTCATTTGAAAGTGTTGGTGTGTTTGAGAAGATGTTTGTTTTGAAGATGATTGTGAGCAAGCAACTATGAACGTTCTACCTACTAAAAAAGCCTTAGTTATTTTCCTCCTCTTTTAGATATTGCTACCTTACCATTAATTAATAAGAAGCTCTATCATTGGATGTGAAGGGACAAGTGTGGGTCATTGTATAGTCTTAGAAAGCAAAGTTGTAGGATACCTTAGCAATTTGTTGTGAGGGTCTAAGATCGTTTACCGAAGGTAACATTTGAAGGGCCATCGAGGGATTATGATCTTGTAATTTGAAAGTATTATGCTAAAGTATCCCACATGTGAGACATGACTATTTACTTCTCAAGGCAACAAGTGAGGTTAACCCCAGAGGTGTAAGTGTGCTAAGTGTTTGTTTTTCATGCATTGTTTGTCTTGTATTAGGGTTTTCTATTCGTTGGTTTTAGTCTTGCCATACAAATCCTAATTACTAGCATTTATATTGAAAGCGATAAATTGCGGAAATGTAAGATTTTACGCTATTACATCATTTAGGGATGGGGATACAAATTTACAAATGGGTGATAAAATCAAATAAACCCTAATTTACTATTACAACCATATTGAATATGAACAAATAATGTATAAGAATGTATAGTAATATACAAGGATACAAATAAAGAGAAATTTGTTTTTGTTTTGAGTTTTTGATGAAAAAAAGTTTTAACTAAGCTAAAAAAAAGAAAATAAATAATTAGTTCAAATAAGACTAAATCTAAATTGATTTAAGAAAGGAAATTGAATTAATTAAGAAAACAAAGCTTTTTAGGGTTTTATATGAAAGAGTTTTAACCTAATTAAATTTAATAAAAAGAGATTAGTTAAAAATCCTAAATCTTGGGTTAATTAATATACAAAGAAAACTAAAATAAATCTAAATC
Source organism: Vicia faba (assembly GCA_948472305.1). Lineage (NCBI taxonomy): Eukaryota > Viridiplantae > Streptophyta > Magnoliopsida > Fabales > Fabaceae > Vicia > Vicia faba. Next base: position 1,229,066,309 of record OX451739.1, read on the forward strand.
TAAATTGATTTAATTAGAAAAAAGAAATTAAATTCTTTAAGAAAATATTTTTCGATCTTTTGTATAATAAAAATAAACTAAAACATCTAAATAAATAATATTATATTTTTTGGTATTTTTTTAATAATAATAATAATAATAATAATAATAATAATAATAATAATAATAATAATAATAATAAAAATGATAAATAAAAATAAAATAAAATATAAAATTAAAGTCATGGGGGTCAGAAAGTGAAAAGGGGTTAGGCCCAAGATGTCATTTTTTCGTTTGATGCTGAAAACAATAAAAAAATGTATGTTGGGCCTGCGCTGAAAAGCAAAATAGGGGGTATGGGTTAGAAAAAAATCAGACCCAACAATCAAATGTCCAACGCCTATTTTGATCCCATGTGGCTGACTTTTGAAGGCGCATCATGGTCCTAATCATGTAGAGATCTGGAATGCTGAATATCCAATGGTGTTGGTATAAAGTCCATGATACGCACGCCTTGCTTGTATGAACAGAATCTGAAATAAACAAATAAATGAAATGAAAAAGGGTACCACTGGGGGTCGAACCCAAGTCCCTATAGTTCCAAGCTTTATGCGCGTACTCTCTACCACTGGGGTGGGTATACATCCGGTGTTATAAACAAAACCATAAATATATATTACAAAATAAATCCTAGGCCTGGATTATCTTCAACCTCGCGCCAGAAAATTCTACAAGATTTTCAAAACCTGTAACTTCTTCATCTCTCAACCAAAATGGAAAATATAAACATGAAAGTTGCGTAAAATTTCATCATGAATCCAGAAATGTAAATAACTAAAGCTATAGATCAAAGATGAATGAGAATTTCTAATGGTACCAAATTTTGAACTAACTTTTCAGGAAGTTCAAACTTGAAATTCACACTACTCAGACAATATAAATGAAATCTAAGAGCGTGGTTAGCTTCAGGGCTATGATGTCTACATTTTATCTTCATAAATAGACATCAAATGATGCATATACGAAGAGTTCAAAAGTCAGAAAAACTTACCTTGAAAATGGAATTCGTGTTTTGAGTTTGAGCTTGTTTCAAGGTGCTGCAATAATCAGGTTAGCTTCCTTGAACCTCTAGGAAACTAATGCAATGCTTAACTTGAGTTGAGAGTGGGTGAAATGGCCTGAAGAAGTCAAGTTGCAGACCTCTGTTTTTAGTTATGGAGGATGAAGAAGATGATGTTACAGTTTGAAAACAGGGATTGGGATAGTCTCTATATGTGTATTAGAATCTTTGTGATGGATTAGAAATGAAAACGCACGAGTGAATTTAAAGATTGGGTTTCAAAGGAAGAAATGACAAGTTTTTGTGTTTGTGTTGCAATTTCTAGTTTGAGGGAGTGTGAGGGTGCTTGAGGGCTTGTAATTTTGTGTCTATGGTTGCAAATGAAGGTTTAATTTATAGGCAAAGAGTTTGGAAGCTTGTAGAAGTAAGAAGTACAAAGTCACATGTTATGAATTTTGACTTGTTTTTGAAGCAAGCTTGGACAAACATGGTTTCAAGGCAAGTTAGGGTGTCTATCAACTTTAAAAATGCTTGTTTTGATTGTGTAGAGGATGCTTGTGCAGAAAGAACAAGTGCAATGCCCAAGACAAGCTGACTTTGCATAAAGCTTGCTTTTCAAGAATGGCAATGGTTACTTTCTTCCAAAAATGGAATTATGCATTAGATAAGGGCTCAAATGCTAGGACAATGGCTCTATCTGTTGTGTAAACCATTAAATATGGAGTGAAACACAAGTTTGAGGCCTGTAAAGAAAAGATTATGCAACATGGCTATGGATTTGGTCAAGTGTTCATCACAAAATTGACTTGTAATTCAGGTTTGAAACCCTAACTTTATCTCTTCGATTCTCCTAGATCAAGAATGATCTCAATGAGTTCTTTGACTTTTTGGAAAGCTTGTAACATACTATACAACCTTAATGTTTTCTATTTTTGAAGAATCCAATTGGAACTATGTGAAAAGTTATCATGAAGTTGGTACCAAAAATCTGCCTAACTAGGTCAAATTTTCACTAAGTGTTTTAAGAAAAAGTTCATGGCTTTATGGCCTTATAACTAAAAATATAAGCATTTTTTGGACATGATCCCTCTAATAAAAGTTTGTAGAATTCATCAATATCTACAACTTTTATGTTGAGAGTTTTCCTTGAATCATCTTGCATCATGGTGAAAAATTGGCATGAAGTCATGAAGAAAAGCATGTATAAAAACACTTAGAAATTTTGACTTTTCAAAATGAATTTTGACTTTATTGATTTCTTGATAATCAAGTTTCATTTTTTTGCATGTCTTGATGAAATGTGATCTTTGAAACTCAATTTTTATCAAAAAGTCAAAGTTTGACTTTTCAGTATATAGTTGACTTTTTCACCAATTGATCAAATTTTAACTATCAATCAATTGATCTTGAGAAATGTTTTGAGCCATGAAATTAGGTCAACATGTTGTATTTGAATCCTTGAGATTGTGCTCCAAGCCATTAGATCCTTTTATTAGGTCAAAAGTCTAAAATCAAGCCTTCTCAGTTAAAACCCTAATTTCGACCATTTTGCCATTTTGATTGATCAAATCAATTTTCTTGGAGAATTGTGATCCAAAATTGATCAATTGATACATTATGAGTTAAAAATGTTGATATGGACCAAAAATATTTAAATTTGACTCTAAGTTAACCACAATTGACTTTTTACCCAATATAGTTGATTTTAGGTTATCTGATCAATTGACTGAGCAAACTTGAACTACAAGACTTGAAACTTGACATGAGCAATCTTGAAGGTCCGTAATGATCCATGAAAGTAATATGAGGCATTAAAAGTCCAACTATCCTTGTGAAAACTCAAACCTTAGTTTGAAGTATCAGTGCTGAGAAAGTGTCTTGTCCTAGCCAATCCTTGTGCAAGCTTGAACTATTGAAGATCTTGTGGGAAATGTCTTGAGAAATGAGAGGGAAAATTTTAGGGTACAACAATTTCTAACTCACAGTAATCATCTTCAGACCTTCCCAGATATCTATTGATGACAGTAGGGGAAAATTCAACACATATACCTCTAACAAACACCTTCCTATATTCCTTACTTCTGTGATCATCATAATCTATAGGAATATTAACAATAAATTCCTTAACAAGAGTCTCATAAAATTTTTCAAACCTGGTGACAGTCTTCATCAAGCCAGCAAAGGAAATCAGCTCCATAATCTCTTTGCACTCTAGTGCACCTGCTCCCAATTCTCTTTCAAGAGCAATCTTTCTTTGGAAAACATATTTCCATTTTTCAGCATTGCCAACAAAATGGAAGGAAATGTTGTCAAGAGGAGCATCAAGCACCCTGAAAGAAAGCTTCTTGCTTGCAGACTTCTTCACAGGAGAGATGGACATCATCTTCATCATCATCTGAGGAGCTATTAGGTCTAACTTTTCTTTTGTTGGAGGGAGGAACCACTTTACTCCAGGGCTTTATGAGACCATACATAGTCTTCTTCTTGATACTCTTGGTAGGGGTTATGACATCCACAACCTTCACTTTTCTAGACTTAAGCCTTTTAGAAACTCCAGGCACCACATTGGTAATAAGGTCATTGCCAGACAGCTCATCAACATTCACCATATTCTCAGCATTTGGATTCTTTGTAGTTTTAGAGCCAGCAACATCTTCCTTAGCAGAAGAGTCCTTCTCAGTAGATGATGTCTCAACATCTTGTTCAACATCAACTTCCACTTCTTCTAGAACAAATGTAGCAAACTTGCCAAGTTCACTTTCAGCAACATCTTTCTTTAAGATAGATGATTCAACAACATTTTAAGGATCAATACCTTTGTCAGCCTGAGCAGGCATTTGGGCAAGAGGAGTAGAAATCCCAGGCACAACAAAACCCTTATTTAACACCCTATCTACCAGTCTTCTAATACTCCTATCAACATTAACAATGTCTTCTTCTGACCTATCATCAGTAGTATTAGGAGCATTTCCTTTAGAAGTGTCAAACTTCTCTTTGGATTTCTTTGCATGGGGTGATCTGGGTTTCTTAAACTTCTTATCAGGAGGTGGAACAGTTGTCAGAGGAGCGACGACCAGGAATTTATCAAGGGAGAGATCCTTAGGATGGTTGACAGACTTTGACCTAGAAGCCTTAGCTTCTTTAGAAGAGCACTTTTAGGGAGACGAAGCATGATGTTGCGACATCTCTGAATATTTTTGAACAGTGAGATGAAAAATAACAAGGGTTCTTTTTCTGTAAAGGAGAACGAAGAGTTTGTGAAAATAGAAAGACGTAATGTCGTAGCATGTGGGAGAGTATTTGAGATAATTTTGAAATGATTGCTTAAGATACTTAATTTGTTGGAAACATAATAAATGATATAATATCACTTTAATGATATTACCACACGCCCTTAATTGCTACAAACCCTCATATATGCAAATCCCTAGTTTTCCTCTTAAGTTCTCAAACTGGTTTGCATCCAAAGCCTTAGTGAAAATGGCAGCCAGTTGTAATTCAGTAGCTACATGTTCTAAGACAACAATCTTTTCTTCAACAAGCTCTCTTATGAAGTGATGAGGAATATCAATGTGTCTGGTCCTGCTATGTTGAATAGGAATTTTTGATATATTTATGGCACTTAGATTGTCACAAAATAATGTCATGACATCCTGTTTGACATTATATTCTGTCAACATTTGTTTCATCCAAACCAACTGAGAACAACTGCTTCCTGCAGCAATACACTCAGCCTCAGCAGTGGACAGAGACATACAATTTTGCTTCTTACTGAACCGAGATATGAGATTATTTCCTAGAAATAAACATCCTCCTGATGTACTTTTTCTATCATCAGCACTTCTTGCCCAATCAGCATCACAATAACCACTTAAAGCCCAACCAGATCCATGAGAATATAGCATACCTCAGTCACTTGTCCCATTCACATATTTAAGAATTATCTTCAGATGGTTGGCATGGCTAACTTTAGGATCAGCTTGATATCTAGAACATACCCCTACATCAAAGGCAATGTAAGGTCTTCTAGATGTGAGATATAGAAGACTGTCTATCATACTTTTGTAAAGACTTTGATCCATACTTACTCCTTTTTCATCTTTAGACAACTTCAGATGTGTGGGAGAAGTATTCTCTTGTGAATGGCATTTTCCATCCCAAATTTCTTTACCATGTTCTTCGCATATTTTCTCTGAGATAAGAATATGGAGTCATCCATTTGTTTAACTTGCAGACCAAGAAAGTAAGTTAACTCACCAACAAGGCTCATCTCAAATTCTGACTGCATTTTCTTGACAAAATGTTGAACCATCTCATTTGACATCCCACCAAACACAATATCATCAACATAAATATGTGAAATCACGATCTTCCCTTCTTCTTCCTTGACAAAAAGAGTTTTGTCTATGTCACATTTCCTATATCCATTCTCACTAAGAAATTCTGACAATCTCTCATACCAAGCTCTTGGAGCCTGCTTTAATCCATAAAAAGCTTTCTTCAGTTTGTACACGTGGTTAGGAAAGCTTGGATCAACAAATCCCTTAGGTTGTTCCATATAAACTGAAGGAAAATTGCGATCAAAAATGCGGCGGAATATAAAATTTTCCTTTAGAGATCCTTACGAATGCGCATGGTCAGTGATAGAAATATTTACCTCTTGTGGCGATTCAGACTTTTGATGTCGTGATCACGAGCGTTGATGAAGAATAACGCCTCTACTCAGTCCACACGAACAAATCGCTTCCGGTCACAGTGCTAGCTGATCACGAACGAAAACCTTGAGTGAGAGAGAGAATCAAAAACGAAATTGCATCAAGTGAAATTGCTTCATCACAAGGGATCTATTTATAGAATCACTCGTGTGGGCTACAAGCTAAAAGCCCAATTAAGGCTATAAGCTAAAAGCCCAATTAAGCTTATGGACATCATACCTTATGATGTACCATATATCACTTATCCACGTGGTACCTTACCATTTTTCGTATTACACTTAAGTGCACCGTACCTTACGGTGTTCCTTATTTATTCTATCTCTCATCAACCTGTCCTTATGTGTGTGACCCTGTAGGTTTTCGCGACGTTAGCAATTATATTAAATCACACATTTAATATAATAAACAGTGAGCGGTATCTAGCAACACATCACTGTTACCCAAGTCACGAAAATGTCATGTGATCTGACCAAACCTTTTCCGTGATAATATTTGTGTTGTACAATTACCCTTTTGCCCTCATGTCTATATTGAACACAAGGCATACACTGTGTCACCCTTGTCCAGTTCAATATTGGGCCCTTAGACATTTATCCTGTTATGCAGGATGAGCAAATTCCATCTAGGTCACTCATGTCCCTTAGCATGCTTTGTGAAGTACCCATCAACCGTCTTTACAGTCATCCAGTTACGGATGACGTTTGATCAGCAATAAAGTACTTGACTCTACATCTAGGGTCCATAGTGGTTTCAAGTCGAAGGGTGGTATACACCATTATCATCATGAGAATAACTTATGACACTTTGCATAACATTCTATGTAGTATTCTCATAGCGGGTCAATCCAGTATAAATATTACTCCTAATATTCATACCTATGTCAAGACTTGATAACTCCTTATCTATGATCCATGAGATGTGATCATCAATCTATCTTCATAATAATCTTAATGCTTTAATGCTATCCCACTTCACATTAAAGCTTGACTATGGATACTTTAAGAATAGTTTCTTATGTTTAATGGGATCTCATGATTAAGTCACACTTAACATTTCATTAAACCAATAAACCATTCTAGGGACTTTATTATTTTGGAAAGCAAACATAATAAAGAAATGCCTTTTATTATTAATAAATAATTCGATACAAGTACCAAAAGTATTAGCCTCTAGGGCTTACACCAACATAAACTTCCTCATTCAGATAGCTATTTAAGAAGGCACTCTTTACATCCATTTGAAACAACTTAAATCTCAGAATGCAAGCAACTCCTAAGATTAGTATGATTGATTCAAGTCTTGCCACAGGGGAAAAGGTTTCATCAAAATCAACTCCTTCAATTTGAGCGTATCCTTGTGCAACTAATCTTGCATTATTTCTAGTAACCACCCCTTTTTCATCAGATTTATTCTTGTACACCCATTTAGTGCCAATCACATTTGTCCCTTCAGGTCTTGGAACCAGATCCCGAACTTCATTTCTTCTAAATTGTTCTAGCTCTTCTTGCATAGCATTAATCCAGAACTCATCAGTTAAGGCTTATTTGACATTTTTATGCTCGATTTTTGAAACAAAGCAAGAGTTTTACATCCCTTCTCTCGATCTTGTAGTAACTCCTTTATTTAGATCTCCTATAATAAGTTCCTTATAATGATCTCTCTGAGTTTTGATTGAAGGCCCTTTATTGAGTTGACTGGGCTCAGGATCTTCTTGAGTTGGATTAGGATCAGTACTTCTATCATTAGATTATGTTGGAATGTCTGACAAAGATGATCCAACATATTATAAGACATCTTCTTCATCATTCCATCCTCTATCATAAATAATAACATTTATGGATTCCATTATAACCTTAGTTATGGAGTTAAAGACTCTGTAAGCTCTGCTATTTATAGAGTAACCCAAGAATATTTCCTCATCACTCTTGGGATTCATCTTCCTTCTCTGTTCACGATCAGCTAAGATATAACATTTACTCCCAAAAACATAAAATTATTTGACAATAGGCTTTCTTCCCTTCCATATTTCATACAAGGTGGTTGAGGTGCCTTTTCTTAGAGTGACTCTGTTATGGATATAACACGCCATATTCATAGCTTCAGCCCAAAAGTGGTAGGGTAACTTCTGAGCATGAACCATAGCTCTGGAAGATTCCTGAAGAGTTCTGTTTTTGCATTCTACAATCCAATTTTGATGAGGGGTAATGGGAGAGGAAAATTCATGACTGATTACATCAGAAGAACAAAAATCAGCAAATTTATTGTTCTCAAATTCCTTTCCATGATCACTTTTTATTCTGATGACAAGACTATCCTTTTCTCTTTGAAGTTTTTGACAAAGATCTTTAAAGACTTCAAAAGTTTCTGATTTTTCTCTGATAAAACTTATCCATGTGTATCTAGAGAAGCCATCTACAACAACATAGGCATACTTCTTTCCACCAAGACTTTCAACCTGCATAGGTCCCATCAAGTCCATGTGAACAAGTTCCAAAACTTTTGATGTAGTGAGATGTTGGATCTTCTGATGTGACATCTTAGTTTGCTTTCCAATCTGGAATTTACCACATACTCTCCCTTCTTCTATCTTGAGCTTAGGAATCCCTCTCACGGCTTCTATAGATATGATTCTTTTCATTCCTTTCAGATGCAAGTGTCCCAGTTTTTGATGCCACATTTTAACTTTATTTTCTTTGGCTAAAGCATATTTCGAGTAGAAGTTCAACTCTTGGGGAACCCATAAATAACAGTTGCCTTTAGATCTGATTCCTTTCATAATAACTTCATTCTTCTCATTGCAAACGGGACATTTTGTCTTGGTAAATTTTACTTTGAACCCTTGATCATACAATTGACTTATACTTATTAGGTTAGTTTTTAACCCTTTAACAAGTAACACATTCTCAAATTTTGGGACTCTTGAACATTCCAGTTTTCCAACTCCTTTGATTTCACCTTTGGCTCCATCACCAAAAGTCACATAACTGGTGGAGTGAGATTTGATATCTACCAACAGATTCTTGACACCTGTCATGTGTCTAGAACAACCACTATCAAAGTACCAGTCATCTTTGGTTGAGACTCTAAGAGAGGTATGAGCTATGAGACTAGCACAATAGTCATGGGAACCCTCTATTTCTTCTTTTTGCTATTTTGAGAGGTTTTATTAGTCTTGGGAAGAGGAGCAGTTTTAGGGTACCCATACAACTTGAAACAAAAAGGTCTTATGTGACCAAAACTTCCACAGTGGTGACACCTCCAGGGCTAGAATTTTTCTCTGGTGTGATTAAATTTTTTCTTACCATTATGTTTGCCAGGGTGTCTTTTCTTGCCATGATGTTTGCCATGATGGTGAGACATTTGATTCAACATATTTGGTTTCGACTTGGCATGAGTGTAATCTGATGAAGGTTCTTCTGAATCAGGTTCCTTTTCTCATTAAACCCTAGACCACTCTTGTCTCCTGACACTCTTCCAACTTTAAGAATGAAATTCTGGCTGCAGATACTCAATGTCACGTTCAATGTTATGACACCGTATCTGACTTACTATATGACAGTAAATACAAAAGCAATAAAGAACACAGTCAATTGTTTACCCAGTTCAGTGTGCAACAACACCTACTCTGGGGGCTACCAAGCCAGGGAGAGAATCCACTATAAGAGATGTTAATTCAGGAATAAACCAACCAGTTTATCTCCTTCACTTAAGACCTACCCAATGCAATTCTAATCTAAGTACAACTTAAACCTGAGTTCCTACTCACTCCCCCTCAATCACAGCAGTGATACATAAACCAATTTTGACTTAAGAATTGATGAAGACACTCTTCAAAAAACACACACTTGATTAAGCTTCACAGCTTTTTAATCAAGCAACACAATCACTCGTGCTTCACAGCTTTGAGTGATGTACACAACTAACTTGACTCTGCTTCACAGCTTTAGTCAAGGAACATTCAAACACTCTTGCTTCAAAGCTTTGAGTGCTACACAACCCTTACAAATAGAAACATATTCCAAGGCACTTATCACAATGATAATTGCTTGGAGTACAATGAACAAATCTATACATATTACAAATTTATCTTCTAATCAATCAGCAGGGGTCCTTGAAAAATAGCAGCTCTGTTGAATATATAGCAGTTGCAACTTCAGTTAGGGTTTCCAAAAACCTAGGGTTAATTCCGTTTTACCTAAAGACCATGTCACAGGACTTTATTAACCAGGTTAGGGTTGAGCTAGGTTACCCCTCAGAAAACGCAGGATTCTGTTCAGGAAGGACTGAGTTATTTCCTGAAAAAACTCAGACTTATCCAATCCTGCAATCCTGTTAGTTCAGAACAGGATGTCATAACATCTGTTATGACATCTGAGAAAACCTGTCTACTGATTTAGCAAAATGTGATCATTTTGCAAAATGCTCAGATACACACTTATAAACATCAGTATTTGAATTACAATATTTTTCTGCAAAGGTACCTAATGAGTCAGTACAAACTGAACTAGAATGTTATGACATCAGTCATGACATTCACACATACACTTGGGATTTACCAAAAATGCAAGCCAATACCTAAACACCTACAAACTCCCCCTTTGGCAGATTTTTGGCTAAAGACCCTAAACAATCAGAGATAGATAGCAGCAGAAATAAGTGACAGCAGAAAAATAGAACACAGAATGTCAAGTACTAATTAAGCAAGTACCAAAATATTCTCCCCCTCTTTAGCCACAAATGGGCCAAAGATACATGTTCATAAAATTATACAGTTATCCAAAACAAACTAGTAAGAGCAGCAGCAGCAAACAATTGAATACACTTCAGCACCAACCAGCAACACCACCAAACAGCAATCATTCTTCAAGCACTGTCATCAGATCCAGAGGATTCAGGCTTCCTTCTTTTTTTTTGTGAGCAATGTCAGCATTCTTCTCTTTGTTTGATGTCTCAACATTCTTAGAGACATCTGGATTTGTTTCAGCATTTGGGCTTTCTTGGTTCAGAGGAACAGAAATGCCAGGAACTGAGTGGTTCTCGTTCAGAATTCTTGAAACAATTTTTGCTATTGCTTGATTAACATAGGTTGTCCCTTCCCTATTTGCAATTTCAGGGGGAACTGAAGAGGAAGGATGAGATGGATTACCTGCATGTCTTGTTCTCAACTCTTTGACCTTGGTGGGGTTAGTTCCCACTTTTCTATGAGAAGAGATCTCCAGAACGTCAGAGTCCAGACAGGAAGAGATTGTCCCAGAATCTTGATCAGAGGAAGAGGTTGAGATGGTCGTATTGGATGATGATGGTGTTTGAGACATTTTGTCAGTTTTGAAGGACCAACAGCAAATGAGGAGAGATTTCTGATTGAGAGACTGGGTTTTGATGAGGAGACGAGAGAGGAAGGAAGTAAAGGAGTGTCTATTCAACTTCTTAAAAGAATTGTAGGAAATGAGAAAATACAATTTTAACCCAATCAGAACAGACATAAATCCTTTGATCCTTGTTTTAAGCAAAATTAATTGCTACAATTCCTCATGTTGGCAAATACCCAGCTTACCCCTTAAGTTTTCAAATTGATTTGCATCCAGAGCCTTGGTAAAAATGTCAGCCAGCTGTAGCTCAGTGGCAACATGTTCCAATTTAATTGTCTTCTCTTCTACAAGGTCTCTGATAAAGTGATGTCGTATATCAATATGTTTGGTCCTGCTATGCTGAATGGGATTCTTGGATATGTTGATTGTACTCAGATTGTCACAGTACAATGTCATAACATCTTGTGTGACATTATACTCAGTGAGCATCTGTTTCATCCATATCATTTGAGAGCATCTACTACCAGCTGCAATGTATTCAGCTTCAGCAGTGGAAAGAGACACACAATTCTGTTTCTTGCTGAACCAGGAAACCAGATTACTTCCCAAGAAGAAACATCCTCCAGAGGTGCTTTTTCTATCATCAGCACTACCAGCCCAATCAGCATCACAGTAGCCAGTCAGAGCTGGTTCACAGCCATGAGTATACATCAATCCATAGTTGTAAGTACCACTTACATACTTCAAAATTCTCTTCACTTGATTGATATGACTGACTTTGGGATCAGCTTGGTATCTAGCACAAACTCCAACTGCAAAGGCAATATCAGGTCTGCTGGCAGTTAAGTACAACAAGCTTCCTATCATGCTTCTGTACAGACTTTGATCCACCTTAACCCCACTTGAATCTTTGGAAAGCTTTAGATGAGTAGGAGCATGAGTCCTTTTGTGACTTGCATTCTCCATACCAAACTTCTTTACAATATTCTTAGCATACTTGCTTTGAGATAAGAAGATTGAGTCCTCCATCTGTGAGATTTGTATTCCAAGAAAATAAGTTAGTTCTCCCATGAGACTCATTTCAAATTCAGCCTGCATCTGGTCAGCAAAGTGTTTAACCATATGTTCTGACATTCCTCCAAACACTATGTCATCAACATATATTTGGGCAACCATCAACTTCCCTCCTTCAGTTTTGACAAAGAGAGTTTTGTCCAAGCCTCCTTTTCTGTAGCCTTTGTCTGAGAGAAACTTTGTTAACATGTCATACCATGCTCTAGGGGCTTGTTTCAGGCCATATAGAGCTTTTCTCAGCTTGTAGACATGATCAGGATGGGTTGGATCCACAAAACCTTTAGGTTGTTCCACATAAGCTTCCTCATTTGAGTACCCATTTAGAAAGGCACTTTTCACATCCATCTGAAATAACTTGAACTTCAGAAGACAAGCAATTGACAACAAGAGTCTGATTGATTCCAATCTGGATACAGGTGCAAAGGTTTCATCAAAATCAACCCCTTCAACCTGGGTGTATCCTTGAGCAACAAGTCTTGCCTTATTTCTGGTGACAACTCCTTCAGCATCTGACTTGTTCTTGAATATCCATTTTGTCCCAATGATGTTAGTTCCTTCAGGTCTAGGAACCAGTTCCCAAACTTCATGTTGCTTGAATTGGTTCAGTTCATCTTGCATTGCACCAATCCAATATTCATCAGTTAAGGCTTCCTTGACATTTCTTGGTTCCATTTTGGACACAAAACAAGAGTTTGAGATGATTTCTCTAGATCTTGTGATGACTCCACTATTGGGATCTCCTATGATGAGCTCTTTTGGATGATCCTTCTGAATTCTGATGGAAGGAGTCTTGCTAGCTTCCTTTGATTCAGATTCTGTTGTGGTGGAGTTGGGTAGATCATCCTGTTGGGTTGAAGTCTCAAAGAATGTCTCAACAATACAAGGAACATCTATTTCTTCATGACAGTCATCAATTACAACATTTATTGATTCCATCATGGTTTTGGTTCTGGAATTGAATACTCTATAAGCTCTGCTGTTTGAGGAGTATCCTAGAAATATGCCTTCATCACTTTTGGAGTCCAGTTTTCTTCTTTGTTCACGATCAGACAGGATATAACATTTGCTGCCAAACACATGGAAGTACTTCACAGTTGGTTTTCTTCCTTTCCAGAGTTCATATATGGTGGATGAGGTTCCCTTTCTCAAGGTGACCCTGTTATGAACATAGCAAGCTGTATTCATAGCTTCGGCCCAAAAATACATAGGAAGTCTTTTGGCATGTAACATTGCTCTGGCAGATTCTTGTATGGTCCTGTTTTTTCTTTCCACAACTCCATTTTGCTGAGGTGTTATGGGAGAAGAAAACTCATGACTGATTCCTTCTGAGGCACAGAAGTCATCAAACTTGCTGTTTTCAAATTCCTTGCCATGATCACTTCTGATTCTGACAATACATCCTTCCTTCTCTCTTTGAATTCTCTTGCACAATTCTCTAAAAACTTCAAATGCATCTGATTTTTCCCTGATGAAATTAATCCAGGTGAATCTGGAAAAATCATCCACAACCACATAGGCATATCTTTTACCACCAAGACTCTCTACTTGCATTGGTCCCATCAGATCCATATGGAGGAGTTCTAGAACCTTAGAGGTGGTCAGATGTCTTGACTTTGGATGTGACATCCTAGTCTGCTTACCAACCTGACATTCACCACAAACTCTTCCTTCATCAATTTGCAGTTTTGGAATCCCTCTGACTGCCTCCAAGGAGATAATCCTCTTCATACCCCTTAGATGAAGATGGCCAAGTTTTTGGTGCCACAGTTTCACCTCTTTTTCTTCTTTTGCAATGGAACACACAGATGAGAAATTAGTGTTCTCAGCCTCCCACAAGTAACAGTTGTCTTTGGATCTGACTCCTTTCATTACTATCTCTTGTTTGTCATTGATTACAAGGCATTCAGATCTTGAGAAATTGACCTTGAATCCTAGATCACACAGTTGACTGATACTAATGAGATTAGCGGTCAGTCCTTTCACCAGCAGTACTTCATTCAGACTTGGAACTCCAGGGCAGTCCAAATCACCAACTCCTTTGATTTCACCTTTAGCCCCATCTCCAAAGGTCACAAAACTGGTGGTGTGAGGCTTAACATTATTGAGGAGGTTCTTGATTCCAGTCATATGTCTGGAACATCCACTGTCAAAGTACCAGTCTTCTTTTGCAGAGACCCTCAGGGAAGTGTGAGCTATCAGTGCAGTAGTCTTTTTCTTCCATTGAGGAGCATGTGGTACCTTTTTAGACTTAGGTTTGACACCTGAGTTCTGATTAGGGTATCCATGTAATCTGAAGCAGAAGGGCTTTATGTGGCCATATCTACCACAATGATGACATTTCCATCTTTGGTACCTTTTCCTCATATGTTTCTGTTCCTGATGTCGAGAGTTGTGTTGAGACATCTGTTTTAACATTTGCTTACCAGAACCAGATTTCGTTGCTTCCATAAATCCTAGACCAGATTTATTTCCCACATTTTGTCCAACCTGTAGGATCTCTTCCAATTTGTCTGTTCCATTTGTCAACATCTTGACAGATTTGGTCATTTGACTTAGTTGTGAGTTCAGCAATTGAACTTCTCCTTCTAGCTGACTTATAGTTTCAAGGTTTGCCCTTTTTTCAGCCTCCATCTTTATGATGAGTTTTGATTGTTTCTCATTCTGCACACAGACTTCAGTACTTCTGATACACAATTCCTTGTAAGTATCAGCAAGTTCTTCAAAAGTCACCTCTTCATCACTGATGTCACTTTCAGAGGTACAAACACCAGTCAAAGCAGTAACTCGTTTGGCAGTCTCTTCTTCAGAATTACTTTCTGAATCGCAGTCAGACCAAGTAACTGTCATTCCTTTTTGTTTCTTAAGAAAGGTAGGACATTCAGCTCGAATATGCCCATATCCTTCACAACCATGGCATTGAATTCCTCTGCCTTGAACTCCCTTCTCTTCTGACCTTGGTCTTCTGCTGGAACTGTCAATGTTAGAGGGAATGTTATGGACATTAGACCTTGACTTTGGGTCTATTCTTTTGATGAGTTTGTTGAACTGTCTTCCAAGCATGGCTACAGCTTCTGAAATGTTTTCTTCAACATCAGTGTTGGACACAAGTGTTATGCTCTTGTTCTTTTTGACACCATTATCAGTGATTCCCATCTCAAAAGTCTGAAGAGACCCAATAAGTTCATCCACTTTCAACTTTCTAATGTCCTGGGCTTCCTCTATGGCAGTTACCTTCATTGCAAATCTTTTAGGCAAGGATCTGAGAATCTTTCTCACCAGTTTTTCTTCTGACATTTTTTCTCCCAGTGCTCCTGAGGTGTTGGCAATCTCCAAGATGTTCATGTGAAACTCATGAATGGTTTCATCTTCCATCATTTTTAGATTCTCAAATTTGGTGGTCAACATCTGAAGCCTTGACATTTTTACTTTGGAAGTTCCCTCATGAGTAGTTTTGAGAGTGTCCCAAACTTCCTTGGCCAGTTCATATTGATGTACTAGTCTGAAAATGTTTCTATCAATTCCATTGAACAAGGCATTTAAAGCTTTTGAATTTCCCAGAGCTAACTCATCTTCTTCTTTACTCCAATCTTCCTCAGGCTTCAGACTGATTGTCCCATCTATCTCAGTTATGGTGGGATGAATCCATCCTTTGTCAGCAACTCTCCAAGCTTTTTTGTCCAGAGATTTTAGGAAGGCAATCATACGAGGTTTCCAGTAGTCATAATTAGTTCCATCCAGAATGGGTGGTCTATTTCCAAAAACTCCTTCTTTGTCCATAGTGCCAGAAAGTGATATCCCTAGATCTCACCCAGTAATACAGGCAGGGTGCCTGCTCTGATGCCAATTGAAATTCTGGCTGCAGATACTCAATGTCACGTTCAATGTTATGACACCGTATCTGACTTACTATATGACAGTAAATACAAAAGCAATAAAGAACACAGTCAATTGTTTACCCAGTTCAGTGTGCAACAACACCTACTCTGGGGGCTACCAAGCCAGGGAGAGAATCCACTATAAGAGATGTTAATTCAGGAATAAACCAACCAGTTTATCTCCTTCACTTAAGACCTACCCAATGCAATTCTAATCTAAGTACAACTTAAACCTGAGTTCCTACTCACTCCCCCTCAATCACAGCAGTGATACATAAACCAATTTTGACTTAAGAATTGATGAAGACACTCTTCAAAAAACACACACTTGATTAAGCTTCACAGCTTTTTAATCAAGCAACACAATCACTCGTGCTTCACAGCTTTGAGTGATGTACAAAACTAACTTGACTCTGCTTCACAACTTTAGTCAAGGAACATTCAAACACTCTTGCTTCAAAGCTTTGAGTGCTACACAACCCTTACAAATAGAAACCTATTCCAAGGCACTTATCACAATGATAATTGCTTGGAGTACAATGAACAAATCTATACAGATTACAAATTGATCTTCTAATCAACCAGCAGGGGTCCTTGAAAAACAGCAGCTCTGTTGAATATATAGCAGCTGCAACTTCAGTTAGGGTTTCCAAAAACCTAGGGTTAATTCCGTTTGACCTAAAGACCAGGTCACAGGACTTTATTAACCAGGTTAGGGTTGAGCTAGGTTACCCCTCAGAAAACGCAGGATTCTGTTCAGGAAGGACTGAGTTATTTCCTGGAAAAACTCAGACTTATCCAATCCTGCAATCCTGTTAGTTCAGAACAGGATGTCATAACATCTGTTATGACATCTGAGAAAACCTGTCTACTGATTTAGCAAAATGTGATCATTTTGCAAAATGCTCAGATACACACTTATAAACATCAGTATTTGAATTACAATATTTTTCTGCAAAGGTACCTAATGAGTCAGTACAAACTGAACTAGAATGTTATGACATCAGTCATGACATTCACACATACACTTGGGATTTACCAAAAATGCAAGCCAATACCTAAACACCTACAAAGAATTTTATCTAATGTGTCAGACCCATTATTCAGCATCTTGAATGATTTGACCATTCTGTCAAGATTCGAATTCAGAGAAGTCACTTCACTTTCCAGATTAGAGATAGTTTTCAGATGCTCTTTCCTTTCTCCCTTCAGTTGAGTTATGAGAGATTTATGTTTCTCCCCTTCTTGGAAAACTTTTTCACTTCTGAGACACAGTTCTCTGTATGAGGCATCTAACTCATCAAAGATTAGTTCACCATCACTAGAATCTTCATCAGAAACATATTTGCTTGTCAATGCTTTAACATACTTGGCAGATTCCTCTTCAAGATCACTCTCAGAGTCCTCTCCAGATCAAGTAACATATAGATTCTTATTCTGTTTCTTAAGATATGTAGGACATTCAACTCTAATGTGACAAAAACCTTCACATCCATGACACTGTATTCCCTTCCCTTGAGTGGATTTTTCTTCATCCCTTTTTCTTCCAAACTCATTTGACTTATGGGTGTAAGATGAGATGTTCTTGACATGTGATCTTGGGTTCCTATCCATCTTCTTTATCACTTTATTAAACTGTCTTCCAAGCAGAACTAAGGCATTAGATATTCCTTCATCTGTATCTAGATCACAATCCTCCTCTTCATCTTCAGTATTGGTTACAAAAGCTATGCTTTTATTCTTCTTTTCAAATCTTTCATTGATGCTTAATTCAAATGTATGAAGGAATCAAACAGGTTAATCCACTCTCATGTTGTTAATGTCTCATGCTTCTTCTATGGCAGTCACTTTCATATCAAATCTCTTGGGGAGAGACCTAAACATCTTTCTCACCAATTTGTCTTCGGGTATTTTTTCTCCTAAAGCACTGGATGCATTAGCAATCTTAAGAATGTTCATATGGAAGTCATTAATACTTTCATCATCCTTCATTATCAGATTTTCAAATCTGGTGGTGAGCAACTAAAGTCTTGACATATTAACTTTGGATGTCCTTTCATGGGTAGATTGTAGAATTCCCCACGCATCCTTATCTACTTCATATGTGTTTACTAATCTGAAAATGTTCTTGTAAATTCCATTGAATATTGCATTCAAGGCTTTAGAATTTCCAAGTGAAATTTCATCCTCTTCTTTAGACCAATCTTCTTCTAGATTTAACATAGAAGTAGATTCTCCATCTTATCCCAATTTGATAGGGTGTTTCCATCATTTTAAGACAGCTTTCCAAGCCCTGTTGTCCAGAGATTTTAGAAAGGCCACCATACATGGTTTCCAATAGTCATAATTGCTTCCATCCAGAATGGGTGGTCTGTTCACCAATCCTCCTTCCTTGTCCATAGTACCAGAAAGTATCTTACTTAGATCTTACCCAGATACAGAGCAGGATGCCTGCTCTAATACCAATTGAAATTCTGGTATCAGATATATGATGTCAAAGGAGATGTCACGACACAAATATCTGAGGACAATATAAAATGCAACAATATAAAAGCAGTAAAAACATAAGGGTTGTTAACCCAGTTCGGTGTACAACAACACCAACTCTGGGGGCTACCAAGCCAGGGATAAGTCCACTAAATAATATAAATTCATAGACCCTCAGTAAACAACTAGTTTACGATCTAATCACTTAATCACTACTTGTGCTATACTTATACCTAATACACACCTAGGTACAAGGCCCTCCTTAAATCCCTTCAATCACTAACAGTGAAAAACAAAAGAATTATTAAGTTTGAAAAACCTCGATCATTCAATACTTAAAAGCTTATGAATGATCCACAATTTACAACTCAACTAACAAATTACAACTCAAGTATTGAAGCAATACTAGAGTGTATTACAATTAAAAGATTCAGACTTTTTTAACACAAGGAATATATTTTTCTTCAATTGTTGCAGTTGTAAGAATAAGGGTGCAAGTCCTTATAAAGGCGCAACAACTTCTTTATAGGCTTGGGTTGAAAAACAAATATTGCAATATATTGAATCCCTTGAATATCTCCATGAAATTAGGCCAAGATATAATCCATAAAGATAAGACGGATCGAAAAATATTCCTCCATATTTTTCGCAAGTTATAAACCACAAAACCTGAATAAGGCGCGCTTAAAAATAGGAAGCAGAAAATCTAAAAACACGTTTAGATCAGAAGGAAGATGTCAAGACATCTGCTTTGACATCATTCAAAATCAGTTGAGATGATTTACTTCAAATGTCAAGACATTAAGTAAAACAATACCAAAGCAGTGTTTTACCAAAATTATTGCCAACAAACACTTACAGTTATAGTCAGCAAGAAGGGATAGACTATACAGAAACCTTTGCTCCAGTCGCCAGGTTAGAATCTATCAGACTTTTAATTTCTTTTGCAGTAAATAATGGCATCGCTCTTTATCAAATGAATGTTAAAAGTGCGTTTTTAAATGGTTACATTGATGAAGAAGTTTATGTGCACCAACCCCTTGGCTTTGAAAATTCAAAACATCCAGGATATGTTTACAAACTTAAGAAATCACTATATGGTCTGAAACAAGCTCCCAGAGCTTGGTATGAAAGACTAAGTAATTTTCTGTTAGAAAATGATTTTATCAGAGGGAAGGTGGAGACAACCTTAATCTGTAAACTACTTAAAAATGACATTCTGGTTTGTCAAATTTACGTAGATGATATAATTTTTGGATCTACTAAAGGCTTTTTAGGAGGAGAATTTGCTAAGTTTATGCTGGAAGAGTTTGAAATGAGCTTGATGGGCAAACTCAAGTTCTTTCTGGGTATCCAAATCAATCAAACTCTAGAAGGAACCTACATTCATCAAAGCAAGTATGTCAAAGAACTTCTGAAGAAATTTAACTTGTCAAAATGTAAGTCATCCAAAACTCCTATGAATCCTACATGTATTCTGGAAAAGGAGAAGGTAAGTAAGAAGGTAGAACAGAAGCTCTACAGAGAAAATCCAAAGAATACAAATTAGTAGGGTACTATGATGCTGACTTCGCTGGAGACATAATAGAAATAAAAAGCACTTCTAGAAGCTTCCAATTTATGGGAGACAATCTAATCTCATGGTCCAGCAAAAGGCAATCCACCATTGCACTGTCAACTGCTGAAGCTGAATATATAGTAGCAGCTGGATGTAGCACACATATGCTCTAGATGAAAAGTCAACTTGAAGACTTTAACATATATGAGAGTAACATTCCTATTCTCTGCGGCAATACTTCTGCTATTTGTCTTTCAAAAAATCCCATTTTACATTCTAGGCCTAAGCATATAGAAATCAAGCATCATTTTGTTAGGGACTATATTCAGAAAGGAATTCTCTCTTTAAAATTTATAGACACAGACCATCAATGGGCTGATGTT
Organism: Vicia faba; assembly: GCA_948472305.1. NCBI lineage: Eukaryota > Viridiplantae > Streptophyta > Magnoliopsida > Fabales > Fabaceae > Vicia > Vicia faba. The sequence continues at coordinate 1,229,086,749 of OX451739.1, forward strand.
TTAACTAAACCCCTTTCTGAAGATAGGTTTAACTTCATTCTGAAACATCCCAGCATGAAATTATGCCCAGAATGATAGTTTTGTTTTTGTATACTCTAACCCTCAGAACTTTATGCTTTAATTTTTCTTGTGTGAACATCTGATCAATAGTTCTTCAGAAATTAGAAGGAAAGTTATATCAGGATCTATCTAGAAGATCTGAACGTTCTCCAAATGGTTCATTTCAAATATAGAAGCATGCAGTTCACAATATCAACATATGTCAACTCTATACGCAAGGTCTTCCTCTAAGGTTGAACACGTGTTCAAATTCTAAAGAGACCGAAACGTTGAATTGATGCATTGAGGCTCGAGTCAAATCGGTAACTGTTCCATATCTTCATGTTATCCCTCTTTTCAGGAATCATTAAATGCATGTAATCATTTTCTTGTTAATTAAGACTTCTATTTTCTTATATATATTTCGTTCACCATCACTATCACACTACCACTCTCAATTTTTTTATCTCTTCAACTTGTTCAAATCTTTCAAAAACCCTAAAAGAGTCTGTTTGAACAAATGGCTTCCTCACAACAACTTTCTCAAGGTTCTCAAAGCATTCCTGGTTCTTCTTCCTCAATAGCAGAAAGGTACGTAGAACCCTCAAGAACTCTCCTCACACCCATTGATTCGCTGGAAGTTCTGTGTAAACTCATTGTAGATTTTGTAAGCATGAAGGAAAATGGATATGATTTAATCCCCGATGTTGAGTTCCAAGGATGGACTAAGTACTTTGATCACCATCTAGGTCCAGTTTTTCCAAAACTTATTAAAGAATTCTAGATCCATGCCACAACTTCAAATCATCAGGTTACGTAACACCCAAATTCTACCCCAAGCAATTATGCAAAATAAATCAGAGTTATAAAATTTCAATCATACAAATGAATCGGGACGTCACAAATTCTTCTAACAAATTCATTGCATTCATCGTGGATATATAACACTTTTCAAACATCGGATGAACCGTCAACATAACATCTTTAATCAAATAAATCAACATCTACGCAGCAGAATTCTTAATAACATCTCTAACAAAACAGCAACTTCGAAACATCTCATATTTAATGATAATCAAATTAAAATTGAACAACTGAAAATAAACGATAAAAAATCAGCAAACTTTCATCCCCCCCGAGTGTTACATATCAGAGCAATAACACCGACTCGAACTATTGAAGGTATACAGCCTTCACTCTCGATTACCTCCACGTTACCAACATAGGGGCAACATTCAAACAGAAGGGGTGAGATATCTAACAATATAATAAGGAGCATGATAATTAATATATTAAATTAGATCAACAACATCACCACTTCTCATCTCATAATCAACGACAATCTCAATAATAATATACGTTCGTCAACATCAAAATACACTTCTTCATGAAATCATATAATGCGACTCAATACTATGCAAATGCATGTGGTACCATTGGAGCAGAACTCCCATCTCAAAAATTTGCCAATTAATAGAGGCATCAACAAGGCATAGCCTTCATCTCAAAATTTTGCCAATCCAGGCCATCTCAACGAGCATAAGCTCTATCTCAAAAATGCAATGTATGTGACACAACCATGAATGTAATGATAACACCCAAGTTAACAACATCTCAAATCATCTCAAAACATCTCAAATTATCATCTCAAAACATCTCAAAATACATCTTAAAATAACGTCTCAAAGACATCTCAAATTAACATCTCAAAATAACATCTCAAAATAACATCTCGAATAATCAAAATAATTCATCAAACGTCATTTATTTATAAATCATCAAACATCATTTATTTATTAATAACTTCTCATTTATAACTCAGCAGTATTTAATTTCCACAGTAAATCAACACTGTCATTATGTAACTCTAACGTCAAGACCGACTCTTTCCTACTGTTATAGCTTAAACAGCAGCTTCTAAGCATCTAACATTCACCGTTCTGCATAAAACAACGCAAAGGCCATCCAATTTCTGACCACGCAACCTCTAACCAACGCTATTTCTAAATACACAGTTTCTAATGACGCATTCTCTGGGCGACACAATCTTCTGACTACTATAACTTCTGACTAGTGCAACTTCTAATCAGATGCAACTTTTGATCATCACAGCTTTTGACTAACCAACCTCTAACCAGATACAACTTTTGATCGTCACAATTTCTGACTAACCAACCTCTGACCAGATACAACTTATGATCATCACCATCCTCTGACTAACCACATCTTCTGACTAGTACAAATTCTGACTACTGCAACTTCTGATGACACGGCCCTCTGACAGCATAGCTTCTAACTCATACAACTCCTAACGTCAGAACTTCTATTTTCTAATAATTCAACGCAACTTCTAACATCATAATTTCTACCTTTCACTAGGCCACGCAACTTCTAACACCTACGTCTAGCATCAGAACTGTTATTTTCTATTCATCATATTGTTCTAATTCTTCACCTGATATCAATCCAACTAAGAACAGTATTAACAAATTCTATTCTCCAAATAATTCATTATTCTAATGCAGCAGCGCCTGGTATCAATTTGCCAAATTCTGCGTTTTCATTACTGCAATATTCAATGTTTTCTTCCCTGCATCTCACTATAGGATTCACGATTAAAGCCCTAAAACTTAATATATTCATGACAATTCATCACCCATAATTACCCTATAATCTTACAGCATTTTAACAGCATCAAGACATCAATATTCATCAAAATTCATCAATCCTCATCATACATTAATCATATATTCTCAATTCAAAAACAAGACAGCAATCGTCACTAATCCCACATACCAATCATCATAAAACCAATTATAGAGTTAGAACCCCACCCTTACCTTGGATTGAAGGTCGCTCTACAATTTCCGGTTGAATTCTCGTGCTTGCCGTTTTCCACTTCTCTAGCAGCTTGCACGTTCTCTTCCAAATCCTTATTCTTCTACTGCTTATTTCTTTCTATTCCTTCTAACAAATAATAAAATAACCCTATTATTCTATTATTCCTTATTGGGCTTAAAACCAACACACCCCTTTATTACATCTACTCTCCCAAAATAAGCCCACATTAAATAATATTACACTTTTAATATTATTTCACCACATAATATTATATCTCTAATATTATTTCTCCACTTAATAAAATAAATCCAATTAATTATAACAAATCTTCATAAATATTCCAAAAATAATTTAATTAAATAATTAATTAAATTACAGGCGTTACAACTCTCCCCCATTTAGAATATTTTCATCCTCGAAAATTTACCTCAATCAAACAATTCAGGATAGGAGTCTCGCATCTTACTCTCCAACTCCCAAGTCATGCTTTCACCAGCAGCTCCTAGCCAAACCACTTTAACCAAGGCAAAATCTTTGCCCCTCAGAGTCTTTATCTCACGATCCGCGATCCGTACAGGCATCATCTCCACCGTAAGATTATCCCGTACTTGCACGCCGTCCATATGAATCACATGAGATGGATCTGAAATATACTTCCGAAGTTGCGAAGCGTGTAACACATCATGCAAATTCGAAAGATTAGGCGGTAAATCCACTCTATAAGCAACATTCCCCACTCTCTCTGAAATCTGATATGGTCCAATAAAACGAGAAGTGAGCTTCTTAGACTTCAATGCTCTCCTAACACCAGTCACAGGTGTAACTCTCAAAAACACATGATCACCAGCTTGAAATTCTAAATCCTTCCTTCGCTTGTCATGATAACTCTTCTGTATACTTTGTGAAGCTTTCATCTTCTCTCGAATCAACTTCACCTTCTCAGTAGTCTCACGAACAAGTTCAGGCCCAAGTACTACACTCTCACCAGATTCATGCCAACATAATGGAGTTCTACATCTCCGACCATACAACGCTTCAAAAGGTGGCATCCCAATACTAGAATGGTAACTGTTGTTATAAGTGAACTCTATCAACGGAAGATAAGTATCCCATGAACCTCCCTGCTCAAGAACACATGCCCTCAGCAAGTCTTCCAATGATTGAATAGTTCGTTCAGTCTGATCGTCTGTCTGAGGATGATACGATGAACTCAGCCTCAACTTAGAACCCAACGCTTCTTGCAAACTCTTCCAAAAATCAGAAGTAAATCTTGGATCTCTATTTGACACAATGCACAAAGGAACACCATGTAGCTTCACAATCACACTAATATAAATCTCATCCAACTTCAGCACTGGAAAACTAATGTTAATAGGAATAAAATGAGCTGACTTTGTAAGCCTATCAACAATTACCCAAATCGAATCATGTCCTCTTAAAGTATTAGGCAATCCTGTCACAAAGTCCATTGAAATGCTTTCTCATTTCCATTTTGGAACTTCCAACCGTTGCATCAATCCTGCAGGCTTCTCATGTTCAACTTTCGACTTCTGACAAGTCAAACATGTATACAGAAACCGAGCGACATCACTCTTCATCCCGGGCCACCAAAACAAACCTTTCAAATCTTGATACATCTTTGTAGCTCCTAGATGAATACTCAACTTACTTCTATGACTCTCTTCAAGTATCACCTTCTTCGTCTCAGCATCATCAGGAATACAAATCCGGTTACGAAATCTCAACATACCTTGCTCATCTAGCTTAAAATCACTATTCTCAGGTTGATTAATCCCAACCATCAAATCTACCAGTTTCACATCCAACTTCTGAGCTTCTCTAATACTGTCTAAAAATTCATTATTAATCTTCAACATACCCAACATAATACTTTGCGGAGTAACCTTGCAAACTAAGCCCATATCTCTGAATTGCTCAATCAATTCCAACTCTTTAATCATCATTGCTGACATATGTAAAGTCTTTCGACTCAACGCATCAGCTACCACATTCGCCTTTCCTGGATGATAATTCAAACCAAAATCATAATCCTTTAACAATTCCAACCATCTTCATTACCTCATATTCAACTCCTTTTGATCAAATAAATACTTCAAACTCTTATGGTCACTAAACACTTCAAATCTAGAACCATAGAGATAATGCCTCCAAATCTTCAATGCAAAAACAACTGCAGCAAGCACTAAGTCATGCGTAGGGTAGTTCTTCTCATGAGTTCTTAACTTCCTTGACGCATAAGCAACTACCCTACCATTCTGCATAAGCACACCTCCTAAACTCATCTTAGAAGCATCACAATAAACCACAAAAGGCTTTCCTGGATTAGGCAACGTCAAAATCGAAGCCGACGTCAACCTCTTCTTTAATTCCGTAAAACTTCCTTCACACTGAACATCCCACACAAAAGCTCTACCTTTACAAGTCAACTTAGTCAACGGAAGTGACAACTTAGAAAACCCTTCGATAAACCTTCTATAGTAACCAGCTGTGGTACGGTGGGAGAACTGACTGGAGGTTTTGCGTTTGTTTTCGCAAATGTTTCGGTTGAGCAAGAGTCGCCACCGACTTTTTATTTTATCCTAAAGGAAAGGTTAAAAAGCACAGGAAAAACCTTTTGAGATGTTTCGTGGGTTCGGGGGGTAGATTATAGAAAGGGAAGGTATTAGCACCCTTTCTATCCATGGTTATCCATGGGCTCTTAGTTACTTGGTTTTAGATCAACTTGCCTTTGATTTTCAATTGCTTTGAAATGGTGCGTGTGTGTGTGTGTTTTGAAAATGTTTTTGAAGAAGATGCATTCGTCTCGGCAACCATTGTAATGACTCGTGTTTGAGTATATACAAAGGTGTGTATCTTTTCGAAAAGATGTTTCAAATGTTTTTGGAAGTTTGTTTTGAAAAGTGTTTGTGGAATGTGGATTTTGAAAAGTAGGCAAGCGTTTTTGCAAGTTTGATCAAGTAACAAAGAGTTTGTCTACCCCTATTGTACTCAAAGGTTTTTCTCATGTTTTAACCCTTTTAACAATTTTGTTCCACCATTTTATTTGGTGGACAATCTTGCGTTAGGATGTTTAACGGGACAGGCGCGGGTCATCGTATGGACCATGAATGCAATGGTGCCAAGTGTCTTTGGCAATTTTGCTTGAAGGGACTATGATCATTTTGATAGGTAACTTTCGAAAGCGTCATCGAGGGACTATGATCATTTTGATTTGTCTTGCCAAAGAAACTTAACGTGCAAGCATGGCCCATTTTGGAAGGCAACAAGCGGGATTACCCTAGGGGTGCAAGTGTGAATTGTGTATTGATTTCATGCATTTAATCTTTGATTAGGGGTTGTCTACTTGTTGATTTTTATCTTGTCATACACGCCTAATTACTAGCATTTGTACAAAGTAAATAAAATGCAGAAAGGTAAAATCCTACGCTATTACAACCATATCGAAAGGCATAAAAATATAAAGGCAAAAATAAAATAAAAGCAAGAAAAATGAAGGTTTTTCGATTGGGGCAGAAAACCCTTCGATTCTACACATTCCGGCTCTCTTCGATTTGGCCTGAAAAGGGTGAAGGCACGACTTTCGACTGAGGCCTCACGATCGGCATGTTGTACCTTTCGATTGGGACCGGGGGGCAGCATGTTGTGCCTTTCGATTAGGCCTGGAATCTGTGCAAGATGTAATCTTCTTTTCTGCCTCCTTCGACCGGGCCTGGAGTCAGTGAGGAAGCCTAAGGCTTCGTTTCATATTTTTGTTTCCTGTTTACTTTGTTTGAGACATTAAATAGAAACATGGCCTAAGGCCATGCTAGTAAACAGTTTAATAACTAAAGCTAATTCAGGCAAACAACAAGCAAAACGAAACATGTTAACAGGGTGGAAACGAAAGGAACAACAGTATGTACATGCTTGGAACGAAAGTGAGTTTATTTACATGTTATGTCATGAAATGAAAAGCTAAAGGGTAAGAGTGACTTACCTTGATGGAGGCGTTGAATGGATGTGGGGCCTTAAGTGGTGGCCCTTGAATGCTTCTGGATTCGGAGGGGGAAACCAGGGGTCACGTCCTTGATACTGGATTCAACAGAGAAGAACAAGTGTGAGGTTCTTCCTATTGGATTCGAAAAGGTAATAAGGTGTATGGACGTTTCAGATTCCAAGGGGATAAGTGTTTGGATTCTGGATATGTGTTTGAGAGCTGTTAGAGAATTTTCTGCAGATTCGTTCGACTGGCCAAAAAAAAGGTCCCCTCAACATGTGTGGTGGAGGCTCATATTTATAGATGGCTTAGGTTGATGCTTTGGGAGGGAAAACAAAAAATTCAAACAAAAAGAGTATGCTGTATTTGTAGCTTTCGAGGGACAATGTTTTATTACCATTTTGGTGCAAGGAATTGGACAGTGTAGGACTGCTGTGCAGCAGTTTTGGAGTTTTATGACCAGTGAATCGGGCCCGAGCCTGACAGTGCATGAGACTTGGTCAACAAATGCCTTTGGCCTCTCATCCTTTTGTCTTGACTCCCTAGCCTCAACTTTCGACCAGACTTTCAGTAACCATCTCCTTTCTTCAATCGAAGTGACGTTCAAATGACTCCCCTAGACAATCCTTCGAATGGGACAAATTAATGCTCTTGGGATGGAAGGCTCAATCGAAGCTTGCAACGCTGGAGAAGTCACTCCCCCAAACGAGAAAAAAAAACATGCAAGGGCAGGATGTGTGATCGAAAGAGGGAAAAAGGGAGGCTTTTTCCTCCTGGATCGAAGGACACCATCAAGAGGGTTTTTGCCTTGTAAATGAAATAGATTACAAGAGGCTCTTTTCCTCGTGAATCTAAACCAAACTGTGTCAAAAGAGGTCAAAAGTCCAATCGAAGGATGCAAGCCAAGCTTGTGTCGAAAGAGGCCAAAAAACCAATCGAAAGAGCTGAAACGAAGGACACTTGTTTTTATCCAAATTTGCCAAAATATTAATTTTATCTGTTTTCCCCCTTTTTGAAGTTTCCTTTTGGTATTGGAAAATCCAAATGCACTTGTTCAAGCTTGAACCTTTGAGAATCCTTGTGAGAAAGGCCTTGAGAATTGAGAGGGCAAATTTTGGGGTACAACACCAGCTAATCCCAAGAAGCTTCTAATCTCAGTAGCTGACTTTGGAGTTTCCCATTGCAACACAACATCAACCTTCGATGGATCTACGACAATGCCACTACCTGAAATCACATGACCAAGAAAACTAACCTCTTTCATCCAGAATTCACACTTGGACAACTTTTCATACAACCTCTTCTCTTTCAAAACTTGCAATACTACTCTTAAATGTTCAGCGTGCTCTTCTTCTGACTTAGAGTAAATCAAAATATCACTAATGAACACCACTACGAACCGATCCAAATAAGTATGAAAGATACGATTCATATATTCCATGAATACTCCCGGCGCATTAGTAACACCGAAAGGCATCACTGAATACTCGTAATGTCCATAACACGTTCTGAAAGTCGTCTTCTGAATATCTGCATCCTTCACTTTAATCTGATGGTAACCCAACCTCAGATAAATCTTACTAAACACACGAGTATCCACCAATTGGTCCATCAAGTCATCTATTCTTTGAAGCGGATACTTGTTCTTAATCGTCACTTTATTCAACTGTCTATAATCAACACAAAGCCTCATACTTCCATCTTTCTTCTTCACTAACAACACTGGAGCACCCCACGGCGATACACTTGGTCTTACAACATAAACAACGATTAGAACTCAAAATAACAATACTCGACTGTTAGACAACTAAGACTCAACGACAAGGTCGGACCAACCTTTTGCTCTAATACCAACTTTGTAACACCCCAATTCTACCTCAAGCAATTATGCAAAATAAATCAGAGTTATAAAATTTCAATCATACAAATGAATTGGGACGTCACAAATTCTTCTAACAAATTCATTGCATTCATCGTGGATATATAATACTTTTTCAAACATCGGATGAACCGTCAACATAACATCTTTAATCAAATAGATCAACATCTATGCAACAGAATCCTTAATAACATATCTAACAAAACAGCAACTTCGAAACATCTCATATTTAATGATAATCAAATTAAAATTCAACAACTGAAAATAAACAATCAAAAATCAGCAAACGTTCATCCCCCCCGAGTGTTACATATCAGAGCAATGACACTGACTCGAACTATTGAAGGTATACAGCCTTCACTCTCGATTACCTGCATGTTACCAACATAGGGGCAATATTCAAACATAAGGGGTGAGATATCTAACAATATAATAAGGTGCATGATAATTAATATATTAAATTAGATCAACAACATCACCACTTCTCATCTCATAATCAACGACAATCTCAACAATAATATACATTCATCAATATCAAAATACACTTCTTCATGAAATCATATAATGCGACTCAATACTATGCAAATGCATGTGGTACCATTGGAGCATAACTTCCATCTCATAAATTTGCCAATTAATAGAGGCATCAACAAGGCATATCCTTCATCTCAAAAATTTGCCAATCCAGGCCATCTCAACGAGCATAAGCTCCATCTCAAAAATGCAATGTATGCGACACAACCATGAATGTAATGATAACACCCAAGTTAACAACATCTCAAATCATCTCAAAACATCTCAAATTATCATCTCAAAACATCTCAAAATACATCTCAAAATAACGTCTCAAAGACATCTCAAATTAACATCTCAAAATAACATCTCGAATAATCAAAATAATTCATCAAACGTCATTTATTTATAAATCATAAAACATCATTTATTTATTAATAACTTCTCATTTATAACTCAGCAGTATTTAATTTCCACAGTAAATCAACACTGTCATTCTGTAACTCTAACGTCAAGACCGACTCTTTCCTACTGTTATAGCTTAAATAGCAGCTTCTAAGCATCTAACATTCACCATTCTGCATAAAACAACGCAAAGGCCATCCAACTTCTGACCACGCAACCTCTAACCAACGCTATTTCTAAATACAAAGTTTCTAATAACGCAACCTCTGGGCGACATAATCTTCTGACTACTATAACTTCTGACTAGTGCAACCTCTAATCAGATGCAACTTTTGATCATCACAGCTTCTGACTAACCAACCTATGACCAGATACAACTTCTGATCGTCACAGTTTCTGACTAACCAACCTCTGACCAGATACAACTTCTGATCATCACCATCCTCTGACTAACCACATCTTATGACTAGTACAAATTCTGACTACTACAACTTCTGATGACACAACCCTATGACAGCATAGCTTCTAACCCATACAACTCCTAACGTCAGAACTTCTATTTTCTAATAATTCAACGCAACTTCTAACATCATAATTTCTACCTTTCACTAGGCCACGCAACTTCTAACACCTACGTCTAGCATCAGAACTGTTATTTTCTATTCATCCTATTATTCTAATTCTTCACCTGATATCAATCCAACTAAGAACAGTATTAACAAATTCTATTCTCCAAATAATTCATTATTCTAATGCAGCAGCGCCTGGTATCAATTTGCCAAATTCTGTGTTTTCATTACTTCTATATTCAACGTTTTCTTCCCTGCACCTTACTATGGGATTCACGATTTAAGCCCTAAAACTTTATATATTCATGACAATTCATCACCCATAATTACCCTATAATCTTACAGCATTTTAACAGCATCAAGACATCAAAATTCATCAATCCTCATCATACATTAATCATATATTCTCAATTCAAAAACAAGACAATAATCATCACTAATCCCACATACCAATCATCATAAACCAAATTATAGAGTTAGAACCCCACCCTTACCTTGGATTAAAGGTCGCTCTACAATTTCCAGTTGAATTCTCGTGCTTGCCGTTTTCCACTTCTCTAGCAGCTTGCACGTTCTCTTCCAAATCCTTATGCTTCTATTGCTTCTTTCTTTCCATTCCTTCTAACAAATAATAAAATAACCCTATTATTCTATTATTCTTTATTGGGCTTAAAACCAACACACCCCCTTATTACATCTACTCTCCCAAAATAAGCCCACATTAAATTATATTACACTTTTAATATTATTTCACCATATAATATTATATCTCTAATATTATTTCTCCACTTAATAAAATAAATCCAATTAATTATAACACATCTTCATAAATATTCCAAAAATAATTTAATTAAATAATTAAATTACAGGCGTTACAGGTTACATCCTTCATTATGGGAAAGAAAATCATCATTTCTGAAGATCTCCTTGGGAAACTAATAGGTCACGACGGTGGTGACATTCGATGCAGTGATATGGCTGACAAAAGTTCTGACCTAACCAATATCTCAAAGGAAATCTTTACTTCTGGCCACCCTTCCAACAAAATCAAAGACCTGAAGGACTACCTCAGAATTTGGTCTAAAATTATTTTGGGTTGCATCAATCACATGAAGCCACAAGTTCTCCAGATTACATCAACATTGATCAGCAGTACCTTCTGTACTTCATCGCCACCAAAGCAAGAGTTAATCTTCCACATCTTCTGTTCAATCATATGAAGACCAACGTAAAAGAAATAAGAGAAGAAGAAAGAACAAAGAGAGATTGGATCCCTCTGGGAAGACTCATTTCAGATATTCTGATATAACAAATTGATAGAACAATCTATTGAGGCTCAACAAGCTAGCACTCTAGAAGCTTGTACTGGTAAACCTCTCAACGCCAAAAATCTGAAGAAGATGAAGATTATTGAAACTATTAAGAAGGATCCAACAATCACCACCAAGGAAGTCATCACCACCCGAAGAGTGCCTCTGAAGGATTTTCCTCTATTCACTCAAGCAGACTCTTCTCCAGATATTATTCTCATGTATCTGGATGCATGCAAGAGTGACGGTACGATTCCATATGTGAACATTATGGATCTAAGGAAACAACCTCTGGAATTTTCTCCCAGCGAACCAAGAAAAAGGAAAGCAGCTGCAAAAGGAACTTCTCAGGAGACTCCCAAAGCTGCCAAAAAGAAAGGTAACCCTTCTTTTGTTTCTGTTATTTAATTAGTATTGTTATTAACATATGAAAACCCTTCATCTGTAAAGCCCACAGAAGACCCATCTCCTCAAACATTTTATGATTTTGACCTAGACTTTGACACCTCACTTCCTCTAGATAACCTTCTGAATAATCCACCTTTTACCCATCTTTACCAAAATCAGCCTGAACTTGCACAAGTTCTTTTTGATATTGATCAATTTGATCCGCTGTTTAAAGCTCCCCAAATTAAAAATACAAACCTTGATTCTGATACGACAACATCCATCCATGGCATCACTTGTCCTCTTATGGTCTCTCAACCACAAATAATTCCCTCAACTTCACAAAACATCTCCATTCTAGATCTTCCATCTCCTTATCAGTCCACTCCATCAAACTCACCAAATTCACCCATAATCCTTTCTAACTCTCCCTCTCCAAATAACTATCTAGAAGACCCCCTTAGAACAATCATTAATTTAGAAGCCTCGGATTATCTTGTCACAAGCTCTCAGAAAATTTTCGTTCCAAAACCAAAACCAAAACCAAAAATCTCCAAAGCAGATGTTGGTAAATCCTTGCTGATTTTTGAAACAGAAATACAAGAATGGGTTAACTCTCTAAAGCTAGCTTGCGTAGAGAATCTCAATCCAGCTACTTCGGATTCTTATTAGAACCAGTTTAGAAAATGGTTCAACTCTGAGTCTCTGAAGCTAAAGGGGCTTAGCTATAAAATCGCTCAATAGAACTTCTGCGATCGCCTGAAAATATTCAAGGATCAAGTTATGCGTCACTGGGAAAAAAAGCCACTCCTTCAACTAGACAATATCCCTTGGGAAGCTCATCAGACATCAAAATATAATGAACCAACCTTTGATCCTCTTCCTCTGGTCATGTTTCAAGACAAAGGCAAGAAAGTCGAAGAAGCTCCTGCATCAGAATCAACTGCAGTTTGCTCTGAAAAAGTGGTCCATTCTGCTGAAATAACTTTTTCTTCTTCTATTGTGCTGCAAAATAATTTTTTTAATTCATTTTGTTGTTTAATTCCTTGATCTTTTCTGAATACAAAATTCATTTTATTGTTTAAAGTGTTTTTATTGCATTTTGATTCTTGACAAAAAAAGGGGAGAACATAAGATATTTCGAATATAACAGTATCGAGACTCAGTCTCAAACATTTTGAATTTTTAACTTATATCTTTATCCTCTGAAATCAAATAGGAAAAATCTAGTGAAAAGCAACCACTGTTGAGGACAGATGTGGATGCATCAAAGATACTCTTCTTAGAACTCTGATCAGAACAATCTTCAGGGAAGTATATTTTTCTTTATCTGAGTATCCAATTCAGGGGGAGACTTTAATGATTTATGTTATTTAAGTATTCTATCAAAATATCCAAGTTTTTGTCATCATCAAAATGGGGGAGATTGTTAGAATATAGTTTAGTTCTACATCCTTGTAAGAGTTTTGATGATAACAAACACTCAAAGAACAATTATGCTCCCTAAATAAGTATTTTGTTTTTGGAGGGAAGTTCTGATGTAAGAAGCACAGAAGATGAGATAGATCATTGTTAAAACTCTGATTTGACACATCTTAAGTAGAAAGCAAATATGAACACACTTATGTAAAGAAGTTCTGGAGTTACAACTTATGAGTGCACTAAACGATGCGAACAAGAACTCTGTTATTTTGATACGTAAAGTTCCAGAAATAAGTAAATGAGTCTCAACGGTAACATTCATCTTTTGATGAGATCTTTAGCCAACATGTTCTAAAGAGTTACATTTTATTCATGGCAAATCAATAGTAACGGCTGAAAGAAGACAAGAATCTCTATGATTGGAAAGTTCATCAACTACTATTTATCAATCTTCCAAAAACACCTCTCATGCATTTCCTATATAAAAGGAAATATGAAGAAGAAATTGTTGACGATTTTGCTGAACACTGAAAATAATAAATATCACTACCTTTCAATCCATTGCTTTTCAATTGTGTAATACATCACTTTTGTGATACTGTTTTTGTTAGAAAACATATTTGTACACACTTTCAAATATATTAATGTGTAATACCTTGAGAAAACTGGGTTGTGGTTTAAACTCAAGAAGACTTTGACAGTTGTCATCGTATCTGTGTAATCAAGTTTTATTAGTAGATTAAGACCTCGTTTGAGAGAGTAGAAATCACCTTGGCGGGTGGACTGGAGTAGTTTTAGTTCAAACGAACCAGGATAATCAACATGTCTTTTATTTTAAGTTTAAAAAACCCCAATTCAACCCCCCTTCTTGTTTTTTTTTCATTCTTCATCACCATTATGATCATCATCACCAATAGCATCTAGATTATGATTAGGTAACCAGATTGGATCAACATTAGACAATCTAGTATCTTTATTGGGTGTAGTCTTCTCTACCTTATCAATGTCTTCAATATTTATGTCTTTCATGAATACTACATTGCGGCTTCGAATAATCTTTTTCCCTACATGATCATGCAACCTGTAACCAAACTCGTCTTTCCCATAGCCGATAAATATACATTGTTTTGACTTTGCATCCAACTTGGATCTTTCATCCTTTGGAATATGCATAAAAATCTTACAACCAAAGGCTCTCAAGTGATCATACTTGACATTCTTTCCAAACCAAATTTTATCCAGAACTTCACTGTTCAAAGCAATAGTAGGAGTGAGATTAAGAACATACACTGCCATGTAAAGTGCCTTACCCCAATAATTATTTTTCAACTTAGCTTCAGAGAGCATACTTCTTACTCTCTCAATTCGTGTTCAATTCATCCTCTCGGCTAGACCATTAAATTGAGGAGTTTTAGGAGGAGTCTTTTCATGTACAATACCTTGTTGCTTGCAATAGGTATCAAATGGTCTATAATACTCACCATCATTATCAGAACAAACACATTTTAACTTCTCGTCTATCCGCCTCTCTACCAAAGCATGGGACTCTTTGAACTTCTCCAACACTTGGTCTTTTGTCTTCAAGGCATAAACCCATAGTTTCCTGGAAAAATCATCAATAAAGGTAACAAAATAAAGTCCACCACTAAAATATTTTACCTTTAATGGATCACAAATATCAGAATATACTAATTGAAGCAACTTTGACTTCCTTGAGGGAGGATGTCACTTGAAAGATACTCTAGTCTCTTTACCAACCATGCGATGATAGCACTTCTCCAAATATGCATTATTTAACCCATGAAGAATATCCTTTTTGGCCAAAACATTCAGCCCCTTTTTACTAAGTCTTCAATGTCACAAAGATGCTTCCATGTCGATAGCGTTCACACTGTGCCTAGCAACCAAAGATTTTTTCAAATACAATTTAGAAATATTCTCCCCTCTAGCCACAACCAAGTCACCTTTGTTGAGTTTCCACTTTCCAGAACCAAAGTGATTGTCATAACCATAATCATCAAGCATATGCTCATAGATCAAATTAAAGTGGACATCCGGAGCATGTTTGACACCTCTAAGCAACAATTGCATTTCCATGTTGGTTTGTAAACAAACATCACCAACACCAATTATCTTAGATACACCATAATTATCCATCTTTAACACTCCAAAGTCACTAGAAGTATAAGATGTGAAGAAATCCTCCCTTGGTGTAACATGCAATGTAGCAACACTGTCAACTATCCACATGCTCTCGTATGATACAAGATTAATAGACTCATGGTCACGTAGAATAACAAGATCAATACAAGTAGCTGTAGTAACATGATCATCATTATGATCATCATGGTATCTTTATTTAGACTTACCTTTCTTGCCTTTGTTATCTCATTTCCACTGATAACAATACTTCAGTACATGTCATGTTTTATGACAATAATGTCACTCCAGATTCTTGTATCGTGGTTTGGACTTGCTTCTGTTATTCTCTCTACCACCCTTAATTCATTTTTATGACTTCTCCCCTATTTTCAGTGATAAGTACCTCGAATTAAGATGAAGAACCTCGCACCTTCCTTCTCATCTCCTCATTAAGAATACCACACTTAGTCGTTGTGATACGGTGGGAGAACTGACTTGAGGTTTTGCGTTTGTTTTCGCAAATGTTTCGGTTGAGCAAGAGTCGCCACCGACTTTTTATTTTATCCTAAGGAAAGGTTAAAAAGCACAGCAAAAACCTTTGAGATGTTTTCTTGGGTTCGGGGAGTAGATTATAGAAAGGGAAGGTATTAGCACCCTTTCTATCCATGGTTATCCATGGGCTCTTAGTTACTTGTTTAGATCACTTGCCTTGTGTTTTCAATTGTTTGAAATGGTGCTTTGTGTGTGGGTTTGAAAATGTTTTGAAAAGAGGCCATTTGTTGTGGCAACCTTTGTAATGATCCATGTTTGAATATATACAAAGGTGTGTATCTTTTGAAAAGTTTTCAATGTTTTTGGAAGTTGTTTTGAAAGTGTTTTTGAAAGTGTTGTGGAGTGTGGTTTTGAAAAGTAGGGAAGGTTTTGTTTTGCAAGTTGATCAAGTAACCAAGAGCTATCTACCCTAAATTTCTCAAAGATCTTTCCTATGTTTTAACCCTTTTAACAGTATTGTTCCACCATTGTATTTGGTGGACAATCTTGCGTTAGGATGTTAACGGGACGGGCGCGGGTCATCGTATGGACCATGAATGCAATGGTGCCAAGTGTCTTTGGCAATTTTGCTTGAAGGGACTATGATCATTTTGATTAGGCAACTTTCGAAAGCGTCATCGAGGGACTATGATCATTTGATTCGTTTTGCCAAAGATACTCAACGTGCAAGCATGGCCCATTATTGAAGGTAACAAGTGGAGTAACCCTAAGAGGTGCAAGTGTGATTGGTGTTATCCATTTTCATGCTTTTTGTCTTTTGTTTAGTCAAGCTATTTGTTGTTTGATTTTTGCATACAAAATCCTAAGTCTATCATGGCATTTTTAGAAAGCTTTAAAGTGCGGAATTTAAAGTCCTAAATTATTACAACATAATTATGGGATGGGGGGTACAAATGTTCAAATAGGAATATTTAGCAAGAAATTTAAATCTAAACTATTACAATTCAAATTGAATATACAAGTTATTTAATTGTACAATAATTGAATAAATACAATAAATATGCAAAATGCGCAGAAATGATTTTTATATGTATGTAAAAAGTATTTTTCATGTGACATATAAACAAAAATAAAAAGGATTAATTTTTGGATATTTTCATGGTTTAGGGCAAAACCCTAATTTTGTAAATAAAAAGTATTTATTATTTATTATATACAATATGTATTAATTATGTACAAAAAAATAAATAAAAAGAAGTATATTGTGAAAAAGTAATTTTTGAGGTCAAATATTAATAAAAATAAAAATGTATTATTTTTGTATTTTTATCCTAAATATTCTAATAAATATATTAGTATTTATATTATGTATTAAATATATTAAATATATACAAAAAATAAAAATATTTATTATTTACAAAAAAAGTATATTTTTCAGAAAATGTTTTCAAAAGATAAAATAAAATAAAATCAGAAAATAAAATGTATTTGTATTATTTTTAGTATTTTAAATAAAAGTATATATATATATTTATTTACATACATATATCAAATAAAACAAATAAATGCCTAATAAATACAACAAAAGGTGAAAAATATTTTTAATATTTTTTTATATTTTAACAAAAAATAACAAGTCAGAATCAAAAAGAAAAAGTCAAAAATGATTAAAAAATCACACAATGGGCCAAGGGGGTGCAAATTGAAAAAGGGGGTGCAAAAAGTAGGACTGACTCAGGCCCAGCCCAAGCCAGTCATCTTCAACCTCCAGCTTTGTTTGAACAAACAAAAACGCGCGTTTCCTAACTCCTGATTCCTGGACTTTCAAGCAAAACTCATAACACCAAAAATGTAGAGCATCAAGAGACGAATCCAGACATATAAAAAACTTGACTTAACTCTAAGAAACGAGGGAGAATTTCTTCATCCCCAATTTCTGACCTAAGTTTTTTTCAATGTTCAGGTTCAAAATTCTCTCAGTACACACAACATAAATGAAAAGTAATTATATGGGTAGCTTCAGGGCCATGAGTAGAGCATGTTTCATTCATAAACCTAAGCCTAACTCTTCCTAGATTGAGAGATAGAAGTCCATGTTTTTACCTGTTTCAGCTTGAGACGTGTACAACAATGGAGGTACTTTCAATGGAATTTGAGGACTTGTACAGCTTGCTTAAAGTTCAGGGGTGCTTCTCCAACCTCTAGCTTGCTTTGAAACTAACTGAATCGAGCTATAGAAGTCAACCTGCAAAACAGAAAAGTGAAAATGGCAAACTTTGTTAGGGGTGTTACAGTCTATATCTAAGGCTGAAGATAGCTTCAATGGATGGTAGGGAGTGTGTTTGAACAAGCTTTGGCCAGAACGCACGAGCAAACTGAGTTGTGCAACTCAATCTGCAGGGATGCTCTGTTTTGTGCAGCAAAATGGTGATTTTCTGTATGAGGAGGGATCAAGGGTACTTTGGTCGTGTTTTAGGTCTGTTAGGGAGTATGCAATGTGTGGAGAAAGTTTGTTTTAGTTGGTTCTTGCAGGAATGTATGTTGTGGTTCAATATGCAAGTTTTCTTCTTAGATAAGCAAAGATAGTCAAGTTGGGTTATAGGCCGAGGCAGGTCCCTCAAGCATGCTGCATTTTCTCTTCTTGATCAGTGGGATTTGTCCACAAACTTGTGCCTCAAAGATCTGCTTGTACTTCCAAGATATGGACTTTGACATAAAGCATTGCTTTTTCAAAATGGCAAACTTGCTTTTTTCCATTTAAAGGTTAATTCTTTGTGTAATGACTATATGAACAAAACAATGCTAGAGCACAATGGATTGGCATTTAATTATTGAGTGTGAATGGGATTAGAGGCCTGTAATCTAGCTTGAACCATGCTGAGTTTGAAAATGCAAAGTGTATGAACATGCCTTGGTCAAGAACAAAAGTGGATTTTGCCCAACTTTACAAATTCGATTCTCCCTAACCACAAGGGTGTTTGAGAAGTTCTTGGACAATTTGGAAAGCTTGGAATGTGTAATACAATCCATCTTTGTAATTCCAAGTTGAAATTCCAAAAATTATAACTTGAGCTACAAGCTTCTTTTGAGGAAACTTTGTGAATCAAAGTTGTATATTTTGCAATGGACTACAACTTTCATGTTTTGAGTTTTGTTTGAATCCAAATATATCTTGATGAAACAATGGGACAAAGTTAGGAAAAAATTAGGAAATTTCATAACTTAGAAAATTTCTAAGTTATGAAATTTCTTCATTTCAAACCCTAATTTGTAATTTTTGATTTCTTGATGAACAAGTTTCATAATTTGACATGTCTTGATGAAAAATGAATCTTGGCACTTGATTTTGACCAAAAAGTCAAAGTTGGACTTTTCAGTATACAGTCAAATTTTGCTCAGTTGAATGGAAAATTCATCTGTCAATCTTGTGCATTTGGGATCTTTTGAACTTGTTGAATGTGTCAAGACCATGCCATTGAATCCTTGAGTCCATATGTGAGCTTGGTTTGCCATTGGCTAGGTCAAACAGTCAAAAATTGCCTTTGTGCAATCAAAACCCTAAAAATGACCATTTTACCCTTTTGGTGATCTGATCAAATTTCTTGTGGAATTGTGATCCAAACTTGATCAAATGGTCCATATGAGTTCAATATGTTGATGTGGGTCAAAAATCATGAGGTTTGACTGTCAATTGACCACAGTTGACTTTTTCCCCAATACAGCTGATTTTTAGGTCAACTGTCCAATTGACTGGGCAAAGATTGGAATCAAGGCTTGAAACTTGGTATGGATAAACTTTTGAGTCCAACATGAAGCATGAAAGTCATTTTGGGCATTTTAGGTCAAAACATCTTTGTGCAAACTCAAACCCTAATTTGGGTCAACAGTGCAAGGAGGGGCCTTGAGCAGAGTAAACCCTAACTTGATCTTGAGCTCCAAGGGTCTTGTGGTGAGAAAATATTGATGAAATGGGAGGGCAAATTTTGGGGTACAACAGTCGTTTCCAAAGAAATAACACCTCTAGGAGCAGAACTTGTAATAGAAACTTAAAACGTCTCCCAAGACTCTGGTAAAGATAACAATAGAAATAGTCTCAAAAGTTCATCATCAAATTTAATACCCATTTCTGACATCTGATCAAGGAGCCCTTGAAATTCACTCAAGTGATATGAAATAGAAGTCCACTCCTTATACTTCAAACTTATAACGCTATTCCACAAGAACAATTTATTATTCTATGATTTAGAGGCATACAAGGACTATATCTTCTCTCATAAAGTTTTTGCATGTGTCTAATTAGCAATATGATTATAAACATTATCTTCTACATATTATCGAATAAATCCACATACTTGTTGATTTTCAAACTCTCATTCTTCATCAAACACATAATCCAACTTTACGTAACTAAAAACTAGTAAATGCAATTTCTTAACAAATAGTAAGTCTTTCATCTTGACCTTTCATAAATGGTAATTAGAACCACTCAACAATATCATCTCCATCTTTGTATTTGACTTCATCATTCAAACAAGTAAGATAGGCCTTAACCAAGAGTTCTGATGCCACTCTGATGCGAAATTAAGACAAAATAATAAAACAACACGCATCGTATATAAAATTCCTCACACTTGTAGGAACCTTGAGGATCAACAACAAATATAAGACGACAAACCGAACAAATAAAGGCACAAAAGAACACCGATATTTTTAATGTGAAAAACCCCTCAATATAAGAGTAAAAATCACAAGTCATTTAGACCAAAGAAATAGCTCCACTATAATCAATTAAGGGTACAAGGTAGTTTTAAAGTGATTCACAAAATAGGGATAACAATCGCAAATCACAAAGCAAACTAGGTTACAAATAAAAATCCAAAAAGCTGAAAAATGACTCAAATCTGCAGCTTCAGTGCGAAGCAATTATCTCTCATCTCAGACTTTGTTTTGAAGATCCCAACGGTCAAAAGTTATATATAGGTGTTTCAAACTTACCTTCTAAATTTGAGCTTGATCCGATGACTAACGAATCAGGGATCTTCAATTTAGTGAGATTGGTGCAGAAAAAACGAAAATGAGTTTCTCTCCTCTTTTCTCTCTTTTGAATCCTTTATCCCCTATCTATTTTTTCTCAATCATAAATTGACACTCTCCACTCAAATAATTGAGACAAATAAACTATTCATATTTGATTCTTTATCCACGTAAAAATAACACTCAAACTCAACAAAACAGTATCACAAAATATTTTAAAAATAGCAATTTAATTTGCTAATAGATTATTTTTTATGTGTAGTTTTTTCAAAATTCTAAAATAAAACTTTATATAAGTTGTTTTACTTATTTAATTTTTCATTAATAAAAATCCATTTTTCACCAACTATCTCTCATCCTCTCCTCTTCATGAGAACTTTCTTCTCTAGGACCTCTCCCCTCTTTCAAACCAAAGACACTGTATAAAAATATAATAATAACACCATGTCAATGTCAATAAAGGGTCCCCAACAAAGAAACGTAGAAAATAGACACATATTATTACCAAAATTCAACATGAATTTCCCCCAACATTGTAGACTTACGCACTCTCATAAAAAGGGTGAGTGACCATTTCTCACATGTACTCGCGTAAGTAGAGGATCCCACACACTTGTTGTTATGTTAACATCAATAGAAATTAATTATAAAGGTGTGTGACATAAGTCTATTTAATATTCGATGAATGAGGAGAATTTCCAAACTAAACAAACAAAAGAAAATAAGAATAAAAAAAGTTTCACATTCAATTTATCGCCAGCCGTTTATCTCGCGATACATATATTATTAGAAAGAAAACCGTCTCGGCTTATTATCCCGTGAAGAAAGAAACGCACGTCGATTCATTGTGATACAGGACATTATAAACGGTTCAAATCAAGTCACTTTTGTATTTATCTAGAAAAATAAAGAGGAGGCATTCACATGTAAAGTTCCTCGTCATAAGACAAATATATGAGAAATACTAAATATATGTCTAGTGGTTTTGAGGGTGTATATAAGGTGTGGCCACCACAATACCATTTTTTGTGTGGCACTATCTTAGCTTTGATTTTTAAAAATATTTGAATTTAAAAAAGTCTACAAGTTTTTATAAAAAATACAATTTAAATAATATTTATAAAATATTATTTTAAGTATTTCAATTTTTCACTATAATTATTATTATTTTGGATGAGAGCTAGAGTGGTACATTAACTAGGTTCGTCACCATGGACCAAAAGATTAAATAGATTTAATAATTTTATCATGTACTACATTTCCAGATGGTTAACGGGAAATACCAGTTCTATTTAGTTTTGTTCCATAAAAAATTGCTGAAAACTGAGTAAAGTGGACAAGACAAAGTTAAGAGCGTGGACCTAAAACTTTGTTCTGTTCCGCACTAAAAGTGAAGGTAGAGCAAGGCGGACGTGCAAACACTCCATATTTTAAGCTTAAAAATACAAATATATATATATATATATATATATATATATATGTGTGTGTGTGTGTGTGTGTTAATGTTCGTGCCTACAAAAGTCCTAAAAAAACAGAGCGGGGTGGACACATTTTGAGGGTTGTAACGTGGCCATGGTTCGTGATTTAAGAAACAAAAGATATAAGGCTCAAATTTTATTTATCCCACATCATTCTCCTTGATGTTCTTCAATCCTGAGTTCAATTAATCAAACGGATGTATTCAATCTCTAAGAGAAATTTCGTAGTCGCGCAGATGATGAGAAGCGTAGATAAAGTCCAAGTGCTGCTGAGAAGCATTGATAAGATCCAAACATTGATGAAAAGCATTGATAAGATCTAAGAATTGATGAGAAGTCTTTGAGGTGGCAGTCACAAGATTATTCTCCAAATTTATTTTCAATCTCTTATTTTTGCATGGACCGATGTTTTTTGAATTTTTCGGTTCATTGGGATGTCCTAACTTTTGTCTAAGTTAAGTTTTGATTTCCTTTGACTTAGCGGGCTTTCTCCTTTTTTTTTAATTTATTTTTTTCTTTTGATTTTGAAAATTTACGACTGCCACGCTGATTGTTGTAAGCTTCATTTTCATTGTTTTTCTCGATCTTGAATGATGTATTAAGGAAGAACATGTCGTGGACTTTGTCTTTGTTGATTCCTCAATCTTGGATGATGAACGCGAGGAAAAGGATGCACTTGAACCTTTGTTTAGATAGTTTCCTCAATGATGTATCGAGAAAAGAGATGTGCTTGAACCTTTTGTTTAGATAAATCACTTCTCTTGAGAATAGAATGCGCCATTGAATTAATTGAAAGACTACCCTGCCCCTGGTTGAAATTAAGGTTTTTTTTAATAGAAAAATAGAACAAAACTCCAACTCCTGGCTCGAGGGGATTGACTACGGATTATCTCCTTATATCTTCACTATTTGGGAAGTAAAACAATTTCTTACATCGTCAGCTAAGTCTTACTATTAAAAAGCATACGTCAGTAAATTCTTGTTATTTAATTTTCATCATTCTCCCACAAAGTTTTTTAAAGAAAATTTGAAAATGGAAAAGAAGAGTGAAAATAGAAAGTCATTGATTATTTATGGAAAGTGATGAAAGATGAAGAGTGAAATGAATGGTTTGATTTCAAAAATATGCATGCTCATTTTATTATAATTACTGATCCAAAGATACAACACCAAATACAACTTAGCAACTTGGAAATTACAATTTGAAATGGATAATGTCTAATGATAATATCGAAGAGATTTTTTTTTGTTGATTCACGTGACTTCAGGAGATACTTCACAGTTTTTAGACTTGTCAAAGCATGGGGATGACACTCGACTTCTCTTTGGGCATACCGATTATGTTGGTAGGGCAATAAGGGAATCACCAATGAAAGTAGAAACTGAGGCATTGCATAGGCTTGTATAATGAAGGGCCACCTTCTCTCCACAATAAGATTTGTAGGACCAAACTCCTTTGAATCTCCAACGTTTGACCTTTCCTTCATCAATCTAAGATTTTTTGAAATGCTTGGACTTTGTTCTTGAGCATCTAGAAATTTGTTAGTCGGATTGATAGCGACCAAGGGCCAAGGTGGAAATGCATGACATGCAAATGTATGAATGTACGAAAATGCATGGGTATACAAAATTATTTTTGGCTTTAAGGGTATGCAAAAAAGTTTCATGGATATGCAATGCGACACAGGTGTAGTATGGAGGCAAATATTAGGGTACCCTATACGAGTTTAATGATAGACATAAAGATATCCTGTTAGAACATAGTTTGATTCTACAATTCTTGATTAGAGTTTTGATGATAACAAAAAACAAAGAATAAATAAATTCAAAGATATATATATATATATATATATATATATATATATATATATATATATATATATATATATATATATATATATATATATATATATATATATATATATATATATATATAACAAATATGCTTCTTAAAATTATGTTTTGTATATACAGAAGTTCTGATGGAATCAGCATCAGAAGATCAGTAATATGTGCTACACGCTGAAGCTACCAAATTATACGCTGAAGCTTGATGACCAAAATTTGCGCATAAACAAATACACTCTGACTCTGATCAAAGACATCTTTACCAAGTCATCAACACTCTGAAGCATTATCATAAGTTAAAGCAAAGAAGACTCTGAAGCGTTATTAAGTATTCAAGACAGAATTAAATGCTAACGGCTTTCTTCAGACAAGATCTTCTTCAAAAGGAAAGTGCGTTATTATCATTAAACTTGCTTTATGGACAACGTATCTTTGCCTTGCCTATATAAACAAGTCTTCTTGAGAAAAGAAGTACGCATACACTCACACAATTTGCCAAGCCTTCCAAACCACGCATGTTCAAAAGCTTTAGCAAATTCATTTTATTCCAAGCTTAATTTGTGTAACTATCACAGTTGTGATATACTATTGATAACGAGAAAACATATCATATAATTACCATGCTTTTTACTGATTTTATATTTCATTAAGTCGTCTAACCCCTGATTATTCCGAGATTATTTGTCTTTTTACAGGTATAACATTTGTCGACTCAAACCGATTGAAAAGGACAACATGAAGAAGGCTAGACAATAAACAAAGAGAAAAAGAATAAAAAAATACAAAGTTTGAGTTTTTGGAACAGTGATGGTCGTCACACCCTTGTGACGGGCGTAACGCCCCCCAACTTGGAGAAACGCTCGTCATACATCACTGACGAGCGTAATGCGCTACTTCAGCGCGTTACGACCGTCACCCACCTGTGACGATCGTCATGCGCGTGAAGGTGGACGTTATACATGGATAGAGACGTGGGCATTGAAGGGCAGACTCGTTCACCTATCTTCCTGCTGAGTCTCCTATTTTCCTGCCACCCACTATTAGTGCTCCCTATATTTTCTCCATTGAAGACTTCCTCAAGATTTCTTAACTGCTGTTTTTCCTATGCTATATATATGTGTGCCAGTGCAAAGTACCAGGGGTCGAAGAATTTTCCTCAGAACAAATATTATTATTCTTTTGCAATTATTTTCCATTTCCTTGTTTTGGAATATTGTTTTCACGTTCCTGTAATTTTCATTCCGAGTTTTAGTTTTTAGTTTTAAGTGTTAATTCTTCCTTCAAGAATTAACACGAATTATTTACTGCAATCAAGCTCAAGGATTATTGTAATACTTCAAGATTACCATAGCAACTTTGATTCCAGGTTTTTATTGCAATTAATATTTATTCAGTTTTTATATTATGGCAATTGTTGTTATGAATTATATTTTGAATTGTATCGCTTTCAAGTTAATTATGTCCGGCTAAATTATTAATACTGGTATGTGACCCGTAAGAACTAAAGGAATTCAGTGATACCTTGGCCAAAAATATTTATAAAACAATTTCTGGTTTCCAATTTCCAAGATTAATTTAACTAACCTTGTCACGAGAGTGAGAGGTTAATTAACACGATTTTGCCACGAGAGTGGGAAATTAATTAAGGCAAGAACCTGCATGCGAGAGCTGGGGTTCAACCCAGATAGTGGTAACGAAACATTAATTTTTAAATACACGAGAGTGTTTTAATAAATTAATTAAATTTAAATTGTTTTCAAAAAGTGTTATTAAATTTAAAGTGCATCCACTAGGCTTAGTAGCATAACTTATTTCATGAACACGAGAGTGTATGTCTCAGGTTTTTAAACAATTAGCTTTTACCGAAATACTTTATAGGCCAAGCGATTCACCGAATTCCCAAAGTCCGATTATCACATACCGGTGTGATCGGTGGATCTGGAACTGACTGTTTAACGCTGGTTCGCGAAATGTCGCGGAAGCAAGAGTCGCCACCGTCTTTTATTTTCTCCAAATGGAAAGGACAAAAGCACAGGAAAATTCCTTAAAGAGATTGCTCTCGGTTCGGGAGGTAGATTATAGAAAGGGAAGGTGTTAGCACCCTTTCTATCCATGGTTATCCATGGGCTCTTAGATACTTGCTCATATGTTTTCAAAATTGTTTGTTTGCTTTTCAATGTGGGTTTAAAAAGTTTCTTTGAAAAATTTCAGATCGACTCGTATGTCAGAGTGTTTGAAAAGTTTGCTTTGAAAGCTTTTGAAAAGTGTCAGTGTGAAAAGTCTTTTTGAGTTTGTTTTGAGATTAGAGCAAGTATCCTTGAGAACCTACCTACCCTAAGGAATTCGTCTGTGTAAGAGTCCTTAAAAGTAGTGCCATCCCACCATTGAGAGGTAGGTAGCACCACCGTCGGAGGTGTTCGGGTCAATTCGAGGTTCGGGACATGGTGATCACCGTAGCAATAGGAAGACACCTTAGAAGCTACCCTCATGCCAGGTTCCCGGATCATGAGGACTTACTAAGACATCCTCTACTCGACGATCACCTTTCGAAAGGCAACAGTGAGGCGTACCCTAGGGGTGGTGTGTGCGAATTGTGTGTCATGTTTCAGTTATTTGTCTTGTCATGTTTGTCGTGTTCTACGCTTGATTTTAATTTGTCCATTCATTCTTGCATGCATATTTAACAGTTATAAGTTGCGAGGAAATAAAGCTAGACTATTACAAATGGCGCGGGTCCACATCGCCAAAATTAAACCGGACCCGATTTAGCGGAAAATAAATAATGCGATAAAAGTAAAGTGCGAAAAGTAAATTACATGGCTTTGGGATATTTACAAGATTATAATTAAACGACATAAGATAAATGTGCGAAATAAAGAAATTAAAACAAAATTAGGGCGTTGGACCCTTTTGCAAACAATTAAAATTAATAATGAATTACAAATTAAATGATTAAATGATTAAATGCTTTTTTTGGTATTTTTGTATTTTTAGATTTAATAGGAAAAGAAATTAATTGAAATTAAATTAAACGGCAAACCCTAATTCTAATATTTTTTAATTATTAAGAAAGAATTAAAATATGACCTAAATTAAACCTAATTCATTTGTGTACAATTTAAATAGGAAAATAAATAAATAAATAATAATTATTATTCTAAAAAAAGAGGAAAAATATTAGAGGGAAATAAAAAGAATTAACAATTAAAACCTAATTTCTACATTTTTTGGATTTTTATTTAAAAAGGAATTAAAATTAAAACCTAAATTCTATATAATTTATATTCTAATTTATTCATGGCAATAATAAAATAAAAATTGTATTTTTTGTCTTTTCTGTATTTTTAATGTTTTCATATTTTATAGAAAAAATAAATTAATCAATTAAAGCAATAAAAATAAGTAATACAATAATTAAAACAATAAAAATAAATAATCAAACCAGGGTGGGGTGTTGCCCCATTATGGAGGTGTTGGTCCAAAGATTAAGCCCAATAAGCATGGAAGTTCGTTGACTTTTTGGATTGGGTATGATGCGTTGACTGGCGTATGTGGTGCTCTTTGAATCTTAGCCATGGATCTGTACGTGTTAGACGCGTGTATGGCCTGATCTGGGTGGAACATGGTAGTCCTTAGTGCCAGCGTTGCATTGGAATCTGCATTGGAAAATAATAAGAGAAATTGCACGGACCTGGGACTTGAACCCAGGTCTTGATGGTTCTAAGCGCTATCCCTGCCCACTGAGCCGTTTATGCTTTTGATAATATAATTAGCAAATAAACAATATAATAAGAAAACCAAACATGAGTGGATTAGCGCGCGGAACATTTGAATGGACCACCCAATGGTTGCCACGAAGCCTTTCTTCTTCGTTGTTCTGCTTCCCTGAAAAAACAACAAATATTTAACGGGGGTTTTAAACCCCCTCAAAATAAGCTTAAGCCAATAATAGCGATTAGCACGCCTTGGCTCAGAAATTTGGCGCGAGCACCACATCTTCTTCGTCCAATCTCCCTGGTTCTGATCATGGTACTATTAGGTCTCAATTTTATAGGGTAAGAGAATCCCCAATTTCATAGGTCTGAAAAACCTAAGATGCTTTAATGGCTACTTCGCGTAGGGATGATGAAAATACAATTGAATGATACAGTTAGCACCAGAATCTTGCAAGGAACACAAATCAAGTCTCAAAAATTACTGAAAATGCATGAATCAATATGTAAGAGCATCAAATATTTTCGGTACAGGGTGTGCCCGTTTTACCAATTCTTGATGCTTGAATGAGTGGTTTTGATTGATACACGTTCAGAATCACACAAGGAAGCTATTGCAACAGGAATGGAGGCTTGAATCTACTTAGAACCTTGAAATCAGTTTTCAATTTTTTTGACAATTTTCAAGTTTTGGTCCTTGCTTTTGAGCGCAGCTTGCAGTCTTGTAGCATTAGGGTTATCATCTAGTACTTGTATGGAATGGTTTAGGTTAAAAAGATTCAATAAAATCCATTGCTTTGATGATTTTTGGATATTTGATTTCATGGATCTTTTTCAAATCTTTTTCTCATGTTTCTTGTACCAAATCTGATCCATTAGCACCAAAGCTTGCCTATTTGAGATATGCCCGAATTGTAGAGGTTAGAATGTGCACAAAAAGATTTTTTTAGGTTAGTTTGATATTTTTCATATATTAAAATCATTTAAATGAATATAAATTAATATTAATTCAAATAAATAATTAAAAAATATGAGAATACTTCCCTTTGGGCCTAGTGGTCGTGCATAGGCTTGGCATGAAGAAATTTGGAAGAAAAATGGGCCCATTTGCATTTTTAGGCCTTTTGCATCATTGTTGACTTTTCAAAATTCCCAAAAATTTCCCAACTTCCACAAGGCATAACTTGGTCAATTTTTAAGCTTTTCACATGTTCTTGGACATTTTGGAAAGGTCTTTGAGTCCTTTAACCAATGCCTTTGGTCCCATGTCATTTTGATTTACCAATCTCAAGTTATGGCCTTTGAATTAAAGTCACTTTTTGTTGACTTTTGAAAATGACCTATAATGTTGAAATTGATAACTTTTTGTGAGAGCATTTCTTGGACTTGGAACATGAAGATGAATTGTAGGAAATGTCTTTCTCTTCAAAATGAGCTTTGGATGGAATTTTTCTGATAATCCATGTGAAAGTTATGCCCTGGTCAATTTCAGTTGACTTTTTCAGCTGTCCAAATATAGCAACTTTTGCATCTTTGATGATTTCTGAGCCAAATTTTGAGAATCATGATCAAGCATTGATCAAATGATGTTTGTGGCTTCAAAATGATATGTTGACCAAAAATTTGAACTTTTGACTGTCAAATGACCATTTTGCCCCTACAGTTGACTGTAGTGCAATCTAGGGTTTTGACTGTGCAATTTTGAGCTGAATGCCTTGAGACTTGACATGAGGATGCTTGACCATCTTTGTAGGCATATGAGACTTGATTGGGCCTTTGAAAAGTTCATTTGCTTGACCAGAACTCAAACCCTAGTTTTGACTGTATAGGAGACAGTTGAGCTGCACAACCCTTGGGGAATTTTGTGACCTTGACTTGGCAATTTCTTTGATGAATATGGGAGGGCAAATTTTGGGGTACAACAGTTGCCCCTGTTCAATCTTCTTAGACCTGAGGATGCAGATTGGCTGACGTGCCTTTCGTAATCCGAGGGTAGAAGATGATTGAACACTAAAGTGCCCAGAAATTTGCGCTCACATAATAGCAATGATGATGAGGGAATGGGCTTATGGATGCCATTTGGATGTTGCTTGGATAGGATGATGGGCTTATAGATGCCATCTGGATGCTGATTGCGTAAGAGATTCCTTAGCGAGAACCTGTATACCTGCAAAAGAAAAAAGAGTACCTGACACGTTGCAAGAACTGGTTTTCAGATGCTTGGTATAGATGTGTCCTGACTGGTTACAGGAGCTGAATCTGGAGCTTCAAACGATGATGAGTGAACCAGGGATGGTTACTGCCTTAACATGAATGGTAAGAGAACCTTGAGTGATTTTAACTTCAACAACGCTCGTTGAGAAAAATCTTGGTGAGAATTGCCGTCTTCGTAGTGTTAGGAGGAGAACCAAAGGACATTACAATCTCAAAGGGAGTTGCCTCACTCACCGTTGGAGAGGGAACTATAGGAAATTACAATCTGGAAGGAAATATCACCTCACGCTCATGCCGGAGAGGGAAACATCTTAAAAAGGAATTACCACCTCACACGTCGTTGGAGAGGGGACCATAGGAGAATATCACCTCACGCTCATGCCGGAGAGGAGAACATCTGAAGAAGGAATTACCACCTCACACGCCGTTGGAGAGGGGACCATAAGAGAATATCACCTCACGCTCATGCCGGAGAGGAGAACATCTGAAGAAGGAATTACCACCTCACACGCCGTTGGAGAGGGGACCATCTGAAGAAGGAATTACCACCTCACACGCCGTTGGAGAGGGGACCATAAGAGAATATCACCTCACGCTCATGCCGGAGAGGAGAACATCTAAAAAAGGAATTACCACCTCACACGCCGTTGGAGAGGGGACCATAAGAGAATATCACCTCACGCTCATGCCGGAGAGGAGAACATCTAAAAAAGGAATTACCACCTCACACGCCGTTGGAGAGGGGACCATAAGAGAATATCACCTCACGCTCATGCCGGAGAGGAGAACATCTAAAAAAGGAATTACCACCTCACACGCCGTTGGAGAGGGGACCATAAGAGAATATCACCTCACGCTCATGCCGGAGAGGGAAATATCTGAAGAAGGAATTACCACCTCACACGCCGTTGGAGAGGGGACCATAAGAGAATATCACCTCACGCTCATGCCGAAGAGGGAAACATCTGAAGAAGGAATTACCACCTCACACGCCGTTGGAGAGGGGACCATAAGAGAATATCACCTCACGCTCATGCCGGAGAGGAGAACATCTAAAAAAGGAATTACCACCTCACACGCCGTTGGAGAGGGGACCATAAGAGAATATCACCTCACGCTCATGCCGGAGAGGGGAACATCTGAAGAAGGAATTACCACCTCACACGCCGTTGGAGAGGGGACCATAAAAGAATATCACCTCACGCTCATGCCGGAGAGGGGAACATCTGAAGAAGGAATTACCACCTCACATGCCGTTGGAGAGGGGACCATAAAAGAATATCACCTCACGCTCATGCCGGAGAGGGAAACATCTGAAGAAGGAATTACCACCTCACACGCCGTTGGAGAGGGGACCATAAGAGAACTTCTACTGAGTCTTTATCAGAAAAATCTGCTTGGAGTCGATTTAACTGGACTAGAGAAGTCCTTGAAATATGTTTGAGAATTTCAACTGCATCTTTCCTGAAAGGTAAAGGTCAGTTATATGCAATGCATGATATGGATCAAGCGATGATGTTCTCAATATGGATGCGATTTATATGATATGATGCGTACATGCATGCTGTAATGATGTATGTGATGATTCATGTATGTTTTTTTTTCTAGGAAAATAAATCCTTGACGGGTGCCGGGAAGTCACATCCTGGGCTGATGTTGAGGAAGAGATTTTGCTTCCGCTGTGGATGATTGTTGCAAGAATACCGGTAGGAGAAGATAACTCCGTTGAGGAATAAACTTGGCAAATGGAATAATTCTGCGGGAGAAAAGATATTCTAGCGATCATGCTGGGGAGTGCTACTCTGTGGGGATAGCGATGCTTTGCTGCGTTGATGAAGATAACTCCGCTGGGGATACCGTTGATGAGTTATGCTGGGAGATTTGATGAATTCCGCTGGGGATATCCTTGTTGTGCTGGGAGTGTTGATAGACTTCGCCGGGGGTAGGGAGATACTTTGCCAAGGACGCTCTTTCCGTGGCTTTTGGCTGAGGATAACCCAGTTATATCCTGTTACGGAAATAACTCTTTAAATCAAGCCGGGACGACGCGTTCGTGTTCTGCGAGGGATAAGCTTCCAGAATCTACTGGGGATAAGCTTGCTGCTTGGGGAGATATGAATTCCAACTTTCCTGGGGAAACTGGATTGGACTCTCCTGGGGGAAGTTTTAGACTGCGGGGAATGATCTTTAGACCAGGACTGCCGGGGATACTTTATGTATACTGCTGGGGAAGTTTTGAGATCGGCTGGAGGATACTCAATTCCCTTGATATTTGACAATTTTGCTTGGAGAGAGAATGTATTGTTTTATTGAACCGCTCTCTGGGGAATTAAGGTGTCTGGTCATTTTCTTTAGCTGAATCTACCTTGGTTCTTTGGAGGATAGAACAATTAGACTGCTCAGACAACTCTTTATTGCCCCTGTTTCTGAGGTGGAGAAGAAGACCTGAGAGATGCTGATAGCTTGCTGATGGACAGACCTACTTCTGGTAGGCAGGTGATAAGATGACAGGACATAGTCGTACGCTTTGATCCCTAACTTTTGCCTGGACCGCCCTTTCGGGTTTTCAGTCCACCGGGATACCCATTTTTGCCCAAGCCGCCTTTTCAGGTTTTCGACTTGCCGGGTGTACAATTTTTTTTCATTTCATCCCTTCATTTTGCCCGAACCCTTTTGGTTCGACGGGAAGCCCTTATTTTTGCCTAGGTATGTCAACCTAGCGGGTCTTTGATTGTGCGCAGTATTTTTTTCGACTATGTCCGCGCTCTTAGAATGCAGGTAGGTGCCCCTGGCTGCTTGTGTTGCCATATTACCAGAAGGTGTCTGATCGTGCAAGATTCGTTGCTGAATTGCCCCAAGTGACTCAGGCAGAGATTTGCCCCAGGCTTTTTGACCTTTTGAGAGATTCTCTGGATCTTGACTTAACTGCCCCAGATGGTAGACCATGATCATGCCGTGCCCCTTGATTGGAGATACTCTTGTTCATTAGACTTTCGTCGTGCGAACTTCTATGCTGTTCAAACAAAAAGTCATATGCAAACAAAGTTATGTTAAAAATGCAAAGCTTATGTCTGTCTTGAAGATTTTGAAAATGCATTCTTTTTTCATAAAACAAATGAATGTTTGTAAAACGTAATGTCAACTCCGTATTTACCGTAGGCCTTAAGGAGTCAGGATACCTTTCGTAACAGTATACCTTCGGACTAACCCATGCTTCAGCTAGGACTTTTAAGGGTTACAACGTGGCTTGGTTCACGGTTTAAGAAACAAAGGATAAAGGCTCAAATTATTTGTACCCACCCGCTCTTCGTGATGTTCTCCAAACCTAAACCCAGTTGATCATACGTTAGACCTTGTTTGAGTCTTTGCTCTGATGTTCCAATAATGGTTCAGATGTTGATGATTTCTTTTGAATAGGCAGTCATTTTTGCTTTGGTTGAGGGTTTGTGAGACCTCTTTCTTGATTTTGTTGTCCCTTTCTTTTTTTTTGCCTGAACTGTTTCCTTTTTGGAATCATAGTCAGCGGGATGCCCCAGTTTCATAAGTCCCCTTTGTAGGTTTAGACTTTTTGGGCTTTTCATTTATGATTTTGTTTTTGATAGTGACTGCCTGTCCTTATGATTGTTCTGAACCATCACTGTCTTTTGTTTTTGTAAAGATCTCTTCGGTGCCATTCGTTATGCACTTGGATCAACTGAGAGACTACCCTGCCCCAGGTTATGATTAAGGGTTTTAAATTTCGAAAAGAAAGACTCCTACTTCTTTGGCTCAGGGGGGTTGACGAGGGATTATCTTCCTTATTACTCCAGTGTTTAGGAATTGAAACAATGCCTGTACCTCATCAGCGGGGTCTGTTCAAAAGCATACTGTAATGATCGCGGTATCGTTTTCGTCATCCTCCCTCAAGAGGCTTAGGATTAAAGATCAAGAGTTGACATCAGAAAAAATATGAAAATAGTTTGCATATAGTGAATGCGAATATATTGATTCAAAACAGACATAAGCGATGTATTAATGAAATAACAACGTTTGACATGAAGAAATGTTTAAACAATCAAAGAAAAATGCAATTTGAACATTCGAACGAACAAAAGTTTTCTAGTTTGACTTAGTCCCTTCAGATGGGAGATTCTCAACAGAAGCATTTCATTTGGCCACCCGGCATGAACTCCAGCACCCTTCCGTCGATCAAGTCTTGGATCTTGTTCTTCAAGCTCCAACAGTCATTGGTGCCATGTCCAGGACTGTCAGAATGGTAGGCACATCTTTTATCAGGGTTATAAGTAGGAGCAGAGATGTCCGGATTCTGGGGAGGACCCTTTAAAGTAATCAGATTGACCTCCAACAAGTGTTCCAGCATTAGAGATGGTGGTATGCCGGTCTCAATGAAATGTCTTCCAGGCGTGTATCGCTTGCGTCGATTACCCCGTTGATACTGGGCTTGTGAAGTAGTAGCAATTTGGAGAGGTTCATTCTTCACCATACCAGACTTTGGTCCTCTTGGTGGCTGATCAAAGACTTGGTCCCTGACTTGGGCTGGTTGCTTCATGTCTTGATGAAGCTGACTGATCATGGCTCTCAGCTCTCCTTGCTCCTGAGCTAAACCTTGAATGAGTGCCCTTTGCCCCAGCATCTGAGTTTTCAGTGTGTCTACCTCAGCTTGTAGACGTTTCAGCTGCTCGTCCTTGTCATCTTCGGGACTCTTTCTGATCAGATTCCCCATGAGGAGGGTCCTCAGCTCTTCTTGCCCCTTGGATAGACCTAGGAAGATTTCTCTGAACTGAGACTCTTGAACCTGAAGGTCCTGGTTATCTTGTTGTGAGGCCATTGCTGAAATAAACAGCGAGGAAGGTAAGTGACCTGCAAAAGGGATACCTGTAATGCGATGATGTGTATGATATGCATGCAATGTTTTCAAGGACCTCGCAGGGTAAACAAGAAAATTGTTAGCATCGGAATTTATAGCTTGATTGAAGGAAACCCATGTTGTTGAGAATTCTTCTTCAAGGGTCAAAGGCTCACCATATCCAGTGGGTCATAGCCCCTGACAACCCCGGCTAGAGGAAAATAAATCCTCTTTGCCCCTTGCTGGGATAGTTGTTCATCATGACCTGCATCACAAGCCCTTGAGATCCTTGAAATGGGTTAGGATGTATGCAATGGTATGATGTCATGCTATGCATGGGGTGATGTAGGTAAACCCTGCTATGAGTCCCAATTAAGGACTATAAACAGACCCTGCAAGAAATTCAGTATACTTTGTTATGAGTCCTAATTAAGGACTATAAACAAAACCTGCAAGAGATCTAGTAAACCCTGTTATGAGTCCCAGTTAAGGACTATAAACAACACCTGCAAGAAATTTGGTAAACCCTGTTATGAGTCCCAGTTAAGGACTATAAACAACACCTGCAAGAAATTTGGTAAACCCTGTCATGAGTCCTATAAACAGAACCTGCAAGTGGTTAGTACACCCTGTTATAAGTCCTAATTAAGGACTATGAACAAAACCTGCAAGGCATCAAGGGTCGGATAACAAACATGCAAGTAGTCAAGTACGAAGGCACGCAAGTCACACAAAAGAGACCCTTAGGGTTTGGGCCAGCATGGGGTCTGGGTATTACCCTCTTGAAGTTGGTGGGTTCAACCTGTCCTAATCAAAGTAACCGGGTTCTAAGGTTCCCAATATCACGGGATTGCTTTCATTGTTTATCGTTTCGATTTAGCCACTGAACTGGCGACCGAAATATTCCAGGAAAGCAACCCTCAATTGGGTGTAGTATCGAGTATCAACCAACCTCGGACTGCACCAAAGTCAGTTATCTCACTACCCTAAAGAGGCCAAGATAGTTCAATTAAGGTTCCTAAGGTCTGTTGATGCTTCACGACACCACGCGGAGGCCCCGTACTCTCCTTGACTGAACTCAAGGGTTACCGGTACACACCAAAGTGCCACATCAACGTAGCAGACTGTTTCAACCGTGTCGGTATACCCCGCACAGTTCCCTCACAGCCTTGTTGCTACTTTCTAAGAAAGGTATCCCCCAGATCCGGGTGTAGGATCTATAGAACTCCCAAGCAACCCACAATTTTAAAGCACACAAGGAAAACAATTGAAAACATAGTTTATGACCTAGCCCTAAGGTACACCTCACTTTAAGTTAATGTCCCCAACAGAGTCGCCAGTTCTGTGATCGGTGGATCTGGAACTGACTGTTTAACGCTGGTTCGCGAAATGTCGCGGAAGCAAGAGTCGCCACCGTCTTTTATTTTCTCCAAATGGAAAGGACAAAAGCACAGGAAAATTCCTTAAAGAGATTGCTCTCGGTTCGGGAGGTAGATTATAGAAAGGGAAGGTGTTAGCACCCTTTCTATCCATGGTTATCCATGGGCTCTTAGATACTTGCTCATATGTTTTCAAAATTGTTTGTTTGCTTTTCAATGTGGGTTTAAAAAGTTTCTTTGAAAAATTTCAGATCGACTCGTATGTCAGAGTGTTTGAAAAGTTTGCTTTGAAAGCTTTTGAAAAGTGTCAGTGTGAAAAGTCTTTTTGAGTTTGTTTTGAGATTAGAGCAAGTATCCTTGAGAACCTACCTACCCTAAGGAATTCGTCTGTGTAAGAGTCCTTAAAAGTAGTGCCATCCCACCATTGAGAGGTAGGTAGCACCACCGTCGGAGGTGTTCGGGTCAATTCGAGGTTCGGGACATGGTGATCACCGTAGCAATAGGAAGACACCTTAGAAGCTACCCTCATGCCAGGTTCCCGGATCATGAGGACTTACTAAGACATCCTCTACTCGACGATCACCTTTCGAAAGGCAACAGTGAGGCGTACCCTAGGGGTGGTGTGTGCGAATTGTGTGTCATGTTTCAGTTATTTGTCTTGTCATGTTTGTCGTGTTCTACGCTTGATTTTAATTTGTCCATTCATTCTTGCATGCATATTTAACAGTTATAAGTTGCGAGGAAATAAAGCTAGACTATTACAAATGGCGCGGGTCCACATCGCCAAAATTAAACCGGACCCGATTTAGCGGAAAATAAATAATGCGATAAAAGTAAAGTGCGAAAAGTAAATTACATGGCTTTGGGATATTTACAAGATTATAATTAAACGACATAAGATAAATGTGCGAAATAAAGAAATTAAAACAAAATTAGGGCGTTGGACCCTTTTGCAAACAATTAAAATTAATAATGAATTACAAATTAAATGATTAAATGATTAAATGCTTTTTTTGGTATTTTTGTATTTTTAGATTTAATAGGAAAAGAAATTAATTGAAATTAAATTAAACGGCAAACCCTAATTCTAATATTTTTTAATTATTAAGAAAGAATTAAAATATGACCTAAATTAAACCTAATTCATTTGTGTACAATTTAAATAGGAAAATAAATAAATAAATAATAATTATTATTCTAAAAAAAGAGGAAAAATATTAGAGGGAAATAAAAAGAATTAACAATTAAAACCTAATTTCTACATTTTTTGGATTTTTATTTAAAAAGGAATTAAAATTAAAACCTAAATTCTATATAATTTATATTCTAATTTATTCATGGCAATAATAAAATAAAAATTGTATTTTTTGTCTTTTCTGTATTTTTAATGTTTTCATATTTTATAGAAAAAATAAATTAATCAATTAAAGCAATAAAAATAAGTAATACAATAATTAAAACAATAAAAATAAATAATCAAACCAGGGTGGGGTGTTGCCCCATTATGGAGGTGTTGGTCCAAAGATTAAGCCCAATAAGCATGGAAGTTCGTTGACTTTTTGGATTGGGTATGATGCGTTGACTGGCGTATGTGGTGCTCTTTGAATCTTAGCCATGGATCTGTACGTGTTAGACGCGTGTATGGCCTGATCTGGGTGGAACATGGTAGTCCTTAGTGCCAGCGTTGCATTGGAATCTGCATTGGAAAATAATAAGAGAAATTGCACGGACCTGGGACTTGAACCCAGGTCTTGATGGTTCTAAGCGCTATCCCTGCCCACTGAGCCGTTTATGCTTTTGATAATATAATTAGCAAATAAACAATATAATAAGAAAACCAA
Organism: Vicia faba; assembly: GCA_948472305.1. NCBI lineage: Eukaryota > Viridiplantae > Streptophyta > Magnoliopsida > Fabales > Fabaceae > Vicia > Vicia faba. The sequence goes on from OX451739.1 coordinate 1,229,125,098, forward strand.
ACATGAGTGGATTAGCGCGCGGAACATTTGAATGGACCACCCAATGGTTGCCACGAAGCCTTTCTTCTTCGTTGTTCTGCTTCCCTGAAAAAACAACAAATATTTAACGGGGGTTTTAAACCCCCTCAAAATAAGCTTAAGCCAATAATAGCGATTAGCACGCCTTGGCTCAGAAATTTGGCGCGAGCACCACATCTTCTTCGTCCAATCTCCCTGGTTCTGATCATGGTACTATTAGGTCTCAATTTTATAGGGTAAGAGAATCCCCAATTTCATAGGTCTGAAAAACCTAAGATGCTTTAATGGCTACTTCGCGTAGGGATGATGAAAATACAATTGAATGATACAGTTAGCACCAGAATCTTGCAAGGAACACAAATCAAGTCTCAAAAATTACTGAAAATGCATGAATCAATATGTAAGAGCATCAAATATTTTCGGTACAGGGTGTGCCCGTTTTACCAATTCTTGATGCTTGAATGAGTGGTTTTGATTGATACACGTTCAGAATCACACAAGGAAGCTATTGCAACAGGAATGGAGGCTTGAATCTACTTAGAACCTTGAAATCAGTTTTCAATTTTTTTGACAATTTTCAAGTTTTGGTCCTTGCTTTTGAGCGCAGCTTGCAGTCTTGTAGCATTAGGGTTATCATCTAGTACTTGTATGGAATGGTTTAGGTTAAAAAGATTCAATAAAATCCATTGCTTTGATGATTTTTGGATATTTGATTTCATGGATCTTTTTCAAATCTTTTTCTCATGTTTCTTGTACCAAATCTGATCCATTAGCACCAAAGCTTGCCTATTTGAGATATGCCCGAATTGTAGAGGTTAGAATGTGCACAAAAAGATTTTTTTAGGTTAGTTTGATATTTTTCATATATTAAAATCATTTAAATGAATATAAATTAATATTAATTCAAATAAATAATTAAAAAATATGAGAATACTTCCCTTTGGGCCTAGTGGTCGTGCATAGGCTTGGCATGAAGAAATTTGGAAGAAAAATGGGCCCATTTGCATTTTTAGGCCTTTTGCATCATTGTTGACTTTTCAAAATTCCCAAAAATTTCCCAACTTCCACAAGGCATAACTTGGTCAATTTTTAAGCTTTTCACATGTTCTTGGACATTTTGGAAAGGTCTTTGAGTCCTTTAACCAATGCCTTTGGTCCCATGTCATTTTGATTTACCAATCTCAAGTTATGGCCTTTGACTTAAAGTCACTTTTTGTTGACTTTTGAAAATGACCTATAATGTTGAAATTGATAACTTTTTGTGAGAGCATTTCTTGGACTTGGAACATGAAGATGAATTGTAGGAAATGTCTTTCTCTTCAAAATGAGCTTTGGATGGAATTTTTCTGATAATCCATGTGAAAGTTATGCCCTGGTCAATTTCAGTTGACTTTTTCAGCTGTCCAAATATAGCAACTTTTGCATCTTTGATGATTTCTGAGCCAAATTTTGAGAATCATGATCAAGCATTGATCAAATGATGTTTGTGGCTTCAAAATGATATGTTGACCAAAAATTTGAACTTTTGACTGTCAAATGACCATTTTGCCCCTACAGTTGACTGTAGTGCAATCTAGGGTTTTGACTGTGCAATTTTGAGCTGAATGCCTTGAGACTTGACATGAGGATGCTTGACCATCTTTGTAGGCATATGAGACTTGATTGGGCCTTTGAAAAGTTCATTTGCTTGACCAGAACTCAAACCCTAGTTTTGACTGTATAGGAGACAGTTGAGCTGCACAACCCTTGGGGAATTTTGTGACCTTGACTTGGCAATTTCTTTGATGAATATGGGAGGGCAAATTTTGGGGTACAACAACCGGTATAACTAGTACTATTATTTTTAATTAAACTGTTTCCCCCAAAAATCGAATATTCATCGCTTAGTTAGACAAACTGTAGCATTAGATCGTATGTGATTGATCCTCAGTCTCTGTGGGTTCGATAATCTTTTAAAACTAGAATGACTGAACTGTATACTTGCAGTTAGTATCCCGATAGACTCATAAAGTCCCGATCAAGTTTTTGGCGCTGTTGCCGGGGATCGAACCCGAGTCACCCCCGTGACAGGCGGGAATACTTACCACTATACTACAACGACAATTCTCTGGAGATCCTTCTGAGGATCCAAATGAACATCTTACCAAATTCGTTCAATTTTCTGACACAGTTATAGCGAATGGTGTTAGTAAAGATGCGATAAGATTACGTCTTTTCCCTTTCTCACTAAGAGATAGAGCTTGGGCTTGGTTGCAATCCTTGCCATCAAATTTCATCACTACGTGGGAAGGACTGAAGATCGTATTCTTAGCACGATACTTTCCCCCAAGCAAGACCGCTGCACTAAGAACCCAAATCAACGGATTTAGGCAGAAGGATACTGAATCGTTATTCGATGCATGGGAGCGCTACAAAGATATGATGCGAATGTGCCCACATCACGGATTAGAAAAATGGCTGATAATCCACACGTTTTATAATGGACTCTTGTACAACACAAGACTCTCTATAGATGTCGCCGCAGGTGGTACACTGATGGACAAGCCTTATGATGAAGCTAACCAACTCATTGAAAACATGGCTCAAAACCACTATCAGTGGGGAGGAGAAAGAACATCTGTGGAGAAAACTCAAGCCAAAGGCGGGATGTACGAGGTTAGTAGCCTAGATAAAGTTAATGATAAGGTAGATGCTCTTACCCAAAAGATAGAAAGCTTGACATTACCTCCTGTAGCTACCGTGGCTGCAGTTACCCCAAGCTGCGAAGTTTGTGGAGTTCCTGGTCATGTTGGAACCGAATGTCAAATCTTAGCAGGAATATCAGCTGATCAGGTAAATTACGCTCAAGGAAATCCTTATGCCAATACCTATAATCCTGGTTGGAAGAACCATCCTAACTTATCGTACAAGAGCAATAACGCTTTATATGCACCTGGCCAAGCACCTGCTGTACCTCCAGGGTATCAAAAACCCGCTGTTAATGTTCCTAACATTCCTAAGAAATCTGACCTTGAAATCCTAATGGAAAATTTTATTGCTAATCAAGCCCAACAAAACAAAGAATTCCTCAATCAAAACGTTCACACCGGTGAACAATTGAAGCTATTAGCAAACAAGGTAGATGCCCTAGCAACTCACAACAAAATGTTAGAAACCCAAATCTCCCAAGTAGCACAACACCAAGCTAGTTCTGCCACACCTGCTGGTACATTTCCTGGACAGCCACAACCAAATCCTAAAGGACATGCAAATGCTATCATATTACGAAGTGGGACAACCCTTGATGAACTGGTAGATCCTAGACTCCAAAACCCGACCATGTATCAAAAGCCCGAAAAAGAAATGGAGAAGTCGAAAGATCAATCTGAAAATGTAGAGGAAGACGCGAATGAGAACAGAGAGGCTTCAGAAAAACCTTATGTGCCTCCACCACCATATAAACCACCAATTCCATACCCCCAAAGACTTACAAAATCCAAGAACGAGGGACAATTCAAGAAATTTGTAGAACTTCTGAAACAATTAAACGTCATTATCCCGTTTACAGAAGCTATAACCCAAATGCCGTCATATGCTAAATTCCTAAAAGAAATATTGGCTAATAAGAAAAAAATCATTGAGAATGAAACCGTTATGCTAACTGCCGAATGTAGCGCCATAATTCAAAATAACATGCCTCCAAAGCTAAAAGATCCTGGTAGTTTCTCCATACCATGTGTAATTGGAAAATCTGTCATAGACAAAGCTCTATGCGATTTAGGAGTCAGTGTCAGTCTAATGCCCTTATCTATTTGCGAGAAGCTCAAATTAGGCGACATGAGACCTACCAAGATGTCCCTACAACTAGCCGACAGGTCAGTAAAATTTCCTGTTGGTATGCTAGAAAACATTCCTGTCCGAATAGGACAATTTTACATACCGACTGACTTCGTAATAATGGACATCAAGGAAGATTCAAACATTCCCATCATACTAGGAAGACCATTTTTAGCTACTGCAGGAGCCATCATAGACGTTAAGAAAGTAAAACTTACCTTTGAGGTAGGAGAAGAAAAAGTAGAATTCATTATTTCTCAATTCTTTAAAGCCCCTGCTATAGATGACTCATGTTGTCTCCTAGATATCATTGATGAATGTGTCAAAGAACTTGAATGCCAAGAGGACACCTATTCTGAGATGCTGAAAATTCAGACACCAACTATCCTTAAGAACGAGGACTGGAAACAAGAACACTTAGATGCCGACCTAAGCGAATGTTTAGCCTTAACACCCGATCCTGCCCCAACTAATAAGAAACCTGGTATAGAACTTAAAACATTACCTGAAGATCTTAGGTATGAATTCTTAGATAAAGAACTCGAACGACCAGTTATAGTCAATGCCAAATTAGGAGAGATCGAAATTGAAAAACTTCTTAATGTGTTAAGGAAATATCCAGCCGCATTAGGCTATAATATATCAGATCTAAAAGGAATAAGCCCTTCTCTCTGTATGCACCGCATTATGCTGGAGGAGGACTGCAAGACTTCTAGAGAACATCAAAGACGAATAAACCCTATCCTAAGTGAAGTCGTTAAGAAGGAAGTGCAAAAACTACTAGAGGCAGGCATCATATACCCAATATCAGATAGCAACTGGGTCAGTCCAGTTCACGTGGTGCCTAAGAAAGGAGGTGTTATGGTTATAACGAACATAAAAGGCGAATCGGTAGCACAACATACGCAAACAGGATGGAGAATGTGTATCGACTATAGAAAATTAAACAAAGCTACGCGCAAAGACCATTTCCCATTACCATTCATTGACCAAATGCTCGAGCGCTTAGCCAAACATTCCCATTTCTGCTATCTTGACGGATACTCAGGATTCTTTCAAATTCCCATTCATCCTGACGATCAATAGAAAACTACGTTCACATGTCCCTATGGTGCCTTTGCATACCAAAGAATGCCATTTGGACTATGTAACGCACCTGCAACCTTCCAACGATGCATGATGGCGATTTTCGCAAACTTTTTAGACGGAATTATGGAAGTATTCATGGACGATATCTCTGTCTGTGGAGAGAGTTTCGACGGATGTTTATCAAATCTTGAATTAGTACTGAAACGTTGTGTCAATGTCAACCTAGTGCTCAACAAGGAAAAATGTCACTTCATGGTGAGACAAGGAATCGTGTTGGGTCACATTGTATCAAACAGAGGGATTGAAGTCGACAAAGCAAAGATCGAAATTATCAAAAACCTTCAACCACCCAAAACAGTTAGAGAAATACGAAGTTTTCTAGGACACGCGGGTTTTTACCGACGTTTTATAAAAGATTTCTCTAAAATCACCAAGCCACTAACCGAATTATTAATGAAAGAGGCTGAGTTTATTTTCGACGATAAATGCTTGAACGCATTCGAGACACTTAAAGAGGCCTTAATCTCAACACCTATTATGCAACCTCCCGATTGGAACCTACCATTTGAAATAATATGCAATGCGAGCGATTATGTTGTAGGCGCAGTCCTAGGACAATGCAAAGAAAAAAAGCTTCACGCTATCTACTACGCAAGTAGAACGCTCGATCCCGCACAGATGAATTACGCCACTACGGAGAAGGAACTCTTAGCTGTGGTATTCGCGTTGGATAAATTTCGTTCCTACTTAGTAGGCGCTAAAATCATTATTTATACGGATCATGCTGCGATCCGATACTTACTAATCAAGAAAGACGCCAAACCACGACTACTCAGATGGATCTTACTCCTACAAGAGTTTGATCTAGAAATAAAAGACAAGAGAGGAACTGAAAACGTGGTAGCAGACCATTTTACCGAGATTAGATGGAATCCAAACCGAGAGTGTTCCCATAAACGAAGACTTCCCTTATGAACGCCTTGTTGCCAAGCTAGAGATAAACCCTACCGACAGTTTAGATCAACATAATGAACCTTTAACAACTGCGGTGGTAAAAGCCATTTGTACTAACAACACACTGCCATGGTACGCTGACTTCGTCAACTATTTAGCTGCCGGTGTTTTACCACCCGATTTAATGTACCAACAACGGAAGAAATTTTTCCATGATCTTAAACACTACTTTTGGGATGAACCATTACTCTTTAAAAGAGGCGCTGATGGTATCTACCATCGTTGCGTCCCTAACGATGAAATAGACGACGTCATTTCCCATTGCCATTCCGCCCCTTATGGTGGACACGCTAGTACGTCGAAAACCTGTGCAAAAATACTTCAAGTTGGCTTCTTTTGGCCTACCTTATGGAAAGACGTCCACGTAGAAATTATGAACTGCGATAGATGTCAACGCACGGGAAATATATCTAGATGCGACGAAATTCCAGAAAAAGGAATCCTCGAAGTAGAGATTTTCGATGTATGGGGAATTGATTTCATGGGACCCTTCCCCGCATCTTTTGGAAATAAGTATATTTTGGTAGCCGTCGACTACGTATCAAAATGGATTGAAGCCATCGCCGCACCCACAAATGATACACGTGTGGTACTAAAACTATTCAAGAATATTATCTTCGCACGATTTGGTGTACCTAGACTAGTGATCAGTGATGGTGGCTCCCATTTTATCTCTAGAATCTTCGAAAAGTTACTTTCCAAATATGGCGTTAAACATCGCATAGCCACACCATACCATCCTCAAACGAGCGGACAAGTGGAAGTGTCAAATAGGGAGATAAAACAAATCCTTGAGAAAACCGTAACCTCATCCAGAAAAGACTGGTCCTCCAAGCTAAACGATGCTCTTTGGGCATATCGGGCAGCTTTTAAAACCCCTATCGGAACAACGCCGTTTAAGTTAGTTTATGGAAAATCTTGCCATATGCCAGTAGAATTAGAACATAAAGCTTATTGGGCCATAAAAACCCTTAACTTAAATTACAAGATTGCGGGCGAGAAACGAGTGTTAGATATCCATGAGTTAGAAGAATTGCGTTTAGACGCTTATGAAAATGCTAAAATCTATAAAGAACGAACAAAAAAATGGCACGATAAGCGTATCTCGCGGAAAGACTTTAAGGAAGGAGACATCGTACTCCTATTCAACTCTAGACTGAAACTTTTCCCGGGAAAATTACGTTCCAGATGGTCCGGACCGTTCGAAATTAACAAAGTTTTCCCAAGTGGTGCGATAGAAGTTAAAGGCAGTTCTATCGAACCATTCATAGTTAATGGCCAGCGCCTAAAGCACTACTTTAACGTCGGAAATATCGACTATTCGGCTTATCTTCAGTTAAGTGAGCCTCCTACCCCAAATACCTAACTGAATAGGTATTAACTGTCGAGCCGGCGACATAAAATAAAGGCGCTTCGTGGGAGGCAACCCATGTTTTACTTTAATTATTTTTTCTGCTTTAACATGCTTTTCTTTTTCTTTTCTTTTTCTTAATCTTTAAAACATTTTCATGATTGCATCTCTTACTCCTTTCCATTTTTCTTCTGTTTTTATTTTTCCCTTTAATCTTTCTTTTTCTTTTTAATTTAACTTTGGCAATTTCTTAACCCGAAAATACTTACTTAATTTCTCTTTTTTTCAAACATTTATTAAATATTTTCAGGGGGGGGTAATTCTTTTGCTTTCATATTTAGCGCTATGGATTGTGTAAACTTCATGAATGTCAAATTGAGAAGCAGACACCAAAGAAGACGATTTGTGGACCTGGCTGAACGGGAGATGTGCCCTACTATCTACGCAGATGATTATGTTATGACCGCCCTTGGCATTCGTGAGAGTGTCATGTACTTGCTGCATCGGATTGGCTAGGACACTGCTCCTATCCGAAGACGGTTCTGTACCTACAAGAAGCTGACCCTTGAGTTCCTAAGCACCCTGAGCTTCATTCCAAATCATGGGATAGGATTCAACCGTGGGTTGATCACATTCAGGATGTTTAACATGGATTACACTTATAACCTCTGGGAGTTTAGCCAGCTGCTTGGGTTCCCTTTTGGTCCTGATGTTATCACTATGACCCAGGAGAACCTCTTGCCTGAATTTGATCTTGATTATTTCTGGGGAAGCATCGCTGGTAATAACCATCCTGGGCCGTCTGATCTTTACTCTGAATGCATCCATAACCCGACTATCAGGTATTTTCATAAGATCATCGCCCACACCATCTTTGGTAAACAGCAGAATGTCACATCTGTATCCCGCGATGAGCTATTTATTATGTATTGTGCATCCCAGAGTCGTCCGGTGAACGGTGCAGCTTATATGCTCGCTAATATGGAGCGTATCATCCAGACTCCAAATGCACCGATCTTGTTGGGTGGGTTAGTTACCATGCTATCAAATGCAATTGGACTCCGTCGGCCTATGCTCGGATCATCTCTGCTTTATGGAATGAAGTCGATGGACATTGCCTTCTGTTTCAACACTAGCATGATCGGGAACCTTGGACCACATCAATTTGACCTGTTGGTTAATCATCAGATCGTCCACCAGTTTAAGCTTCCGGACCCTATCACCAGTGTGCACAACAGAGATAACTGGCTTTTTGACCTTCACCATCCTGCTACACCGCCCTCCTCACCATCTACTGTTGACATTTACGAGGTCCCAAACACTACTAATGCTGATGAAGATCCTACCACACTGCCAGGATACCATGAGTTCCCTGATCCTTGGGAACAGCAGGCTACTTCCGCTGAGACCGCGACCCAGGCTCCTGAGATTACACCACCTCCACCTATTGTTACCCTGCACTCCTTGCATGAAGCAATTACTGACATGCGGGGCGAGCTGACATCTCTCCGGGTGGACTTCATAACCTTCATGGATTTGGTGACCGATCAGCTGGACTACATGCATCAGCATATGTTTCCGCCTCCCCGTGGCTAGAGTTGCCATTGTTATCCTATTCTTTTCTCTCGCATTTGTACATACAGTGGGGACACTGTTTAGTTTTAGTGTGGGAGGGATTTCAGTTATTATTTCAGCATTATCATTTTTTATTCCTAGTTATTTTGAAACATATTCTTATGACTTTATTCAATTATTTAAAGTACCAAGTTTATTTTAATTTTCATTTCTTTTCATTTCCAGCTTACTGTTTATTCCTTTTATTTACGGTCTATGTTTATACGCAATATTTCTATTTCGTTATGTACTGGTAACAAATACTACAAACTTTAATTATTAGATCACCTTTATATTTAAAACTCTTATTAATTAAAATATTTCAAAAATTGAAAAAAAAATATACTTCAAACCTTATTACCAAGAAAATAATAAAATATAAAAATATAAACACCCCAACGGTCCTGTAACGGTCGTCTCATTAATGACGCTGAACGCGTTACGACCGTCACACCCTTGTGACGAGCGTAACACGCCTTTTTGCCTCATGACGACCGTCACACCCTCGTGACGTCTGTCACGCATACAGTGTATCAGAATGGCTATTACAGAACCGTTCCAGCTTTCAACCATCCCCTTCATAAACCCATTTCCTCCATTGTTACCACATCACACGAAAAACTACCCACTCACTCCATTTTTCTTCTAACGTCTAAACTTCCAACACCAAATTACCGTCCACACAGTACCCCAATTTCATATTCCAAAATCCAATTCTACCTACACCATGGCAAACAACCCACAAGCCCCCGCCCTCACTTTCCGAATCGGCGAACAAGGAGAAAATCAACGAGCAAAGTTTCAGAAATTTCAACGTCGATGTCTCCAACCCACAAGGTACGTTGACATCGACTGCCTGAGAAGTTTGGTACTACTCGACAGTGTCCGCCAATTATTGCAAGGTGTGGATTTGTGGAACTTGTGTCGCGAACTAAGACCAATCTACGAAACTCTTACTCTTGAGTTCTTGAGTTCATTTGTTTACCTCACTCCGCCAGGTGCCACGAACCAACTTTCAGGCCTGGCCAAATTCCGCATGTTTGGCATTGAGCACGAGTTACCTCAATCCGACATCACGCGACTTTTGGGCTTTTGTTCGGACGAAGGTGTTCATCTCCGGGTGCCGGATAATTTTGGTGAGGAAGCTTTCAACTTATGGCACAGTTTGACGAATATTCGTGCCGGATCCTACGACCACCTGAATGCCACCCACATTCACAATCCGACCATCCGCTACTTCCATCGCATCCTTAGCAACACAATCTTCGCCCGCGACAGCAACCATAAGCTCAACTCCAAGGAGCTCTTCTTTTTACATTGCGCGTTCACTGGGCAAAAGATCAATGCCGCCCCGTTCCTTCTTGATCACATCCATTCTATTTGTGCTAGAGGTGGAAAACCATTTTATTTCGGAGGGCTGGTTACTTCACTTGCCATTGGTCTGAACTACGGTGCTGCTCTTGCAACCTTGCCTTCTATGGCACCGGCTTTGCTAACCTTGGATCACTGCAAAGCCGCACACCTCATCTACGAGCGGGAAGACGGCAGATTCCACCCTATAATCAGGAACACTGTCTATCTAAATATCATTTTGCCGAACAGGGACCAAATCGATCCAAGAAACCGAGCAAACTGGTTGTTCGATCCTGAAATTCCTGCAGAGCGTGCACCTGCCCATGAAGACCAACCTGCAGCCGCCGCAGACGAAATACAAGAAGAGTTGGATAGTGCTCCTCCAGTCCATGACATTCCAGGATCCTCATCTGCACCTCCTCCTATTAATCTTGAAGACATCCTCCGCGCCCTCCATATGCAAAACCAAATGAATGCGGCACTTGAAAGGAGGCAAGCCGAGAAATTTGAGTCTCTGTGCGCCCAAAACGCTCAGATCTTGACTGGGCAGCGCAACATGAATGAGAGGTTAGATGAGGCCCTGTCAGAGCTTAACGCCTTGAGGATGGACGTGAGCACCCTTGGCTTCCAAGACACCGACACTGAAGCCACTCCTACCAGACACTCTCGCACCAGGAGTAGAGGACGTGGTCACCAGTAGTCTTTCTTTAATTTCTATGTAATTTATTATTTTTCTGTTTCATTTCTTTTCCGTTTGTTTTGTAATTGTACTTCCCCGCCTATATACCGTAACATTGAGGACAATGTCGGATTTTGTGTGGGAGAGGTACCTTTCAATCTTTTATAAACTAGTAAATTCTTACGATATGTCTCGATTCAAATTCTTCGCTTTATTTTGCCATACCGAAAATTTTTTTATTTTCGCATTGGCCCGACATACCTATTTTAACGAAATCCCAGTTGAGGAAGCCGAAAACAACATAACAAGATCGATACGGTTCTGACACCGTAGACTTCCTACTTACGCGATCTGTTTCAATAACCATTATACCGATATCTGGAGTTTCAAGTTCTAGAAGTAACCCCTAATAGTTTATACTAGCAGTCAGCACCGTCTTGACATAAACCACGTGGAGAATCGATGAATATAAGTGTTTGATGCCTGATTCTAAAAATATCCTTCCTATCTCGATGCTAAAAGAAAAGAAAATTTGTGTACCAAAATAGACGGGCACATATAAGAGCTGAGCAAATAATGAAGGAATCCAGTGTTGGTTGGTTCAGAGGTATCTGGTTCTGAACTCGGTAGGGCGTGCTACGGCCCGATCCCCCACAACCTCCAATTTGGATAACAAATGTAGGGTTGCCACATTCATGTACCAGACCCCGTGCTAAAAGGATCAAAGTCACTAACCGGTTACTCCACTACGTGCGTGCTAAGACAAAGGGCTTAATGTGATTGCGCTAGAACGAAACCGGGTGAAATAGATACGAGGAACTCCGGTCAGAATTATAACTGAACTGTTGGATAGCTCGTTTGAAATGGAAGCCTACGACTAAGCTTATTGCTTGTGTCATTAGCGTATCTTTAGTGTTTTACTCAAGTATTGGCCGAACCGACGAGGATTTCCCGAAACTACTTTAAAAATCCAAGGTATGTCATGCTTATGCGCTTGACAAAACTTGCCCGACCTTTCGAATGACTATTTGCTTGAGGACAAGCAAAGGTTTAAGTATGAGGGAATTTGATAACGAGAAAACATATCATATAATTACCATGCTTTTTATCGATTTTATATTTCATTAAGTCGTCTAACCCCCGATTATTCCGAGATTATTTGTCTTTTTACAGGTATAACATTTGTCGACTCAAACCGATGGAAAAGGACAACATGAAGAAGGCTAGACAATAAACAAAGAGAAAAAGAATAAAAAAATACAAAGTTTGAGTTTTTGGAACAGTGACGGTCGTCACACCCTTGTGACGGGCGTAACGCCCCCAAACTTGGAGAAACGCTCGTCACACATCACTGACGAGCGTAATGCGCTACTTCAGCGCGTTACGACCGTCACCCACCTGTGACGATCGTCACGCGCGTGAAGGTGGACGTTATACATGGATAGAGACGTGGGCATTGAAGGGCAGACTCGTTCTCCTATCTTCCTGCTGAGTCTCCTATTTTCCCGCCACCCACTATTAGTGCTCCCTATATTTTCTCTATTGAAGACTTCTTCAAGATTTCTTAACTGCTGTTTTTCCTATGCTATATATATGTCTGCCAGTGCAAAGTACCAGGGGTCGAAGAATTTTCCTCAGAACAAATATTATTATTCTTTTGCAATTATTTTCCATTTCCTTGTTTTGGAATATTGTTTTCACGTTCCTGTAATTTTCATTCCGAGTTTTAGTTTTTAGTTTTAAGTGTTAATTCTTCCTTCAAGAATTAACACGAATTATTTACTGCAATTAAGCTCAAGGATTATTGTAATACTTCAAGATTACCATAGCAACTTTGATTCCATGTTTTTATTGCAATTAATATTTATTCAGTTTTTATATTATGGCAATTGTTGTTATGAATTATATTTTGAATTGTATCGCTTTCAAGTTAATTATGTCCGGCTAAATTATTAATACTGGTATGTGACCCGTAAGAACTACAGGAATTCAGTGATACCTTGGCCAAAAATATTTATAAAACAATTTCTGGTTTCCAATTTCCAAGATTAATTTAACTAACCTTGTCACAAGAGTGAGAGGTTAATTAACACGATTTTGCCACGAGAGTGGGAAATTAATTAAGGCAAGAACCTGCATGCGAGAGCTGGGATTCAACCCAGATAGTGGTAACGAAACATTAATTTTTAAATACACGAGAGTGTTTTAATAAATTAATTAAATTCAAATTGTTTTCAAAAAGTGTTATTAAATTTAAAGTGCATCCACTAGGCTTAGTAGCATAACTTATTTCATGAACACGAGAGTGTGTGTCTCAGGTTTTTAAACAATTAGCTTTTACCGAAATACTTTATAGGCCAAGCGATTCACCGAATTCCTGAAGTCCGATTATCACATACCGGTATAACTAGTACTATTATTTTTAATTAAACTGTTTCCCCCAAAAATCGAATATTCATCGCTTAGTTAGACAAACTGTAGCATTAGATCGTATGTGATTGATCCTCATTCTCTGTGGGTTCGATAATCTTTTAAAACTAGAACGACTGAACTGTATACTTGCAGTTAGTATCCCGACAGACTCATAAAGTCCCGATCAACTGTTTTGTTAGAAAACAACAACACACTCTTGTTCATTTCTTGTAAAAGATTTCCTTGAGATAAACCAGTTTGTGGTTATACTCAAGAAGACTTTAACAGTTGTTAAAGTAGCTGTTGTAATTCTTTGAGAATAGTGGATTAAGACCTCGTTGGAGAGAGGTGAAATCACCTTGACGGGTGGACTGGAGTAGTTTGAGATCAAACGAACCAGGATAAAAATACTGTGTCTTAAAGTTGTTTATTATTTAATCCAAGTTTTTCAATTCAGCCCCCCCCCCCCTTCTTGTGTTTTTCACATCTTCAATTGGCATCAGAGCGCCTGGTTCTGAGCTTATAACACTTAACTGTGTCAGTACAAGATCCAGCGTCAGAAAAACACAATGGCAGGACCAAGTCAAAACATCAGCAATGACAACAATGAAGAAAGGGATAGATTCAATGGCAAACCTCCAGTGTTTGATGGAGAGAACTTTGACTACTGGAAAGACAGAATTGAGAGTTTCTTTCTGGCCCATGATGCTGATCTGTGGGACATGGTGACTGATGGATACACGCACCCAGTGGATGGACGTGGTCAGAAGATTGACAGGAAAATGATGTCTGATCAGCAAAAGCGTGAGTTCAGAAATCATCACAAGGCCAGAACAATTCTTCTCAGCGCTATCTCTTATTCAGAATATGAGAAGATATCAAACAGAGAAACTTCCAAGAATATGTTTGACTCTCTGAGAATGATGCATGAAGGCAACATTCAAGTCAAAGAAACCAAAGCCCTTGCACTCATTCATAAGTATGAGGCATTCAAGATGGAAGAGAGTGAATCAATAGAAACTATGTTTTCAAGATCCAAATTCTTGTTGCTGGTCTAAAAGTTCTTGACAAAGGGTATTCCACTACTGATCACGTTAAGAAGATCATCAGAAGCTTGCCAAAACAATGGAGTCCAATGGTCACAGCGCTTAAGCTAGCCAAGGATCTCAACAAAATCTCTCTGGAGGAACTTGTCAGCTCCCTCAGAAGTCACGAGATAGAGCTAGAAGCAGATGAACCGTAAAAGCAAGGTAAGCCATTAGCTTTAAAATCTAACAGAAAATATGACTCCAAAGTTTTGCAGGCTGTGGAAGAAACCTCTGATGGGTCCTCATCAGAAGAAGATGAATTGTCTCTCCTCTCCAGAAGGGTGAACCAATTGTGGAAGCAGAGGCAAAGGAAGTTCAGGAATCCCAGAAGATCAGAAAATCGGAATGAATCTTCCTCCAGATACAGAAGGTCAGAATCCTCCTCTGGACACAGAAGATCTGAAGGTTCTTTAGGAAACAGAAAGCCAAACAACAAAGACATCATCTGCTATGAATGTAACGAGCAAGGGAACTACAAAAGTGATTGCCTAAAGCTTCAGAAGGAGAAGCCCAAAAATAAGTTTGGCAGGGAAAAGAAGAAAAGTCTCATGGCTACATGGGATGATTCTGACACATCTGAAGCTGACTCAAAATCAGATGATGAAAGAGCAAACATAGCTCTCATGGCAAACATAACAGAAGACAATGAAGCTTCTGAGTCAGACTCTGAATTAGATACAGAAGAGGTATTCCCTGACTTTACTATAAACTTTACTAAGGCTGAACTAGCTGAAAGCCTTAATGAAATTCTGGAAAGATATCATCAGATCAGAGTCAAATTCAGAAACCTGAAAAGGAATCTTGCTTCTGACTCTGATAAGACTGAGAGTCTCAAATTGGAGAATTCTGAGTTAAAAGATAAAATTTCAAAATTAGAAAACCAATTGCAAAACTCTCAGAAGGAAACAATCCCTGAAACTCCCAGCAATGCTGATGAGATCATCAAGGAGTATGATCACAGCTTTCAGAAGTTTCTAGCTAAAAACATATACAGAAGCAAAATGGCTTCAATGATCTATGGAGTTAGCAGAAATGGAAGAAAAGGGATAGGATATCAAGGTAAGGTACCTACACCAAAAAATGCCATGGATTTAGTTATAAAACGTACTCCACTTGATTCACACTTTATATATGGGCACACACATGACATAAAATATACAAGTAGTGATTACTCTGTCAAACCAAAATTCAACCAGAGTTTTGGTAAAACTAACAAATCAGGACCCAAGAAAATGTGGGTACCTAAGGATAAAATAATACATGTGGAAGATATCTTTAGCAGCAAAGCAAAAACACCAATTATGGTACCTGGACTATGGCTGCTCACGACACATGACGGGAAGAAGGCATATGTTCCAAAGCCTGGAACTTAAGCCTGGAGGCCACGTAGGCTTTGGAGGCAATCAGAGAGGAAAGATCATTGGCTCTAGAACAGTAGGTAATGGAAACCTTCCCTCTATAAGTAATGTTTTATTAGTTGATGGATTAATGCATAACCTGTTATCCATAAGTCAATTAAGTGATAACGGTTATGATATAATCTTCAATCAAAATTCATGCAAAGATGTTAGTCAGAAAGATGGGACTATCTTATTTAATGGAAAGAGGAAAAACAACATCTATAAAATCAAACTTTCTGAACTGAAAAGTTAGAACATAAAGTGTCTTCTGTCTGTTAATAACAAGCAATGGATCTGGCACAGAAGATTGGGACATGTTAGTATGAGAAGAATATCTCAGATTAACAAACTCAATCTGGTCAGAGGACTTCCTAACCTGAAGTTCAATTCAGATGCTTTGTGTGAAGCATGTCAGAAAGGCAAGTTTGCAAAACCAACTTTCAAATCCAAAAACGTTGTTTCCACCTCCAAGCCATTAGAACTTCTGCACATTGACTTATTTGGACCAGTTAAAACTGCTTTAGTCAGTGGCAAGAAGTATGGGTTAGTAATCGTAGATGACTATAGCAGATGGACATTGTTGTACCCCAAAATTTTCCCTCCCATTTCCCCAACATTTTCTCATCCCAAGACCCTTGAAGATCAAGATCCAGTTAGGGTTGCCTCTGCTCAAGACTTCTCCTTGAACTGTGGACTCAAATTAGGGTTTGTGTTTGCCCAAGGATGTTTTGACCTAAAATGCCTAAGATGACTTTCATGCTTCATGTTGAACTCCCAAGTTTACCCATGCCAAGTTTCAAGTCTTGATTCCAAGTTTTGCCCAGTCAATTGGGCAGTTGACCTAGAAATCAACTGTATTGAGGAAAAAGTCAACTGTGGCCAATTGACAGTCAACTCTCATGAAATTTGATCCACATCAACATTATGAACTCATATGGACCATTTGATCAAGTTTGGATCACAATTCCACAAGAAATTTGATCAGATCACCAAAAGGGCAAAATGGTCATTTTTAGGGTTTTGACTGCACAAAGGCAATTTTTGATTGTTTGACCTAGCCAAGGGCAATCCAAGCTCACATATGTACTCAAGGACTCAATGAAATGGTCTTGACACATTCATCAAGCTCAAAAGATCCCAAGTACACAAGGTTGACAGTTGAATTTCCCAATCAATTGATCAATTTTGACTGTACACTGAAAAGTCAAACTTTGACTTTTTGGTCAAGATCAAGGGTCAAGATTCATTTTTCATCAAAACATGCCAAATCATGAAACTTGTTCACCAAGAAATCACAAAATGCAAATTAGGGTTAGAAAATGGAATTTTTCATAACTTAGAATTTTTCTAAGTTATGAAAAACCCTAATTTTTTCCCAACTTTGCCCCACCTTTTCACCAAGATCCATTTGGATTCAAACAAAAGTCAAAACATGAAAGTTGTAGCTTGTTACATAATCTACAACTTTGATTCACAAAGTTTTCTCATTTGAAGCTTGTATCTCAAGTTACAATTTTTTGAATAAGGGCACTAAACCATTTTTAACTTAGTGAAATTTTAACCTATTTTGACAAGGTTTTCTACCCCACTTCAAGGCCATTTTCCATACCCTTCCACTTGGAATTTCAACTTGCATTTCAAAGATGGATTATAGTACACATTCCAAGCTTTCCAAAATGTCCAAGAACTTCTCAAACAACCTCATAACTTGAGAGATTCGAATTTCACAATATAGCAAAAACTCACCTTTGAATTGGCCATTTTCCATGTTCATAGTTTGTGTAAACTTCTCTAAATCAGAATGCCCTTGATTACAGGTCCTTGAACCATTCCATACTCAATAATTTAATGCATATTCAATGTGTTAAAGTGTTGTTCTTTGAGTGCAAGCATTGTATGCAAGATTAATCCTAAACTAGATAAAGTGAACTTTCCATTTTTGAAAAGATTAGCTTTATGTCCAATTGCAAATCAAGAAGGTACATAGCAAATCTGCTTGGCACAAGATTATGGGCATAACACACTGATCAAGAGAAGCTTATGCAGCACATTAGGGGGTCCTCTACTGACCTAGAAAGCCAAGTTGCATTTGTTTGCTTCAAGTTCAAGAAAAGTGCATAACTTGTACCAACTTCAATCTCAGCTCACCAACACAAGAAAGAAGTTATCAAACACATTACACATATCATACCTAAGCTTCTGCACGAGCCATTGACCTCCCAAACATCCTCAAACCAAAAAACACCATCAAACTGCAAAAACAGAGTTGCCTCTGCAGTTTGATTGCTAACTCCTATTTCCCTCAAGTTCTTGTGCCAAAACCAGTTCACACACATTCCCTAGTACTTATGCAAGCTAACCATGACCTGAAACCTGACCTGTAACACCTCCAAGCCACTTCACCATTTTTAATTTTCTGTTTTGCAGTTGGAGTTCACTAGCTCGATTCAGGGAGTTTCAAGACAAAGTAGGACTTGGAAAAGCATCCTTACACTTCAAGGAAGCTATACAAGTCATCATTTCACTCTGAAACATCCTCCATTGCAAAGCTCGATTCCAACTGAACAGGTAGGTTCATGGGGTCGTATCTCTCTTATTAGACATTGTTAGCTTTAGGTTTGTGAAGAAAACATGTCACAATCATAGCCCTGAACATGCTCATATGATTAGATTTCATTTATATTTCGTGTGCTTAGAGAATTTTATGTCTGAACATTGATGAAAAGTTAGGTCAGAAATTGGGGGAGGAGAAATTCTCCCTCATCTTAGAGAGTTAGGTCAAGTTCTTTACATGGTTGAAACCGTCTCTTAATGCTTTACACTTTTCATGTTATGAGTTTTGCTTGAAAGTCCAGGAATCCAGAGATAAAAAACGCGTGTTTGCTTGAAGGATATTGTTCAGAGGTTGAAGAAGACAGGTCTTCTGGGCTGGGCCTGGAATTTTTTCTTATTTGCACCATATAATTGCTCCTGAACCCCCTGAGCCCATTTGCTTATTTATTTGACTTTTTTTTGACTTTTTCTTTTTTGATTGACTTTGTTTATTTTTTCTCATGATATAAAAAACATAAAAATATTTTTTCCATCTTTTTTTGAATTTATGGCATATTTATTTGATTTATTTCTTTTGTTTGTATATAAATATTATATATATACTATTATTAGAATAAATAGAAAAATAGTGTAAATATTTTTTTTATTTTCATTTTTATTATTTTACCTTCTGAAAATGCTTTATATAAAAAATAATTTTTTTTACAAATATTAAATATTATTATTATTTATATATATATATATATATATATAATACATATTTAAAATAATACATATATATATATATATATATATATATATATATATATATATATATATATATATATATATATATATATATATATATATATATATATATATATATATATATATATATATATATATTCATTAATATATTTAGGGTAAATACAAATATATACACTTTTGTTTTTGTTCTTATTAATATTTAATATAAGAATACATATTTGACAAATACCTGCTTTTATTTTATTTTATTTTTGTATATATAAATAAATATTTGTGCATAATAAATAAAATAACATGTTTCATTTAGTAGAATTAGGGTTTCCCCCTTTAATGTGAAAAACCCCAAAAAAATAATATATTTTTATTTTCTTTTCTCTTTTACATAAATAATATTTTTTCATACATATACAAAACATTTCTTTTGCATCTTGCATTCTTATTTAATTTTTGTACATTGATTAAATTGCAAATATTCAAAATTGATGTAATAATTTTAGGTTTAAATTACTTGTCAATATCCCCATTTGAACATTTGTACCCCCCTTCCCATATTTGGTTTTGTAATAGCTTAGTAAATTTATTTTTGCACTTTATACGCTTTCTAATAATAACATGTTAGAATTAGGGTTTGTATGCGAAAAAACGATAAAAAAATAGTTATGACCTAATCTCAAGATAAACAAACATGAAAATGGACACACAAATCACATTTGCACCCCCTAGGGTATTCCACTTGTTGCCTTTCAAAATTAGGCCATGTTGCATGTTGAGTCTCTTTGGGCAAAACAAACAAATTGAATGATCATAGTCCCTCGATAACATTTTCAAAATACTTCCAAAACAAATGATCAAGTCCCTTAAAGAAAATGCCCAAAGATACTTGGCACCATTGCAATTATGGTCTAAACGATGACCCGCGCCTGTCCCTTTCACATCCTAACACAAGGTTGCCCACCAAATACAATGGTGGAACAAACTTGTTAAAAGGGTTAAAACATAGCAATAATCTTTGAGAAATTTAGGAGTAGATAACCTCTTAGTTACTTGAATCAAACTTGCAAAATAAAACACTTGCCTATTTCAAAAACCACACATCACTACACTTTCAAAACAACTTTCAAAAACAAATGAAAACCTTTTCAAAAGACATACATCTTTGTATACATCCCCACATGGATCATTACAAAGGTTGCCACCACATTGGCCTCTTTTCAAAACATTTTCAAACCCACACACTCAAGCACCATTTAAAACAATTGAAAACACAAGGCAAGTGATCTAAGCAAGTAACTAAGAGCCCATGGATAACCATGGATAGAAAGGGTGCTAATACCTTCCCTTTCTATAATCTACTCCCCGAACCCAAGAAAACATCTCAAAAGGTTTTTGCTGTGCTTTTTAACCTTTCCTTAGGATAAAATAAAAAGTCGGTGGCGACTCTTGCTCAACCGAAACATTTGCGAAAACAAACGCAAAACACTAGTCAGTTCTCCCACCGTATCACAGAACTGGCGACTCTGCTGGGGACGACTTTAAAAGTGGAGTAACCTTAGGGCTTAGATCACCTTTGTTTTCAATTGTTTGCTTTGTTTGCTTTTATATTTGTGGGCTTTGCATCGGAGTTTCATAGATCCTAACCCGGATCTGGGATATACCCTTTTTTTAGGTAGCATAATCTGTGAGGGACCTATCCGGCGTAGACCGACATGGGTGAAGCAGTGGCTACGTTGGTGTGGCATCTTAGTCTGTACCTATATCCCTTGTGTTGCAACGGGGAGAATATAGGTCTTCTAAGGGGTCATTAAACACCAACCAACCTTAGAACCCTAAATTGACCAACTTGGCTATTAGGACAGTAGCAGTATGTTACACTCATTGAGGCTAAACTCTCGAGATGGTTCTGGCCGCGAGAAAAGATTGCGATGCTGGAGTTATGACCGATTGAGGGTAGCCAATGATTTGAGATCCTCTAGAACCCGGTTACTTTTGATAGGACAGGTTTTAACCAACAAAACCAAAAGAGGGTAATACCTGAAACTCATGCTGGCCTAAAACCTAAGGGTGTCTTGTGTGACTTGTGTGCCTTATTTACCTATGTGAATACTTGTGGTGTGCTTCATCATAGCATCATGCCATCATACCATTGCATGCATCCTGTATAAAGGGCTAACCCATTTCAAAGACAAAAGAGTTTCATCTTTGCTCTGTTTTGTAGGACATCATGATGCCCATGCGTAGGAATACTGTCCGGCTCAACTTTGTTCAACCACCAGTGTTACTCAAGGATTTGGTTGGAAGGATTCCAAACACTTCTTCCTTCATCAACAGACATGGTTCTCTCCTTGGCTTGGTCACTGCAAAATGGGACCAACAACTGATAAGTGTTCTGACCCAATTTTATGACCCTCTGTATCATTGTTTCACTTTTCAAGACTTCTAGCTGGTCCCTACCCTGGAAGAATTTTCTTATTTGCTTGGGATCCCTGTCTTGGAACAAACTCCATTCACTGGTTTGGAAAAGACTCCTAGGCCTGAAGAGATTGCTGCACTTCTCCCCTTGACCAAAGAAGAGGTATTGTCCAACTGGGAAACTAGAAATGGGATCAAGGGCTTTTTGGTCAAATTTCTGGTTGGCAAGGCTAATGATTTCTGGAATGACTTGGACTTCAAGGCGTACGAGGATATTCTGGCTCTTTTGATCTATGGTCTGGTATTGTTTCCCAATCCTGACACCTTTATCAGTATCCATGTCATAAGGATCTTCATGTCTCGGAATCCTGTACCCACTCTTTTGGGTGATATTCTACAACAACTCTATGCTCGTACTGCTCGAAAACGGGGAACTCCGTGGTGTTGTGCTCCTTTGCTAGTAAGGTGGTTTATTTCGCACCTTCCTAAGTTCGTGCTGAAGAATGAAGAAGGAAAAGGTTGGGCTCGGAGGTTAATGTCTCTCACTGATAATGACATCACCTGGACTCTCAGAGGTTTGGATGAGGTAGCTGTTATTGACCGTTGCGGAGAATACCCTAATGTTCCGTTGATTGGTATCCAAGGAGGAATCTCTTACAATCCGTGTTTAGCTCTCCGTCAGTTTGGAAGAGCCAGAGGAGATGGGCCTCATGAAATGCTGGTTCCTCACTTCCATTTTGAGTTTCAGGCAGACAGTGACAAACTACGCCAGGGATTCATTAGAGCTTGGGACAGAATCCACAAAGCCAACCCACATGAGTTGGGACCAAAGACTTCTCTGCCATTGAAGCCCTATTGCAAATGGGTCCGCATCCGTGCTCAAAGGTTAGGTATGCCCTACGAAGCTGTTAGACCTCTCATTCTTGAGCCTCCTGTTGAAGATGGGGTTCCTCCAACTGTCCTCCCTCCCCAGATACCTACTGATTTTGACACCATGAAGAGATCTTGGGCGCAGCTAAAGGAAGAACGGGATTTCTATCGGGAGAAGTTCAACGAGCAGGAACGGAAGATCCAAAGGCTGACTAAGCAATTGGAGGAAGAACGGGTCCTGAACAACTACATCAGCACTGAAAAGAGGAGGCCATGGGAGCATTGATGAGCTTTGGATGTTTCCTTTTACAGTTTTATTTCCTTTCCAGTATTTTTCATTCCTGTAATGCCTAAGGGCAAGTTGTTGAACAATTGAAATTTTAATCTAATGAAGTGTGTTTCCCTTTTTGTCTACAAAGTTGAATCTTGTTTGTCTTTGAAAACATAAAGCATACACATTCCATTGCACCATATGCATAACAGGTACCCTATTTCACAGGTTGCTTAATCTCCTTCGATGTTTATTTTTGAACAGTCATCATGAATCCCGACTCCTCCAGTGAGCAAGCAATCAAGGCCCTTTAGGCCCAAAATGCACAGTTTCAAGAGATGGTCCTAAGCCTAGCCCAAGGTCAGCAAGAGTTGAAGACTCTACTCCTGAAGAAGAAGAAGAAAAAGAGGACTGCGTTGTTCAACACCGGACGCAGATTTGGGAACACACTCCATAATGAAGCTGATCCAACTACTTCTTCTGCTGAGAAGAACAGTCCCCAAGGGGGAGGAGCTCCTAGTCCCGCAGTCTCCGACAACGAGAAGGACTATAACGACGAACAATACCCACCTGCTGCTGACAGATATAAGCAATTGGAGGACCGCTTAAGCGCCATGGAAATTCAGAATGTGCCGGGGCTGGATTTCGGAGATTTGGGGTTATCTTCTGGGGTAGTAATTCCACACAAGTTTAAGGCGCCTGCCTTCGCAAAGTATGATGGGGTCTCCTGCCCAAAGCTGCATCTAAGGTCGTACGTGAGGAAGATCCAACCTTATACGGCGGATAAGAACCTTTGGATTCACTTCTTCCAAGATAGCCTCTCGGGATCACAGCTTGAATGGTTCTACCAATTAGATGGAGCTAGCATCCGACACTGGGAAGATTTGGCAACCGCATTCTACAGACAATACCAATACAATTCTGATCTCTCTCCTACGCGTACCCAACTTCAGGGTATGTCTCTAGGAACGGGTGAAGGGTTCAAAGAGTACGCTCAAAAATGGAGAGATTTGGCTGGCAGGGTGCAGCCTCCATTGACTGATCGAGAGCTGGTTGATATGTTCCTAGGGACGTTGTCTGGTCCATTTTTCAATCATTTGGTTGGTAACTCCTCCGCTGGGTTTACAGATTTGATATTGACGGGGGAAAGAATTGAAGCTGGCATCAGGTCAGGCAAGATACAAAAGGCTACCTCCACAAGTGCTGAGAAGAGGCCGTTTAAGAAAGAAGCAAGTGCCGTCTATGGTCCTAGAAGACAAGTCAAGCTCGAAAGTCGCCAAGCCGTCAATGCTTTGGTCATCTCAAAACCTGTTGCTGCACCTCTGCAGTACAATCAACAAAGAAGCGAAAGGCCCAAGAGGCAGTATACTCGACTGAGTATGACCTTATCTCAAATTTTACCCCAACTGTTATCCACCAACCTAGTGACCCTCAAAGAAGCTCCTAAAGTCGTCAACACTGCGTCTCCTAAGTATAACCCAAATGCCCGGTGTGCTTATCATTCTGATAGTCCCGGGCACACTACTGATGATTGCTGGGCCTTGAGAAACAAAGTGCAAGATCTGATCGACGCAAAGGAAATTCAGTTTGAAGCGCCGGAGAGACCAAATGTTGTAACTGCTCCTATGCCCCAGCATAGAGTAAATGCCATTGAGGAAGAATTGTATGCTGTTTCGGTAGATGAAGTTGTTACCCCTCTGAAGACCGTTAAGAAGAACCTACTGCGGGCCGGTTTATTTCCGGGTTGCAGTGAAGGTTTCCTGTTCTGTGCTGTTTCCCTGTCTGGTTGCCCCTTGCTGAGGTTAGGCGTCCAAAGCCTAATGGATAGCAAGGAGATTCTGTTTAAGAAGTCTGATGTTCAGTTGGTTCCGATAAAAGAAGTTTCTGTGGTTACCATCTTCAATAATCCAATCAAGGCTCTCCCGAAGAAGCCTGTTCAAATCATGACTGTTGCACCTGTGGTTATTACTGTTCCAGGGCCTCTCCCCTACGTATCTGATAAAGCTGTCCCCTGGCATTATGGGGCAGACGTATATGTAAATGGAATCAAACAAGATTTCGACACTGGCGCCAGTACCTGCGATATCACTGGTCCAGCCAAGGTCACCCGCAGTGGCAGGCTCTTCTCGCCTGACATTGCACCGCCCGCTATTCGAAGACCCCTCCTTATAACACCTACAAGTGTACCTGTTACTATTGCTGATCAAGTTGTTTCCCCTGCCGCCGAGTCATCTAATGCTCAGGGCAAAGGGATTGAAGAAGAGCCTGCCCGGATGGAGGCACCAATACCTATAAATACTGAGGCCTCCCAACAAGAAATGGAGGAGATCCTGAAAATAGTAAAGAAGAGTGATTTCAATGTTGTCGAACAGCTAGGGCATACGCCCTCCAAGATCTCCATGCTCTCTTTATTGCTATGCTTCGAGGCCCATGCTAAGGCCTTGATTTCATTTCTCAAGACGGCCCATGTGCCGCAGGAAACGTCTGCAGTCCAGTTCACTGATTGCGTAGCAAATCTGACAGCAGACAATGGCTTGGGTTTTTCAGATGTTGACCTGACTGCGAAGGGAAGAGACCACAATGATGCCCTGCATGTCTCTATCGAATGCAGGGGCACTACTCTGGCACATGTATTGGTGGATACTGGTTCTTCCTTGAATGTTCTACCGAAAAAGGCTTTAGACCGTCTGGATTATGAAGGCCTAGAATTGAAGCCCAGCAATATCATCGTCAGGGCCTTTGACGGTTCAAAAAGGATGGTTCATGGAGAGGTTGACATCCCTATTCGTGTGGGCTCTCAAGTATTCGACTCTACTTTTTATGTGATGGATATACGTCCATCGTACTCTTGTCTACTGGGTCGACCTTGGATCCATAAAGCTGGGGCAGTGACCTCTACCTTGCACCAGAAGCTGAAGTACCCTGTCAGGGGGAAGATCGTCACTGTGCAAGGAGAAGAGGAGTATATGGTGAGCCATTTGAATTCCTTCAGATACATTGAGATGGATGGGGAGTTTATTGAAACCCCCTTTCAGCATTTCGAGGAGGTACATCCAATTTCAGCAGCAGCAGAAACAACAGTCGAAGAGAATGTTTCCTTGAAGATGGCTTCCCTAAGGGATGCCCGGGCTATGGTTCAGAAAGGCAATTGTGCAAACTAGGGTCAGCTTCCTGACTTCACTCAGAAGAATGACAAGTTTGGGCTGGGCTTTACTGCAGAGGCTCAGAGGGCTGGGCGCAAGGAAAAGGTCAGAAAGGCTCCGGTGTTTATCTCCAGCTCAAGGGTGAATGCTATCGAGGAGGATGTGGAGGAAGCAGAATTTGACAGTTGGATCTACCCGACTACCAGCAACGGACCAAGCAACTGGACGGCAAAGGATTTTACACCTATCACATTTGTCACACAGTAATTGATTTCTTTTGATTTCCAAATTTGTAACAAACAATATGTTAAAACTTTGTTGGCTCGGTGTCCTACCCGGGGCATCGTAGCTCCATTTGTGAGGGCTTTTTGTATGACATTTTCATATATCATCAATCAAAACATTGGACGTTTGTTGCATTTCAAATCTTGTGCTCTTTTCCTTTCTGTGTTATATATATTGCAAAACAGCTATATTTACACACACTCACTTATACAGGTTTCAATCCACTCTGGATCTCACTGGTAACAGCTCTGCTACCGCCAGTTATGACTTCGAAAATCCGATCAACTTGGCCGAAGACGAAGGTGAAGATGATTGCGAAGTGCCTGATGAACTTGCGAGATTGCTACTCCATGAAGAAAGAGCTATTCAGCCACATGAAGAGCCGGTGGAGACAATTAACCTGGGTACCGAGACAGATAGGAAAGAGGTCAAGATTGGTGCCAATCTAGAGCTCAGTGTGAAGCAACGATTGATCCAGATGCTACAAGATTACATGGAAATTTTTGCTTGGTCCTATGAAGATATGCCTGGGTTGGATGCTGACATTGTAGTTCACCACCTGCCAACCAAGGAAGATTGCCCTCCGATAAAGCAAAAAGTCCGACGGATGCGTCCAGAGATGTCTGAAAAGATCAAGGCCGAGGTTATGAAACAGTTTGATGTCGGGTTCCTTGCAGTGACTTCTTACCCTCAGTGGGTTACCAACGTGGTGCCGGTACCAAAGAAGGACGGTAAGGTCAGAATGTGTGTTGACTACAGGGATCTGAACAGGGCCAGCCCCAAGGATGACTTCCCCCTACCTCACATTTATGTCCTTGTTGACAATACAGCTCAACACAAGGTGTTCTCCTTCATGGATGGTTTTTCAGGGTATAATCAGATCAAGATGGCTCCGGAAGATATGGAGAAGACTACCTTTGTAACTCAGTGGGGCACCTTCTGTTATAAGGTCATGCCATTCGGATTGAAAAATGCTGGGGCAACCTATCAACGTGCCATGGTTGCTTTATTTCATGATATGATCCATCATGAGATTGAGGTATACGTTGATGACATGATTGCAAGGTGTCAAACTGAGGAGGAGCACCTTGACCATCTGAGGAAGTTGTTTGACCGACTCAAGTTATACAAGCTGAGGTTGAATCCCAACAAATGCACCTTTGGGGTAAGATCCGGAAAATTGCTAGGTTTCATTGTGAGTGATAAAGGTATTCAGGTGGACCCTGCCAAGGTAAAAGCCATACAAGAGATGCCGACTCCAAAAATAGAGAAAGAAGTCAGAGGCTTCCTGGGACGACTAAATTACATCGCCCGATTCATCTCACATCTGACCGCTACTTGTGAGCCAATCTTCAAATTGCTGAAGAAGGATCAAGTAGTACGCTGGAATGATGAATGTCAGGCCGCCTTTGAAAAGATAAAGGAATATCTCCAAGAGCCACCCATTCTTATGCCACCGGTGGAAGGAAGACCTCTAATACTATACTTGACAGTACTTGACAATTCAATGGGGTGTGTGCTGGGGCAGCATGACGAGTCTGGCCGAAAAGAGCACGCTATTTATTACTTGAGCAAAAAGTTTACCGACTGTGAGTCTCGTTACTCACTGCTTGAGAAAACTTGCTGCGCTCTTGTATGGGCTGCTCGCCGGCTGAGACAGTATATGCTGACTCACACTACTTTATTGATTTCAAAAATGGATCCCATCAAGTACATATTTGAAAAGCCCGCTGTCTGGAAGAATAGCGAGATGGCAAATGATCTTAACAGAATATGATATCCAGTATACAACTCAGAAAGCAATTAAAGGAAGTGTACTGGCCGATCATTTGGCACACCAACCTGTGGATGATTACCAATCAATGAACTTTGATTTTCCGGACGAAGACATCATGGTGGTAACTGACTGTGAAGTACCTGGACCGGATGAAGGACCTGAGGAAGGATCCCGATGGTCTATGCATTTTGATGGAGCCTCCAATGCTTTGGGTAACGGCGTCGGCGCTGTAATCATATCTCCCAAAGGAACTCATACTCCACTCACCGCCCGATTATGTTTCAGCTGCACCAACAACATGGCAGAATACGAAGCATGTATCATGGGTCTTCAAGCTGCAATCGATTTGAGGATCAAGTTTCTAAGTGTCTTCGGAGATTCCGCTCTCGTGATCAATCAGATCAAAGGCGAGTGGGATACGAAACACCCGAATCTTATTCCTTACAAGGAGTATGTGTCGACCTTGCTTCCCCACTTTGAAGAGATAACTTTCGAACACTTCCCTAGAGAGGAGAATCAGCTAGCGGACGCCCTAGCTACGATGTCTTCAATGTTCAAAGTTAAATGGGACAATGAGGCTCCCCGAATCATCATCTGGAAGTTGGATGAACCGGCATACTGCTGCGAGCTCGAGGCTGAGAAGGTTATTGAAAAACCCTGGTATCATGAGGTGAAGAGGTACTTGTAAGCTCAGGAATACCCTGAAGGTGCGTCTGTCAATGATAAGAAGTTCATGAGGAGGTTTGCTGCAAAATTCTTCCTCAGCAACGGCATTCTCTACAAGCGGAATCATGATTCAACTCTGCTACGTTGTGTGGATAAGGCTGAAGCAGAGAAAATTATGATGGAATTACATGAAGGCACATTTGGAACACATTCCAGTGGACACACCATGGCTAAGAAAATCCTTCGGGCAGGATATTTCTGGTCCACAATGGAAGCCGATTGTTACCAACACTCCCGAACTTGTCATAAATGCCAGATCTATGCTGACAAGGTGCATATCCCTCCGGTTCCTTTGAATGTCCTGACGGCACCTTGGCCTTTTGCAATGTGGGGCATCGATATGATCGGTGAGATCCGACCGACGGCATCCAATGGGCATCGCTTCATCTTGGTGGCGATCGATTACTTCACGAAGTGGGTTGAGGCAGCGTCCTACGCCACAGTAACCAAGAGCGTCGTGGCACGTTTCATCCGGCATAACCTGATCTGTCGGTACGGCGTCCCGGAAAGAATCATTACGGACAATGGTACCAATCTCAATAACAAAATGATCACTGAACTCTGTGAACAATTCAAGATACAGCACCACAATTCTTCTCCCTACCGGCCGAAGATGAATGGGGCTGTAGAGGCAGCCAATAAAAATATCAAGAAAATTGTGCAGAAGATGACAGTGACCTATAAAGATTGGCACGAGATGTTACCGTTCGCTCTGCATGGGTACCGTACCTCAGCCAGGACGTCAACCGGGGCAACTCCCTTCTCCTTGGTCTATGGCATGGAGGCAGTCTTGCCAATTGAAGTCCAGATACCCTCTCTCCGGATAATGAAGGATGCAGACTTGAATGAAGATGATTGGATCCAGACTCGACTTGATCAATTAAATCTGATTGACGAAAAGAGGCTCACTGCTATCTGTCATGGTCAAACGTATCAGAAACGGATGATCGGGGCATTTAACAAGAAAGTCAGACCGCAAGAGTATCAAGTTGGGGACCTGGTAATCAAACGCATCATCCTTCCTCAAAGTGATCCCCGGGGCAAATGGACCCCTACTTACGAAGGGCCATTTGTGGTTAAACGTGTGTTCTCAGGAGGAGCCATGATCCTAACCACCATGGATGGTGACGACCTTCCTCACCCCGCCAATGCAGACATAGTGAAAAAATACTACGCATAAATAAAAGACCCGCTAGGTTGACATACCTAGGCAAAAATAAGGGCTTCCCGGCGAACCAAAAGGGTTCGGGCAAAAATAAGGGATGAAATGAATAAAAATCTGTACACCCGGCAAGTCGAAAACCTGAAAGGGCGGCTTGGGCAAAAATGGGTATCCCGGTGGACTGAAAACCCGAAAGGGCGGTCCAGGCAAAAGTTAGGGATAAAAGCGTAACACTATGTCTCATTGGATCACTTCGCATCCGGAATTCGGCATCAACTATCTGGCTCCAGATTTCGGCATTGACCAATCAGCTTCATCTTCAAATTAGGCAACAAAGCGATGAGACGTTCGAAGACATAAAGGCGATAGCAGAGTTGGAACCCAGTGGGATTGTTCACATAGCTGTTTTGTTTCCTTTTTCAAATTGTAAACTCTATGTTATTTGGCGGCGTCCTCTTACTAGGATGTCAGCCTCTTGTACAAAAACGCCTATTCACATGCAAAGTTTAAATCAATACAAATTCACTTGTCCATACAAATTACCATTGTTTTCCTTTTTCTGTTTTGTCTTGCGAAGAACGTCCAATGTTCATTTCTGATATATGCATTCGACATTAAATTGCTGATTCATAAATATTTGCATATGAAACAAGAGATTGATTAAAGGTGACATCAGAGACAGGGGCAATTGAAGTTGTCTAATGCAGTCTGGTTGTTTGGTCCGCCAAGGTACCAAGGTGGGTTCAACTGAAGAATGTGGCCAAATCATCTCAACTCCCCGCAGAGTAAAACAAGGTTCAGTAGTACTTTCCCCAAGCAGAGTTGGTCCCCCGTCGATCCTAAAGTCATAACATTCCCCGGCAGGTCTTAAAGCTCGTCCCCAGTAGATTCTGGAAGCTTGTTCCCTATAGTACACGGACGTCTCTCCCGAGTTTTATTTAGAGTTATTTCCTCACAAGGACTTATAACTGGGTTATCCTAAGCTAAAAACCACGGAAGACCGCCCTCGGCAAAGTTCCTTCAATCCCCAGCGGAGTTTATCATCATTATCCCCAGCGGAATCCATCATTAAAGTCCTCAACAGGCCTCTCATCAAAACTTCGGCCAAGTATCTCTTCCACAGAGCAACTCCCCGGCCGTTCGTCAAGGATTTATTTTCCTAAGACGAAATTACATTCATAAACATTTCACATTTTCATACATCTTGCTTACCTACATGATAAAGCGCATACAACACTATCTCATGTTGAACATCATGCATATCATACATCATGACATTGCATACAACTTATGTTTTTGCCTTTTCAGGAAAAAGACAATCCCAAAAACAACTACCTTCAACTGTCACAATTCCAGATTCGATACCTGTATCTAGCCAGGGAACATCTGAGAGTGATCAGTTTCCAGACTCGATTCCTGTATCTAGCCAGGGCACGTCTGAAGAGTTCGAAGATTCGATTCCTGTATCCAGCCAGGGCACATCTATCAACTACAACATCTCCAGATTAGATTCCTGTATCCAGCCAGGGCATATCTGTTGACCACGTTTCCAGACTCGATTCTTGTATCTAGCCAGGGCACGTATGAAGAGTTCGAAGATTCGATTCCTGTATCCAGCCAGGGCACATCTATTAACGACTATTTCCAGATTCGACTCCTGTATCCAGCCAGGACACATTTGTGAGCAACCAATTGTAGATTCGATACCTGTATCCAGCCAGGGCATATCTGCATAAGGAGATTGAAGATCAAACACCTGTAACAAGCCAGGAAAACATCCGTCTTTCTCAAATATACAAGTTTCTCGCTAAGGAATCTCTTATGCGATCGACACTTCCAAATGGCATCTATAAGCCCATTCCCGACAAGGTTCTGTCACATATCCAGATGGCATCTATAAGCCCATCTCCCTATTCACCACATCTCCAGATGGCATCTGTAAGCCCATTCCTGACATCACATTGCTGATACTTCAACATGCGAGTGAAAATTTCCGGGCACTCTAGTGTCCAATCTCCTTTTACCCTCGAGTCACGAAAGGCAAACTTGCCAATCTAACTCTTCAGGTCCAAGAAGATTGAACAGGGGCAACTGTTGTACCCCAAAATTTGCCCTCCCATTTCCCCAACATTTTCTCATCCCAAGACCCTTGAAGATCA
Source organism: Vicia faba (assembly GCA_948472305.1). Lineage (NCBI taxonomy): Eukaryota > Viridiplantae > Streptophyta > Magnoliopsida > Fabales > Fabaceae > Vicia > Vicia faba. The sequence goes on from OX451739.1 coordinate 1,229,157,034, forward strand.
AGATACAATTAGGGTTGCCTCTGCTCAAGACTTCTCCTTGAACTGTGGACTCAAATTAGGGTTTGTGTTTGCCCAAGGATGTTTTGACCTAAAATGCCTAAGATGACTTTCATGCTTCATGTTGAACTCCCAAGTTTACCCATGCCAAGTTTCAAGTCTTGATTCCAAGTTTTGCCCAGTCAATTGGGCAGTTGACCTAGAAATCAACTATATTGAGGAAAAAGTCAACTGTGGCCAATTGACAGTCAACTCTCATGAAATTTGATCCACATCAACATTATGAACTCATATGGACCATTTGATCAAGTTTGGATCACAATTCCACAAGAAATTTGATCAGATCACTAAAAGGGCAAAATGGTCATTTTTAGGGTTTTGACTGCACAAAGGCAATTTTTGACTGTTTGACCTAGCCAAGGGAAAGCCAAGCTCACATATGGACTCAAGGACTCAATGAAATGGTCTTGACACATTCATCAAGCTCAAAAGATCCCAAGTACACAAGGTTGACAGTTGAATTTCTCAGTCAATTAATCAATTTTGACTGTACACTGAAAAGTCAAACTTTGACTTTTTGGTCAAGATCAAGGGTCAAGATTCATTTTTCATCAAAACATGCCAAATCATGAAACTTGTTCACCAAGAAATCACAAAATGCAAATTAGGGTTAGAAAATGGAATTTTTCATAACTTAGAATTTTTCTAAGTTATGAAAAACCCTAATTTTTTCCCAACTTTGCCCCACCTTTTCACCAAGATCCATTTGGATTCAAACAAAAGTCAAAACATGAAAGTTGTAGCTTGTTACATAATCTACAACTTTGATTCACAAAGTTTTCTCATTTGAAGCTTGTATCTCAAGTTACAATTTTTTGAATAAGGGCACTAAACCATTTTTAACTTAGTGAAATTTTAACCTATTTTGACAAGGTTTTCTACCCCACTTCAAGGCCATTTTCCATACCCTTCCACTTGGAATTTCAACTTGCATTTCAAAGATGGATTGTAGTACACACTCCAAGCTTTCCAAAATTTCCAATAACTTCTCAAACAACCTCATAACTTGAGAGATTCGAATTTCACAATATAGCAAAAACTCACCTTTGAATTGGCCATTTTCCATGTTCATAGTTTGTGTAAACTTCTCTAAATCAGCATGCCCTTGATTACAGGTCCTTGAACCATTCCATACTCAATAATTTAATGCATATTCAATGTGTTAAAGTGTTGTTCTTTGAGTGCAAGCATTGTATGCAAGATTAATCCTAAACTAGATAAAGTGAACTTTCCATTTTTGAAAAGATTAGCTTTATGTCCAATTGCAAATCAAGAAGGTACATAGCAAATCTGCTTGGCACAAGATTATGGGCATAACACACTGATCAAGAGAAGCTTATGCAGCACATTAGGGGGTCCTCTACTGACCTAGAAAGCCAAGTTGCATTTGTTTGCTTCAAGTTCAAGAAAAGTGCATAACTTGTACCAACTTCAATCTCAGCTCACCAACACAAGAAAGAAGTTATCAAACACATTACACATATCATACCTAAGCTTCTGCACGAGCCATTGACCTCCCAAACATCCTCAAACCAAAAAACACCATCAAACTGCAAAAACAGAGTTGCCTCTGCAGTTTGATTGCTAACTCCTATTTCCCTCAAGTTCTTGTGCCAAAACCAGTTCACACACATTCCCTAGTACTTATGCAAGCTAACCATGACCTGAAACCTGACCTGTAACACCTCCAAGCCACTTCACCATTTTTAATTTTCTATTTTGCAGTTGGAGTTCACTAGCTCGATTCAGGGAGTTTCAAGACAAAGTAGGACTTGGAAAAGCATCCTTACACTTCAAGGAAGCTATACAAGTCATCATTTCACTCTGAAACATCCTCCATTGCAAAGCTCGATTCCAACTGAACAGGTAGGTTCATGGGGTCGTATCTCTCTTATTAGACATTGTTAGCTTTAGGTTTGTGAAGAAAACATGTCACAATCATAGCCCTGAACATGCTCATATGATTAGATTTCATTTATATTTCGTGTGCTTAGAGAATTTTATGTCTGAACATTGATGAAAAGTTAGGTCAGAAATTGGGGGAGGAGAAATTCTCCCTCATCTTAGAGAGTTAGGTCAAGTTCTTTACATGGTTGAAACCGTCTCTTAATGCTTTACACTTTTCATGTTATGAGTTTTGCTTGAAAGTCCAGGAATCCAGAGATAAAAAACGCGTGTTTGCTTGAAGGATATTGTTCAGAGGTTGAAGAAGACAGGTCTTCTGGGCTGGGCCTGGAATTTTTTCTTATTTGCACCATATAATTGCTCCTGAACCCCCTGAGCCCATTTGCTTATTTATTTGACTTTTTTTTGACTTTTTCTTTTTTGATTGACTTTGTTTATTTTTTCTCATGATATAAAAAACATAAAAATATTTTTTCCATCTTTTTTTGAATTTATGGCATATTTATTTGATTTATTTCTTTTGTTTGTATATAAATATTATATATATACTATTATTAGAATAAATAGAAAAATAGTGTAAATATTTTTTTTATTTTCATTTTTATTATTTTACCTTCTGAAAATGCTTTATATAAAAAATACTTTTTTTTACAAATATTAAATATTATTATTATTTATATATATATATATATATAATACATATTTAAAATAATACATATATATATATATATATATATATATATATATATATATATATATATATATATATATATATATATATATATATATATATATATATATATATATATATATATATATATATATATATATATATATATATATATATATATATATATATATATATATATATATATATATATATATATATATATATATATATATATATATATATATATAATATATATATATAATATATATATATATATATATATATATATATATATATATATATATATATATATATATATATATATATATATATATATATATATATATATATATATATATATATATATATATATATATATATATAATATATATATATATATATATATATATATATATATATATATATTCATTAATATATTTAGGGTAAATACAAATATATACACTTTTGTTTTTGTTCTTATTAATATTTAATATAAGAATACATATTTGACAAATACCTGCTTTTATTTTATTTTATTTTTGTATATATAAATAAATATTTGTGCATAATAAATAAAATAACATGTTTCATTTAGTAGAATTAGGGTTTCCCCCTTTAATGTGAAAAACCCCAAAAAAATAATATATTTTTATTTTCTTTTCTCTTTTACATAAATAATATTTTTTCATACATATACAAAACATTTCTTTTGCATCTTGCATTCTTATTTAATTTTTGTACATTGATTAAATTGCAAATATTCAAAATTGATGTAATAATTTTAGGTTTAAATTACTTGTCAATATCCCCATTTGAACATTTGTACCCCCCTTCCCATATTTGGTTTTGTAATAGCTTAGTAAATTTATTTTCGCACTTTATACGCTTTCTAATAATAACATGTTAGAATTAGGGTTTGTATGCGAAAAAACGATAAAAAAATAGTTATGACCTAATTTCAAGATAAACAAACATGAAAATGGACACACAAATCACATTTGCACCCCCTAGGGTATTCCACTTGTTGCCTTTCAAAATTAGGCCATGTTGCATGTTGAGTCTCTTTGGGCAAAACAAACAAATTGAATGATCATAGTCCCTCGATAACATTTTCAAAATACTTCCAAAACAAATGATCAAGTCCCTTAAAGAAAATGCCCAAAGATACTTGGCACCATTGCAATTATGGTCTAAACGATGACCCGCGCCTGTCCCTTTCACATCCTAACACAAGGTTGCCCACCAAATACAATGGTGGAACAAACTTGTTAAAAGGGTTAAAACATAGCAATAATCTTTGAGAAATTTAGGAGTAGATAACCTCTTAGTTACTTGAATCAAACTTGCAAAATAAAACACTTGCCTATTTCAAAAACCACACATCACTACACTTTCAAAACAACTTTCAAAAACAAATGAAAACCTTTTCAAAAGACATACATCTTTGTATACATCCCCACATGGATCATTACAAAGGTTGCCACCACATTGGCCTCTTTTCAAAACATTTTCAAACCCACACACTCAAGCACCATTTAAAACAATTGAAAACACAAGGCAAATGATCTAAGCAAGTAACTAAGAGCCCATGGATAACCATGGATAGAAAGGGTGCTAATACCTTCCCTTTCTATAATCTACTCCCCGAACCCAAGAAAACATCTCAAAAGGTTTTTGCTGTGCTTTTTAACCTTTCCTTAGGATAAAATAAAAAGTCGGTGGCGACTCTTGCTCAACCGAAAAATTTGCGAAAACAAACGCAAAACACTAGTCAGTTCTCCCACCGTATCACAGACATGGGTAAAGTTCTTAAGGCACAAGGACGAGTCACACTCTGTGTTTGTTACCTTCTGCAACCAAGTTCAGAATGAAAAGGATCTTAGAATCGTCAAAGTCAGAAGTGATCATGGTGGAGAATTTGAAAACAAAGATTTTGAGTTATTCTTTAATGATAAAGGCATTCTGCATGATTTCTCTTGTCCTAGAACTCCCCAGCAAAATGAAGTTGTAGAACGAAAGAACAGAACATTGCAAGAAATGGCCAGAACCATGATCAACGAGACTAACGTTGCTAAGATCTTCTGGGAAGAGGCAATAAACACAGCGTGTTACATTCAGAATAGAATCTCCATAAGACCTATTCTGGAAAAGACTCCATATGAATTATGGAAGAACAGAAAGCCCAACATCTCCTATTTTCACCCATTTGGATGTACATGTTTTATTCTGAATACAAAAAAATTATTTGAACAAGTTTGACTCTAAAGCACAAAAGTGTATTATGTTAGGATATTCTGAACGCTCAAGAGGGTACAGAGTATACAATACAGAAACACAGATTATGGAGGAGTCAATCAGTGTTCGTTTTGATGATAAGCTTGACTCTCAAAAGTCAAAGCAGAATAAATTCCTTGCAGGTATGGAAGTTGAACTCACAGGTACTGAAGACAAATCATCAGAAGCTCTCAACAGAAACACTCCCTCAACATCAGAAAGAGTCACTGCAAGCAATCCAACACCTTCTGGTTATCAACTCCAGAAAAGACCATCCAGAAGCAGCATGGATCACCCAGAAGAAACAATCTTAGGAAGGAAGGAAGATCCAATCAGAACAAGATCTACCTTCAGAAACTCTGAAGAATCCCTCATGGGACTGGTTTCTCTAATTGAACCAACAACAATTGATGAAGCACTTCTGGACAATGACTGGATTCTAGCAATACAAGAGGAACTAAATCAATTCACAAGAAATGACGTATGGGATCTAGTTCTGAAACCAAAAGGATTCAACGTCATTGGTACAAAATGGGTGTTCAGAAACAAACTGAACGAACAAGGTGAAGTCATCAGAAACAAAGCACGACTGGTAGCACAAGGTTATAGTCAGCAAGAGGGGATAGACTATACAGAAACCTTTGCTCCAGTCGCCAGGTTAGAATCTATCAGACTCTTAATTTCATTTGTTGTTAATAAAGGCATCACTCTGTATCAGATGGATGTTAAGAGTGCATTCTTAAATGGCTATATAGAAGAAGAGGTATATGTGCACCAACCCCCTGGTTTTGAAAGTTCCAAAAATCCAGAATATGTTTTCAAACTAAAGAAGTCACTCTATAGTCTGAAACAAGCTCCCAGAGCTTGGTATGAAAGACTAAGTAACTTCCTGCTAAAAAAGGAATTCACCAGAGGGAAAGTGGACACAACCTTGTTCTGTAAGACAGTTAAGAATGAAATTTTAGTATGTCAGATTCATGTTGATGACATCATACTGGATCCACTAAACCCTCTCTGGGAAGAAAGTTTGCTAAATGTATGCAGGCAGAATTTGAGATGAGCCTAATGGGGGAACTAAAATTCTTTCTGGGCATTCAGATTAATCAAACCCCAGAAGGAACTTACATTCATCAGAGCAAATATGTCAGAGAACTTCTGAAGAAATTTGATCTCTCAGAATGTAAGCCATCAAAGATTCCAATGCATCCCACGTGCATTCTGGAAAGAGAAGAGGTAAGTAAAAAGGTAGAACAGAAGGTCTACAGAGGTATGATTGGTTCTCTTCTCTATCTGACGGCCTCAACGCCTGACATTCTATTCAGTGTTTGCATTTGTGCTAGATTCCAATCAGATCCTAGAGAATCTCACTTAACAGCAGTTAAGCGAATTTTCAAGTATCTGAAAGGTACTACTAATCTGGGTTTGTTTTATAGAAAAATAAGTGATTACAGCTTGATAGGATATTATGATGCTGATTTCGCTGGAGACAGAGTAGAACGTAAAAGCACTTCTGGAAGCTGCCAGTTTCTGGAAGAAAATATGATATCATGGTCCAGCAAACGACAATCCACAATAGCTCTATCAACAGCAGAAGCTGAATCCATAGCAGCAGCTGGATGCAGCACATAAATGCTCTGGATGAAAAGTCAACTTGAGGTCTTCAAGATATTTGAGAGTAACATCCCTATCCTCTGTGACAATACTTCTGCTATTTGTCTCAGTAAAAATCCTATTTTGCATTCTAGGGCTAAGCATATAGAAATAAAACATCATTTTATTAGGGACTATATTCAGAAAGGGATTATAAATTTAAAATTTATTAACACAGACCATCAATGGGCTGATATCTTTACAAAACCTCTTTCTGAAGATAGGTTCAACTTCATTCTGAAACATCTCAGCATTAAGCCCTGCCCAGAATAAAACTGTTTTGATTCCATATCTTAACCTTCAGAACTTTGTCTATTTTTTCCGTGAACTACTGATCAATCTTTCTTCAGATCTTTAGAAGTACAGATTGTATCAGAATCTATCCATGAAGATATGCGTGCTTCATTTCAAGGATAGAAATGTGCAGTTCACTCAAGCAAACAGGTGTCATCCAGTCATCAGCTACTTTCTGAGGCTGAACACGCGTTCACGTTTCTGAAAGGTCAAAAGCGCTGATTGGATGCATTGGGACACATTTCATGGGTAACCGTTCCAATATCTTTCTGAATCCCCCAAAATCAGCTGTCTTTAAATGCTCATAATCATTATAATTTATTTCTCTCTCTTGCCGTTTATGTTCTCAAATTTTTTTAAAAATTTATTTAAACACATTTCTCACTATTTACACTTTTTCACTTTCACTTTCATTTTCTCTACAATCTTATTGATTTCAGTTTGGATCCTTTCTCAAAACTCTTTTAATTTCTTCTCAAAACCTTCGGTGTGAACATGGCTTCCTCAAGCAACCCTGCTTCCAGTACTCAAAACAGATTCCTTCGAACAATATGAAGAACCCTTCAGAACTCTTCTCACACCCATCAAAAATCTAGAAGTTCTTTCAGAATTGATTGTGGACTTTAACAGTCTTCAAGAGAACGAGTTTAATCTCTTTGAAGAAGTAAAGGCTCAAGGCTGGGACAGATATTTTGACCGACTGGTGGGTCCAACATTCCCAATCCTTGTGAAGGAATTTTGGATTCATGCTTCATCTTCCAACCATCAAGTTACTTCATACATAATGGGGAAGAAGATAGTCATAACTGAGGACCTCATTGCAAGATTAATAGGCTACAATGGTGGTGGTGTACGATGCATTGACATGGCTGAAAGATGCGTTGATGTCGCCCTAATTGCTAGAGAAATCTTTACTCTGGGTCTTACCTCCAGCAAGATAAGGGATCTAAAAGACCATCACAAAATATGGGCCAAGATTATTCTGGGATGCATAAACCACAGGAAGCCTACCAGCTCTCCTGACTACATCAATATTGATCAGCAATTTCTGATCTACTTCATCTCCCAGAAGATTAAGGTGAATCTAGCTCATCTGCTGTTTAACCATCTAAGAACTAGTGTTAAGGAAACCAGAGAAGAGGAGCGCACAAAAAGGGACTGGATACCCCTAGGGAGGCTTATATCAGATATTCTAACAGAGAATAAGCTGATTGATCATCTAACAGAAGCTCATGAAATCAGCTCTTTGGAAGCTACTGTTGACAAACAGTTGAATGCAAAGAATCTGAAGAAGATGAAGTTAATTGAGAACATCAAGAAGGAACCCAGTGTCACTCATTTTTCAGCAATCTCCAGCAGAAGAATCCCTCTGGATAACTTTCCCATGTTCTCAGAGATTGATTCTAAACCTGAAATAATAGTCAGATATCTGGATACATGCAAGGCGGATGGTACAACACCGGATTTGAACATTCAGGATCTGCAGCAGAAGGCTCCAGAAGTTGTGCTGAAGAAAAACAAGAAAAGGAAAGCTGTAGCAGAAGGATCATCCCAGCGGACTCCTAAAAAGAGAGGTAATCCTTCTTTTGTAACTGTTTTAAACTCAATTTCTGTATCAACATATATACCAATTCCCACTCAATCAGAAAACCCCACACCACAAACATTTGATGACTTTGACATTGAATTTGACCCCTCAGAAACCTTAACTCTTAGAGGATCTCACTCCCTACCTCTAAATCCAAATATTGAAGCAAACCAACAAGAAATTGCAAAAGTTCTATCATATATAGAAACCTTTGACCAAGATACTTCTGCTCCCATGCCAAAAAATCCAAACTCTGAAACCACCACAGAAGCACCACTGTTAGAACATAGTTTGATTCTACAACCCTCAGTTAGAGTTTTGATGATAACAAAATACAAGATTAAATGAATTATGAGATTTATATAAGACATATGTGCTACTCAAAATTATGTTGTGTATTCGCAGGAAACTCTGATGGAATCAGCATCAGAAGATCAATACAAGTGATACGCTGAAGTCTGATGAACATAATCTACTCTTAACATACTCTGACTCTGATCAAGAACCTAACCATGTCATCAGCACTCAGAAACGCCAGAATAAGCTAAAGCCAAGAACACTCTGAAGTGTCAACGTTACTGCATTCAAGGCAGATTAATTACCAACGGCTTTATTCCAAGACAAAGATCTTCTCAAAAAGGAAAGAACGTTATGAGCATTGAAATGGAATTATGGACAGCAACGTATCTATTCCAAGGCTATATAAACAAATCAGTGAGAAAAGAAATGGCTAATACTCTACAATTCTCTAATACGCACATACGCATAAGCCAGTCATCTTCACATTCTCACTCATCCAGTTTGCTAAAGTTCTCAAGCGCTTACTCTATAGCTCTAGCAATCTAGTTTTATCCAAGCTTAATATTGTGTATTATCATAGTTGTAATATATAGTTTTTCCTAGAAAACATCAAACACATTTATTCATTTATCTGTAAGAGAGTTACCTTGAGATAAACTGGTATGTGGTTAGACTCAAGAAGGCTTTGACAGTTGTTAAAGCAGTTGTTGTATTCAGTTGAATATAGTGGATTAAGACCTCGTTGGAGAGAGGCGAAACCACCTTGACGGGTGGACTGGAGTAGTTTGAGATTAAATGAACCAGGATAAAAATAACGTGTTGTCTGCATTTGATTTCAAGTTTTTCAATTCAACCCCCCTTCTTGTGTTTTTCACTTCTTCAATTGGCATCAGAGCGCCTGGTTCTGAGCTTATAACACTTAACCGTGTCAGTACAAGATCCAGCATTGAAAAACACTATGGCAGGAACACATCAAAACATCAGCAATGACAACAACGAAGAAAGAGACAGATTCAGTGGCAAACCTCCAGTCTTTGATGGAGAGAACTTTGATTACTGGAAAGACAGAATTGAAAGCTTCTTTCTAGCCCACGATGCTGATCTGTGGGATATGGTGACTGATGGATACACACACCCAGTGAATGCAAGTGGTCAGAAGATTGATAGGAAAGCAATGTCTGATCCACAAAAGCGTCATTTCAAAAACCATCACAAGGCCAGAACAATTCTTATCAGTGCTATGTCTTACTCTGAATATGAAAAGATACCAAACAGAGACACTGCAAAGAATATGTTTGACTCTCTGAGAATGACGCATGAAGGCAACCTTCAAGTTAAAGAAACTAAAGTTCTTGCGCTCATTCAGAAGTATGAGGAATTCAATATGGAAGAAAGTGAATCTATTGAAACAATGTTCTCAAGATTTCAGATTCTGGTTGCTGGTCTCAAAGTTCTGGACAAAGGGTATTCTACTGCTGATCATGTTAAGAAGATCATCAGAAGCTTTCCAAAACAGTGGAGGCCAATGGCCACAGCGCTGAAGCTAGCTAAGGATCTCAACACAATCTCTCTGGAGGAACTTGTCAGCTCCCTCAGAAGTCACGAGATAGAGCTAGAAGCTGATGAACCTCAAAAGCAAGGTAAGCCTTTAGCTTTAAAATCTAACAGAAAATCTGACTCCAAGGTTTTGCAGGCTGTAGAAGAAACCTCTGATGGGTCCTCATCAGAAGAAGATGAACTGTCTCTCCTCTCTAGAAGGGTGAACCAACTGTGGAAGCAGAGGCAAAGAAAGTTCAGGAATCCCAGAAGATTAGAGAATCAGAATGAATCCTCCTCCAGATACAGAAGGTCAGAACCCTCCTCTGGATACAGAAGATCTGAAGACTCTTCAGGAAGCAGAAAGCCAAACAACAAAGACATCATCTGCTATGAATGTAACGAGCAAGGGCACTACAAAAGTGACTGCCCAAAGCTTCAGAAGGAAAAGCCCAGAAGAAAGTTTGGCAAGGAAAAGAAGAAAAGTCTCATGGCCACATGGGATGATTCTGATACATCTGAAGTTGATTCAGAATCAGATGATGAGAGAGCAAACATAGCTCTCATGGCAAACATAACAGAAGACAGTGAAGCTTCTGAATCAGACTCTGAATCAGACACATAAGAGATATCTTTAGCAGCAAAGCAAAAACACTAGTCATGGTACCTGGACTCTGGCTGCTCACGACACATGACGGGAAGAAGGCATATGTTCCAAAGCCTGAAACTTAAGCCTATAGGCCACGTAGGCTTTGGAGGCAATCAGAGGGGAAAGAACATTGGCTCTGGAACTGTAGGTAACATAAATCTTCCCTCTATAAGTAATGTTTTATTGGTATATGGATTAATGCATAACCTGTTATCCATCAGTCAATTAAGTGATAACGGTTATGATATAATCTTTAATCAAAATTCATGTAAAGCTGTTAGTCAGAAATATGGGACTATCTTGTTTAATGGAAAGAGGAGAAATAACATTTATAAAATAAAACTTTATGAACTAAAAAGTCAGAATGTAAAGTGTCTTCTGTCTGTTAACAACGAGCAATGGATCTGGCACAGAAGATTGGGACATGTTAGTATGAGAAGAATATCTCAGATTAACAAACTCAATCTGGTCAGAGGACTTCCTAACCTGAAGTTTAATTCAGATGCTCTGTGTGAAGCATGTCAGAAAGGCAAGTTTGCAAAACCAGCTTTCAAATCTAAAAATGTTGTTTCCACCTCTAAGCCATTAGAACTTCTCCACATTGACTTATTTGGACCAGTTAAAACTGCTTCAGTCAGTGGCAAGAAGTATGGGTTAGTAATCGTAGATGACTATAGCAGATGGACATGAGTAAAGTTCTTAAGACACAAGGATGAGTCACACTCTGTTTGTCACCTTCTGCAACCAAGTTCAGAATGAAAAGGATCTTAGAATCGTCAAAGTCAGAAGTGATCATGGTGGAGAGTTTGAAAACAAAGATTTTGAATCATTTTTTAATGACAAAGGCATTCTGCATGATTTCTCTTGTCCTAGAACTCCCCAGCAAAATGGAGTTGTAGAACGAAAGAACAGAACATTGCAAGAAATGGCCAGAACCATGATCAACGAGACTAACGTTGCTAAGATCTTCTGGGCAGAAGCAATAAACACAACGTGCTACATTCAGAATAGAATCTCCATAAGACCTATTCTGGAAAAGACTCCATATGAATTGTGGAAGAACAGAAAGCCCAACATTTCATATTTCCATCCATTTGGATGTACTTGCTTTATTTTGAATACTAAAAATTATTTGAACAAGTTTGACTCTAAAGCACAGAAGTGTATTATGTTATGATACTTTGAACGCTCAAGAGGGTACAAAGTATACAATACAAAAACACAGATTGTGGAAGAATCAATCAGTGTTCGTTTTGATGATAAGCTTGACTCTCAAAAGTCAAAGCAGAATGAATTACTTGCAGGTATGGAAGTTGAATTCACAGGTACTGAAGACAAGTCATCAGAAGCTCTTAATAGAGACACTCCCTCAACATCAAAAAGAGGCACTGCAAGCAATCCAGCATCTTCTGTTGATCAACCTCAGAAAAGACCATCCAAAAGCAGCATGGATCATCCAGAAGAAACAATCTTAGGAAGAAAGGAAGATCCAATCAGAACAAGAGCCAGCTTCAGAAACTCTGAAGAATCCCTCATGGGACTTGTTTCTCTGATTGAACCATCTTCAATTGATGAAGCACTTCTGGACAATGACTGGATTCTAGTAATGCAAGAGGAGCTGAATCAATTCACAAGGAATGATGTATGGGATCTAGTTCCTAAACCAAAAGGATTCAACGCCATTGGAACAAAATGGGTGTTCAGAAACAAACTGAATGAACAAGGTGAAGTCATCAGAAACAAGGCACGATTGGTAGCACAAGGTTATAGTCAGCAAGAGGGGATAAACTATACAGAAACCTTTGCTCCAGTCGCCAGGTTAGAATCTATCAGGCTTTTAATTTCTTTTGCTATTAATAAAGGCATCACTCTGTATCAGATGGATGTTAAGAGTGCATTCTTAAATGGCTATATAGAAGAAGAGGTATATGTGCACCAACCCCCTGGTTTTGAAAGTTCAAAAAATCCAGAATATGTTTTCAAACTAAAGAAGTCACTGTATGGTCTGAAACAAGCTCCCGGAGCTTGGTATGAAAGACTAAGTAACTTCCTGTTAGAAAAGGAATTCACCAGAGGGAAAGTGGGCACAACCTTATTCTGTAAGACAGTTAAGAATGACATTTTAGTCTGCCAGATTTATGTTGATGATATAATATTTGGATCTACAAAACTCTCTCTGGGAAGAAAGTTTGTTAAGTGTATGCAGGCAGAATTTGAGATGAGCCTAATGGGGGAACTGAAATTCTTTCTGGGAATTCAGATTAATCAAACCCCAGAAGGAACTTACATTCATCAGAGCAAATATGTCAGAGAACTTCTGAAGAAATTTGATCTCTCAGAATGTAAGCCATCAAAGATTCCAATGCATCTCACGTGCATTCTGGAAAGAGAAGAGGTAAGCAAAAAGGTAGAACAGAAGGTCTACAGAGGTATGATTGGTTCTCTTCTTTATCTGACAGCCTCAAGGCCTGATATTTTATTCAGTGTATGAATTTGTGCTAGATTCCAATCAGATCCTAGAGAATCTAACTTAACAACAGTTAAGCGAATTTTCAAGTATCTGAAAGGTACTACTAATCTGGGTTTGTTTTATATAAAATCTAGTGATTACAGCTTAGTAGGTTACTGTGATGTTGATTTTGCTGGAGACAGAGTAGAGCGTAAAAGCACTTCTGGAAGCTGCCAGTTTCTGGGAGAAAATCTGATCTCATGGTCCAGCAAAAGACAATCCACAATTGCTCTATCAACAACAGAAGCTGAATATATAGCAGCAACTGGATGCAACACACAAATGCTCTGGATGAAAAGTCAACTTGAGGACTTCCAGATATATGAGAGTAACATTCCTATCCTCTGTGATAACACCTCTGTTATTTGCTTAATTAAAAATCCAATTTTGCATTCTAGGGCTAAGCATATAGAAATAAAACATCATTTTATTAGGGACTATATTCAGAAAGGAATCTTAAACTTAAAATTTATTGATACAGACCATCAATGGGCTGATATTTTCACAAAACCACTTTCTGAAGATAGGTTCAACTTCATTCTGAATCATCTCAGCATGAAGCTCTGTCCAGAATAAAACTGTTTTAATTTTATATATTAACCTTCAGAATTGTGTTTATTTCACTATGAACTTCTGATCAATCCTCTTTCAGAATTTTAGAAATGCAGATTGTATCAGAATCTATCCATGAAGATCTGAGCGCTTCAGTTCAAGGATAGGTGTGCTGTTCACTCAAGTAAACAAGTGTCATGCAGTCATCAACTGTTTCTTGAGGCTGAACACGCGTTCACGCTTCTGAAAAGGCAAAGCGCTGATTGGATGCATTGAGACACATGTCATGGGTAACCGTTTAAGTATCTTTCTGAATCCCCTAAAATCTGCCAACATTTAATGCTAATAATCATGATTTATTTCTCTCTCTTAAGTGTTTATGTTTTCAAAAACTTTTTCGAAATCTATTTAAACACCATTCACAACTTTTACCCTTACTTTCATTTTCAATCAATATTTCTGTTTTCTGTGTTCTTACTTTCTCAAAGAAAACCTCTCAAGCTTTTTCAAAAAATCCTCGTGTGAACATGGCTTCTTCAAGCAATCCAACTTCAGGTTCCCAGAAAGATGCATCATCTGAGCAATATGAGGTTCCTCTCAGAACACTTCTCACTCCAGTCAAGAACCTTGAAGTTCTGTCAGAGATTATAGTGGATTTCAACAGTCTCAAGGAAAATGGTTTTGATTTATCAGAAGAGATTCAAGCTCAAGGATGGGAGAAATATTTTGACAGACTGGTGGGTCCAACTTTTCCTATTCTAGTAAAGGAATTCTGGATTCACGCCTCTTTCTCAAATCACCAAGTCACTTCTTACATCATGGGGAAGAAGATTGTGATTACTGAAGACCTGATTGCAAGACTGATAGGGTACAATGGAGGTGGTATTCGTTGTATAGATATGGCAAAAAGGTGTTAAGATGTTGCCCTAATTGCAAGGGAAATTTTCACGCTGGGGCTTCCCTCCAGCAAGATAAGGGATCTGAAAGACAAGCACAGAATTTGGGTAAAGATTATTCTGGGTTGTTTCAACCACAGGAAGCCTACCAGCTCTCCTGATTACATAAACATAGATCAGCAGTTTCTGATCTATTTTATTTCTCAGAGGGTAAAGATTAATCTAGCTCATCTTCTGTTCAACCATCTGAGAACAAGCGTCAAGGAAACAAGGGAAGAAGAACGTACTAAAAGGGATTGGATACCCTTGGGAAGATTGATATTAGACATTCTGATTGAGAATAGGCTGATTGAACATTTGACAGAGGCACAAGAGATCAGCACCCTGAAACCTTCAAGTTGCAAGACCAGAGCTATGGATAGGCTCAACAGAACTTCAGCAATCTGCTGAAGGAAATGGAAGGCCCAGTTATGAGCAAGCTGCTGAAGGAAGAAGTTCTCCATCTGGACATTGAGCCTTGGTCTGAAAAGCGTCCAGCATCTAAAGTTCAACCTGCAGAAGAACAGATACTTCAAGCTGAAGACTTGGGTCAAGCAGAAGAAACTACAGAAAGCTCTGAGAAGCAGCCTGTATCTGAAGATCCTCAAGCTTCCTCTCTTGACAGGCAGGCTCTGGAGGATTTGAAGAGATCAGATATGCTGATGAATGAAAGGATGGACAAGCAGGATATCAAGATTGACTCTATAGCAAACATGGTGTCTAAGCAACAGGAAACCAGCGAGCAAATCAAGAGCATGTTAGAAGCTCTGTTCACACGACTTCCTCCTTCTTCTTAGAATTTTCTTGTGTTTTACTTGTTTTCTTTACATGTTTGTCTGTAATATTTTTACTTGTTCTAAACTATCATTGCTTCTATTTTAAAACAAACGTGTTTTTACTCTGATCATTTTAACTCTAATTATTCGCGCTTTTTGATAACTGACAAAAAGGGGGAGAAAGAATGATATTTTTCAATAACGGATTACTGAGACATAAGTCTCAAACATTCTAACATCCTTATATATTTGTTGTTCTGAAAAGCTTACAGGTACAAGAATCTGATGAACTCTGATAAAGTAAAATTCTGATGCTCCAAGAAAGTTCAGTAAAGTTCTGATGCTCAAGGTCTCAAGGAATCAAAGGGAAATAATCAACTCAGGGGGAGTTTTTCTCATCATTACTCTGATACTTTTTATTCCTTACCCTCTTAGCTCTGATACTTTTTACTCATTATCTGATTATCTCTGATACCGTTTCCTCTTTATCCTTAAACTCTGATACTTTCACCATTTTATTTTAATTGAAAAAATCTGGTTTTTGTCATCATCAAAAAGGGGGAGATTGTTAGAACATAGTTTGATTCTACAACCCTCAGTTAGAGTTTTAATGATAACAAAATACAAGATTAAATGAATTATGAGATTTATATAAGAAATATGTGCTACTCAAAATTATGCTGTGTATTCGCAGGAAACTCTGATGGAATCAGCATCAGAAGATCAATACAAGTGCTACGCTGAAGTCTGATGAACAGAATCTGCGCTTAACATACTCTGACTCTGATCAAGAACCTAACCATGTCATCAGCACTCAGAAACGCCAGAATAAGCTAAAGCCAAGAACACTCTGAAGTGTCAACGTTACTGCATTCAAGGCAGATTAATTACCAACGACTTTATTCCAAGACAAAGATCTTCTCAAAAAGGAAAGAATGTTATGAGCATTGAAATGGAATTATGGACAGCAACGTATCTATTCCAAGGCTATATAAACAAATCAGTGAGAAAAGAAATGGCTAATACTCTACAATTCTCTAATACGCACATACGCATAAGCCAATCATCTTCACATTCTCACTCATCCAGTTTGCTAAAGTTCTCAAGCGCTTACTCTATAGCTCTAGCAATCTAGTTTTATCCAAGCTTAATATTGTGTATTATCACAGTTGTGATATATAGTTTTTCCTAGAAAACATCAAACACATTTTTTCATTTATCTGTAAGAGAGTTACCTTGAGATAAACCGGTCTGTGGTTAGACTCAAGAAGGCTTTGACAGTTGTTAAAGAAGTTGTTGTATTCAGTTGAATATAGTGGATTAAGACCTCGTTGGAGAGAGGCGAAATCACCTTGACGGGTGGAATGGAGTAGTTTGAGATCAAACGAACCAGGATAAAAATAACGTGTTGTCTGCATTTGATTTCAAGTTTTTCAATTCAACCCCCCTTCTTGTGTTTTTCACTTCTTCACCAGAAATTCCCCTCTCTCCACAACCAGAAATACCACTACCTCCATCTCCTCAACCAGAAATTCATCCACCTTCTCCACAACCTAAACTATTTCAACCAGAAGTTTAAACTTCTGAGACTCAACCTTCTGAATCCTGTGAACCAGAACCTCATAACGATCAATCAAACCAAACTGTTGATTCTGATACCATTCCCGTTCTTGGAATCACTGAACCTCTGGCCATCCGTATGCCCCTAACCATTCTGGATATTTCCCAAATTCCCTCTTCACTAGAATCAACTCCACCAAACTCCCCAACTAGTCCAATAATTATTCCAGACTCTCCCACTCCCTCACCAAAGAACAATCCAGATGACAACGTCAAGACTGTCATTGATTTAACGGTTTTTGAACGTCTTGCTGCCATAACCCACAAAACAGCTATTCCAAAACCAAAACCATCTGAACCCTCTCTAGATGTTGGTACCAACTTATTGATATTTGAAACAGAAGTACAGAAGTGGATCACTTCTCTGAAGCAAGCTAGTCTTGAGCTGATTGATCCTGCGGCATCAGACTACCTTTGGACAAGGTTCAGAAGATGGGTATGTTCTGAAACTCGTAAGATGCAAGAACAGAGCTACGGACAAGTTCAACAGAACTTCAGTAATTTGCTAAAAGTAATTGAAGATCAAGTTCTGAGCCAGCTGTTCAAGGAAGAAGTTATCCCTCTGGACAATGCTCTATGGTCTGAAGATCGTCCAGCATACAAAGTTCAACCAGAGTCAGAAGATCTCAATATGACTGATACTCCAGAGCAAATGATTCCTGCTGAAGAACTGGGTCAAAAAGAGGATATTGCAGAATGCTCTGAGAAGCATCCAGTTACTGAAGATTCTCAAGCTTCCTCCTATGAAAGGCAGACTCTAGAAGACCTGAAAAGATATGATATTTTGATGAATGAAAGAATGGATAAACAGGACGATAAAATTGAGGAAATCAAGAGCATGTTAACCAAGCAAGAGGAAACCAACATCCATATCAAGGGCTTGTTGGAAGCTTTGTTCACGCGTCTTCCTCCTCCCTCTTAGAATTTCCTCGTTTTTTTTATAAAAAAAAACATGTTTATCTGTAATATTCTTACATTGCTGCTGTTCTGAACTTATCGTTGATTCTGGTTTTCATATAAACGCATTTTGGCTCTGATTATATGTTCTTTTTGATAACTGATAAAAAGGGGGAGAAAGAATAAGATATTTTTCAATAACGGATTACTGAGACATAAGTCTCAGACATTCTGATCTATTTAAATTTCTCTCTTCTGAAAAGCTTGAACATGTACAAAACTCTGATGAAATATACAGTAAGGTTCTGATGCTCAAAGACTTATGGAATTAAAGGGAAGTAATCAACTCAGGGGGAGTTTCTCTTCTTAATTCTATACTTTTTATTCTTTATTTTTAATTGAAAAATCTGGTTTTTGTCATCATCAAAAAGGGGGAGATTGTTAGAACATAGTTTGATTCTACAATTCCTGATTAGAGTTTTGATGATAACAAAATACAAAGAATAAATAAATTCAAAGATATATATATAAAACAAATATGCTTCTTAAAATTATGTTTTGTATATACAGAAGTTCTGATGGAATCAGCATCAGAAGATCAGTAATATGTGCTACACGCTGAAGCTACCAGATTATACGCTGAAGCTTGATGACCAGAATCTGCGCATAAACAAATACACTCTGACTCTGATCAAAGACATCTTTACCAAGTCATCAACACTCTGAAGCGTTATCATAAGTTAAAGCAAAGAAGACTCTGAAGCGTTATTAAGTATTCAAGACAGAATTAAATGCTAACGGCTTTCTTCAGACAAGATCTTCTTCAAAAGGAAAGTGTGTTATTATCATTAAACTTGCTTGATGGACAATGTATCTTTACCTTGCCTATATAAACAAGTCTGCTTGAGAAAAGAAGTATGCATGCACTCACACAATTTGCCAAGCCTTCCAAACCACGCATATTCAAAAGCTTTAGAAAATTCATTTTATTCCAAGCTTAATTTGTGTAACTATCACAGTTGTGATATACTATTTTGTTAGAAAACAACAACACACTCTTGTTCATTTCTTGTAAAAGATTTCCTTGAGATAAACCGGTTTGTGGTTATACTCAAGAATACTTTAACAATTGTTAAAGTAGCTGTTGTAATTCTTTGAGAATAGTGGATTAAGACCTCGTTGGAGAGAGGCGAAATCACCTTGACGGGTGGACTGGAGTAGTTTGAGATCAAACGAACCAGGATAAAAATACTGTGTCTTAAAGTTGTTTATTATTTAATCCAAGTTTTTCAATTCAACCCCCCCTTCTTGTGTTTTTCACATCTTCATATCCTACATTGACTCAGAGATTGAGACAGGCAGAAAATCCTTAAGGATGAAGATAATAATAGACATAGATATGAGGATACCCTATACTGACTCAGATTGAGACATACATGAACTCCTTAAGGATAGAGAAAGACGAAGAAGAATCCCTACAGGCTAGGGATTATATAAAAATACGGAAGCCTTACGAGCTAAAGATAATAATAAAAGAAAAGATAACCCTTGCGGGTTTAGGGATTATAGTGGGATGTGAAAGGTATCCTTAGTTGGTAGGCTCCTAGTTTTGGCCTACGGATATTTTAACCTCCCCATAAGGTGGTTTCCTTAAGGGTATCATGAATAACACTAGAGGGAAAGGTACAAGGGCCTCCCTTAAGTGGAGCCTCTTTGCAGATCGAAACTTTCGTCTCTAGGTCATGAAAGGTCTCATCATGAGATTTTGGTTTGAAGGTTGTACTAAGAGTCATAGGTGTCATTTCAAATTCCTACTTCCTAAGAGGATGTCTCTCGAGAGGTATTCCTTTTGCAGAATTCTACTGACTCTAGGCGAAGTCGTCACATAAACTCATAGGGCTGATGTATCCCCTTGGCTAATAGACGAACCTTCTTTCTAAGAATTTTGAGATATATATATATATATATATATATATATATATATATATATATATATATATATATATATATATATATATATATATATATATATATATATATATATATATATATATATATATATATATATATATATATATATATATATATATATATATATATATATATATATATATAACATCACATCACAGATAAATATAGCATTGTAGAAAAATATAAATAAACCAAAATAAATGACTGTAAAGAAATAAGAAAAACCCTAAACCCTAAATCCAAAGAAAGGCTTCTAACCTTAGGGTTGAGTCCTCAACAAAGTCGCCAGCTGTTGTAAATGGTTTTAAAATATGAGTCGCCACCCTTAATTTTTATCTTAAGGAAGGGAATATAAAGGATAACCTTAAAAGTTAGAGATTTTAGGTTTTTTAGACTCGGTTCTAGATGAAGGGAAGGTGTTAGGCACCCCTCATCTACCTTGTTCACAAAGATACTAGGGTTAGAAGCGCGATCTTAGGAAATTGGGTTTTAATTTTTATTAGAGGAACTCGCCATGATTTTAATCGTATACCTATGTATCCTCTTATGAGGAATCAGAGTCCCAATTCGTAGTTCGCGATTTGGTTGGTGTTTTGTATGGATTGCATAAAATTGCTTTCGAATTTATCCTTGAACCTTGTCTGAGTTTTGTAAAAGAGTGATCGTAGACGCAGTTCGTAGTTAATTTTGAAAGTAATTCTCCTTAATACTTTCTAAAAATATATTATAGTTTTTGTTATGTTACTAGAAAAATGGTTTAATGTTGGTTAGCTATATTAAGACATAGAGAGGGGGAGTCTGATATAGTCTCCTCATCATGTGGCCAGATATTGGCCACGTGTCATTAGCGAATGGTGAATTGAGTGAGTTGCTTGGATTTTAATTGTTTGATTTTGAATAATAAACTGATAGACGATACGTCGACCGATTTGATTACTCGAAGATGGACATCCTATTATTTGTGAAAAATGACTAGTTTGATTATGAAAATAGTTTGATTTTACACACAAAGAAATCTAAGAATTAAAACATATTTTTGATCTTTTTGTATATCTTTATTAAAGAAGAGACTAAATTAATTTTATGAAACCAATATCCTAGCAAACCAATTTTATTAAATTAATTGAAATTAACCAAAAAAAACACTAATTAAACTAAACTAAATAAGTTAAATTGAAAATAAAATTACTAAACTAAACCAAACTAAATAAGTCATATAAATTAATTGAATAAAAGTAAAGGGCGTGAATAATAGAATTGGAAGGGGCATAAGAAGGTATGGGCCTAAGAGACCCAAACTCATATTAATCAATCTCTAATTTACTAATTTATTGATTAAGATATGAAAAGAAAAGAGAAATAAATAAAAATAATTATAAAAAAACAAAACAAACTAATGACGTGGGACACTCTCCACAGTTGTCTCCATAACAAGGAAATAATCAGAATGAATTAAAGCCACCAATTGACTTTTCCACCATACCATTAGCAAGTTAGAGCGAGATACATGATTTATTATTGAAATAATAAAAAATTATTAAAAAAAAGATAAAACTTAAAGCATGAAAATAAAAATAAAAAGAGTACAACAATATTTAGATACCTCTTTGTCTCGTTTTCCTCTTCTAACCTCAAAGTAAAATAAAACATAGCTTTTATATTAATATATAAAATTACTCTCTCTCTCTCTCTCTCTCTCTCTCTCTCTCTCTCTCTCTCTCTCTCTCTCTCTCTACAACAAACTACAACACTTCTTATGTTCTTTCCACAACCAGTACAAAATGAGATGTTAGTGGCGAGATGATTGCTGGTGTTGTCATTCGTAGCACGTTGGTTGGATCGTGTGGAGAGATGTGTGGCGATGGCCTTCAAGACGTTGTGTTGTTGATGTTGGCGATATAGTCACGATGGATGAGCTGCTGCAGATCAGAACAATGGTGCGTCAAAGTTATTGTTGCTGCGGGATATGAAGGTCACATAATGAAGTTATATGGATGAGTATGGCGGAGGTTGTGATGTTTGAAGTTGATTCATGTGCGTCGATTTCCTCGGTGGTGTTAGTCGTAGATGTATGGTTATTGTTGTTGGAGGTGCGCGAGAGAGAAATCTGGTCGGTATTGTGTTGCCGAGCTTTTCCAACGTGTTTGTTTATTGTACCTGCGGTCAGTTAGGATAACAAAATGAAAATATGTGACATATATGATTGATGTGTAAGGATGAGTGTTAGAGTGATTATGTTCATATGAATAAGGGTGGTGGAGGTTTATGTTTACGGATATTCTTTTACAAAAAAAAACGTTGATGGTGTATGTGATATGTGGAAAAAACTATGTACAGTATGAGTCAAAAGGTTGGAATGTTATACATTATAACTCTTACCATTCTCAAACATAATTTAAATCAAAAAATAAAATTTTGTATGTTAAACTAACTATGTTAATGGAAATTAATATGTTGTATCAAATATTAGTTTCACAATTGTCACCATTTCTACAATACATATAATGAATAAAAAAGTTATACTTAGGATGTGAAGGATTCTTAAAATCTATTTCTCATGTAATGAAAAATTGGATCATTAGATTAAAGTGTCGAACAAAAAAATCAAAATGTCCATTCCATTTTTAAGAATAAAATATTAAAATAATATAGTATACTCAAATAACTAGACATAAACAATTAAAACTTTCATGTGTAGAATTTGGTTAGTAAAGTTAGTGTAAAGGTGGTGTTTAGAAATTGTATGGGAGAGCTATTTACAGAGAGTGATAGTTAGAATATGGTAATGATTGAGTAGTAAGTGTGTTAGAAATTAGGTGTGTGAAATATGTATTAAAAAGTGGATGAGAATGCATGCATGTGAATGAGTGAAAGTTTCTCAGATGTGTTGTGAGTGAGAGATGAAGAGTATTTTTGTGTGTGAAAAATTGGTCCCCCCGTTGTGTGAAATTGAGACTTATTTATAGCAAAAAAATAGGTTAATAAATTAAAAATATAAATTTAATTATCATAAATTGGGATCAAAAGAATCGAATTTGATATTATTTCTAGAATGAGTAATCATAAAAATAGGACCACATTCGTCGCTTGATCACCAAGATAAGATCAAATTAAAATAGAATTTTTTAAGTAATAATCAAATAAAAATGAAATTAATTAAAAATTATATTAGAATATAATCAAATTAACTAAAATAAAATTAATCTAATTAAATACATTTAAAATAAAATATTCTTTGATTACTTTTTTTATTTTTTGTGATTTTTGACTTATTTGTGCATAAAATGATGAATAAAAATAAAATAATATTTTAAAAAAATATAATAATAAAAATGAAAATAAATAATTAAAGATTAACAAATGCAATTTTTTCAATGATTTTTTGAATATAAAATAAAACAAAAATAAAGTTAGAAACAAAAAGAAAAAATTGTAAAAGTGGAAGAGGTGAGGTTCAAACTTGTGACCTTATGTTTGCAAGTCTTACTCCTACCAATTGTGCTATTTTACTCATTTGTAAATAAACTCAGTTGAAGGTATATAAAAAGTCTGTAAATATTTGTTATTTTAAAAATGTAAATGTTTTTAAATGAATTATTATATTTTTAATTGGACTTGAGGACGAATATTTATAGAATCCCAAAATAATAATGTAAATCAAAAGAACTTTATAAAACCAAGTTTGAAATTAATTTCGACCGTAGTGATAAAGGGCGGGCAAATTTGAAGTATGATACTCAACAACTCAAAGTTAACTCTTATTGCTTAGCAGCCATAAACAAGTAATAATATAACTCAAAAGAAATCTAAAGATTCAAATACCTTCAACTCCAACTCTAAACTTATCAAAAAAATAAAAATAAAACTTTAAACTCATCAAAAGGCAATGGAAAAGTCACGAAGACACAACTGCTCAAAAATCCTCTAAAATAGACCACTAATCGGCGAACCAATGCAAGTCGCTTGAACTGCTGATCGTCGACGAATTGCCCACCGCCAACAGCGGCTCACCTGTAGGCACTTACGTTACACCTTTGTAGCCTTTGTCGCGCAAGCGGTGCCTCTGAATGCAGCCTCACCACTGAGTCGCACCTACCCTCTCCTACGCAATTGTGTTGCACTGTTGTGCCTTGTGCTATGCGCGCTCCTTCAGAATAGTAGTGACCCCGCCCCACACGCGCCCTTGCCATCTCTGACTAGGTGTGAATCACTCTGGCATCGGTCAATCGTGGATTAAGCTGCCGCTGGTTTTGGTGTGGTCTCCTACCGCCGCTGCGACTTCGACACACGACATTTCCCCCCTGTCTCGATTCAATTTCTGATTTTTTGAAACAATGTCATTTTTTATTTTTTTGGCTTTTTATGATTTCACCCAACAACATAGTTTACAACCACAGACAAATCAAACACAATTATCCAATTTTTATACTTTGCCACAAGGCGTGACCACAGTTCATCATTCAGCACCAAAATATTAATAAGGCAAAACAATTTATATATTATACAATTTTATTTCATATACATTAGAATAAAGGGAAACCTCCTCAACCGATCTCCACAAAGAGTTTTGTGCAAACTCTTTTTGGTACAAATATCAATCACATATAAAAGAAAAAGGAGAAGAAATGGCGGTAAAGAACCCTCAATATCCCTCTGTTTAGCCACCCATATATGAATAATCTCCTTCCCATTATCTCGAATTTGTCGATTGATGAAAATAAGGTTGTCAGACTCGCGAGTCTAGTCAAACTCGTAAAAGGTCCATAAACTTAACTCGCAGACTCGACTCACAAACTCGAATCGCAAACTTGACTCGCAAACTTGTATGAGTCTATGAAAAATTTAAAAAGACTCCAAAAATGTGTACATGAGACATATATGATATAACATCCCAATTCTACCCGATAATATATATGAAATCAGAGTTATAAAACTTTCACCACTAAATCAGGATGCTACAAATTCAACTTAAAACAACGACATTCATTACAGATACATAACACATTAAACTGGGATGAACCAACAACAACATAAATTAATCTTTTAAAACCAACAACTTCCATAACTACACAACATAATCATAATATTCAACTTGTAATAATATAAAATCTTTGTCCAACTAAAACAACTACAAATAACAAGTATTTAACGAGCAACAACTTAAGGTTCAATCAATTGAATTAATAACAATAATAAAATAGCAAGCGTTCACCCCCCCTGAGTGTTACGTATCAGAGTGTTGTACCCCAATTTCCCCCCTAAGATCCCTTCATCATACCATGTTGATTCACTCACAACAAAATCACACTAGGATTCTTGGTTCCCCTCCCTACTTTGAGTTTTACTCCTTTTGAGGGATTACTAAGCACCTTGACTTATGTTCCTTTTGTGATCATTAATTTTGTTTTGATTTCTTCATTTAACTAATAAAATGCAATGTTGTTTTTTCTTGCTTGTTATCCATGTAGGTGAAGGCAATGAGATTTAACAAGATACCCCATGGGTTCATGAGTTTATTTCCATGCCCTAGTCAATATAGCTTGAGAAGTTCAAACCTCACCATTATATTGGTTTTGGAAGAATTGGCATGGCAAGGTTGCTTTGTTT
The DNA here is from genome assembly GCA_948472305.1 of Vicia faba. Lineage (NCBI taxonomy): Eukaryota > Viridiplantae > Streptophyta > Magnoliopsida > Fabales > Fabaceae > Vicia > Vicia faba. Next base: position 1,229,182,824 of record OX451739.1, read on the forward strand.
CATCATATTTCAAGGTTATTAGATTTGACTCAAAAGTACAAGGGGTTGATTGAAGAAGTTGTCATGTTTGGACAAGGCCTTGTTCCTATTGGTCACAAGAGCATATTTTTATCAAATTTCAAGATATGTAAGTGGTTTTGGTGGCTATGATTTCTCATTATCATCCACAACAATTTCTATTCACAAAGCAAGAATATTGGTACAAGAAGTTTGTTCAAACTTGTCAAAGTTCCTCAAGGCATTCTCTTGGTCTAGAAGCTAGGGTTTTGAACTTCAAAGGAGTATATCTTGCTCACCTTTTGGTATTTTTGAGTGATTCCAAAGACATTATTCTTTTCAAAGGGTTATCAACAAATCACTTCAAAAGTTCCAAGGAGTTTTCATGTGGAAGGAACTTGGTGAAGAAGAAAGATTACAAGTCACCCAGATGAATCCACAATTTTACATAAGTAACTTCAATTGATCATAACTTGGTCAATTTTCATAACCTTGAGTCCATTATTTTTCCATAATTATCTTGAAGGTGTGAAATTTATGTCTTCTTTTATGTGCAAAGTGGGAAAATGGATGGAAGTTGCCTTAAAGATGCAAAAGATTATAGGTCATTTCATGATTTTTTTCCAACTTCAACAATTCATAACTATCTCAATTTTTGGATATTTTGAGTGGTTCAAGTCCCAAAATGTAATTCAATAGATCTACTTCATTACATCTTTTTTGGTCAAGATTAAATTCCAAGTGGAAGACCATGCTTGGATGCAAGACATTATAGGTCATTTTTTAAGAAGAATTTGAAATATTTCTAAGTATGGAAATTCAACCCTTTTTCTTCAACTTTGACTCAATGCAACTTTCAGCTCAAGCATCCATTTGATTCCATTCTTTTTCCATTGCAAAGCTTGTAACCTCATCTTTCTAAAGCATCAACAATCATGCCCTAAGACCCCTTGAGTTGGAAATGTCATGGATTTGAATTTGGTAACTTGAAACTGAATTTTCCACAAAGTGAGAATTTCTAAATCCATAATGTGACTTCTAAACACAAGATTTATGCGCATTTTTTATTTAAACTTGATTAGCAAACTTTCCAGAAGTGATTAGCCCCCCGAAATGCAAGATTTGGTTAAATTTTGATGGAAATGAAGTCACACTTCACTCGTGCTCGACCTTCACTCAATTTCCCTCCAAACTTCCTTGTTTCTTCCAATTTTCATTCCCATTCACTTCCCTATAAATAGAGGGTCATCCCTCATTCATTTCTTCAAGCTTTGAGAGCCAAAAACATCCTGCCAAAACTTCACACGAATTCATCTTTTTCGAATTCAGTTTCTGAGATTTAAGCTCCCTTTTCCAAAATTCTTTGCGCATTCGTCATCCTTAAGCATCATATAAACTCTCCAGCACTTAAACCAGTCAAAATGAGCCATAATTCAAGATACAGAAGACCAGTTTCAGAGCTTCTTCCTTGAACTTCGAAAAGGTAGAATTCTCCATAATTTGGATCCAAATCAAGCACTAATCTATTCTACTCCTTCTCCTAATTCCAACGTTGCTTACAATTTTTAAATCCATTGAGAATTGAGAGAGAAATCTCAAATTGAAGGTGCTCGCTATTTTCTGGGTTTTTGATTCATATCTCTCTCTATACCTTATATAAATTTGGCGCGATGGTGGTGTTAGAATCATCTTGAAGAGACGAGTTCAATGATACTAGCCTGGGATCCTAATTTTCCATTTGAAGGATCTCACAAAATCCCCATTGCAGGGTGTCTGGAGGTTGAAGACGATGACATGTCTCGCCTAAGCCAATGATAGCGTGCCAAACGTTTTAATTTCATTGGTTGCCCTTTTTCTGATCCTATGCGTATCTCACTAAGGTCCATATCAAGCACAGCGCGTCTGGTCCACTGGATCAGCTTACTAACGCGTTTTGACTATGATCTGATGGTCCACATCTTTTTGGTTTTATTTTATTTTCTGATTTTATATTTTTATTGAATAAATTTTCAAAAATTCACAACTCTTTTATTATTTATCCAAAAATTATGAAAAAAATTCACAAAAATACTTTGAATTATTTCTGATCTCATGACTATTTTTTCACATTTTTATTTTGATATTTTTTATATTTTTTTGAATTATTTGCTTTCTTTTAATTAATTAAAAAATACTTTCTGACATTTTTTAATTCTGAAAAAATTCATAACTATTATTTTGCATATTTTTGAATTTCTGAAAATTTTATGGAATTTTATATTGAGGTTTACTATTTTTGACCTATTTTTTTTGTTTGTTTGAGCAATTTTTAAATAGTTTAAAAATAGTTTCTGACTTTTAAAAATTACCAAATATTTTATAAAAATATTTGGATCCATTTCTGATTTTTCTATGGCCTTACTTTTTCTTTCTTGATTAATTTGAACATAGTTGATATTTTTCTCCTCTATTTTGATTTTTAAACTTTTTTTAAAACCCTTTTAATGTATATATTAAATATAATATTATTTTGTGATTATTTTCTGGCTGTCTTGAGTTGATTTTTTTATCATGACTTTATTAACATCATTGGATCTTAGGTGTTCAGTTCAACTCCACCAAAATGGATGAATGATTTTAATAATAGTTTGATTAAATTTTTGATTCAAAAGTGGTTTATTCGTTTTTCTACCCCTTCTTCGTCTTATCCCTTTCTTATTACACTAGATGTTGTTGGAGCATAATCTCTATATCATGTCTCAAAACAAATGGTGCATAAATTGCTATTGACCGACCTCAAAATAGGTGTGACTTCTATATAAGTCCACTTACAATTGCTTAACATAGCGCTAAATTTTGTCCCGATTCGAATAAATGATTATTCGTGGCCCAAGCTTATGATTGCAAGCCCAAGTATGTTAATTTGATCTCTTTGATCCAATAACCTTGAGATTCATTGTGTGGAGGCTTTGGTTCTACCAATCCTCTAATGGATCTACAACACCTTTGGTCAACGCGGATCACTTAAACATTGTTGATCATTAAATGGTACTTATGAGAATTCCAAATGGATGATATACTTGACAAAAAGCAAATGCAACTTGTTGTGTGGAGGCTTTGGTTCTACCAATCCTCTAATGAGTTCCAAATGCAAGTTTCAATATGGTCATCCAACTAACCACTAATTATTGACTTGTTTTACCTTATGCTTTTATTCTTTTTTATGCTTTATGTACTATTTACTTTTAGCATTTACATTTCATGCCATTTTCATTTTTGCTCATTTGAGCATTTATTTTCTTGCCATTTTTGCTTTGCTTACTTGAGCTTTTCTTTTCCTTTCTTAAGATGCTTAATAATCAACATAAACCCTAAAAATATTTAATGGTACTTGGACTATTTGGTTACTATCCTTGGCATTATAGAGCATGGGACGTTTCTTGGACTTAGGATTAGAAACCTTGACCTATCTTGGAGATCTTATATGATTATTTTGTCTGGAGTTCTTGAGGTTTACCTCAAGATATTGGGTTGCTTGTTTGTTTTTATGTGCAGGTTTTTTGTGATTAGACTTTGTTTGTAATCTGGAATTCACCCGTATACAGCCGTTACTCTGCCCAATTTTTGTGAAGACTTAATACACTTGAAGTTTGGTTCTCTCAAGAGGTCTAGTATTTTTGCTTGCTTGGTTTAAATCCAAGGAATGAGAATTCTATCTTGGCTCATAATGTCAAGTATTAGCTTCTTGTTGGTTAGATGGTTCTTATCCCTAGCTTTTACCCTATGCTTTAGGATAGTCTCTTCTTCTCCTCCCATCTTCTTTGATTTCAAAATCTTCTTCCTCCTTTTGAAAACTCTTCTTGTTTTGAAACTTGAACTATTTTCACAATAAACTTGGACTTATGTCCATGCATTTTCAAAACACTTTCATAAATAAACCTCCAATCAACTTAATAATACCTTGACATTTTTTTGTGAGAAGACTAAAAGTCAATCAATCTCATTTCAAACCATTTTTTCACTTTGGCTTTTTACCTTTGAAACTTTTCTTAAAAGAATAGACTCTTGCCAATCCTTGTAGTGATGCAAACAACTATACTTCTACAATATGTAGTGAAGAGAGATATTTTCCACTTGAGTGTTGAGTGAGACATTGTTGATTTTGAAATCCAAACCATATCCTCCACTTTGAGATGATGCAAATTCTCCTTTCTCATGATTGTGGGTAGTAGGTGTGTTTTCCACACGGACAATGACGATGATGTTTTATCTTATAAAATTAACCAACACATTTGTGTTTTAAATTTTTAAAAGAGGAACTACGTGTACCCTGATCCCCTATTGCACGAAAAGGTGGTACATAGGCACTACAGGTTCGCAACTGCGGCGGGTGTAAAAATTATAAAATAAATATATTTCTTTTCTCACCTCCACCATCCATTTTTATACAAAAGTTTTTATAGCAAAAATATATAGATTTTACAAAGAGGCTCCTGCGAAGTACCGTAGATGTTTAGGGTGCTAATACCTTCCCTTTGCATAACCAACCCCCTTACCTTGAATCTTTCCCCCTCTTTTTGGGTTATTCGCTCTTTTCCCATTCCTTTGGAAACAATAAAGCGTGGTGGCGATTTTTATTTTGATTTGTATAAAGTCTAGTCAATCCAATGGCTTAGTCTTGAACATTTCTACCGCTACACATAGCAATGACATCGACTCGAACTACTGAAGGAAAACTGCCTTCACTCTGGATTACCTGCACGTTAGTAATATATGGGTAACATTCAAATAGAAGGGGTGAGATATCGAACAATATAATAGAATGTATGATAAATAAAACATTAGAATCAGTTCTTACATATTCGCCACTTCTCAAATTTTTAACAACATAAGCATAATCAGATCAACCACACAACGACTCAGAATGCAACACTGAATGCAACTTATATTTATGCAAATGCATGTGGTACCAATGAAGAAGAACTCCCAACTTAAAAATATGCCATTAAATAGAGGCATCAACAAGGCATAACCCTTCAACTTTATATTTTTGCTAATCCAGGCCAACTTAACGAGCATCAACTACAACTTGATATGCGATGTATGCGACAAAACATGAATGTAGTAACAACAACAACCAACAACTCAACATAAATCAACATTGGCCATAAGCCTACAACATCAACAACAATTCAACGTCAATATAATTCAACTTTGTCCATAAGCCTACAACATAATATATGCCCGTAATTAGAGGCGTCTCAACCTAATTCATCAACCTGGATTTTCTAATTCATAACAACTTATACAACACTGGTATCGACCAAACCAACAAGGTCGAATAACAACTAACTCAATACCCCTAGACACACACAGAAACAAAGAAGAATAACAACTAACTTATGCTCCTCGATACAACCTGTAGCTCCGTGCAGCTCGATATCCATATTGTGCTCCTTAGCATGCCTTACAGCCTAATATCGCTCGACATCCAACACATATATTCTCTGACACACCTCGCAGTCTACATGCCGCTCGGCACCTAAAACCATTAGCATCCTCCTCGACCACTAATTTCGGCCAATAGCATAGAATAATACAACAACATAATGACCATCACAACATAATCCATGATTTCTGGCCAACTGCTCGGAATAACACAACAACAGGAAATTATATCTACTTTCAACAGATTCACTAATTGTACAAGACATTCACGCTGAACCCTTCCTATAATGACCACGACAACAATTTACTAATTTTCATGCCAACTGCTCGGAATATCACAACATCCTAACGACCATATCAACAGGTAAAATCTAAACTAACCTAATCATCGATTATATCAGGCAATTATACAGACAACTCAAACCGCCCTGAACATAACAACCGGGAAACTTCCTATAACAAGGTCACTAACCATGTAAGACAGTCATGCGACAACTCCCTAAACGACCACAACATAGAAAACGAGCAACTCTAATACCAAATCTAGAACATCAACGTGCAACAGTCATACAACGACCAATTCCCACATAATACACATCATAAATCACATTATAAGGTCAAAACCCCACCCTTACCTGGATTGAAGGCCGCTGTACCAAAATTCCAGCCGATAACCTTGCTTTATTCTACTCGACGTCGAGCAGCTTGCTCCTCTTTTCGCATGGCTTCACACGGTCACGCACAAGACTCCTTGTTCTACAAAAACCAAACCCTTGTGTCAGATTAACCTTATATTATCAATTCTATTGGGCCTAACTTACACACCCCCAATTTACTACTTCCAACCAATAACATAAGCCCAACATAATTATTCCAGTAATTCCAACATTATAATTATTATTAATCAACTAATTAATTAATTAATAACAATATAACAACTTATACCAATAATTCTAAACATCTCACAACTTCAAAAAATAATCCAAAAATAATTTAATTAAATAAACGGGTGTTACAACTCTCCCCCACTTAGAATATTTTCGTCCTTAAAAATTTACCTTATTCAAACAACTCGGGATAGGAGTCCCGCATCTTGCTTTCCAACTCCCAAGTCATGCTTTCTCCTGCAGCTCCTAGCCAGACTAATTTCACCAAAGCAATATCTTTGCCTCTTAGAGTCTTCATCTCACGATCCGCGATTTGTACAGACATCATCTCCACAGTAAGATTATCCTGTACTTGCACATCATCCATATGAATCACATGAGATGAATCTGAAATATACTTCCGGAGTTGTCACACATGAAACACGTCATGCAAATTCGAAAGATTAAGCGTTAAAGCCACTCTATAAGCAACATTCCCAACTCTGTCTGAAATCTGATATGGACCAATAAAACGAGGAGTGAGCTTCTTAGACTTCAATGCTCGCCCAACACCAGTCACAGGTGTAACTCTCAGAAACACATGTTCATCTGCTTGAAATTATAAATCTTTCCTTCGCCTATCATGATAACTCTTTTGTCTACTTTGGGAAGCTTTCATCTTTTCTCGAATCAATTTCACCTTTTCAGTAGTTTCCCGAACAATTTCAGGCCCAAGCACTACACTTTCTCTAGACTCATGCCAACATAAAGGAGTTCTATATATCCGACCATATAATACTTGAAAAGGTGCCATTCCAATACTATAATGATGATTGTTATTATAATTGAACTCTATTAGCGTAAGATAATTATCCCACAAACTTCCCTGTTCAAGAACACATGCTCTCAACAAATCTTCTAACGACTGAATAGTCCTTTTAGTTTGACCATCCGTCTGAGGATGATACGCTGAAATCAACCTCAACTTAGAACCCAACGCCTCTTACAAACTCTTCCAAAAATATGAAGTAAACCTTGGATCTCTATCTGAAACAATACACAAAGGAACACCATGAAGCTTTAAAATTACACTAGTATAAATCTCAGCCAACTTCGACACTGGGAAACTGATGTTAATAGGAATAAAATGAGCCGAATTTGTAATCCTATCAACAATCACCCAAATCGAATCATGTCCTCTTAGAGTATTAGGTAATCCCGTCACAAAGTCCATCGAAATGTTATCCCATTTCCATTATGGAACTTCTAATGGTTGCACCAACCCTGCAGGCTTCTGATGTTCAACTTTCGACTTCTGACAAGTTAAACATGCATACACAAACCGAGCCATATCACTCTTAGGCCACCAAAAAAAATTCTTCAAATCTTGATATATTTTTGTAGCTCCCGGATGAATGCTCAACTTGCTTCTATGACTTTCCTCGAGAAGCACTTTCTTCATCTCTGCATCATTAGGAATACAAATTCGATTACGGAATCTCAACACACCTTGTGCATCTAACTTAAAATCTTTATTCTCGGACTGATCGATCCCAACCATCGAGTCTACCAATTTCACATCTAACTTATGAGCTTCTCTGATACTGTCCAAAAATTCATTGTTAATTTTCAACATTCCTAACATAACACTTTGCGGTGTCACTTCACAAACTAAGCTCATATCTATGAATTGTTCAATTAATTCCAACTCTTTAACCATCATTGTTGACATATGTAAATTCTTTTGACTTGACACATCAGCCGCCATATTTGCTTTTCTTGGATGATAATTCAAACCGAAATCATAATCTTTTACAAACTCCAACCACCTTCGTTGTCTCATGTTCAATTAATTCTGATCAAATAGATATTTTAAAATTTTATGGTCTCTAAATACTTCAAATCTAGAACCCTAAAGATAATGCCTCCAAATCTTCAGCACAAAAACAACTGCAGCAAGCTCTAAATCATGCGTATGATAGTTCTTCTCATGAGTCCTCAACTGCCTTGACGCATAAGCAACTACCTTTTCATTCTGCATAAGCACACCTCCTAAACCCATCTTAGAAGCATAAAAATATACCACAAAAGGTTTTCCAGGATTAGGTAATGTCTAAATCGGAGCTGACGTCAATCTCTTCTTCAATTCCGTAAAATTTTCTTCACATTGGATATCCCATACAAAAGCTCTACCCTTACAAGTCAACTTAGTCAATGGAAGTGCCAACTTAGAAAAACCTTTGATAAACCTTCTATAATAACCAGCTAATCCCAAAAAGCTTCTAATCTCGTAGCTGAATCTGGAGTTTCCCATTGCAACACAACATCTATTTTAGATGGATCTACAACAATGCCACTACATGAGTTAATATGACCAAGAAAACTAATTTCTTTTAACCAAAATTCACACTTAGACAACTTTGCATACGACTTTTTCTCTTTCAAAACTTGCAATACTACTCTAAAGTGTTATGCATGCTTTTCCTCCGATTTAGAGTAAATCAAGATGTCATCAATGAACACCACTACAAACCGATCCAAATAAGTATGAAAGATATGGTTCATGTATTCCATGAATACTCCCGGCGCATTAGTAACACCGAAAGGCATCACTGAATACTCATAATGTCCATAACGTATTCTAAAAGTCATCTTCTGGATATCTTCATCCTTTACTTTAATCTGATGATAGCCTGACCTAAAATCAATCTTACTAAACACACAAGAACCCACCAATTGATCCATCAAGTCATCTATTCTTGGAAGCCGATACTTGTTCTTAATCGTCAACTTATTCAATTTCCTATAATCAACACAAAGTATCATACTTCCATCTTTCTTCTTTACTAGCAACACTGGAGCTCCCCACAGTGATACATTTGGTCTTACAAACTTCTTTTCAAGTAACTCTTCCAATTGCTTCTTTAATTATGACAACTCAGATACAGACATCCTGTATGGTGCCATTGAAACAGGTCTGGTACCAGGTACAAGATCAATAGCAAATTCGAATTCTCTCTCGGGTGGTACATCAGGAATTTCATCAGGGAAAAATTCAGGAAATTCACGCGCCACTTGCAATTCCTCAATTATAACTTGATTCTTGACAGATAGCGACACCATCAACTAGAACATTTGAGCCTCCTCTTGCATCAACTGCCTCAACTGTCTAGCAGACAACATACCAGCTCCCTCTTCTTCAGGAGTAGAAAACCTCACAGACTTGTTATAACAGTTAATATGAACATAGTTATGCTCTAACCAGTTCATACCTAAGATCACATCCAACCCACTTAAAGGCAAACAAATCAAATCAACAACAAAGTCTCTGTCGAATATCGACAAAGGACACTTTAAACACACAAGAGAAGTAGTCACTGAACCCTTGGTTGGAGTATCGACGACCATCTCTCCATTCATAGAAGACAACATAAGACCCAATCTTTCAACACAATCAGCAACAATAAAGCAATGAGTAGCACCGGTATCAATAATAGTAATTAAAGGAGTACTATTAATGAAACATGTACCTCTGATGAGTCTGTCCTCATTAGCCGCCTGATTCTCAGCCAAAGCGAACACCTTTCCACTGGTTTGCACCTTCTTTAGTTTCTGACAGTGACTACCAATGTGTCCTTCTTCACCATAATTGAATCAAATCATCTTTTTACGCTTGCACTTGGATACAATATGTCCAGTCTTACCACAACAGAAACACCTCTTCACCTCAGCAGTACACACATTGCTCTTATGACCAGGTTTTCCACATTTGAAACAAACCACACCAGTAGGAGTATATCCCCCACTAGTTCTCTGACCCTGAGCAACTTTCTATTTACCTTTACCAACTGGGGCATCATACGGATTACCAAGGTTCTGTTGGTGCTTATGTCTCTTCTCATTGATAATCTTATAATGAGTATTATTATCCTCTTCATAAATCCTGCAACTATCAATCAAATCAGCAAAGATTTGAATCTTCTGGTATCCAACTGCCTTCTTGATCTCTGGGCATAACTTGTTCTCAAACTTGATGCACTTCGAAAACTCAGCATTAGCCTCACTATAGTGCGGATAAAACTTAGCCAAATCCACAAACTTTGTAGCATACTCAACAACCGACATAATCCCTTGCTTCAGCTCAAGAAATTGATTTTCCTTCTTTCCACGAACATCTTCAGGGAAATACTTCTTCAGAAATTCCCTACGGAACACAGCCCAAGTGACATATTCACTTGCAACCTCCAACCTCTGACACATCTCTAGCCACCAGACATTAGCTTCGACTGCTAGCATATGTGCTCCTCAGCACGCCTTGCAGCCCAATACCGCTCGACATCCAACATATATATTATGCGACACAGCTTGCAGTCTACATGCCGCTCGACACCTAACACCATCTGCATCCTCCTCGATCATTAATTCCGGCCAACAACATAGAATAATACAACAGCATAATGGTCATCACAATATAATTCATGATTTTCGGCCAACTGCTCGGAATAACATAACAACGGGCAACTATATCTACTTTCAACAGATTCACTAATTGTACAAGACATTCACGCTGAACCCTTCCTATAACGACCACGTCAACAATTTACTAATTTTCCTGCCAACGGCTCGGAATATCACAACGTCCTAACAACCACAGCAACAGGTAAAATCTACACTAACCTAATCATCGATTATATCGGGCAATTATACAGAAAACTCAAACCGCCCTCGACATAACAACCAGGAAACTTCCTATGACAAGTTCACTAACCATGCAAGACAGTCATGCGGCAACTCCCTAAATGACCACAACATAGAAAATGAGCAACTCTAATACCAAATCCAGAACATCAACATACAACAGTCATACAACGACAAATTTCCACATAATACACATTATAAATCCCATTATAAGGTCAGAACCCCACCCTTACCTGGATTGAAGGTCGCTCTACCAAAATTCTAGCCGACTACCTTGCTTTGTTCTGCTCGACACCGGGCAGCTTGCTCCTCTCTTCGCGCGACTTCACACGGTCACGCACAAGACTCTTTGTTCTCCAAAAACCAAACCCTTGTGTCAGCTTAACCTTATATTATCAATTCTATTAGGCCTAACTTACACACACCCACTTTACTACTTCTAACCAATAACATAAGCCCAACATAATTATTCCATTAATTCCAATATTATAATTATTATTAATCAAATAATTAATTAACTAATTAATAAAAATATAACAACTTATACAAACAATTCTCAACATCTCACAACTTCAACAAATAATCCAAAAATAATTTAATTAAATAATTAATTAAATAAACGAGCGTTACATATGACACACACATGGATTTATAAAACTGGAAATACCTCATATATGACACAAATATATATACAATTGAACACCAATTAACATAAATCTCATACTCCATAACAAACTTCTTAATAAAAAACTCGATAATAGAATAAATAAAATAGCAAAATATGTAGTTAAAGACTTAAATATTAATTCCTTTTTAATTGAATACTATATAAAGCAAACAAAGCATAAAACAGATATGCTAATGACTTCAAACACTCTTATAACACTTGTACACGTAGGTTCTTTATAATTCTTATTAATAATTAATTAATTAGTAAAAATTGTAAAATATAATTCATGTGATCAATGCATTATTACAAGACAGACATAAAAATTTTCTGATGTAAATCATAAATATTCTAAACCGTTTTGTCATGGGTAAATTAATACATAAGGATTATTAATTAGTGTATATGATTAAAATCAAATGATGCATCATCTTTACACAGGAAAACATAACACAAATGAACATGCAAAAGAATATAAAAGATAAGCATCCAAGTGAAACATATAAGAGAACACTTACACAACGAAGGATTTATATATGACACAATCAAAGATAAAAAAAATACGACCATGCCGTCGATGAAGGGAGGAAGAAACTTTATCGTAAGAAGAGACTAGGACATAGATGTTTCCAATTCTCATTACAAGCAATAAAATAAGGATTTTTTTTTTAAATAATTTCTTTTGGGAATTTGGACCTTTTTTGTTTTTTTTTTCAAAACAAAAAAATTTCAGAAAAACTTATAAACTCGCCATAGACTCGCGAGTCTATACGAGTTTATGCGAGTCTACCCGAGTCTACTAGAATCTATCAAAAATGATTCTATGTGCGAGTCAACTCATTTTTGCTTCTTAGACTCGTAAATTCGTACGAGTTTACAAATCTACCCGAGAGTTTGACAACCATGGATGAAAACTTTTAGCATTTTGGAATTTTTCCTCACCTCTTTTCCTAGATCTGCCCCCACTCTACCTCTTTTCTTTAAGTTTTACACGTACAATACAAAATTCTACTCTCTCTATCTATTTATTTATCCTAGTTATCTCAATTCTCCCCTCACCCCTCAAGTCTCTATCACCCTTACTCTTCCTATTTTTCTAAAAATCTATATTTTATTATTTTTATTTTAAATAAAAAATATTAATCTAATTCTATTATTTCATTAAATCTCATCACACCTCCATCAGTTACATAAAACACCATTTTCTCTCTAATTTTAATAAAATTCTATTTTTCTCCCAACCTAATTTATTTCTAATTTTCTAATTAAATTAAATAATTAAAAATAATTTAATTAAATCTCTAAATAATCTAATAAATCACATATATTATTAAAATAAATAAAATAATATAAATTCAATTAAAAATAAATAACTAAAAATTAAGATGTTACATATGCATGTAGAGTTATGCTTTCTCCAAGCTCCATATGTCTATGTGGAAAAGAGGTCATGGCAGGTGTTATGAATCTCATTTCTAGCCAAATATTTCCATCCTAAATTGAAAAGAAAATTTGAATGATGAAAACTAAGATATAACCAAAGGTTTCTAAAGTTAATACAGTCACAAACATGATGAAAGAATGAATAATTTTATGGGTTACATGTGAAGCCCATAGTCGAGGTGACCATTTTATGATGATGAAGCACATATAGTGTATGAACAAAGCTATTAAAATCAAGACAGAAAGAGAAATTTAATATTTTCTAGGAGGACAAAGTTTACATATCCAATTTCCGGAAAGAATCTTTGTGTTAGGATGGTATAAACATTGTTTGTTGTGGAGAATCAGAGGTAGCCAATCTTTGTTGTGTAAGCGTCATTTATGTGATCATATCAAATGAAGTCATCTTTTGTATTATGGTTAGAGCTATAATTTTATTGGTGAAATTAATGATGGAATTATTAGGGAGTAAAATGTACTCGTGATTGATATGAGGCGATATTGAATAGTGAAAATCTTTGAATATTATAGTAAATACTACTATGAATAATATATTTTATGACGAAACATCAACATCGGTCAATAAAAATTCGAAGGATAAACCATAAACACGTCACATTTTGGTTTTTTTAATAAAAAATTCTATATATTTCCTCGATTTTGTTAAAAACCGAGGGATAAAGTATTTAGAAGACGTGTCTTCGAATCTCAGCAACTACATTTTATCACCTTTTAATTTTTTTAATTTTTTTTTATGAACGGTTAACTCAGTTTTGCTGAAAACCGAGGGCTAAAATATTTAGATGACACATCTTTGAATCCCAACAACTATATTTTATCATCTTTTAATTTATTTTAAAAAAATTTATGACCTATTACCTCGATTTTGCTGAAAACCGAGGAGTGAAGTATTTAGAGGACACGTCTTTGAATCTTAGCAACTACACTTTATCACCTTTTAATTTTTAAATTTTTTCATGGCCTATTACCTTAACTTTCATGAAAATCAAGGGGTAAAGTAGCGTATTATTTTTTAAATTATGACCAATTTGATGAAAAATCAAGTAACAAATTTTTGTCGTCTATTTATAAAGAAACAATGGTCAAGACATTGTCAACTCATCAATCCACATGAAATATTAGTGATCTGGGTAGAATTCTCTCTAGTCAATCAAAGCGTGAATGTCACAACTATTCATCTTTGTTATTCAAAAACTGAGGGATAAAGTGACAGGTTTTCATGCCGTCCTTCATTACCTCGCATGTGTAACTGTGATTATAACCATTTCGCGTCTGAGGTGAGGCGTGTTATTTGTAGTAGTGAAGGACGTAGATGTGTATATACTTTATAACAGCATTTATAGAAGTCCAATGGTTGTACCATAGATAAGATGTGCCTGACCCAAACCTCCAGTCAAACCCATATTTTTGCGTATTCTTCATTTTTTTGACAAAATCAAAGTTAACTGCTTTCATTAATCAATTGCAAAGTAATACAAGAAGGAATCTTATCAAATATAATGCGCCTAGACCAAGAATTGGCCGCCTTAGCTAAGGAGTGGGCAACCATATTCGCTTGGCGCTTAATAAACTTTACCTCAAAGTTGGAAAATACTAATAACAGTGACTTAATGGATTTAATAATAAAGCTAAACTCAGAGTTTCCACCAACGTGGGATCGAAAAGCATGAACCACTTTTTGAGAGTCACTTTCAAACACAACGAGAGTGTGGTGAAAAGAAATAGCTCCATGGATAGCCTCCTTAAGAGCCAAGGCCTCCGCTTCTAGGATGGAAAGGGTACCACCACCCCAAGCAACACACACAAAAACAAAATTACCCAAGTTATTGTGAAGACACCATCCTCGATTCGTTTGTACCTAGATAACGGTTAAAACCTGCATCCACATTACATTTTAGCCAACCACTCGGAGGCGGGATCCAATGCAAGAAATCATTATGAACAACCTCAATATCATGACTTTGTTGTGTCGAAAACCATTCCTGCCACTTGTGCAAGGCTAGCCAACCAAGTTTAAAAACTTCTTCCTTATCATTATGCCCAATTAAATCATTTCTATTTTTCCACAACCCCTCCATCATAACTGCAACTCTACTGAAAATTCTCCTATCCTCCTTACTACATAAATCAAGAATTAGAGTGTTAGGGTCCTAAAAAGCGAAAAGACGAGGTACTATCACATCAAACAAACCTGGTGTCTGCCAACAAGAATATAGTTTTAGGTGGGGAAACTTATAGGACTGAAAAGAAGAGTAAATAAGAATAAAACAAATACTTTTGAGAAAGGATACATACCCAAAGCTTATAAATATTTTGAAGCATATCCTAAACAACCTTGCTGATGAGGGCTATATTGACATATTTATTTAGTCAAACTCCAAACCACCTAGCTTTCTTTGGCATATACTTTTTTCCAGTAGACCAAATGAAAACTTATGTTGGTAGTACCATTCCAAATAAAATTTTGAGTCATATGATCAATTGTGTCACATATGTTTTGAGGAAGTCAAGTGATTTGCATGTAGTAAGAGAGAATACAAGCGAGCAATAATGTAGCAAGGGATAATCTACCCGACTTGTTGAGAAGTTTGATTTTCCAAAAAGGAATGTAATTTTGCATTTTTTCCATGATAAAGTTAAAATTATATCTTTTAGCTCAAATAAGTAATCCACAATATCTATCCTGAGAGGGAGTAATCTGAATGCCTAAGATTATGGTTAATTGATTGATTTTATTTCAAGGGACGCATGAGGAATATAAAGCAAGAGACTTAACAATGTTGATCTTCAGACTTGGAGCACAACTAAATTTGTCAAAGAACATGGCAATAGATCTGATTTGAGACTTCTTTACCTTTGCAAATATAAAAACATCATCAACAAAGAGAAGGCGGGACATATGAGATCTCTTGTTAGAGATGGAAAAAAAATTCAAAAACCACTACCAACAACATTTATGATGAGAATAAAGAGTTTCCCCAAGAACATGGTGAAGAGGTAAGACGATAACACTATCTCTTGACCAATGCCATAGAAAGGCTAGAAGGATGATTTATTTGTTGGAGCACAATGAAGAGATAAAAGACAAACGAAATATATTTACTGACAACTTCAAAATAAGGATTTACAATAAATTACAATAACCTACTCCACTAGGCTATTTATACACAAAATTATATCTTCTAACAAAGATATAAAAAGATATAATAATATCCTCTAAAAGACATTCCTAAATATAAATCAATATCTAAATATAAATTAAATCTAACACCATCTCTTAATTTATATTTACCCAAAACTGACAACACCAATTCCATCCCTCAAACGAAGAAATTGATCAGTCTTGATAGCCTTTTTCAGAACATCTGCTAGCTGCTTCTGGGAGCTACAGTGCACAACTTTTAATATTCCGCTCTGAACTTGATTCCTCAGAAAATGATATTTTGTCTCAATATGCTTTCTTCTCCCATGCAGCACTGGGTTCTTGGCAAGATTGATTGCAGACTTGTTATCAATCATCAGCTTCAGAGGTTTGGCTACTTCAATCTTCAGATCTTGCAACAAGTGCAGGATCCACACAGTTTGACATGCAGTCAGAGCGCCTGCAATATATTCAGCTTCACAGGTTGACAGCGCAACAACAAGTTGCTTCTTGGAACACCAAGAAATAGGGCCTCCCAGAAATTTGAATAAATACCCAGAAGTACTTCTTCTGTCCACTCTATCTCCGCACCAATCAGAGTCTGAATAACTCAAGTTCTGATTCAATCTTTCTTCCAGATGGAAATAACACTCCATACTTCAGAGTTCCCTTTACATACCTCAAAATCCTGACAGCAGCTTGGTAATGAGACCACTTTAGTTTACTCATAAATTTGCTAACCATTCCAACTGCATAGTAAATATCAGGTTTGGTATTACACAAATACCTCAGAGAACCAACCATC
Source organism: Vicia faba (assembly GCA_948472305.1). Classification (NCBI taxonomy): domain Eukaryota; kingdom Viridiplantae; phylum Streptophyta; class Magnoliopsida; order Fabales; family Fabaceae; genus Vicia; species Vicia faba. The sequence continues at coordinate 1,229,199,890 of OX451739.1, forward strand.
TGTTTGAAGGTTGTAGCATCCACATCCTCTCCATCAGAATCAGAGTCCAACTTCTGATTCGTATTAGCAAGTGTGATAGCAACTTTGTAATTCTCTAGCTCAAATCTCTTCAGAAGATCTAGTTCATACTTCATCTGATGCAAAATGATTCCTTTCTCAGAGTACATAAATTCCATCCCTAGAAAGAAACTCATTTTTCCAAGACCTGTCATCTCAAACGCATTCATCAGAACTTTCTTGAACTCAGCTATCTCTTGTTCATAACTTCCTGTGAGTAATATGTCATCATCATACAAACAGACCAAAATCATATTACCTTCTGAAGTGTGTTGAACATAAACACCATACTCCATATCGCACTTCTGAAACCCTTGTTCCTTGAAAAACGGACCAATCTTCAAATTCCAAGCTCTGGGCGCTTGCTTCAATCCATACAAGGCTTTGTGTAATTTGAACACCATCCCTTCCTAATTCTTTTTCTCAAACCCAGAAGGTTGTGATACGTATACCTCTTCTTGTAATAGACCGTTCAGAAATGCAAAATTTACATCAAAATGCATCAGAGGCCAATTCCTGTTAGCAACCATTTCAATCACTAGTCTGATTGTTTCATGTCTCGCTACAGGTGCAAACACTTCAAAGTAACCCAAACCAGGCTTCTGTAGAAAGCCTCTTGCTACTAATCTTGCTTTGTGTTTTCCAATTGATCCATCTGGCTTTAGCTTCTGCTTGAAAACCCATCTGACGTTGATGGCTTTCTTGCCTTTTGGAAGTTCTATCTGCTTCCAAGTCTTGTTTCTCTCTATAGCATCAAGTTCTTCTTTCATGGCCTGTAACCAAACTTGCTGCTTAAGAGCCTCTTCCGTACTCACGGGTTCAGAGTCTACTAACATTGCACACTGAATAACTTCTCCTTCAGAGTCTACTTCATTGTCTTGCAACATGTCAAACTCTGTAAATCTTCTTGGGATGCTTCTGACTCTTTGTTGCCTCTGAACTGGACCTTCAAAACTTTGGACACCAGAACTTTCCCCTTCAGAAGCACTTGCTTCAGAATTTGGACTTTTTCCAGAACCTTGATTATCTTCAGAGTCTAGATCACCATCGGAGTCAGAGTCAGAATCATCTTCTCCTCCTATATCTTCTTCAGAGTCAGAGTCTTTACCAGCTTCACAAACATGTGTTTCTGACTTTTCTTCATGAGTTCTCTCATCAGAGTCAGGACGAGACCTTTCCCAATTCTAAACTTCTGATTCCTTTATAATGACGTCTCTGATGAACTCAAATTTTTTAGTTTTTGGACAATAGAGTTTGTACGAACTTGTACTGTGGTACCCCACCAGTAACATCACTTTACTTCTATCATCCAATTTTTGTCTTCTGACTTTTGGGATATGTTTGTAACATACAGAACCAAACACCTTCACGTGACTAAAAACTTTGCTTATCTCCAGTCCACTTCTGAATAGGAACTATTTTCTTCAATTTCTCTGTTGGACATTTGTTGATCACATAACATGCAGTTGCAACAGCTTCTCCCCACGGAGTATGGGGAAGCTTCTTCTCTTTCAGCATACTTCTCACCATATCAAGAAAAGTACGGTTTCTTATTTTAGCAAGACCATTGTGTTGAGGAGTATAGGGAGCAGTAACCTCATGCTCAATTCTATTCTCCTCACAGAAACTTCTGAATTTTGTGGAGTTATACTCACCACCACCATCAGTTCTAAGAATCTTCAGAGTCTGGCCACTCTGATTCTCAGCCTTCAGTCTGAACTTCTTGAATTCAGCAAACACCTCGTGTTTGAACTTTATGAGAGATACCCATGTCATTCTGGTGAACTCATCAACAAATTACACAAAATATTTATTCCCTCCAGTCGATGCTACTGGAAATGGACCGCACACAACATAATGTACTACTCCTAAGGCTTGCTTTTCTCTTGGAGCTACTTCTGATGCAAATGGTAATCTTGGTTGCTTCCCTTCCATGCACACCTTGTATGACTTCTCAGGCTTATTAATCGTAGGAATTCCATGTACCAGATTCTTTGATTTCAGATGCCCTAAATTTCTGAAATTCAGATGACCAAATCTTCTGTGCCACAGCTCACTCTCCTTGACAACACTTGTTGCACTAAGACATCCAGAGTCTGCAGATATAATATTCACCTTGAATGTTATGTTCCTCCCCTGTTCTGACTCTATAATCAGCTTCTGATTACAGTCATACAACTTCAAAAGATTGTCCTTCATGGTAATTAAAAAACCTTTCTCAATCAGTTGTCCCACACTCATCAGATTGCTTTTCATGCCAGGTACATACCATACATTCTGGATCACTGCTGCTTTCCCATTGTTTAGAATTATTCTAACATTTCCCATACCTTCTGCATTGAGGTATTTATCATCAGCACATCTGATCTTTGTACTCTTCCCAGAGTCAAAATCAACCAACAATTTCTTGTTTCCAATGAGATGGTTTGAACACCCTGTGTCCATATACCACCATTCTGATGAATTCAGATCATCAGATTCATAAGCCAACAATAGCACAGGTTTATCATCAGACTCTCCTCTTGCTATATTTGCTTCTTCTGACTTCCTTTCTTTGTTGGACCATCAATCTTTGGCATAGTGACCAAAGTTCTTGCAACACTAACACTGAACATTCTTCTTGTCAGACTTCTCCTTTTCCTTCGGGATATTCTTCTGCCTATCAGAGTTTGAAGCTTCTGACCTTTGACCACCATTAGTTTTTTTCATGGCTTCTGACCAAGTCTGCTTCTGATGCTTCTTACCAGAAGTTACTTTCAGAGTCTGTTGCCTTACTTCCCTCTCATAAGTTCTTGCAGTCATACGCAATGCATGCGCTTCTAGACTACTTTGCAGCTCTTCGACTCTCATGGTGCTCAGATCTTTGGAATGTTCAATTGCTACCACAATGTAATCAAACTGAGAAGTTAAAGATCTCAAGATCTTCTCAATGATTGTTTGTTCAGAAAGAGTTTCTCCACAAGCTTTTATCTCATTAGTGATCAGAATCACTCTAGAGATGTACTCATAAACCTTATCGTTGTCCTTCATGTTAAGATTCTCATATTGCTTTCTGAGAGACTGAAGCTTCACCTTCTTCACTGATGCGTAACCACCGTAACATCTGACCAGTGTGTTCCATGCAGCCTTCGCTGTTTCAGAATCAACAATCTTCTCAAACACATTTGCATCCACACATTGTTGGATGTAGAACAATGCCTTCTGGTCTTTCTTCCTCATCGCCTTCTGTGCTACCTTCTTTGTCTCTGTTGTGTCTGCTTCTAACAGATTATAGCCATCAGTGACAAGATCTAACACATCTTGAGAATCAAATAATACGCGCATCTAGATCTTCCAACGATTCCAATTTTTGCCATCAAATACTGGAAGCTTGGAATGAATATCGCCGCCGTTTCCGTTCATCTTCTACCTTGCGCAATTTACGCAGAAACTCAATGAAAAACAATGTTTCCCAAATCCCAGAATTTCTACCAATGAAACAATGTTTCCTAAATTCCAGAGTTTCTAACGAAAAGCTCTGATACCAATTATTGGAGCACAATGAAGAGATAAAAGGCAAACGAAATATATTTACTGACAGCTTTAAAATAAGGATTTACAATTAATTACAATAATCTACTCCACTAGACTATTTATACAAAAAATTATATCTTCTAACAAAGATATAAAAAAATATAATAATATCCTTTAAAAAATATTCCTAAATATAAATCAATATCTAAATAAAAATTAAATCTAGCATTATTTCCCTTCCAAAAATAAAATGAATAAAATTGAGGAGGTGATGCATCATTGTAAAATAACCTAAATAGTGAGTCGCATAAATTCAGAGTCTAACGAACAGCTTATAATTAACGTTATAAAAACTTTTTCAACAACAAACAAAATAGAAAACAATACTGTCTTTCAACACCCAATTTTTGTTTTAAAAACACACATGTGGAAGTCACGTACTTTACTATACTTTAGCATCAAAGAATGCAATTCCCTTTGTAAAGGCCCCATACATATGTCATTTTCTTAGAGTTTTCATGGTTACTTCGTCAAATAGTGGTGTTTAGTGTTTAGAGGGTTCAAAATCAAATTGGTCTAATAAAAAATTATAAAATCAAACAGAACTAAATTAAAATCACAAAAAATTATATTTGATTCAAATGTGTTTGAGTTATTTTCTGGTGGAACTACACAATTCGATTTGATTTGCAGTTTATATTTAGCAAACAAAACCAAATCATATTATGTTATAAAATCTTACTAACTCAATATATATTTCTTTAATTCTTTAGAGAAATCACACATGTATTATGTGTATATTTTATCTTTTTTTTTATATATGATATATATTTTAATTTATAAATCATAAAAAATAAAATATTATTCATTTATAAACACTATTTTCATAAAATATATTTTATTATATTTTTTGTATAATATTTATTTAAGAATGTAATTTTATGTATATCATTTTTTAGATTTGGATAAAATTATAATACGCAATTTTATGTATTAAATTATAAACTTATTTTGACAATTATAATTTTTTTTATTGTAATGTATGAACGATTAAACACAAAATTATATTTGCTTCTATATGTGTATGTATGGCTCAATATACTTTTGTAAAAAATCGAATCAACCGAATCAATCTAAACCACATTAATTTAGTTTGATTTTATTTTTAAAAACCAATCGGACGAAACCAAACTTCATATTTTCTCTCTCTTACAATTCGAATAATTTTTTACTTCAAAACCGTCCAAATTGCACCGTAACACCTCCTACTAATGCCAACATCAACCACCACTCTCTTCTCATCCTTTTTCTTTGCTTTGTTTGACAGTTTCTTTTAAACCCTTCAAATATTGAGTAGCACCTAAAATACACTGAATGCATGCTTTTATAGAAATATGTTTTTGAAAATATTATTTTAAAAATATGTTAACGAAGGAATTAATTTAATTTAAATATAAATATTTGAAATTAGATTTGATTTTGATTGACAATATTAAAAAATTAAATTCAAACCGAATCAAATTGTTGCAATTTTTTGGATTAATTTTTAAATATTCAAATTTATAAATAATATTTTAATTAATAATAATATTATAAAGACACGATAAAATGATTTATTTAATATAAATTATAATATATAATATATTAAAATTTAATATTACAGAATAAAACTCACCAATTATGTTTGAAACATATACAATAGTAAAATAGAAAATATGAAAAATTAAAAAAAAAAACAACTACTAGTATATTAATGTAATATATTATTTTAAAAAAAAACAATAGTAATATCTTAAAGGCAGATGTTAACGATTTTTAGTGAACAAAACCAAAATGCTAGTAGTATACTGTGTAATATATATCAAAGGCATATGTTAACATTTCTTTGTAAACAAAACCAAAATGTCTTTTGGAGTTGAGAACAAACACATTTTAGCATATGTCCATATCCTATATTTAAAACTGACAAATGTTACTCTTTCAAACAGGTGCCAAGGGGGCCAAGCAGTATTGTCACCTTTCATCGCTACCGTTTCCCTATGAATCAAGTACTATACTATGCTATATCGGTTTCATATAATAAATAGTAGCTATCATTTTTATTCATTTCCCACATATTAATTAATAACTTTAATTAACTAAAAAGTGTAACAAGAATCAAACAATAGTAAAAGACACAGTGTATTTAGTTGAGCCAATACAACCAAACTTCAAAAAAAAAAAATCACAATAAATATCAAAACAAAGTTTTTGAAGATTTCTTACCACATCCTCTGTAGGGTAAAAGGATTCTATGAAATTCTAAAAATATCCTCGGTAAATCTGAAATATATTTTTAGTGCGCATCTTTTTCTATTAAGAATTTATTAAAATCGAAATTATATTTATGTGACGGAATTGGATATGGATTTTTGATTCCTATGCAAACAGTAGTGTGTAGCAGGAAATCTTATAAAAGTTGTCCGAAATCGATAAAGACGGTAATCCAAAATACTATCTAAATATAAATCCAAAAATCGATAAACAAAATTGTACTCTAATCAAAATAGATATACAACAACGAAGACTACTGAGTATGGAGGACTTTAAGTCGGTTCGTGATCCTCCCGACATTCCTCTGGTGCCTCCTGTATAGTAGAGCCTCCCGAGCCTCCGCCATGATGGCATCTACAACACCTCTAACATCAGAGCCATCAGGAAACAGACCTCCATCAATACCTGATTTTGTAATATCCACGATACAACAATACCTAGGCAACACATCAGTCGCATGATCGGCCATAGCCTGCTCATCCTCTAGAATCTCCGCATGAGCTGGCCTCGGTGGGTTACCTGGAGCTTTCTTTATCAGATATGGATGGGAAACCTTAAAGAACCATATGACGTAACCCTCTACATAGCTCCATTCATTCAGTGTTAGGGTACTCCAGGCCTCATCAAGTACTAGATGATTAAGATAATCATAAAACATGGCGTCCATATCCATGCGTTTCACCAGGGGAGGGGAAGACACATAAGGATGTCTGGGAATGTACTGCATGTAGTCGATCTGGCGCATGACGCGCTCAGGCAGATAAGCAATCGTCTTGTGCGACCCGCATGCCAACCATCTAGAGTACAATAGAATCTCGTCAAAGGGAACTGTCTCATGGTGATCTTCGTATGCATGGAAGTATAAATCCTCATAGACCAAGTTGTCTATATACATCCCGAATGGCTCTGTCGCTCGGTTCCCTCAGAGCGGGTCGAATGATGTGGCGCGCAGCTTCACTTCTGTATATGTAGGATCATGTGACCATCTGGATATCTGAGGGAAGTGTTGTAGGATCGAGGTCTGAAAACACAATAATCATTAGTTAGTAACGACATTGATGTAATTTACATGACAAGACACATACAACATAAGAACAATAAATGTTACCGTCAAGAGTGTGATGCTACCGGTCATCTACTTCATTTTCCACTTAATGCCTTTGGAAAACTTATGGCACAAGTGCACCAAACAAGCGGCCCCCAAATTCTATTCACGAATCAGCCCAAAGTCATCAAAGTACCGCAAATACGTGATATCAATGTAAGTCGCACTAGTGTCCACAAAAATGGAAGTGCCAACCAGATACAATAGATATGATCTCATAGCACACGCTCTGTGTTGGACTACCTGCTGGGGATCACCATCAACATGTTGTGCTTCCAGTAGTTCATATGTGAACACCTTCTGCAAATAGCTAAATATGACATGACAACCACGGGTTTTGTCTATCTCCTTCAAATCACTCTCTGGAGTAACTCCTAAGTACTCCACCAACAGATACGGTGACTCCTCTTTGTCGCAACTCTCATGATCTAAAAACTTCCCTCTTATTGGAAGATGCAGCAGACATGAGACAACATCAAGTGTGATCGTCATCTGATGTGGTGCGATCGACCTAATGTGTCTAACGGTATCTTAATTGCAAGTGCACAGCCTATCGCGGTAGTAATAAAAAGATGTCGAACCCACAGGGACTTTGTAATCACTCTAGTGCTATAAAGGTTTGCTAGTTTAGCTAGGGCGGATGTTGTCACGTTTGGTTTTTTGGAGGTTAAATTAGAGGGAAACTAAATCGAATTAAGGGAATAATAATAGTAAAAACGGTCGGTATGTAATATAGTGAACCTAAATGGATTTAATCGAACCTAAGCGTATAAATATGTTTAACTTAGATGGTTCTGTAGAAATTATCAGTTTAAAAACCCTCAACTCACACTTTCGTGGTCTTATCTCGGATTATACCCCTAAAGCCCAATGCCTGCTCTCGCTAGCCCATAAGTGTTTAGAAAATACTCTTTGAAAACTTAATAAAATCTAATTCATTTTAAAGCGCTCTCGCTGTATTTAAATCAAATGTCTAACTTTAGCTATCCGGTTAAAACCTCACACTTTCGTGGTCTCGATCCTAACCTATTCTACTTTTCTTACTCTCGTAACAAAAAGATTGATTTTAATTATAAAAAGTCACAGCCAGAAATTAAGTTAATTTAGATTTTAGCTTAGGAACAATTTAATCCGTTTAGTTACTATTATCACATCCTGACTCTAGAAAATTAGCTAGTCATGGTGCTTGAAACAGACTGTTGGCTCCCAAATTCGACACTTACTATATTTGGTCTTTTGGACCAAACAACTGGAAATAAACCGAACCAGGAGGTATGATTTGACACATGAGATAACTTAAGAAAAAAGATCTAAGTTATGATAGGAATCTTCGACCAGGGGCTCATTCGACTGAACCAGAATTATGTTGCTCGACTGAGGGAAAGTGTTCACGCTTTGGCACAGGGAACGAAGACCATTTGAATTTTGAATTATTGGAGGGAAAGGCAGTTTTCATCAGCGTCTAAGAAGAGGCAACGTGGCAAAAAGATATGGGTCGAGAGACATGCAGAAGACACTTGTCTTCATCCTAGCGCAGAATGTCCCCTCGACGGTTACCTACTTTTAGTATAAATTAAGAAACTTGTGTAATTTTCAAGTGTGTTCAACCTATTGTACTAAATCTCTCAAATATTATCCAAGTAACCACTGCGTGAGAAAGGATAAAGCTGAGCAATGTACGTTGGAAACACCTTTTTTCCTTATTGAAAGTCTTTTTACATTACTTTATCATTATCCTACAAAGTTACCTTTTTACTTCTTTTACTTGCATTTCTACACTTTTGCTTACTTTTCAACAATATCAAACCTCCTTTCTCTGGGTCGAACGTGCGTTCTTCCTTCTTACTCATTTTACATAAAAATTAACATATGTCCAGGGATTAGTTTGATCGATCCCGTAAGTAAACCAAAAACTTACCTTTTTGGAGATTAGCGGTTGTTTACCAAAAACAACGGTAAACAAATTGGCACATCTGGTGGGACGTTGCTAATTTTCTACGTTACTGCGTTTTTCCTGTACAGTTATAACATTGCATGTTATTAAGAAGTGGTAGAGTAACCAACAAATATACTGTTAGGAAAGAAAATAGAGAGAGTAGTATGGCTAACGAGTCAAACCATGGAGAAATACCTCCACCGGTTACAGGAACAGCGGTTACTACTGCTGTCGAAGGGAATATCCCAACTTCTGTTGGATCAATGCCAGCGTTAACCACGAATCAAACTGGACCCTTACTTTCGTATGTGGGTCCAAGAGGTCCTTTAGGAACGCCTCCACCAAGGATAAATCTAGGATCTCGATCAACTGTACCCCCAGGCTTTTTGACAACTTGGATGGGTCGAGAACAGTCGTATGGCATGCCAACTACTGAAATGGCTAGCCTTATGAATGTTGCGTCCACTTTTTCAGAACCTTTGGTGAACGCAACATCGCCATTACAAGGGTTTGGAGCCAGTAGAAACCAAATTTTGGGAGGGCTATCTCACATGATACCAAGCCTCACAAATGCTTCGACAGCAATTTTGAGGCAACAAATGGACGAAAGTAATCATGAAATGGTACAGATGTTGGCACAAACTTTAAGTACAGTGCTAAATCCCCTCATTCAGATTGCTACACAGTCGAATCAACAGATGACAGTGCAAATGATGCGCATGGATGAATTCTTTGGGTTACCCCAAGTTGTTCGACAACCCCATAGGATACCAATAAGGGTAAATCAAGGGGTAATTATGGAAGAAGATTTGACCGTTAATCCAAACCCCCAGGTTCCTAGGGTAGAAGTAGAACAACCAAGGAGAGAGATACCTCGAAACCATCGAGAAATCGATCAAGGCGTTATTATGGCTAATAGAAACCAAAACGCTGACGAATTAATACAGCAAGTTCGACACCAGAACTATGGGGCGAATAATAATCTAACCGCCATGATCGAGAGGATCATGCTTTAAAACGAGATGAATGTTGGTTTTCACAGACCAAACTTTGCATCCCCATTGTCAAAATATATTCTGCAAATAGACTTACCACCTAGGGGGAAAGTCCCAAAATTCACTAAATTTTCAGGGGATACGACAGAGTCGACTGTCGAACATGTGGCTAGATATTTGATAGAGGCCGGAGAGATAGAAAACAATGAAAACCTTAGAATCAAATATTTCCCAAGTTCCTTGACTAATAATGCTTTCACTTGGTTCACTACCCTCCCAACCAATTCGATCCACAACTGGAACCAATTGGAAAGATTGTTCCATGAACAATTTTACATGGGTCAAACCAAGATAAGTCTAAAAGAATTGGCTAGTGTAAAAAGAAGGTTCACAGAGCCAATTGATGAATATTTAAATAGATTTAGATTACTCAAAGCCAAATGCTTTACCCAAGTGCCTGAGCATGAGTTAGTTGAAATAGCAGCAGGGGGCCTGGATTATTCGATTAGGAAAAAGTTAGATACACAATACCTAAGGGATATGGCCCAACTTGCTGATAGGGTTCGATAAGTAGAACGCCTTAAAGCTGAAAAGGCTAAAACTGCCAAAACTCATCGGCGAGAAAGGGTAGCTTATGTCGAAATGGATGATGACGATCCAGAGACATACAACGATCCTATAGATGTCGAAGAAGGCGAAATTGATTTAGCTGAATTAAAACAAGGACCACCATATTCTTGTAAATTTCTAGTGCCATCAAATGGGAAAAATCATGTAGAACCTGAGAAAAACAGTGATAAATTTCCTAAGAAAACTTATAGCTTCGACATATCCAAGTGTGACGAAATATTCGATCTATTAGTTAAAGATGGACAAATGATAGTGCCTCCAGGGGCTAAACTGCCTCCTTTAGATCAAAGAAAGAAAAGAGGTTTTTGTAAATACCATAATTTTTTGGGACATAAAACCTCACAATGTTTCCTTTTCAGGGATCTCGTTCAACAGGCGCTGAAGGAAGGAAGGCTGAAATTTGCTGATAAACCAGCAATGAAGATCGACACAAACCCAATGCAGACAGAGGCGCATTATGTTGAACCAGTCGACATTCATATGGTGGAAGTGTCTGAAGATTTTATCACAAAACCTATCTTTGGAAGTTTCACTGGAAATATCTCCAGGAAAACTATTGAAGGGGTGAGAAAGGCCACTGAAGGCCTGGATTTAAAAAATGAAGTTGGCCAAGGGTCGAACAAGAAAGTTGCTGGTAGCCTGAAACTGATCAAACGGGTTACTAAAGACCCAAACAAAATCAAAGGAGTTGTTGAAAGCTCTAGAAAAAGAACCACCACGGGTTCTTATTTGGCTGCTGCAAAGGGTTCGACAGAGGACTTGGAGGCCAAAATGCAGAAGATGAACCCGGCTGCCAAAAGCAACATGCAGGTTAATATGGTCGAAGTCTCTAGAGCCAAAGCTTCAGAGGAAGCCCTTCGACAAGAAGAAGTAAACAAAACTGCATTCCCAAAGGAGGATGAAGATTTGGCAGACTTTCTGCATAGATGCCAAAAGAAGAAATCGGAAGTAATGCTATGCCCTAGATGTAGCTCTATTTTCGATAAGAAAGCCGCTGAACACATACAAATGATACGGGTTGTAAAAGCAAAACAGGGCACCAATGCCCAACAAAGAACGGGTCCAGAAACTTGATTTGACCCCAGAAGGGGACATCAACAAAGACCCATGAATCAGGAAAGGAGGACACCAACTTTTAGGCCTCCAACTAATATGCCTACAGATACTTGGCTAAATACCATGGGTAGGAAGCGGCCAAATGAGGATAGATGGCAGACATTCGACGTACCAAGAGGTTCTTCTCTAGATTACAGAAAGGAGTACCATGCTTCTGCGTCAAACAAAATGACCCATGTGTCAAGAAATTATAAAGGAAAGAATCCTATGTCTCATTCACAGTGGAGAAGGTTTCAAAGACGGCGAAAGGCCGAGAAAGAGGCAGCTGGACCTCATCCAGAAGTTAGCACTAATGTGCAGAAAAAACAAAGGAAACCTCTGGAGAGAAATCCTGTGCCCTGGGCGGAAGAGTGTGGGTCGAATGATGAAGACGACTCTGACTCTAGTAACAGTCTAGATATCATGGTGAATGTCATATCTGTATTGCCCAAAGAATACAACCGTGGGGTCGAAGTCGAAGAAACTGACCTAATGGTTGAACAAGAACTGGCTAGACACAAGCCAGTATGTTATTATATAATGAACAATGGATGCGTGGAAGAACAAAACACATTCTTTGAACCACCAACAGAGGCAATGAAGAGCCATCTGAAACCACTGTTCATTAGAGCAAAGGTTGGAGAGGTAACCATAAACTAAATCCTGGTTGATTTTGGGGCGACCATCAATATCATACCACAATTCATGCTGGAAAAGTTAGGCAAGGGGGATGCTGACATAAAGCCACACAACATGGTCTTATCCAACTATGAAGGGGGCATTGGCACCGCAATGGGTGTCATTCAACTAGACCTCAAAGTGGGCTCAATCCTTCGACCCACCATGTTCATGGTGATTTCAACAAAGCCCAACTACAATCTACTCCTTGGTCGAGAGTGGATACATGGAATTGGAGCAGTGTCATCTTCGATGCACTAAAGGGTCATAATGTGGCGCCCCGACGGCATTGTGGAGAACATTGAAGCAGATCAGAGTTACTATTTGGGTGAAATTAACAGTGTCGAAAAGAATGATTTCGACAGAAATCTGGCTCACATAAGGCCATGTAACCCACCAGAGTTTGACTTAGCTCCAACTCCTAATGCGTTTTGTTCCCTGTACCTACACTCTGATTATGGCTTTCAGTGGGGATAGAGAAGACTTATCCAACATTGACTTTGGAGGAGTCAGTGATATACGGCCCACGGGATGGGGAAGTGAGTTTGATGATGATGATGACTGAGTCATCAACTCTCCAAAAGATTTCGGAATATGTGGCCGAAAACAGAATGATAGCGGCCTTAGAGACTGAAGTTAAATATGTGGCTTCCAAAGCCAATGAACAAGTCCTTTCGAAGACAGGGCCTGGGAAAGATTTCGACCCAGAGCCTCCTGACTTGGGAACGAAAGACTTTCTAGACCAGAGGTTAGACGCCATCTATAACGACGAACCTCTTGGTTTCAAAAAGGACCCGCTGGCGAACAATGTCAGAATGTTGGCGCAAGATACGTTAGAAGAGGTAAATTTAGGCGAAGGTCCTGTGAACAGGCCCACATACATAAGCACAAAAATGGATCCAGGACTCAAGGTCGAAATGATCAAATTACTGAAAGAGTTCAAGGACTGCTTTACGTGGGACTATGACGAGATGCCTGGTCTCGACAGAGGATTGGTCGAACTGCAGTTACCAATAAAGCCTGGAAAGAAGCCCGTTAAGCAAACCCCAAGACGGTTTGCACCAGAGATTTTATCAAAAATCAAGACGGAGGTCGAAAGGCTGCTGAGATGCAAGTTCATAAGAACGACCAGGTACGTCGAATGGATTGCAAATATTGTACCTGTTATAAAGAAAAACGGTACCTTGAGGGTGTGCATCAATTTCAGAGATCTAAACACTGCAACACCCAAAGATGAATATCCAATGCCAGTGGCGGAAATGCTTGTAGATTTTGCCGCTGGTTTCGAGTACATGAGTATGCTGGACGGCTACTCTGGATACAATCAAATCTTCATTGCTGAAGAAGATGTGTCGAAAACGGCCTTTCGTTGCCCTGGGGCTTTAGGCACCTATGAATGGGTAGTGATGTCTTTTGGCCTAAAGAATGCAGGGGAAACGTACCAAAGAGCCATGAATTCGATCTTCCATGACTTTATTGACACTTTCATGCAAATTTATATTGATGATATTGTTGTCAAATCTGTTTCAGGGAAGGCTCACATGGATCATCTTCGACAATCCTTTGAGAGGATGAGACGCTATGGCCTGAAGATGAATCCTCTGAAATGTGCTTTTGGTGTAAAAGCAGGAGATTTCTTAGGTTTTGTGGTCCACAAAAAGGGCATTGAGATAAACTAGAACAAGACCAAAGCTATCTTGCAAGCCAAAGCACCAATTAACAAGAAGGAATTGCAATCCTTACTTGGGAAGATAAATTTCCTAAGGAGATTTATATCCAACCTTAGTGGGAAAACGCAAGCCTTTTCGCCATTACTTCGACTCAACAAAGGAGGGTTTGAATGGAGGGAAGGATATCAAGAGGCCTTCGACAAAATCAAAGAGTACCTCATTAAACCACCTATTCTGGTGCCTCCTTGTCGAAGTAGAAGTATGAGACTATACATAGCTGCGTCTGATAAGACTTTAGGGAGCATGCTGGCTCAGGAGGATGAACATGGTGTCAAAAGGCCCATATATTACCTCAGTAGAGTTTTAAACGATGCAGAAACTAGATATAACGAAGTTGAAAAACTGTGTTTATGTCTATATTTTTCATGTACAAAACTTAAGCAATATATAAAGCTAGTTAATGTTTATGTTTCGTCTCATTTTGACGTTTTCAAATACATGTTGTCGAAACCCATTTTGCACAGCAGAATTGGCAAATGGGCACTTGCATTAACTGAATATTCGTTAACTTTTATGCCTCTTAAGGCTATGAAAGGCCAAGTGGTCGCAGATTTTATATTCGACCACTCCATACAAGAAAGATCACTAAATTATTTGGAGATCGAACCATGGAAACTTTACTTTGATGGTTCTAGCTTTAAAGATGGAGTCGAAGTCGGAGTCCTTATTATTTCTCCAAATAAAATTCCAACAACATTTAAGTACAAAATAGATGGGGATTACTCCAATAATGAGGCTGAATAGGAAGCATTAATCGTAGACCTTGAAATCTTGTTGGAATTGGGGGCAACTCAAGTCGAAATAATGGGAGACTCAGAGTTAGTCCTAAAACAAATTACGAAAGAATACAAATGCATAAAAGAAAACCTTATTATGTATTTCGTAATAGCCAGACGGTTGTTGAAAAACTTCGAGGCAGTTAGCATTCGACACATACCCAGATTGGAAAATCAAGCAGCCAACGACTTGGCACAAATTGCTTCTGGGTATAAAGTTTCGAAAGAGAGGCTACAACAGGAAATCGAAGTTAGAGGAAGAGTAACTGCCACCAAGTTATCTCCATCAGATTTAAAGACCACAAAGTTAGGATACACTAATCATGAAAATTTTGATATTTCGTTCATAGACAATCTAACGGAGCAAGATTGGAGAAAGCTTGTAGTGGACTATTTACAAAATCCAGCGGCTTCGACAGAATGAAAGATAAAGTACAGAGCGTTGAGTTATGTGCTGATGGGAAATGAAATATTTAAGAAAACACCAGAAGGCGTGCTTCTAAAATGCTTAAGTGAAACAGAAGCATATATAGATCTTTCCACCACACACGCTGGGGCATGTGGAGCACACCAAGTAGGCCAAAAGATGAAATGGTTATTGTTTCGACAAGGCTTATATTGGCCCACTATGTTAAAGGAATGTGTTGAGTTTGCAAAAGGGTGTCAGGAATGCCAAAAACATACATGCATTCAACATGTGCCAGCAAACGAACTTCACTCGATTGTGAAACCTTAGCCTATTAGAGGATGGGCCTTGGATCTCATTGGAGAAATTCGACCAACATCTTCCAAAGGTCAGAAGTATATATTGGTGGGCATTGATTATTTTACTAAGTGGATTGAAGCAATTCCTTTAGTCAATGTAGACCAGGAGAATGTCATTGAATTCATTCAAAGGTACATCATATACATATTTGGAATCCCTGAAACAATAACTACAGACCAAGGATCAGTCTTCACTGGTCGAAAGATGCAATAATTTGCTGCATTGATGGGGTTTAAACTGTTAACATCGACGCCCTATTATGCGCAGGCCAATGGCCAGGTCGAAGCAGCAAATAAAGTAGTGATCAGTTTAATAAAGAAACATGTGGGAAAGAAACCCAAAAACTGGCACAAGACACTAGATCAAGTCCTGTGGGCATGTCGAACTTGTCCAAAAGAAGCCACAGGGACAACACCATTTCGCCTAACCTATGGTCATGATGCAGTGTTACCCGTGGAAATCCACTTGCAAGCGACAAGGATTCAGATACATCATGAGATCCCTTCTGAAGTCTACTGGAGCATGATGTTGGATGAGCTAGTAGACTTAGACGAAGAAAGGTTGAAAGCTTTGGATCTTTTGAGATTACATAAGAAGCGAGTCGAGAAATCCTACAATCGAAGGGTAAAGTCCAAGACGTTTTAGCCTGAAGATCTAGTTTGGAAAGTAATACTCCCAATAGATCGAAAAGACAGAAGCTTGGGAAAATGGTCCCCTAAGTGGGAAGGACCTTTTAAGATTGTGAAAGCATTCTCAGGCGGAGCCTGTGAGATCGAAGAATTAAGCGAAGATCAAATACTCTTGAAGGTAAATGGTAAATACTTGAAAATGTATAGACCTATACTTCAAGAGATAAATATAAATAATATATAATCACTGATTATAAAGAATTCCAAAATGGAAACTTAACATTTTTTCATTAAGAGTGCCAAAATGGCTCTGAAATCGTTACAGAAAGTGATTACATAATTGAGAGAAACATGATTCAAAAGGGAAGATTTGCTTTAATCTGGAGATACTTGATTCTTTGTAATTCTAGTCGTCGATCACATAGAGCTTTCGATTGGTGAAGGGTTTCGAGCTTAGCATCCAGAGATTGAGCTCGATCGGCATGTCTTAGTGTTGTACCCCAAAATTTTCCCTCCCATATTCTTCAAAGTTTTGACAAGCATCATCTCAATTTGCTCAAGATCTCTCAAGGATTGCACAGTCCAACTGCCTCCTAAGCCAGCTGAAATTAGGGTTTTGTTTCTTGCAAGGAAGTTGAGGTTTTCAATGGCTCAACCAAGTCCCATAGGCCTACATATATTGTCAAGCATCTACATGCCAAGTTTCAAGGTTCACATTATCAAATTGCACAGTCAAAAGCTCCATTTTCTTCACAATCAACTACAGGGGTAAAATGGTCATTTGGCAGTCAAAAGTCAATTTTTTTGGTCAACATCTTATTTTGAAGCCACAATCATCATTTGATCAAGTCTTGATCATGATTCCACAAGAATGGCTCAGAAATCATCAAGGATGCAAAAGTTGCTATTTTTGGACAGTTGAAAAGTCAACTGTAACTTGACCAGAGCATAACTTTTTCATGGTTCATCAGAAAAATCCCATCCAATGCTCATTTTGAAGGGGATGACATTTCCTACAACTCATCTTCACATTCCAAGTCCAAGAAATGCTCTCACAAAAAGTTATCAATTTCAACATTATAGGTCATTTTCAAAAGACAACAAAAATGCACTTTAAGTCAAAGACCATAACTTGAGATTGGTAAATCAAAATGACATGGGACCAAAGGCATTGGTTAGATTACTTCAATACCTTTCCAAAATGTCCAAGAACATGTTCATATGATCAAAATTGAGCAAGATATGCATTGGAGAAGTTGGGAAAATTTTGGGAATTTGCAAAAGTCAACTTTGCCTAAAACACTTCATTTTTGCTAATGGGCCTCAAATTCTTTCTTGAAACTTTGTCCAAGGCCTATGCACGACCCATTGAGATTAATTTGAATTATTTTCTTATTTTTATTAATTATTTGGATTTTTAATTGATTAATAATTCATTTAATTAATTTAATTGTAGGAAAATTCAAAAGATATGTTTTTCAAATCTTTTGTGGAGCAAATAAGATCAGGGCAAGCTGGCAATTCGTGTGCCAATCAAAGATGTCAAAAACTCCAAAATTGGCAAGGTTTCTCAATCAAAAGGATGCTAAAAGATTTGATTGAAAATCAAATATACAATCTTCAATACAATGGATTTCATGTGCAAGATTTACCCTAGTTTCATTCCACTATATGTACTGAAGCAAAACCTAAAGCCTTGGACGTGCAAGCTGCTGTAAAACACCATAACCAAAATCCAAAAAATCAAGAAAAAGTTGAAAACTGAAATCAACCTTCCAGCACAATTAGAAGCCTTTTCTTGATTTAAACACGTTGTTAGCATACTCAAACAATTTGCAATCGAAACCAAGTGTTTTACCTCAAGAAATCGCCCTGCACAGTCATACGGTTTACCATTTTTTTTCAAAATCATAATCATCGATTCATGCATTTTTAACATCTTTTATTGATTGTGTTGTGTTTATAGGACTCATACGAAGCTATTAGTGTGATTGAATTGCATTATGGTGCCCTGAAACGTAAACCACCATTGTTGAATTCTAGGGTTTCAGAGCTCTCAGATTGGGGCTTTACAGCATAAGCAAAATTGGACCTTGAGACGCACATGGTTAGATTCGTCAAGGCCAGACGAATCAAACCCAACCCCCGCGCTCTATTTATATAACTCATACGTCTAATCGCTATTATTGGCATTTGCAGTTTGTGGGGGTTAAAAACCCCCGCTATTTGTTTTGTTTTCTGCAGATAAATGGAGAAGACGAAGGATGTGAGAGCGTACTATTGGTCTATTCAAATAATATGCGCACGTTTGTTTCTCTTGCCAGCATAGGCATTATGTTTTTATATTATGTTTATTGTGTATTATATTAACAAAGACAATGCAGTGGCTTGGTGGTTGATGACGTGCTTGGTAACTACTGGGACCTGGGTTCGATTCCCAGGTCCCCCTGTTTACCTTGGTTTTTGGTAAACAACCGCTGATCCTCCAAATGGTTACTTATTTGGTTACTCGCAGGATCGATCAGATTGATCCTAGGACATAGGTTGATTTTGAAGTTCGATTAAATTGGATAAGGCTTTAAATAAAGAGGCTTTAAATAACATAAAGAGGTTTCAAGTAAATTGCATGAAGAAAGGACTTGGTAAAATAAACAAGGCTTAAAGTAAAAGGTTTCGACAGGAATGTAAAGAGGAAAGCAAGTAAATTTCTGGAAAAGTAAATGACTTTGATTAATAAAATTGGTGTTTCACACATACATTTCTCAACAATTCTTTCTCACACGCTGGGTACTCGAATCTATATGAGTGACTTTGTATAGAATTGTGAACACACGCGAGAAACTAAATGACTACTATTATTTATACTAAAACATCCCAAGTAACCGTCGGGCAGTTACACTGCTTCGAGATCAATCCACTTGGCACATTCTCCACGCTCGACGCTCCAGATCCTTGCACGTTTGCACGTGGTAACTGCTGGAAACCGTTTTCCCTCCAAACGCTTGAATTTCAAACTGCTCCACTCTGAACCATCGAACACTTTCGTCAAGAGACATCTTCGACGAGAAACTCCTTCGACGTCGAAGGCAACCAGCCTTCTTCCTTGGAAGAAATCTTCTAAGTACTTTGCCATCTTTCGACGGGCATTTCGACAGACTTAGCCAGTCGAAGACATCCTTCAACTTTAATGGCTGACATCAACAAAACAAAGGTGTCGAATTTAGGAGCCAACAAATTGCCCCCCAAGAATGCCTTATTTCGACTCTGAAAGAAAAAGGCATTCTTTGAAACGCCATTCGACACCTGTCTTTTCATGCTTAGTCACAAATTAACTTGTGCACTTTTTGTTGTTTTCTACCAACTATTGGCAATCCCAAGAAAACCATCATTGTTCCGTACCTAGGACGTCACTTTCAGTACGGCGTGCAGTACCAAACGTCATTTCAGAATTTGTCATTATGACAATTCCCAAAAACGAGGACGCACGCTGCGTCCCTCTATTTCTGCAGAAACGGCTAAAACAACAGGGGGTTGCCACGCGTCCCACTAACTCCTGCAGCAATTAAATGGCATTTAATGTCCTCGTTATTGGGGATTTTTCCCCACTACTATAAATAGCAGCAAGTACCCCATTGTGGGACTTTTTACGCCATCTAGCCTTTCAAACTTCTCTGTTTTCATACAAGCTTGTTATCTTTGCAGAAACTCTTCCTCTTTCACTTCGTCTTCAACCTCAACTCTAACAATGGCATCTGCTTCCAATGCTCCTGGCGCTACTGTACCATCTGAAAATGCTAAACCCAAGGTTTTCGTCACTGCTCCGGTAGTAAATTCTACAGGCAAACGAAGAGTTCCTGAACCCTCGGATATCGCCGTTCGCGATGCCTACTCACGCCATCTTATGATCCCGGTTGGATACTCCAACCAGATCTTTGCAATGTCTGGCCCCATGTATCCAAGTATCTCTGAGGCTCTGAAGATCAAGAGCTATTTCCCGGTAGTTGAGAAACTCAAACCGGTCGCATGTGCCAAGAAAGATGCAGAAGACAATGAAGACCCTGCACATGAAAAAATCGACCTCCGTTTCTTCAACAGAGGTGTTAGGGCCTTCAGGTCTTGCCCTAACCTTACCCCTGATTACGTTGCTTGGCTAGTAAAGATGGAGAAGCACCAAACTTCGATCTGGAAGGATATGGGGATCTTCGACCTAGTGATGCTGTCGAAGACAGGTTTGAACTATTCTCCGGAGATGCTGATAGCTTCTCTGCTGTTCTGGGACTACTCCCACTTTACTTTCCATCTTCCCTGTGGGATGCTAACCCCCACACTCTTCGATGTGGCCGCTATTACCGGCCTTCGACCCACCGGGGATTACTTCGATCCGGAGGAGATGTCGGAGGACCAAATTGGCTTCTCTGAGACCAAACCAACATACACCACTTTCATCAACCATTATCACGACAGGTCGACAGATGCTGTGTCGGATGTCGAACACATAGCGTTTCTAGCCTTATGGCTGACTCGCTTTGTATTTTGCTCGAAGTCTTTACAGGTGACCAAAAAGATGGTCACTCTTGCTACTCAACTGCATCATCGCCAAAACATCTGTTTGGCAGAACTGATTCTGGCTAGCCTCTATGATTCGATCAGCAATGGGGCAACTCTTCTAAAAATTATCGAGAACAGGGCCAGCTTGCTACTTGCTGGGCCTTTTTGGCTGCTCCAACTGTGGCTCAATGCCACTTTCGAATCTTTCTTGCCTAAGAAGGTTCAGATAAACGAGCAGGCTCCAGCGATAGCGAACAGACGCGTCGAAGGAACCAGGCTGACTCTGCTGACACCTATGGAAGATGGACTGGAGTTTCAGCAAACCTTCACCAACTTCGTTCTAATGTTTGCTCGAAGGAAGGAGTTTGTTTCAACTATGGCTCCATTTGCTCGACGGCAGGTAGGCCCAGCATGGTTCACAAGGCCACATCCAAGGGCGTCGAGTGGTCCCAATGTCGACGAACATACAATACTGTGGGAGGCGTTCCTTACACCAAGGATCATGCCTCTTCGATTCAGGAGCTCTAAGACTCATTTGAGTCTGATTGCATACCAACCAAACCTGGTATCTCGCCAGTTTGGTATTATCCAAACCCTACCTTCTCCGATTTTTCCACGAGAGAAGTCAATGTTGTACTTCTGCAATGATTACACAGAAGAAGTTGCCATCAAGCATATCGGAAGATATGTTGGTCGAACAGTTCTCTCGTTGTTTGACTACCAGCTTAATTTTCTTTGTTCACCATCCTTCGAGGAGTGGTGGAAAAGCTATTATGCTGAGTACTTCTTCGACGAGAAGGACTTCATGGATGAGCTGCAGAAGTCTTTTGTCCTTGTGTTGGACAAAATAAAGAAATGTAAGTTCATGCTCTCACATTACTTTTTGTCTTTCTCTTCGACTGCTAGCCTGTTAACTTTTTATTTGCTTTCAGTTGTTCGAAATCCTGTAGCCAAGAAGGCTACAGAAGGCCAACAGGGAGGGGGCCCTTCAACAAAACCTCCACCGCCGGCGAAGACTACAGCGCCGGCGAAGACCACAAGCAACCAACAGGGGGAAGGCTCTTCGAAGAAGCCTTCTATATCGGTAACCAGACTTTCATTATTTTTTCCTGGCTTTCGATTTTTGACTTTCGATGCAATTATTAAATCGAATTCCCATTGGTTTTCTAGGCACCTTCGCCCAAGAAACGGCCAACACTGGTGGTCGAATCTGGGAGCGATGAAGAAAGTGATTCTCCTCCTGCCCCTCTAAAGAGGCGAAAGTTGACGAAGGATGCTTCTGTTCCTGCTCCTGCTCCTGAAGGTCGAACCATCAGAATAAAAGTTGCTGGGAGAAAGCCTAGGCCACCTCCAGTGATCATCGAGGAGCCAACTGAGGAGGAACTAAACATTCTTCTTAACAAGCCTGTCGAAAGCGACAATTCCAGCCCTGGGGCTGAAGCTAATCCACAGGTAATCCCTTAGACCTTTTTATAATTTAGGTATAGATACCCATATTTGATTGTGTCTCTTTCGATCTCTGAAGATTTGTCTTCTTTCCTTTTTCAGGACACTACTGAAAGTTCTCCGCCAAGGACCTCTGAAACGCTGGAATCTGCTGAACTTAGCAGGCCTCAGGAAAAAGGCTTGGGAAATGACGAAGCCCATACTGAGAATGAGGCCAATGCTGAAACAGTAGAAAAACCAGCGGAGGAACCTCAAACGGAGGAACGACAGCCAGAAGCGGTTCAGGTGGTGGATCTGTCAGAAGAGAATCATGAAGAAAGGGACCAAGGCAATGCTGGCGAAGAAAATCAAGGTGCTGCTGACGAAGAGAACCAAGGTGGCACTGGCGAAGGGCACCAGGGTGACGCTAGCGAAGAGCACCAAGATGACGCTGGCAAAGGGCACCAGGGTGATGCTAGCGAAGAGCACCAAGGTGACGCTAGCGACGAGCCACAAGTCGACGCTGGTACTGCCCCAGTCCGAGTCGAAGAGCAACAAGTCGAGGCACCTAACATTCAACAGCCTCAAACCCAAGACAATACTGTTGCAAGGGTTACCTCCACGAAGCACAGGTCAAAAGAGGACTTAGAACTTTTGAAACAAACTGACCATGTTAGCTATCTCAACGCAATCATCGAGAGCAAGAGTTCGTCTGATGCTAGTCAGGAGATTCCTGCCCTGTCGGGGAAGTCTACTGAAACCTCTCCTCTCAATGACGCTTTGGCGAAGGTTAAGGCCCAGTTCTTCAAGAGGGACTTGATGAAGACTTTAGAGGGGGACCCCACTGCTCCATCATGTTTGAAGGATGTCTTGAACGCTGTCGACTTGTTAGCTGTAGCCCCAGAAGTCTCAGGCTTGATCATGGAGTTACACTCTATGATTGATCAAGTCTCAGCAGATTACAGGCGCCAAAGGGGATTTAACAGTCAGCTTGAGGTGTTGTATGGCAAAAGCTCCTCTGCGTGGACTGCTGTCTCGGATTCGACTTCTCGAATTGCGGAGTTGTCGAAACAAAAAGCATCTACGCAGGAAGAAGTCGATGCCATTGATCGAGAGAATGCTTCCTTCCGGGCATAAATCGCAGAGATAGAAGCGAAGATAAATGCCAACACTATACGCAAGGAGGAACTTCTTTCGACCATCTCAGACACCGAGAGCCAAACTGAAATCAAACAAGGCCTGGAATTCGCTGAGAGGGCCCAAGGCCTCGACGCTCAAATTGCCAAACTAGTGCAGGAGAACGCTTGGTGTTCGAAAAGGTTGGAGCTGCAGCAAGCCAAGTATCTTCGACTCAAGGACTCTCTTCCCTTTTGATTGATTCTCTTTTGTAACCATATTTTGTAATCCATATTCGACAACACTTGCCATCTTGGCTGAAATTTATAAAATTTCCATTTTGGCATTTTTATGGTTAATTTAGTCTTGTTCTTTTATTATTTTATTTTTATCTCTTGAAGTATAGGTTTGTATTTTTTCAAATATTTACCATTTACTCTCAAGAGCCTTTTATCTCCACCTAACTCTTCGACTTCATAGGCTCCACCAGAAAAAGTTTGGATAACTCTGAAGGGTCCTTCCCACTTGGGTGACCATTTCCCCATGCTTCGATCTCTTCGATCCATGGGAAGAATTACCTTCCAAACTAGTTCTTCAGGCAAAAATACCTTAGGTTTTACCTTTCTATTATAAGAGTCTTCTACTCTTTTCTTCTGAAGCCTGAGTAGGTCGAGAGCGCGTAATCTCTCTTCGTCTAAATCCACCGGTTCGTCTAACATCATGTTCCAATAGACTTCAGAAGGAATATCATAATGCCTCTGAACCCTTGCAGATTGAAGACAAATTTCTGCTGGCAACACTGCATCATGGCCAAAAGTTAGCCTATACGGTGTTGTACCAGTGGCTTCTTTTGGGGACGTTCGACAAGCCCACAGAATCTGGTCTAATGTCTTATGCCAATTCTTTGGTTTCTTCCCAACATGTTTCTTTATCAAGCCAATCACCACTTTGTTAGCTGCTTCGACTTGACCGTTCGCCTGTGCATAATAAGGCGTTGATGTTAGGAGTTTGAAACCTGTTTCCTGAGCAAATTCCTGCATCTTTCGACCAGTGAAAACTGACCCTTGATCAGTTGTTATCGTCTCAGGGATTCCATACCTAAAGATAATGTTCTTTTGAATAAATTCAATGACATTTTCTTGGTCTACATTGACTAAAGGGACAGCTTCGATCCACTTAGTAAAATAATCAATGCCTACCAATATGTATTTCTGACTCTTTGATGATGCTGGTTGAATCTCTCCAATGAGATCCAACGCCCATCCTCTAAAGGGCCAAGGCTTCACTATCGAGTGAAGTTCGCTTGCTGGTACATGTTGGATGCCTGTATGAACTTGACACTCTTGACAACCTTTGGCGAACTCAACACAATCTTTCAGCATAGTGGGCCAATATAGTCCTTGTCGAAACAACAACCATTTCATCTTATGGCCTGCTTGGTGAGCTCCACATGCCCCAGCATGCGTCGTCGAAAGGGCTATGCATGCTTCAGTTTCACTTAAACATTTCAGCAACACCCCTTCAGGCGTCTTCTTGAATAACTCATTACCCATGAGTACATAACTCAACGCCCTGAATTTTGTTTTTCGTTCTGTCGAAGCTCCTGGATTTTGAAGATAGTCCACAATGGGTTTCCTCCAATCTTGCTCTGACAAATTATCAATGAACGAAATCTCGAAGTTACTGTGATCAGCATATCCTAGTCTCGTCGATTCCAAGTCTGTTGGTGATAGACAAGTTGCTTTTATCTTTTCTCGAACTTCGATTGCTCTTTGTAATCTCGTTTTTGAAATCTTATACCCAGATGCAATCTGTGCCAAGTCGTTGGCTATTTGATTTTCGACTCTGGGTATGTGTCGAATATTGACCGCTTCAAATTTTTTCAATAAACGATTTGCTATCACAAAGTACATAATGAGATTTTCTCTTATGCATTTATATTCCTTTGTGACTTGCTTAATGACTAACTCTGAGTCTCCCATTATTTCGACTCGAGTTGCCCCCAATTCCAACAATATCTCAAGGCCAGTAATTAGAGCTTCATACTCAGCCTCATTGTTCGAACAAGAACCTGCTATTTTGTACTTGAATGTTGTTGGAATTTTATCTGGAGAAATAATCAAGACTCCTACCCCTGTTCCATCTTTATGGCTGGAACCATCGAAGTAGAATTTCCAAGGCTCTATCTCCACATAACTAATATCCTCAACTTGAATTGAGTGGTCGACTATAAAGTCTGCCACCACTTGTCCTTTTACTGCCTTAAGAGGCATAAAGGTCAAGGAGTATTCAGTTAATGCTAATGCCCACTTGCCAATTCGACTATGCAAGATAGGTTTCGACAACATATATTTGAAAACATCAAAATGAGACGAAACATAAACATCAACTGGTTTTATATATTGCTTGAGTTTTGTACAAGAGAAATACAGACATAGACACAATTTTTCAACTTCGCTATATCTAGTTTCTGCATCATTCAAAACTCTACTGAGATAATAAATGGGTCTTTCGACTCCATTCTCATCCTCTTGGGCTAACATGCTTCCCAGAGTTTTGTCGGATGCAGCTATGTACAATCTCATACTCCTATTGCTACAAGGAGGCACCAGAATAGGTGGCTTAGTGAGGTACCCTTTGATTTTGTCGAAGGCTTCTTGTTGCTCCTGCCCCCATTCGAACCCCTCTTTATTCAGTCGAAGTAAGGGTGAAAAGGCCTGAGCTTTCCCACTTAGATTAGATATAAACCTCCTTAAGAAATTTATCTTGCCTAAGAGAGATTGCAATTCCTTCTTATTCAATGGCGCTTTCGCTTCCAGAATTGCCTTCATCTTGTTCTGGTTGATTTCGATTCCTTTCTTGTGGACAACGAAGCCCAAGAAATCTCCAGCTTTCACACAGAACGCACACTTCAAAGGGTTCATCTTCAGACCATGTTCTCTCATTCTTTCGAATGATTGTCGAAGGTGGTCAATATGATTCTTCCTGGAAACAGATTTTATAACAATATCATCAATATATACTTGCATAAAAGTGTTAATAAAATCATGGAAGATAGTATTCATTGCTCGCTGGTACGTTGCCCCAGCGTTCTTCAGGCCAAAAGGCATCACTACCCATTCGTAAGTGCCTAAGGCCCCAGGGCATCGAAAAGCTGTTTTCGACACATCCTCTTCAGAAATGAATATTTGATTATATCCTGAATAACCATCGAGCATACTCAGGTATTCATAACCAGCGGCAGAATCGACTAGCATTTCCGCCACAGGCATAGGATATTCATCTTTGGGGGTGGCAGCGTTCAAATCTCTGAAATCTATGCACACCCTTAACGTACCATTTTTCTTAATTACTGGCACAATATTTGCAATCCATTCGACATACCTTGTAACACGGATGAATTTGCATTTCAGAAGTCTTTCGACCTCCGTTTTGATCTTCGACAGTATTTCTGGCGCGAAGCGCCTTGGATTTTGCTTGATTGGCTTCTTCCCAGGTTTGATTGGCAACTGAAGTTCTACCAATCCTTTGTCGAGACCAGGCATTTCGTCATAATCCCATGCAAAACAGTCTTTAAACTCTTTCAGCAATTGGATTACTTCCAACCTAAGTTCTGGATCGATTTTGGCGCTGATGTAAGTTGGCCTTTTCTCTGATCCTTCGCCTAAGTTGATTTCTTCTAAAAGGTCTTGCGCTAACATTTTAATGTTGTTCGCCAAGGGGTCCTTTTCGAAGCCCAAAGGCTCATCGTCATAGATGGCGTCGAGCCTCTGTTCCTGCATTTCTTCTGGCATGATATCAGGAGGTTTTGGATCGAAATCCTTTCCTGGGCCTACAGCAGATAATTGTTGATCATTGGCCTGTGTGGCCATGTACTTTACTTCGGCTTCGAGAGCCGTTATCATCTTGGTTTCGGCTACATAAGCCGAAATTCGCTTCAAAGATTGCGACTCAGTCATTATCACTGAATTCGCTTCCCCAACCAGTTGGTTGGATATCAGTTAACCCACTGAAGTCTATGTGGGACAAGTCTTCTCTGTCCCATTGGAAACCATGCTCAGGATGCAGGTATAGGGAACAAAAGGTGTTTGGCGTTGGCGCCATGTCGAAGTCAGGTGTTGGACATGGCCCTATGTGAGCCAAGTTCTTGTCGAAATCTGCCAAACCCAGGTGATTCACTTCGCCAAGGTAGTAGCTTTGATCTGCCTCTATGTTTTCGACCATCCCATCTGGACGCCATAACAGCAGCCTTTGGTGCATTGATGAAGGCACAGCGCCAACACCATGAATCCATTCACGGCCTAACAAGAGATTGTAGTTAGGTTTGGCCGATATGACCATGAACATCGTTGGTCGAAGGATAGACCCTACTTTGATATCTAGCTGGATCACTCCCATGGTGGTCCCTATGCCGCCCTCATAGTTCGACAAGACCATGTTGTGAGGCTTAATGTCCTCATCCCTTTTGCCAATTTTCCTTAGCATGGAGTGAGGGATAATATTGATGGTTGCCCCACAATCGACCAATATTTTATTCACAGTAGTTTCTTCGAGTTTAGCCCTTACGAATAAAGGCTTGAGGTGATTTTTCATCGCCTCTGTAGGTGGCTCGAAGAAGCCATTTTGTTCCTCAGTAGTGCCATTGTCCATGACAAAATAGCACACTGGCCTATGTTTGGCCATTTCTTGCTCCACCTCCCAGTCACTTGCTTCGACTTCTACCTGTCGATTGAATTCTCTAGGCAGCACTGAAACGATATTCACCATTATGTCCAAAGTATCGTCAGACTCAGCATCGTCTTCGTCTTCGTCTTCGACTTCACTTTGGTTAGGCCAAACTAGCCTGTTGGTTACTGGCTCTCTCTCTAGAGGTTTCCTTTGTTTCCTTTGAGGAACATTCGAACTAGTTTCTGCCTTAGGTTCGTTGGCAGCCTCCCTTTCAGCTTTTCGTCTCCTTTGATATCTCCTCCATTGAGATCGAGACATAGGATTTTTACCTTTGTAGTTGCTGGACACTTGTGTAACCTTAGGTGCAGCAACTTGAGGCTCTTTCTTTTGAGTCAAAGAGGAACCTCTTGGCACATCGAAAGAATGCCATTTCTCCTCACTTGGCCTTTTCTGGCCAGAGGTTTTGTACCAAGTGTCTACTGGCACATTTGTTGGAGGCCTAAAAGTCAATGGCCTCTTTTCTTGGTTAGAACCCCTTCTGGGATCATGTCGAAGGTCAGCATTCTCCCTTCTCTTATTCGCTGCTCTTACGCCTTGAATGTGCTCAGCAGCTTTTTTATCAAAGATCGAACTGCATCTTGGACACAGCATCACCTCTGATTTCTTTTTCTGGCATCTTTGTAAAAAATCTGCCAAGTTTTCATTTTCCCGAGGGAAAGCAGTCTTATTAGCTTGTTCTTGCCTCATGGCCTCTTCTGATGCTTTTGGGTCAGAAAGTTCGACCATGTTGATATTCATTGTATCTTTGTTAGCAAGAGTTAACTGCTTCATTTGTACCTCCAGATTCTCCGTCTGGCCTTGAACGGTGGCCAGGTGGGAACTGGCTTTTGATCCAGTTTTTTGTGCTTCAGCGGTCTCCGACTTCGGGTTTTCGACCGCTTTCTGAACAACTTCAATTGTCTTCCTGGATAAATTTCCAGAAAAACTGCCAAAGATTGGCATGTTGATGTGGTCCTTTGAGACTTCGACCATGGTAATTCCTGGCTTCTTCGACTGGATCCTGGTTACCTCTATCACGTTCACCTCGGAGGGTTCAGCATAGTGGGCTTCAGCCTGCAATGGATTTGAGTCGACAGCCATGGGGGATTTGTCAGCGAACTTCAATCTCCCCTCTTCGATAGCGTCTTGCACAAGATTCCTGAAAAGAAAACATTGAGAAGTTTTATGGCCCAAAAAATTATGATATTTGCAAAAACCTCTCTTCTTTCTTTGATCAAGAGGAGGCAGTTTTACCCCTGGGGGTATTATCATTTGGCCATCTTTAACCAATAAATCGAATATTTCATCACATTTTGTGATGTCAAAACTATAGGTCTTTTTTGGGAACCTATCGTTGGTCCTTTCTGGACCAATGGGATTTTTCCCATTTGAGGGGACTAACAGTTTACAAGAGTATGGTGGCCCTTGTTTCAGTTCTGCTAAATCGACTTCTCCTTCTTCGACAGTTAAAGTATCGTCGAAGGATTCTAGATCTTCGTCATCCATCTCAACGTACGCTATCCTCTCTCTCTTGTGAGTTTTCGTTGCCTTAGCTTTTTCAGCTTTGAGGCGTTCTACCTGTCGAACTCTATCGGCCAGTTGGGCCATGTCTCTTAGGTACTGGGTGTCTAGCTTCTTCCTAATGGAATAATCTAAACCGCCTGCGGCTATTTCGACCAACTCATGTTCTGGCACTTGTGTAAAACATCTCGCCTTGAGCAACCTAAACCTATTTAGATATTCGTCTATAGGTTCAGTGAAACGTCTCTTCACACTGGCCAGTTCTTTCAGGCTTATCTTGGTTTGCCCCATGTAGAATTGTTCATGGAACAATCTTTCCAACTGGGTCCAATGATGGATCGAATTGTGGGGGAGAGTTGTAAACCAAGTAAAAGCGTTCTTGGTTAAAGAACTTGGGAAGTACTTGATCCTTAGGTTTTCGTTATTCGAAATGTCTCCTGCTTCGATCAAGTATCTCGCCACATGCTCGACAGTAGATTCTGTCGTGTCCCCAGAGAACTTGGTAAATTTGGGGACTTTACATCTAGGAGGTAAGTCCGTTTGTAACACGTATTCTGACAATGGAGATGTAAAGTTGGGCCTTCGAAAGCCCATGTTCATCCCATTCTGAGTCATGATCCTTTCAATCATGGTTGCCAGATTGTTTTCCAAACCCATGTTTTGGTATTGGATATGCTGAACAACTTCGTCAGCATTTTGGTTTCTGTTAACTAACCTTACCTCTGGGGTTATTACCCTAGGTTCTTCGACAGGTTGTTCCAATCGTGCCCTAAGGTTTTCTTCGACAGGCTGTTGAGCCTGGTTAATGGTGGTTTCTTCCTCTAAAAATATCCCCTGATTTCCCCTTATTTGCGCCCTTTGGGGCTGTCGAATAGGTTGGGGTACTCCAAAGAAGTCAGCCAAACGCGTCATTTGCGCTGTCACTTGCTGATTCGATTGAGTAGTGTTTTGTATTAGAGGGTTTAGCAACGTACTCAAAGTCTGTGCCAACATTTGCACCATATCATGGTTGCTTTCATCCATTTGTTGCCTCAAGACTGCTGTCGAGGCATTTGTAAGGCCATGGGCTACTTGGGACGTTCCTCTTAAGAGTTGGGTCCTATTTCTATTCGCCATGCCTACTCCAGAGCCTTGGAGTGGCGAAGAGGCACTCACTAAAGGGTCTGAAATAGTGGACGCAGCATTCGTCAGGCTTGCCACTTCAGAAGTTGGCATACCATAGAATGGAATAAATCCTGGGGGAACCAAAGGCCTTGTGCCTAAATTTCCCCTTGGTGGGGGAGTTCCCAAAGGCATCCTGGGGCCTGTTAACGAAGGTATTGGCCCCGTGGTTGTGACCGATACTGCTGGTGTCGAACCAACATTTGTCGCTTCACTTACGGTCATACTAACCGTTGCTCCCACACTCGTTTGTGGGATTTCGTTATTGTTTGGCGGATTCGCCATCTCTTCCCTTCTTCTGGCAGTATTGTTATCGTTAGTGTATATTCTACCACTTCTCAATAACATACAACTCGAAAAGATGAGATTATTTGCAACAATCAACACACAGTCCCACCGGGTGTGCCAATTTGTTTACCTTGGTTTTTGGTAAACAACCGCTGATCCTCCAAATGGTTACTTATTTGGTTACTCGCATGATCGATCAGATTGATCCTAGGACATAGGTTGATTTTGAAGTTCGATTAAATTGGATAAGGCTTTAAATAAAGAGGCTTTAAATAACATAAAGAGGTTTCAAGTAAATTGCATGAAGAAAGGACTTGGTAAAATAAACAAGGCTTAAAGTAAAAGGTTTCGACAGGAATGTAAAGAGGAAAGCAAGTAAATTTCTGGAAAAGTAAATGACTTTGATTAATAAAATTGGTGTTTCACACATACATTTCTCAACAATTCTTTCTCACACGCTGGGTACTCGAATCTATATGAGTGACTTTGTATAGAATTGTGAACACACGCGAGAAACTACATGACTACTATTATTTATACTAAAACATCCCAAGTAACCGTCGGGCAGTTACACTGCTTCGAGATCAATCCACTTGGCACATTCTCCACGCTCGACGCTCCAGATCCTTGCACGTTTGCACGTGGTAACTGCTGGAAACCGTTTTCCCTCAAAACGCTTGAATTTCAAACTGCTCCACTCTGAACCATCGAACACTTTCGTCAAGAGACATCTTCGACGAGAAACTCCTTCGACGTCGAAGGCAACCAGCCTTCTTCCTTGGAAGAAATCTTCTAAGTACTTTGCCATCTTTCGACGGGCATTTCGACAGACTTAGCCAGTCGAAGACATCCTTCAGCTTTAATGGCTGACATCAACAAAACAAAGGTGTCGAATTTAGGAGCCAACACCCCCAAACCTTTGTTTCTATTTTGTTTAATAAGATTATGTGCAGGCTTCCAAGAGAATTCCACCATGAACCTTCAGCGCTCCACATGCCAAGTGGCCATGATCATCAATCCAAAGTTTGCTATTCTTTTTCTTATTTTCTTTTCCTTTTAATTCTTTTAATTATTATAATTATTATTAATAATTCATAAACAAATTATTTTTCATATTAAATTCAGAAACTTAAATATTTATAATATTTATAATATTTTTATTATTCATTATTTTATTTATTAATTATTATTTTTGTAAATAAAATGTAAATTAATTAATTTAGTTAAATTAGGTTCACTTTAATCTTTTTACAATAAATAAAATTAGTTTAGAATTAGGGTTTTGTTTACTAACTTTTTAATTCCTTTTCTTTTTATTTTCATAAAAAAACATAAAACATAAAAAAAGACTTTTTCTTGTAAGTAAAATACTAACAAATTAATTAGTTTAAATTAGGTTCAATTTTGATTCTTTTTAAATAAAATAAACTTAGAATTAATGTTTCTTTTGACTTTTAATTTCTTTATTTTTATTTTCATAAAAAAACATAAAAAACACAAAAAAAAACATTTTGTTTCTTTTAATTAATTAATTAATTGGTAAATTAGGTTTAATATTTTAATTAAATTGCAAAAAAGGGACAAAACTTAAACTCATATTTTCTCAAAAGGGGTCAAAAACCCTAGGACGTCCTGATTTAATTTATTCACGTATTATTTATTTAATCATTTATGTAACTGTTTCCAAGGATGTAATAGTAATTAGGATTTTACCGCTTTCTTTTACTTCTCGCATTTATTTCAAAACGGGTTTTTGTTTTTGGCGATGTATAGACCCGCGCCTTGTAATAGCGTAGATTTACATTTCCACACTTTATTTTCTGCACTCTTAACTGTTAACAATGCATGCAAGACTGAATGCCAAATAAAATTAACTCGTAGCTCACAAACGACATGTACAAGATAAACATAACATGAAAACAACACACATGCACATGCCACTCCTAGGGTACGCCTCACTCGGTTGCCTCGAACGTGGTCGTCAAGTATAGGGTGTTTTAGAGGTCGCCCTCCTGTCTAAAGATCCTGTTGCCTCGAAACGGTTGCCTCGGATAAAAAGGATCTAGGACATTAGGGTTACTTCTAAGGTGTCATAATATTGATTCGGTGACCATATTGTCCCTTAATCGAATTGACCCGAATACCTCCAACGACGGCGCTACCTACTTCTCAATAGTGGGATAGCACTGTTTAAAGGACTCTTACATAGCCTAATTCCTTAGAGTAGGTAGATTCTCATGGGTACTTGCTCTCTCAAAAACAAAAAAAACAATATTTTCACACTGACACTTTCAAAAGTTTTCAAACAAATTTTTCATACACTCTTGAGGACAGATACAAGAGTTACTTAGAAATTTTTCAAACGAAACTTTTTCAAAACCCACACACATTTGAAAAGCAAACATCTTTTGAAAACATAAGAGCAAGTACCTAAGAGCCCATGGATAACCATGGATAGAAAGGGTGCTAACACCTTCCCTTTCTATAAATCTACCTCCCGAACCGAGAGACATCTCGAAAAGGAATTTTGCTGTGCTTTTGTCCTTTCCATGTTGGAGAACATAAAAGACGGTGACGACTCTTGCTTACCGCGACATTTCGTGAACCAGCTTAAAAAATAGTCAGTTCTATTTCCACCGATCATAGAACTGGCGACTCTGCTGGAGATTCATAAAGTGAGGTGTACCTTAGGATTAGATCATACTTGTGTTTTCAATTGAATGTTTTGTTTGCTTTATTATTGTGGGCATTGCATCGGAGTTTCATAGATCCTAACCCGGATCTGGGATACCCTTTTAGGTAGCATAAGCTGTGAGGGACCTGTCCGGCGTAGACCGACACGGGTGAAGCAGTGGCTACGTTGGTGTGACACCTTAGTCTGTACCGATATCCCTTGTGTTGCAACGAGGAGAATATGGGTCTTCTGAGGAGTCATTAAGCACCAACCGACCTTAGAACCCTAAATTGACCCAACTTGGCCATAGAACAGTAGCAGTATGCTACACTCATTGAGGCTAAACTCTCGCGATGGTTCTGGCCGCAAGAAAAGATTGCGACGCTGGAGTTATGACCGATTGAGGGTAGTCGATGATATTGAGATCCTCTAGAACCCGGTTACTATATTCTAGGACAGGTCTTAACCAACGAAACTGAAAGAGGGTAGTACCCAAACTTCATGCTGGCCTAAACTATAAGGGCTCTCTGTGTGACTTGTGTGCCTTCAAACTTGACTACTTGCATACTTGTTATCTAACAACACGAGTTCTCTGCAGGTTTTGTTTACAGTCCTTAATCTGGACTCATAACAGGGTTCACTTACCCCACTTCACGCATAGCATAACATCATACCATTGCATACATCATGCATAAGGACTAACCCATTTCAAGGATCTCAAGGGTCTGTGATGCAGGTCATGATGTACCAACTGTCTAGCAAAGGGCAAAGGGGATTTATTTTCCTCTAGCCAAGGTTGATAACTTGAGTCAGGGGCTATGACCCACTCGATATGGTGAGCTTTGACTCTTGAAGAAGGACTCTCAACAACATGAAGTTCCTTCAATCAAGCCACCGAATTCAAAGGCTAACAATTTTCTTGTTTACACCGCGAGATCCTGGAAAACATTGCATGCATACATACACATCATTGCATAACAGGTCTCCCAGTACAGGTTGCTCAGCTTCTTCGCTGTTTATTTCAGCAATGGCTTCCCAACAAGACAACCAGGATCTTCATGCTCAAGAGACTCAGTTCGGGGAAATCCTCCTGAATTTATCCAAGGGGCAGGAAGAGCTGAGAACACTCCTCATGGGGACTTTGGTCAGGAGCAGTCCAGAAGACAGTAAGGACGAATGGCTGAAACATCTGCAAGCTGAGGTGGATGCTATGAGAACACAGATGCTGGGGCAGATAACTCTCATTCAAGACTTAGCTCAAAGATAAGAAGAGATCAGGGTTCTCGTCAACCAACTGCTTCGGGATAACCAACTGGGGCAAACATCTAAGGTTGAAGAGCCAGTCATCATTAAATTCCCTTTTAGACAAGAAGACGAAGGAAAAGCTCCTCAACTTGCTTCAGGTTCACAAATTCAGCATCAACCTCACCAGCTTCAACAAGACAATATGAAGCAAGCAGTCAGGGTTGGAGACCAAACCGGTAATCATCCCCCAAGGAGTCAAAGGTTTGGTTTGATGAATAGACCTCTCCAAGCTGCTACTACTTCACAGGTCCAACAACGACCTCGCCAAGAACAACGGGTTGATCAGAGCAAGCCAGACAAGCCTAAGAGGCAATTCACCCAGCTCAACATGTCGCTGTTTCAAGCCTTACAACGCCTGCTGAGATTGAATCTGATCACACTAAGGGACCCTCCTAAGAATCCCAACACGACACCTTCAAGGTACAACCCCAACGCCCGTTGCACTTATCATTCTGACAGCCCGGGGCATGCCATAAACGACTGTTGGTCTCTGAAGAACAAGATCCAAGACCTGATTGATGGAGGAGCAGTGGAATTCACCCCAGATGGTCAGGTCGAGTTCTTCTACTATCCCTAGACGAGAAGACCTTTTGTTCATTGGAATGTTCAAGTTGTATTTTTCTTTGATTTTTTTCAAACAATTATTGTCATAGCAAACTTTATTACATTATCGATGCATCGCATATGTCTGTTTTGAATCAATATATTCGCATTCGCTATATTCAAACTGCTTTCATATTTTTGTGATGATCAACTCTTGATTGAAAAATTCTAAGCCTCTTGAGGGAGGATGACGAAAACAATATCACAATCTACAGTATGCTTTTGAACAGACCCCACTGATGAGGTACAAGCATTGTTTCAATTCCTAAACACTGGAGTTATAAGGAAGATAATCCCTCGTCAACCCCTTCGAGCCAAAGAAGTAGGAGTTTTTCTTTTCGAAAATTAAAACCCTTAATCATAACCTGGGGTAGGGTAGTTTTCTCAGCTGATCCGAATGTACAATGAATGGCATCACAGGAGACCTTCCAAAACAAAAGACAGTGATGGTTCCGAATAATCATAGCGACAGACAGTCATTACCAAAAAAAAACTAAAGCCCAATAAGTCAAAACCTATGAAGGAGACTTACAAAAACTAGGGCATCCCGCTGACTGTGATCACAAAAGAAACAGTTCAGGCAAAAAAAACAGGGATAATAAAATCGAAAAGAAAGAGGTCCTACAAACCCTCAACAAAAAGAAATGACTGCCTATTCAAAATAAACTATCAGTATCCGAACCATCACCGGAATATCAGAGCAAAGACTCAAACAAGATCTAATGCAAGATTAACTGAGTTTAGGATCGAAGAACATCACGAAGAGCGGGTGGGTACAAATAAAATTTGAGCCTTTATCCTTTGTTTCTTAAACCGTGAACCAAGCCACGTTATAACCCTTAAAAGTCCTAGCTGAAGCATGGGTTAGTTCGAAAGCATACTGTTACAAAGGTATCCTGACTCCTGTAGGGCTTGCTGTAAAATCCTGAGTTGCATTTTCAAAAAAAACTTCAAGACAAACATAAGCTTTGCATTCTTAAAATAACATTGTTTACATATGACTATTTGTTCAAACAGCAGAGAAATTCGCACGACGAATATCTAGTGAACAAAAATCTTCTCAAAAAAGGAATCACCTCAAGTGGAAAAACACTTCCAACCAAGGGGCAGACGTGATCATTGTCCATCATTTGGGGCAGTCCAGTCAAGATTCAGAGAATCTCTCAAGGATGCCAAATAGCCTGGGGCAAATATCCGCCTGAGTCACTTGGGGCATTGGGCATGAATTCCAGCGACAAATCTTACACAATCGAACAAAGATATTCTGGTAGTATGGCAACCCAACGCTACTGACAGTGACAACTCCCTACACCCCGAGAGCATGGACATAGTCGAAAAAATACTACGCATAATCAAAGACCCGCTAGGTTGACACACCTAGGCAAAAATAAGGGCTTCCCGGCGAACCAAAAGGGTTCGGGCAAAAATAAGGGATGAAATGAAAATTGTACACCCGGCAAGTCGAAAACCTGAAAAGGAGGCTTGGGCAAAAATGGGTATCCCGATGGACTGAAAACCCGAAAGGGCGGTCCAGGCAAAATTTAGGGATCTAAAGAATACGACTATGTCCCGTCATCTCGTCACTTACCTACCAGAAGAAGATTTGTCGATCGGCAGTCATCAAGCACCTCTCATAGGCCCTCTTCTCTCGCAGAAACTGGGGCAATAAAAATTGTCCGAACTGTACAAGCGGCTCTGTCCGCCGAGGTACCAAGGTAAGTTCAGCTGAAGAACATGACCAAGATACCTTCACTCCCCGTAGAGTAAGACAAGACTCAGCAATACTCTCCCCAAGCAGAGTTGGTCTCCCATCAGCCCTGAAAAGGCACAGTATTCCCAGCAAGTCAGCAACACTCTCCCCAAGCAGAGTTGGTCTACTATCAGTCCTAAGGAAGTCGGATATCCCTAGAAGATCTCAATATCCTCCAGCAGAGTATACAGATATTCCTCTACAAGCATCCCCGGTAGTCTTAATCTAAGATTGTTCCCCAGCGAAATACCAGACACCCCAGTGGAGCCACTTCCCCAGTACAGTCCAAAAGTTTCCCCAGGAGAGTTGAATCAATCTCCCCAGTAGGAAGCTTATCCCCAGTAGATTCTGGAAGCTTATCACCTTCAGAGTACATACGTCTCTCCTCGACTTTATTCAAGGGTTATTCCCCACCAGAGCTTATAACTGGGTTATCCTCAGCTAATTTCAACGGAAAGATCGTCCTCGGCGAAATTCTTCCTATCCCCCAGCGGAGTTCATCAAATTCCTCAACATAGCATATCAACGGTATCCCCAGCGGAGTTATCAAAAAAAACCTCAGCGAAGTATCTCTTCCCACATAGTAACTCCCCGCAGAGTAATCTCTCCAACAAGTTTGTTCCCCAACGGAGTCATCTTCTCCTACCGGTTTATTCTTGCAATCAACATCCCCAGCGGAAACGAAGAACTCTATTCTTCGACATCAGCCCAGGATTCAACTTCCAGGCATTCATCAAGGATTTATTTTCCCAGACGAAAATACATTCATAAACATTACATTATCATACACCATGACGCATGCATATACGCATCATAAACACACAATCTCATTTATTCTTGAGAATATCATGACATCATGCATTTCATACATCATGACATTGCATACAACTGATGTTTTTCCTTTTCAGGAAAAAGGTCAACCCAAAGATAATTACCATCAACCTTTTGTTCCAGATTCGATACCTGTATCTAGCCAGGGCATATCTGTGAGTAACTGATTGTAGATTCAATACCTGTATCCGGCCAGGGCACGTCTGCATGAAGAGTTTAGAGATTCGATTCCTGTATCCAGCCAG
This sequence comes from Vicia faba, assembly GCA_948472305.1. NCBI lineage: Eukaryota > Viridiplantae > Streptophyta > Magnoliopsida > Fabales > Fabaceae > Vicia > Vicia faba. Next base: position 1,229,238,287 of record OX451739.1, read on the forward strand.
GGCATATCTGTAGACGAAGAATTCCAGATTCGATTCTTGTATCTAGCCAGGGCATATCTGTGAGTGACTGATTGTAGATTCGATACTTGTATCCAGCCAGGGCATGTCTGCATGAAGAGTTTGGAGATTCGATTCCTGTATCCAGCCAGGGCATATCTGTAGACAACCAATTCCATATTCGATTCCTGTATCTAGCCAGGGTATATCTGTGAGTAACTGATTGTAGATTCGACACCTGTATCCGGCCAGGGCATGTCTGCATGAAGAGTTTGGAGATTCGATTCCTGTATCCAGCCAGGGCATATCTGTAGACGACCAATTCCAGATTCGATTCTTGTATCTAGCCAGGGCATATCTGTGAGTAACTGATTGTAGATTCGACACTTGTATCCGGCCAGGGCATGTCTGCATGAAGAGTTTAGAGATTCGATTCCTATATCCAGCTAGGGCATATCTGTAGACGAAGAATCCCATATTCGATTCCTGTATCTAGCCAGGGCATATCTGTGAGTAACTGATTATAGATTCGACATCTGTATCCGGCCAGGGCATGTCTGCATGAAGAGTTTAGAGATTCGATTCCTGTATCCAGCCAGGGCATATCTATAGACGAAGAATCCCAGATTCGATTCCTGTATCTAGCCAGGGAATATCTGTGAGTAACTGATTGTGGATTCGATACCTGTATCTAGCCAGGGCATGTCTGCATGAAGAGTTTAGAGATTCGATACCTGTATCCAGCCAGGGCACGCCTGTAAGCAACTTTTTGAAGTTCCGGATTCGATTCCTGTATCTAGCCAGGACACATCTGTGAGCGATTGTTTGTAGATTCGATACCTGTATCCAGCCAGGGCACGTCTGTAAGCAACCTTTTGAAGTTCCAGATTTGATTCCTGTATCTAGCCAGGGCATATCTATGAGCAATCGATTGTAGATTCGATACCTGTATCCAGCCAGGGTATGTCTGCATGAAGAGTTTGAAGATCAACCCCTGTAACATGCCAGGTAATTATCTTTCTTTCTCAAAGTACGCAAGTTCTCGCTAAGGAATCTCTTACGCGATCGACACCTTCCGATGGCATTTATAAGCCCATCTCCACAACTATCCATCACATTTCCAAATGACATCTATAAGCCCATTCCCGACAAGGTTCTGTCACATCTCCAGATGGCATTTATAAGCCCATCCTCCTATCCATCATCTCTCCAAATGGCATCTGTAAGCCCATTCCCGACATCACACTGCTGATACTCCACTATGTGGGTGCAAATTTTTGGGCACTCTAGTGTTCAATCATCTTCCACCTTCGGATCACGAAAGGCCCGAAAGCCAATCTACATCCTCAGGTTTAAGAAGATTGAACAGGGGCAACTGTTGTGCCCCAAAATTTTCCCTCCCATATTCTTCAAAGTTTTGACAAGCATCATCTCAATTTGCTCAAGATCTCTCAAGGATTGCACAGTCCAACTGCCTCCTAAGCCAGCTGAAATTAGGGTTTTGTTTCTTGCAAGGAAGTTGAGGTTTTAAATTGCTCAACCAAGTCCCATAGGCCTACATATATTGTCAAGCATCTACATGCCAAGTTTCAAGGTTCACAGCATCAAATTGCACAGTCAAAAGCTCCATTTGCTTCACAATCAACTGCAGGGGTAAAATGGTCATTTGGCAGTCAAAAGTCAAAAATTTTGGTCAACATCTTAGTTTGAAGCCACAATCATCATTTGATCAAGTTTTGATCATGATTCCACAAGAATGGCTCAGAAATCATCAAGGATGCAAAAGTTGCTATTTTTGGACAGCTGAAAAGTCAACTGTAACTTGACCAGAGCATAACTTTTTCATGGTTCATCAGAAAAATACCATCCAATGCTCATTTTGAAGGGTATGACATTTCCTACAACTCATATTCACATTCCAAGTCCAAGAAATGCTCTCACAAAAAGTTATCAATTTCAACATTATAGGTCATTTTCAAAAGACAACAAAAATGCACTTTAAGTCAAAGACCATAACTTGAGATTGGTAAATCAAAATGACATGGGACCAAAGGCATTGGTTAGAGGACTTCAAGACCTTTCCAAAATGTCCAAGAACATGTTCATATGATCAAAATTGAGCAAGATATGCATTGGAGAAGTTGGGAAATTTTTGGGAATTTGCAAAGTCAACTTTGCCTAAAACACTTCATTTTTGCTAATGGGCCTCAAATTATTTCTTGAAACTTTGTCCAAGGCCTATGCACGACCCATTGAGATTAATTTGAATTATTTTCTTATTTTTATTAATTATTTGGATTTTTAATTGATTAATAATTCATTTAATTAATTTAATTGTAGGAAAATTCAAAAGATATGTTTTTCAAATCTTTTGTGGAGCAAATAAGATCAGGGCAAGCTGGTAATTCGTGTGCCAATCAAAGATGTCAAAAACTCCAAAATTGTCAAGGTTTCTCAATCAAAAGGATGCTAAAAGATTTGATTGAAAATCAAATATACAATCTTCAATACAATGGATTTCATGTGCAAGATTTACCCTAGTTTCATTCCACTATATGTACTGAAGCAAAACCTAAAGCCTTGGACGTGCAAGCTGCTGTAAAACACCATAACCAAAATCCAAAAAATCAAGAAAAAGTTGAAAACTGAAATCAACCTTCCAGCACAATTAGAAGCCTTTTCTTGATTCAAACACGTTGCTAGCATACTCATAAACAATTTGCAATCGAAACCAAGTGTTTTACCTCAAGAAATCGCCCTGCACAGTCATACGGTTTACCATTTTTTTTCAAAATCATAATCATCGATTCATGCATTTTTAACATCTTTTATAGATTGTGTTGTGTTTATAGGACTCATACGAAGCTATTAGTGTGATTGAATTGCATTATGGTGCCCTGAAACGTAAACCACCATTGTTGAATTCTAGGGTTTCAGAGCTCTCAGATTGGGGCTTTACAGCATAAGCAAAATTGGACCTTGAGACGCACATGGTTAGATTCGTCAAGGCCAGACGAATCAAACCCAACCCTCGCGCTCTATTTATATAACTCATACGTCTAATTGCTATTATTGGCATTTGCAGTTTGTGGGGGTTAAAAACCCCCGCTATTTGTTTTGTTTTCTGCAGATAAATGGAGAAGACGAAGGATGTGGGAGCGTACTATTGGTCTAATCAAATAATATGCGCGCGTTTGTTTCTCTTGCCAACATAGGCATTATGTTTTTATATTATGTTTATTGTGTATTATATTAACAAAGACAATGCAGTGGCTTGGTGGTTGATGACGTGCTTGGTAACTACTGGGACCTGGGTTCGATTCCCAGGTCCCCCAAACCTTTGTTTCTATTTTGTTTAATAAGATTATGTGCAAGCTTCCAAGAGAATTCCACCATGAACCTTCAGCGCTCCACATGCCAAGTGGCCATGATCATCAATCCAAAGGCCAAAAAGTGATGAACACTATATTCCCCAGTCAACCAACAGGCGTTTGATTATGAAAGTCAACAAAGGCTTGGTGTTCTTTGGCCTAAATCTCCAGAACAACACCTCCATCTGGGCCAGCATACCCCCCCTGGTTTGCTATTCTTTTTCTTATTTTCTTTTCCTTTTAATTCTTTTAATTATTATAATTATTATTATTAATTCATAAACAAATTATTTTTCATATTAAATTCAGAAACTTAAATATTTATAATATTTATAATATTTTTATTATTCATTATTTTATTTATTAATTATTATTTTTGTAAATAAAATGTAAATTAATTAATTTAGTTAAATTAGGTTCACTTTAATCTTTTTACAATAAATAAAATTAGTTTAGAATTAGGGTTTTGTTTACTAACTTTTTAATTCCTTTTCTTTTTATTTTCATAAAAAAACATAAAACATAAAAAAGGACTTTTTCTTGTAAATAAAATACTAACAAATTAATTAGTTTAAATTAGGTTCAATTTTGATTCTTTTTTAATAAAATAAACTTAGAATTAATGTTTCTTTTGACTTTTAATTTCTTTATTTTTATTTTCATAAAAAAACATAAAAAATACAAAAAAAACATTTTGTTTCTTTTAATTAATTAATTAATTAGTAAATTAGGTTTAATATTTTAATTAAATTGCAAAAAAGGGACAAAACTTAAACTCATATTTTCTCAAAAGGGGTCAAAAACCCTAGGACGTCCTGATTTAATTTATTCGCGTATTATTTATTTAATCATTTATGTAACTGTTTCCAAGGATGTAATAGTAATTAGGATTTTACCGCTTTCTTTTACTTCTCGCATTTATTTCAAAACGGGTTTTTGTTTTTGGCGATGTATAGACCCGCGCCTTGTAATAGCGTAGATTTACATTTCCGCACTTTATATTCCGCACTCTTAACTGTTAACAATGCATGCAAGACTGAATGCCAAATAAAATTAACTCGTAGCTCACAAACGACATGTACAAGATAAACATAACATGAAAACAACACACATGCACATGCCACTCCTAGGGTACGCCTCACTCGGTTGCCTCGAACGTGGTCGTCAAGTATAGGGTGTTTTAGAGGTTGCCCTCCTGTCTAAAGATCTTGTTGCCTCGAAACGGTTGCCTCGGATAAAAAGGATCTAGGACATTAGGGTTACTTCTAAGGTGTCCTACTATTGCTTCGGTGACCACATTGTCCCTTAATCGAATTGACCCGAATACCTCCAACGACGGTGCTACCTACTTCTCAATAGTGGGATAGCACTGTTTAAAGGACTCTTACATAGCCTAATTCCTTAGAGTAGGTAGATTCTCATGGGTACTTGCTCTCTCAAAAACAAAAAAAAAACAATCTTTTCAGACTGACACTTTCAAAAGTTTTCAAACAAATTTTTCATACACTCTTGAGGACAGATACAAGAGTTACTTAGAAATTTTTCAAACGAAACTTTTTCAAAACCCACACACATTTGAAAAGCAAACATCTTTTAAAAACATAAGAGCAAGTACCTAAGAGCCCATGGATAACCATGGATAGAAAGGGTGCTAACACCTTCCCTTTCTATAAATCTACCTCCCGAACCGAGAGACATCTCGAAAAGGAATTTTGTTTTGCTTTTGTCCTTTCCATGTTGGAGAACATAAAAGACGGTGGCGACTCTTGCTTACCGCGACATTTCGCGAACCAGCTTAAAAAACAGTCAGTTTTATTTCCACCGATCACACTTAGCCCTTCAGCCAATTCTTCTTGGCTTTCTGACTCATTGTTCACAGCAAGAAGCTCCTCTTTCTTTTTGTCGTTGGCAGCAATTTTGGCTTCCAACTCTGCAATCTGTGCCCTCAATTGAATATCGTCTCGATCAATCTCCTCGACCTCCTTTTGCCTAGCCTTCTGGGCCTTCGATAAGTCCCTTTACTCTAGAAGCGGATTTAGTAGCAGCATGCCAAGCAGCAGCCACTTGACCATTGGCTTCTTCGATCTCACGATTGAAAATTCTCTGACGGTTGTAATACGCTGATACCTGGTCAACAATAGAGAGTAAATCCAAGATTACACTGGCTACATCCGGAGGAGCAACAAGAAGATCGACAACTTTCAAGATAGTCTTCAGAAAGGAAGGAGCTGCTGGTTCCCCCTCTAAAGTTAACATCAAATCTCTTTTAAAGATTTGTGCTTTAACTTTATGAAGAGCCTCGTCGAGAGGGGAAGTCGAAGTAGATCTTCCAGATGTAGTCGAGGCGCTGTGATCAGAGGAACTCTCTAGACCCTCTAGAATTGCAGTCAGATAACCTAATGGATTCTGTTGTTTCAATAAAGCCAAATCCTCTTTGGTTTTGGATCCCGTTGAAGGGATACTTTCGTTGGCTGTAACAACCACGTTGGCTACTTGAGTTGGAATGGCTTCAGTGCCTGGAGGATTTTGGTTTCCTTCAGCAAAAACTTCTTCACCCTTAGCTTCTGGGATCTCTACATTTTCCCTCTCTGTTTCAGTTTCAATGCCAGGGATACCTTCCTCCTCAGTCTCTCGTACTTCGACCAGCGGAACCCTAATCTCCTCTTGGTTTCCTGCAACTTCTTCTTCATCAGCTTCTTCTATTGTTTCATGCTGAGGTTCAGAAGTCTGATTTACTTCGTCAGCTGAACTCATAAAAGAGCCTTTTGCTGAAGAAGGCTTGTAGGTAAGATCCCCTTCACTATTCAAGAGAGTGACCGAATCCTCGACATGAGTAGGAATTCGTGTAGAAGTGCCAGCAGTGTCCTGGAAAATAGAAAGAGTTTGTTTATTTTCAGAATCAAAGTAAAAGAGAATGGAAGAAATAAATAATAAGCAGTCGAAGTAAATACCTCGACTGGGATTTCAGCACCAGGACTAGAGTTGTCACTTTCGCTGGGATTGTTTAACCTAGAGATTACCTCTTGTTCAGTAGGTTCATTGATGACTACAGGAGGTAGCCTCCCAGCTGTAGTTTTAATCCTAATTTTTGGACGGGGTTCGACGGTAGGAGCTGGTTTTTTCAATCTTCGTCTCTGCAAAGGAACAAGAGGAGACTCCTCTTCTTCATCTCTAGAGATTTGGATCTCTTGAACCTTCCGTTTTTTCGGGGTAGGTTTCTGAATATCCAGGAAATCAAGTCGAAGGGATCAGGACCTATGTTAGATAAAAAATGAGGGTTTAAAGGAAAAGTAAATACCTTGGGAGAAGGGTTGATGGTGGAGTCTCCCCCTTTTGAACTCTCAGCAGTTTTCTTCGAGGCGGCTCTCTTGACAGCTAGACGGAAGACAAGACATATATAGTTAATTAAGTGTCGAAAGACAAATGTAAAAGACGAAAAGATGGAAAAGAATAATACCTTTCTTGACTCTGTCGAGAACCATCTTGAACGCCTCACGTAGATGGTGGGCGAAGTCCTTCTCATCGAAGAACTCTTCGTCATAGTACTGTTTCCACCACACCTCAAAAGTGATGGAACTCAGAAAATGAAGGTTAAAGTCGAACAGGGTCAGTATGGTTCGACCGGAATACCTACCAATATACTTGGTAGCGGCATCTTCTGAGTAGTCTGCATTGTAAAAAAGTAGCAGCTTCTCTCGAGTATAAATAGGTGAAGGGAGTGATTGAGCAATACCAAACTGTCGAGAGACAAGATTTGGTTGATAAACAATTAAGCTCAATTGATTTTTTGAGCTCTTAAATCTTAAGGGCATGATCCTGGGGCGCAGAAACGATTCCCACATGCTCACGAACTCCTCAGTCACGTCATCCTCCACATTCAAAGGGTATGGTCTGGTGAACCATTCTGGACCAACTTTTCGACTGGCAAAGGGAGCCATAGTCGAAACAAATCTCTTTCGCTCTGCAAACATCATTACGAAGCTTGTGAAAGCCTTTTGAAACTGTTGGCCTTCATCAGTGGGAGTTAGCAATGCAAGCCTGGTGCCTTCGACTCTCCTATTCAAGATTTCAGGAGCCTCTTCGTTAATCTTGTTCTTTTGGGGAAGGAAAGATTCAAAGGTGGCATTGAGCCACAGCTGGAGAAGCCAAAAGGGACCAGATAGCAGCAAGCTCCCCCTGTCTCCTAAAACCTTAAGTTGAGTCACACCATTACTGATGGACTCATATAAGTTGGCCAAAATCATTTCGGCCAGGCAAAGGGGGTATTTGTGGTGCAGCTGCGTTGCGAGCGTCAGCATCTTTTTCGTCACCTGCAGTGACTTAGTACAAAAACAAATCGAGACAGCCACATAGCCAAGAAGGCTATATGCTCCACCTCCGACACGGTACTAGAAGTTTTGTCATGAAAGTGGTTTATAAAGGTAGTGTAAGTGGGTTTTGTAGCAGCAAACCCAATAGGATCCTCGGACAAGTCTTCAGGGTCGAAATAGTCACCAGTGGGCCGAAGACCAGTGATGGCAGTTATGTCGAATAAAGTGGGGGTCATCATCCCACAAGGAAGATGAAAAGTGAAATGTGCGCTATCCCAAAAGTACAATGAAGATACGAGCATAAGGGGACATTAAGGCAATCCTGTCTTCGACAGCATCACCAAGTCATAAATGCCCATCTCCTTCCAGACAGAAGCTTGCGCCCTCTCCATTTTATTCAACTAGTCTGAGTATTCAAAAGAAAGATTAGAGCTTGATCGAAAGATTCGATTCCCTTTGTTCATGAACTGGAGGTTGATATCATTTGTAGTTTGAGGATGTTGCTGGTTAGCCGGTGTAGCGTCTTCAGGGTCCGTCCTAGGTTTCTTCGCGCAACCTATGGGTTTAAGCCTTGGATGAGTTGGAAAGAAGGTGCGGTTTTTCAAGGGATTTTCGACGCATGAAGATAACGGACCAGATATAGCGTACATGTTTCCACCGTATCTCATGGGAATGAGAAGCTGAGAATCATATTCTTCTCGCCATTCTTTCGTCATAGGTTCAACAATGTACTTGTTAGTCGAGGAAGAAGGAGGGTTGGTGGAAAAGATCTCTGGTGGTTTCTGGATATCATTAGCGTTTTTTGGTTGAGGATTGTTTGGTACATTTGAGAGGAAAGCCATTGTTGAGGTGTTGAGAGAAAAAACGAGGTTGACAGTACAATGTTATGAGAAGGCAAGGGATTTGGGAATGCTGGAAATAGTAAAAGTTCCAAATAGCAAGGCTTGGAAGTATTTATAGCCTTCAGAAGAGGGAGATGTCTCGTCAAGGTCATTTAATGTTTCGCAGGTAGTGGTACACGTGGTGAAGCGCGAAACGGTTACCGTGCAGGCATTGGGAAACATTGGGACATGCTTGCCTAGGTTATAGGAATATGGTCATCATGGCAAGCGTGGTAACGGCAGTTTTGAAGAGACATTTTGGAGAAAAAGTAATGATGGTTTTATCAAGTATAGCTGCTGTTGGAAGGCGAAAAGCACACGTCAAGACTTGGTGGACAACTGGGAAGACATGTGTCGAATGGAAAGTTCAAAGAATGGCTATTTCTTTGAGCGTCGAAATAGACATTCCTGGGGGGCAATTTGTTGGCTCCCAAATTCGACACATACTATATTTGGTCTTTTGGACCAAACAACTGGAAATGAACCGAACCAGGAAGTATGATTCAACACATGAGATAACTTAAGAAAAAAGATCTAAGTTATGATAGGAATCTTCGACCAGGGGCTCATTCGACTGAACCAGAATTATGTTGCTCGACTGAGGGAAAGTGTTCACGCTTTGGCACAGGGAACGAAGACCATTTGAATTTTGAATTATTGAAGGGAAAGGCAGTTTTCATCAGCGTCTGAGAAGAGGCAACGTGGCAAAAAGCTATGGGTCGAGAGACATGCAGAAGACACTTGTCTTCATCCTAGCGCAGAATGTCCCCTCGACGCTTACCTACTTTTAGTATAAATTAAGAAACTTGTGTAACTTTCAAGTGTGTTCAACCTATTGTACTAAATCTCTCAAATATTATCCAAGTAACCACTGCGTGAGAAAGGATAAAGCTGAGCAATGTACGTTGGAAACACCTTTTTTCCTTATTGAAAGTCTTTTTACATTACTTTATCATTATCCTACAAAGTTACCTTTTTACTTCTTTTACTTGCATTTCTACACTTTTGCTTACTTTTCAACAATATCAAACCTCCTTTCTCTGGGTCGAACGTGCATTCTTCCTTATTACTCATTTTACATAAAAATTAGCATATGTCCTGGGATTAGTTTGATCAATCCCGTAAGTAAACTAAAAACTTACCTTTTTGGAGATCAGCGGTTGTTTATCAAAAACAACGGTAAACACAGACATACAGGAAATATAATCGGGAAACAATAAAACATTCATGATAAATAAATAAATAAATAATTTAACGTAAACAAATTGTATTAAAACTAAATCAAATGCGATTAAAAACCTGAATAATAATATTATTCCTCAAGCTCCCTCTTCTACAAGTCGGCAAGATTGGAACCTTCGGAATCGGAACTTGAAACGAATTCTGAGGCTAAAAATAAATTCTAACTGAAATAGCAATTTCCTAATGTTTGAAATAACTATTAAATGGTAAAAGGGAAATAAAACAAGAACAAAAAAATGCAAATTGATGGTTTGTAAATTTGGCAGGGCTTCCGCAAGAAATTATGTAAAAAAATCTCTCCCTTTCTTCATTGAAATCTCTCCTATTTATAGAAGAGAAATTTGCAGTTAAGAAATAATAGGAACATGGACTTGTACTTCCTTAGTGGAGAAAGACCAGGACTAGGCATTGGTGAGGTTGAGAAATTGTAGGAGTTGAAGAATCCTTCCATTACATTGCCCACGTCTCTTGTTCTTCATAATGTTGAATTATGCGTGTGACGGTCGAAAGGAAGAAGTGACGGTCGTAATGCGCTTAAATAGAGCGTTACGTTCGTCAATGATGTGTGACGAGCGTTCTTCATGTTGTGAGCGTGTTACGGTCGTAATGGATGTGTGACGGTCATCACATCATCAAAATTTGCAGAATTTTGCAGATTAGTTCCTTTTCTTCTGATTTTCATGTTAGCTTTCTTCATGTGATCTTTTTCACTAAATTGATTTGAAACATGTTGTACCTGTGAAAAGACATAAAAACTCAGAACAATCGGGAGTTAAATGGGTTAATGCAGTATGAAAATGGATTAAAAATGTAGCAATTATATGATACGATTTCTCGTTATCAAATCCCCCCATACTTAAACCTTTGCTTGTCCTCAAGCAAATAATCATTTAGAAAGATCAGACAAGTTTTATCAGGCGCACATACATAACATACCTTTGATTTTCAAAGCAATTACGGGAAATCATTCGTTAGTTCGACTGATACTTAAGTAAAACACTAACGATACACTAATGACACAAGCAATAAGCTAAGTCGTGGACTTCCATTTTAAACAAACTGTCCAATAGTTCCGTTATAATTCTACCCAGAGTTTCTTTTACCTATTTCACCCGGTTTGTTCTAGCACAATCATATTAAGCCCTTTGTCTTAGCACGCACGTAGTGGAGTAATCGGTTAGTGACTTTGATCCTTTAAGCACGGGGTCTGGTACACGAATGTGGCAACCCTACACATATTATCCAAATTGGAGGTTGTGGGGGATCGAGCCGTAGCACGCCCTACCAAGTTCAGAACCAGATACCTTTGAACCAACCAACAATGGACTCCCTCATTATTTGCTCATCTCTTATATGCGACCTTGTATTTTGGTGCAAATTTTTTTCTTCTTTTTAGCAGCGAGATAAGAAGGATATTTCATTGATTAGGCATCAAACACTTATATTCATCGGCTCCCCACGTGGTTTGTGTCAAGACGGTGCTGACTGCTAGTATAAACTACTAGGGGTTACTTTAGAACTAAAACTCAAGATATATGTATAACGGTTATTGAAACGAATCACGTAAGTAGGAAGTATAAGGTGTCATAACCATATCGATCTTGTTGAATCGTTCTCGGCTTCCTAACTAGGATTTCGTTAAGGTAGGTATGTCGGGCTATGCGAAGATAAAGCAATAAAATTTGGTATGGCTAAATAAAGCGGGGAAGAATTTAAACTGAGAAATATCATAAAAAATTACTTGTTTATGGTAAATGGAAAGGTACCTCTCCCACACTATATCCGACATTGTCCTCAATGTTGTGGTATAAAGGCGGGGAAATACAAATACAAATACAAAAAGAAAAAGAAACAGCAAACGTAAACTACTTAAGAATAAAAACTACTAATGGCCACATCCTCTACTCCTGGTGCGTGATCGTCTGGTAGGCGTGGCTTCGGTATCAGTGTCTTGGTAGCCAAGAGTGCTGAAGTCCAACCTTAAAGCGTTAAGTTCAGACAGGGTCTCGTCCAACCTCTCGTTCATGCTCTGCTGGCCACTCAGAATCTGAGCATTTTGTGCATATAAATAGTCATATTGCTCATGTTGTCTTCTTTCAAGTGCGGCACTCATTTGATTTTGCTGATGGATGGCTCGGAGAATTTCTTCAAGAGTAATGGGAGGTGGTGCGGATGAAGGTCCCAGAATGTCGTGAACGGGGGCAACTCTGTCCAACTCTTCTTGCATCTCGTCTGCGGGGGCATTAGGCTGGTCTTCATGAATAGGAACACGACCCTCGGGAGCTGCAGGATCGAATAACCAGTTGGCTCTATTTTGAGGGTCGATTCGGTCCCTGCAAGGCAAAGTAATATTATTATAAATAATGTTTCGGATCACAGGATGGAATCTGCCATCCTCCCGCTCATAGATGAGGTGTGCCGCCTTGCAGTGGTCCAGAGTCAGCAATGTCGGTGCCATAGAAGGCATATCCGTGAGAGCGGCACCATGATTCAAAGCTATGGCAAGAGAGGTGAAAATCCCTCTGAAATAGAAAGGTTTGCCGCCTCTAGCACAGATGGAGTGAATATGGTCCAATAAAAATGGGGCGGCGTTGATCTTCTGGCCGGTGAATGCACGGTGCATGAAGAAAATCTCCTTAGAGTTGAGCTTTTGGTTGCTGTCTCGGGCGAAGATGGTGTTGCAAAGGATGCGGTGAAAGTATCGGATAGCCGGATTATGGATATGGGTGGCGTTGAGGTGGTCATAAGATCTGGCACGAATGTTTGTCATGCTGTGCCATAAATTAAATGCTTCCTCGCTGAAATTATCCGGCACCCGGAGGTGGACACCTTCATCGGAACTGAAACCGAGCAGCCGTGCGATATCAGTTTGTGACAACTGATACTCATTGCCAAACATACGGAATTTGGCCACGCCAGAGAGTTGGTTGGTGGCTCCGGTAGGGGTAATGTATGAAAATGAACTTAGAAACTCAAAGGTGAGAGTTTCGTAGATGGGTTGCGGTTGGTGGCACAGATTCCACAAGTTCACATTCTGCAAAAGTTCTCGGACGCTCTCAAGCAGTCCCAAATTTCTCAGACAATCAAGGTCAACATACCGAGTTGGTTGGAGACCGCGGCGTTGGAATTTCTGGAATTTTAATCGTTGGGTTTCACCTTGGTCGCCTGCTCTGAAAGTGAGATTGGGGATTTGCTGGTTGTTGGCCATATTGCATGCAAGAGGTTGGATCGTGAAAGGGTTGGAATGTGAATGGATTTAGAATTTGAATGGAGAAGTGAAATGATGGGATTTAAGTGTTGGAGTGGGATTTAAGAAAAACAATTGAATGGGTGGCGGAACGGTTTGGGAAAAAGGAAAGAAGAAGTGGGAAGGAGAACCGCTTTTGTAATAGCAGAAGATGTTCTTGAACGCGCGTGACGACCGTCATAGGGGGCTGACGGGCGTAACACGGTGAAACGCGTGTTACGCTCGTCACAGGGTTGTTACGACCGTTACACGTACAAATAATGGCATTTACGAAATAAATGAAGCAGTTTAATTCCAACACTTTATAACACAGTAATTCAACACAATAAACATGCAGATCAATTCCAACACACATCTTATAACAAAATTTTGCAGAATGATAATATATATATAGTGAATTTAATTTTTGCTATAGCCGCATTAAATTTAATAAAAACAAACTGAAATTGAAATAAATATTTGTTTTTAACAGAACTTTAACAATTTGCAGAAAGTAAACTTGTTTAAAATGAAATCTTAAAAGGGAAACTACCTAGAAACATAAAAGAGAAAGGAAAGTAAAAATAAATGCTGATTCTGCTACTTCATCCCAGTCACGTTTTCAAATCTTTGAAAGCTGCATTTATGTGATAAAATTGCTCCATAGTTATATCAGTTAAGCCTATTACGTCCATACGCATGCTCTTCAACTCGTCCTTGATTCCATTAATGTCAGTCTGATAAACATCTAGTGTGGTAAAGATTTTGTTCAAATTTTCAGCGTATTCTCCTTTTGTTATTTCAGGGGCCTCAATATCCTCTGCAATGCTGTTACCACCATGGTAACCAGAAGGGGTCTCAGGGTCACTCTCATCAGACATCGTGGCATCATTAACTTGGTAAGATTGTGGTGTCTCGGGTGTTGAAGGATGGTCGGGAGGGTTTAGCTCATACAGCCAATTGTCGCGATTGTGGGCACTCACTTTAGCATGGTTTGGAAGTGTAAATAAAGTGACAACTTCGTCCCTAATCAGGTATTTGAAAGGTGCAGGACCTAGATTTCCTATAATTCGTAGGTGGAAACAGAAATCAATATTCATAGGGCGGATTGAACCAAATTGTGTACACCTATGTAGTTGGTATCTAAGTCCGAGGGCATTGGCAATCATGGTGACTAGGCCTCCTACGATGATCAGTTCATTAGGGTTCTGAGCAATGCGAGAAAAGGTTTGCATCAAGAATGGCACAACATTAATAGGTCGGCCTTAGGTCATACATTGCAATAAAAACATCTCATCCTTAGATACTGCAGTACGGTTCTGTTCTTTTCCGAATACAGTATGGGCTAGAATCTTATGGAAATAGCGGATAGTGGGGTTGTGTATTTCATTATTGTCCATGCTATCCGTCTCAGGGTGGTAGTTTCCGGTTAAGGTTCCCCAAAAGTAATCTAGCTCGAAATCCATTAATTCTGCCCGGGTGGTAGTAAAAGCAAAAGGTCCGCTAGGGAATCCTAGAAGGTCAGCTAATTCTTTATGGTTATAAACAAATTCAATAGCGAATAGTCTGAAAGCTATAAATCCTTTTCTAGTTCTAAAACCGCGCTCAGGTATATGAACTAGGGAGCTCAAAAATTCAAGGGTAAGCTCGCGGTATGTAACAAACCTAGACTTAACATGGGCTTTTTCCCATCCCAGTTGGTTAAATAGATAAAGGACACCATCCTTAATACCTAAAGTGTCCATTGTTGGTTCATCATAATACAAAGTCATACCAATGTTCCTGCGTGACAATTCCTCAAATCTCCTCATTTGGTTCCTTCCTCTAAAAGTGGTTTCCATAGTAAATACTAAATGGGGAAACAAATCAGGGGAGAAGGTAGGATAGAAAAAGACTTTTTCAGAAAACCTGTAGTGAATAAAGTTGTTTGAAAATCAGCAGCAGTTGTATAAAGATTTTTTTAGGAAAAAAAATGGAAAAGAAAATAATGATAATAATGCTTTAAAAGAAATAAATGCAGAAACGGAAAGGAAAATCAAAAGTAATAAAAAAAACAAACGGAAACAATAACAAAAACAAATAGGTGGATTGCCTCCCACTAAGCGTTGTTTTTAACGTCATAAGTCCGACATAGTGCCTAGCAGTAGATCATTCAAGGGAAATAGTGGGTAATTCTTAAAGTTTTAGACTATTCACATAGTTTCTATTCTCAATATGATGATATTGTTTTAATCGATGTCTGTTCACTGTGAACGGGTCACTATTCCTATCCTTAATTTCTATTTCTCTGCTAGGGAATATTTTTGTAACTTCAAAAGGACTACGCCATCTGGATTTCAGTTTTCTAGGAAAGAGCCTAAGTCTAGAGTTAAATAGTATCACAACGTCTCCCACACTGAATTCTTTCTGGGATAAGCGCTTATCGTGCCATCTTTTGGTTCTTTCCTTGTATATCTTAGCATTCTCATAAGCGTCTAATCTCAATTCTTCTAATTCATTCAAGTCGAGGATTCGCTTTTCTCCAGCAGATGTGTAGTTTATATTGAGTGTTTTGATTGCCCAATATGCCTTGTGTTCTAATTCTACCGGGAGATGACAGGACTTTCCGTACACAAGCTTGAAGGGTGTAGTTCCTATAGGGGTCTTATAGGCTGTCCTATAAGCCCATAAAGCCTCGTTAAGCTTAGATAACCAATCTTTCCTAGATATTGCGATAGTTTTTTCTAGGATTTGTTTAATTTCTCTGTTCGAGACTTCGACCTATCCACTGGTTTGTGGATGATACGGTGTTGCTACGCGGTGTTTGACTCCATACTTAGATAATAATTTGTCGAATATTTTCGAAATGAAATGAGAGCCACCGTCACTAATGACGAGCCTAGGCACACCAAATCTTGGAAAGATTGTGTTTTTAAAGAGCTTAATTACTACTCGTGTGTCATTTGTAGGAGAGGCTATAGCCTCAATCCATTTTGAAACATAATCGACAGCTACGAGTATATACTTGTTTCCGAAAGAAGATGGGAAAGGTCCCATGAAATCGATTCCCCAAACATCAAAGATTTCTACTTCTAGTATTCCTCTTTGAGGCATTTTATCGCGTCTTGAAATATTACCGGTGCGTTGACACCGATCGCAGTTTTTAACAGCGATATGGACATCCTTCTATAGATTAGGCAAGAATAGGCCGACTTGTAGGATCTTTGCACAAGTTTTAGAAGTGTTGGCATGTCCGCCATAGGAAGATGAATGACTGTGAGAGATAACATCTTCTATTTCTTCTTTAGGTATGCATCGGCGGAAAATTCCGTCTGGTCCTCTTTTAAATAATAAAGGTTCATCCCAATAATAATACTTGAGATCATGGAAGAATTTCTTTTTCTGTTGATAAGTTAAGTCCGGTGGGAGCGCGCATGCAGCTAAGTAGTTGACTATGTCGGCATACCATGGCAATCCCATGGTTGTATGGATTGCTTACATGGCTTCTTTGGCTTTTGGTTTGTTTAGATCCAATTGAGCTAGATCGCTTCTTATTTGTGCTATCAGCTGTTCATATGGAAAATCGTCGTTAATCGGTACTTGTTCGGGTTTTATACCTTCTAATCTTGACAAGTGGTCTGCTACGACGTTTTCCATTCCTTTCTTATCCTTAATTTCTAGATCAAATTCTTGCAAAAGCAGGATCCATCTGAGGAGTCTTGGTTTTGCGTCCTTCTTAGTTAGTAGATATCTGATAGCAGTGTGGTCTGTGTAGATGATTATCTTTGCTCCTACTAGGTAAGAATGGAATTTGTCAAGTGCAAAGACAACTGCTAATAGCTCTTTCTCAGTTGTGGCATAGTTCATTTGAGCTGAGTCTAGCGTTCTACTGGCATAGTAGATTGCGTGAAGTTTCTTGTCCTTCCTTTGTCCAAGAAATGCGCCTATGGCGTAGTCACTCGCATCGCACATGATTTCAAAAGGTAATCTCCAATCAGGTGGTTGCATGATTGGTGCGGCGATGAGGGCTGATTTTAGAGTTTCAAACGCTTTAAGACAATCTTCGTCGAATATGAACTCAACGTCTTTCATTAATAGACCGGTAAGTGGTTTAGTGATCTTCGAGAAATCTTTGATAAATCGTCGATAGAAACCGGCGTGTCCTAAAAAACTTCGTATTTCTCAAACGGTCTTAGGTGGTTGAAGTTCTTTTATGACTTCTATCTTAGCTCTGTCGACTTCAATTCCCTTGTTAGATATAACATGTCCTAGTACGATTCCTTCTCTGACCATGAAACGACATTTTTCCCAGTTAAGCACGAGGTTTACTTTCACACATCTTTCTAAAATCTTTTCTAGGTTTGATAGGCATCCTTCAAAACTTTGCCCGCATACAGAGAAGTCGTCCATGAACACTTCCATGATGTTATCGATGAAATCTGCAAAGATTGACATCATACATCGTTGAAAGGTTGTTGGGGCATTGCACAATCCGAAGGGCATTCGTCTATAAGCAAATGTTCCATAGGGACATGTGAATGTAGTCTTCTCTTGATCATCAGGGTGAATGGGAATTTGGAAAAATCCGGAATAGCCATCTAGATAGAAGAAGTAGGAATGTTTGGCTAATCGCTCTAACATTTGATCTATGAAGGGTCGAGGAAAATGGTCTTTTCGAGTAGCTTTGTTTAGTTTCCTATAATCAATGCACACTCTATGCCCATTTACCACTCTTTGCATTATCGGTTCGCCTTTTGCGTTCTTCACAACAGTGATACCTTCTTTCTTCGGTACGACATGTACTGGGATAACCCATTTATTGTCGGAGATTGGATATATGATTCCTGCTTCCAATAGCTTCTTAATTTCATCTTTGACTACAGTACTAAGGATTGGGTTAATCCTTCTTTGGAGTTCTCTAGAGGTTTTGCAATCTTCTTCTAGCATAATACGATGCATACAAATTGAAGGACATATTCCTTTCAAGTCGGATATGTTATAACCTAATGCAGTCGGGTACTTTCTTAGGACGTCTAAAAGTTTCTCAGTTTCGAGCGTTCCTAAACTGGAATTGACTATTACTGGTCGCGTACATTTGGTATCTAGGAATTCGTATCTTAGGTTCCTGGGTAAGGTTTTTAATTCTAAACCCGGTTTCTTTGGACACGGCATATGATCAGGTGTAAGTGCTAGACTTTCGCTTAGACTATCATCTTGGTATGGTTCACGCTAATTATCGTCTTTGAATATCAGAGGGGTTTGGATTTTCATTATTTTAGATTATGTGGTTTGTTCCGCTTCCATCTCTCTTACGCACTCGTCTATAACGTCGATTAGATAACATGTGCCATTCATGGCTGGTGCTTGTAAGAATTGAGTGAGGATGAATTCCACTTTTTCCTCTCCAACTTCGAATGTCAGTCTGCCCTTTTTCACGTCAATTATAGCTCCAGCTGTGGCTAGGAAGGGTCTTCCTAATATGATAGGAGTAACTGAGTCCTCAGTAATGTCCATGATTATGAAATCGGTCGGGATATAGAATTGACCTATTCTAACTAGAACGTTTTCTAGTATACCTACAGGGTATTAACTGATCGGTCAGCTAATTGAACGGACATTTTTGTGGGTCTAAGTTCTCCCATATCCAGCTTTTTGAAAATAGATAGGGGCATGACACTGATACTTGCTCCCAAGTCTCATAGAGCTTTGTCTATGACAAACTTTCCAATGTTACAAGGTATAGAGAAACTACCTGGATCTTTTAACTTAGGGGGCATATCGTTTTGAATAATAGCGCTACACTCAGCAGTAAGTGTAACTGTTCCGTTGTCTTCTATCTTTTTCTTGTTATATAGGATTTCCTTGAGAAAATTTAGCATACGAGGGCATCTGAGTGATAAATTCTGTAAACGGTATTGTGATATTCAGTTGTTTCAGAAGTTCAACGAATTTCTTGAATTGGCCCATCGTTTTGGAATTGGTAAGTCTCTGAGGGTACGGGATCGGCGGTTTATAGGGTGGTGGAGGCACATAAGGCTTTTCTTTCTCCATTGCTTCTTGGTTTTCGTTTTCGTTTTCCTTTGGTTCATTCTCATTTTCAGTTGGCTTGTTCTGCTTTTGGTACATGTTAGGGCAAAAATGGGTATCCCGGTGGACTGAAAACCCGAAAGGGCAGTCTAGGCAAAAGTTAGGGATCAAAGCGTACGACTATGTCCTGGCATCTCGTCACTTGCCTACCAGAAGAAGGTTTGGCCATCAACAACTACCAAGCACCCCCACAAGGTATCTTCTTCCTCTCCCACATCAGAAACAGGGGCAACAAAGAGTTGGTTAAGCAATCTAATTGTTCTGTCCTCCAAGGTACCAAGATAGGTTCAGCTAAAGAACATAACCGACATATCTTAATTCCCCAGAGAGTAAGCAGTCAATACACTCTCTCCAAGCTATATTATCAAATCTTAAGGAAGTTGGGTATCCTCCAGCTGATCTCAACACTCCCCAGCACATCATACATACATTCTTAACAAGCATCCCCAGCAGTCTTGGCCTAAAGACTGTTCCCCGGCGGCATATCAAACATTCAAAGGAATCACTTCCCCCGCAGTTCAAAACCTCCCCAGGAGAGTCTAATTTAGTTCCCCAGGAAGGTTGGAATTCATACCCCCAAGCAGTAAGCTTATCCCCAGTAGATTCTGGAAGCTTATCCCTCGCAGAGCACGAACGCGTCGTCCGGCTTTATTCAAAAGAGTTATTTCCTTAACAGGATATAACTGGGTTATCCTCAGCCAAAAGTCACGGAAAGAACGTCCTCGACGAAGTCTTCTTACCCCAGCGAAGTCTGTTAACACTTCCAATACAGCAAAAATATCCCCAGCAAGTAATTATCAACACTCAGCAAAGCATCCCTCTCCCCCACAGAGTATTGCTTCCCAGCAAGATCGCGAGAGTACTTTTCTTCCCGCAGAATCTTCCATTCGCCAAGTTTATTCCCCAACGGAGTTATCTTCTCCTACCGGTATTCGTGCAACTATCATCCCCAGCGGAAGCAAAAGCTTATTCTTCAACATCAGCCCAGGAGTGACTTCCCGGAACCCGTCAAGGATTTACTTTCCTAGACGAAAACATACATTCATAAAACATCACATACATCATTATAGCATGCATAGACGCATTATATCATACAAATCTCATTTATGTTGAGAACCTCAGTGCTTGATCCATATCATGCATTGCATATGACTGACCTTTACCTTTCAGGAAAGATTCAGCTAAATTCTCAATCATATTTCAAGACCTAGACCGGTTCAGTTAATCGACTCCAAAGATTTCTTATCCAGTCCAAGGCCTTCTCTAGTCCAGCTAAATCGACTCCCAACAGATTTTTCTGATGAAGACTCAGTAGAAGTTATTAGGTTTTTCTTTGAGATTATAATTTCCTATTGGTTCTCTCCCCGACGGTGCGTGAGATGATAATTCCATTTTAGGTTTTTCTTTGAGATTATAATTGGTTCTCTCCCCGACGGTGCGTGAGATGATAATTCCATTTTAGGTTTTTTTCTTTGAGATTATAATTTCCTATTGGTTCTCTCCCCGACGGTGCGTGAGACGATAATTTCATTTTAGGTTTTTCTTTGAGATTATAATTTCCTATTGGTTCTCTCCCCGACGGTGCGTGAGATGATAATTCCATTTTAGGTTTTTCTTTGAGATTATAATTTCCTATTGGTTCTCTCCCCGACGGTGCGTGAGATGATAATTCCATTTTAGGTTTTTCTTTGAGATTATAATTTCCTATTGGTTCTCTCCCCGACGGTGCGTGAGATGATAATTCCATTTCAGATTATAATTTCCTATGGTTCCCTCCCCGACGGTGCGTGAGGTGATAATTCCTTTTGAGATTATAATTTCCTATGGTTCCCTCCCCGACGGTGCGTGAGGTGATAATTCCTTTCAAGATTATAATTTCCTATGGTTCTCTCCCCGACGGTGCGTGAGATGTAATTCCCTTTCAGATTATAATTTCCTATGGTTCTCTCCCCGACGGTGCGTGAGATGTAATTCCCTTTCAGGTTATAATTTCCTATGGTTCTCTCCCCGACGGTGCGTGAGATGTAATTCCCTTTCAGGATATAATTTCCTTTGGTTCTCTCCCCGACGGTGCGTGAGATGTAATTCCCTTTCAGGTTATAGTTTCCTGTGGTTCTCTCCCCGACAATGCGTGAGATGTAATTCCCTTTCAGGTTATAGTTTCCTGTGGTTCTCTCCCCGACGGTGCGTGAGATGTAATTCCCTTTCAGGTTATAATTTCCTATGGTTCTCTCCCCGACGGTGCGTGAGATGATAATTCCAACTCAGGTTTTTCTCAAACGTCTGCTTTTGAGATTATAATTGCCTATGGTTCTCTTCTCGATCCTGCGAAGATGGTAATTCCCACAAAGATTTTGCTCAATGATTGTTGTTGAAGTTAAAGTCACCCAAGGTTCTCTCACCGTTCATGCTGAGGTAGTAACCACCCCTGGTTCATTCATCACCGTTTGAAGCTCCAGATCCAGCTCCTGTAACCAGTCAGGACACATCTATATCAAGCATCTGAAAACAGCTCCTGCAACATGTCAGGTAATCATTTTCTGTTTTGCAGGTACGCAAGTTCTCGCTAAGGAATCTCTTACGCGATCAACATCCAGATGGCATCTATAAGCCCATCATCCTATCCAGCAACCTCTAAATGGCATCTATAAGCCCATTCCATCATCGCACTGCTACTATGTGAGCGCAAATTTCTGGGCACTCTAGTGTTCAATCATCTTCCACCCTCGGATTACGAAAGGCACGTCAGCCAATCTGCATCCTCAGGTTTAAGAAGATTGAACAGGGGCAACTGTTGTACCCCAAAATTTGCCCTCCCATATTTCTCAAAAAAAACATTTCAAGAAAAATTCACAAGTCCAACCTGGCGCGTCATATTCAGGTATTCTTTCGCCAAGATATCTCTGATAACATATTCTCAAATTCAGGTTCGGCTCAAGAGTCAATTCTTTAAAGAAGGTATCCGAATGTGTGAGTTTTCTTGAAGAAATATAGTGAAAAAGTGTGCTGAAAGTGCAGTTTTTACGCGCTAAAAAATTCATAACTTGAAGATCGTGACTCGTTTTGAACCCGTTCCAGTGGCCAAAATTCCGTCTTGACATTATCTACGTTTTCATCTCTCACGGCTGGAAGCCAATTTCGATCAGAAGGTCTTCAAAAATGTGGATTTATCAAGTATTTTCGTGCAGAAATTTGTGACAGAAGTTTATTTGCGTCATGTTCAAAAAATCATAACTTGGTCGATTTTCATCTTATCGAGCTGGTTCCGGTGCCAAAATTTCACAAATTGAGTTGGCTACATTTTCACAGAAGGTATTGAGTTCAAAAGGTATTCAAAAGGCCTTCATTTTTTGCTCAGAGTGCGTGACACGCCGAAAATCCTGAATGCTGAATATTATTTCATCTGGGCCGAAACTTCGAAAATTCATAACTCGGTCAATTTTTATCGGATTGGACTCATATTTTTACACAAGGTTAATGACTCATAGATCTACAACTTTGATTCAAAAGTCGAGACCAAATTATGCACCGATCAATACCAGTTTTTTATTGAAGAACGTGTCAGAGTCGACACTGAAGCCCAAAATAAGTTTGTCTGAGCTGAAACTTCAAAAATTCATAACTAATTCACCTTTTATCCGATTGAGTCGATTTTCGGACAGGAGTTAGTTCTCGATGTCGGCTACATTTTGTTTTCACATTTCAACTTCAAAAAATGCACTTAAGTCCCTGCGATTTAGCCTGGAAAGTGACGAATTCAAGTGAATATTGGAGGCCCAATTGCACATTCAAAGCCCATTTGCTTTACCCTAATTTCCACTATATAATCACCTTCTTGTCACACAAACCAGAGAGGAGAAAGAAGAGAAAAAAGAGTGAGGAGGAGGAAAAGAGAGAAAAAACCTTGCCACAACACTGTTACAATATCAAACTATTTCAAGAACCCTAAAACCTTGAAATCCTTATTTCAAATCCCTCTCTCACTACAAACAAGCCATCTCAGTTACAAACCAACATCTTATTACTTCTTCAGTAAGGGTAAGGCTGGCTTGATCTCCATGATCCAAAGGGCATAAAAGCATTCATGTCACTACTTTTCCAGTAAGGGTAAGGTTGATTTGATCTCCATGATCAAAAGAGTATAATCATTCATACATGCCATATTGTGCCTAAACATTAAATTTCTTCATATGTTGGTTTTATTTGAATTTTTATGATTTTATTTAATGTGTTCATGAGGTTGCAGATTTAGACAGGATCCCATGCAGGTTCATTAAGGAATGTTGAGGCCAAAAGCCAAATGGCCAAAAGCCAAATGGCCAAAAGCCAAAAGCCAAATGGCCAAAGTAGAACATTTTATGCATGACACCAATACATGGCGAGGCAAACATTAAGCCAGACATTAAGGAACGTTGAAGCCAGAACACAAATGGCCAAAAGCCAAAACGCAAATGGCCAAAAGCCAAAAGCCAAATGGCCAAAGTAGAACAACTTATGTATGATGAGGCCAGAACACAAATGGCCAAACCACTCCAATTCACCTCCAAAAAGGGGACAGAAGCCCCCCAAGGTATTGTATTTTCTTTCTTTTCCTTATTTTATTTATTTCAATTATTTCTTTTTTTAATTAATTCCTTTAATTTAACTTATTTTCATAAAATATAAAAAATAGTAAAAAACAGAAAAATCATAAAAATCAAAATATATTTATTTAATTAATATTTTTTGTAAATAAATTTCACTAATAATTAATTATTTATTTTTATAAATCAAAATTGCATGTAAATAATTAGATTAATTTTAGGTTTAATTTTAACATGTTTTTCTTAATAAATAAAAATTAGAATTAGGGTTAATATTTTAATTTCATTTAATCTTTCTCATAAAAATACATAAAAAACATAAATACCAAAAACTCAAAAAAAAAATAATTTCTTTTTTCTCTTTAATTTCATTAGTTTAATCATTTAATTTAATTTCATTAAAATGGGTCCAACGCCCTCGTTTCCAATTTTAATTCCTATTCGCGCATTTTTATTTATTTCCTTCTTTTAAATATTTATGTAACTCTCCCAAAGCCTTGTAAACTTAATTTCTCGCACTTTACTTTATTTCTTTATTTACTTTCCGTTAAATCGGATCCTGGATTTTAATTTTGGCAATGTGGACCCGCGCCTTTGTAATAGTTTAGAACTTTCAATTTCCGCATCTTTTTTAACTATTAAATAAATGCATGCAAGAATGAATGACAAAAAATAAAAAACAAACGCATAGATCACCCATAACCTGACAAGACAAAAATAAATGAATCTGACACACAAATCACACACCACCCCTAGGGTACGCCTCACTGTTGCCTTGCCTCGAAAGGTGATCGTCGAGTAGAGGATGTCTTAGTAAGTCCTCATGATCCGGGAACCTGGCATGAGGGTAGCTTCTAAGGTGTCTTCCCATTGCTCTGGTGATCACCATGTCCCGAACCTCGAATTGACCCGAACACCTCCAACGGTGGTGCTACCTACCTCTCAATGGTGGGATGGCACTACTTTAAAGGACATTTACACAGACGAATTCCTTAGGGTAGGTAGGTTCTCGTAGATACTTGCTCTAATTTCAAAACAAATCAAAAATACTTTTCACACCGACACATTTTCAAAAAGCTTTCGAAAGCATTTTTTCAAACACTCTTGAGGACTGATACAAGAGTCGGACTGGAATTTTCAAAGAAACTTTTTTAAAACCCACATTTGAAAAGCAAACAAACCATTTTTGAAAACACAATGAGCAAGTATCTAAGAGCCCATGGATAACCATGGATAGAAAGGGTGCTAACACCTTCTCTTTCTATAACCTACCTCCCGAACCGAGAGCAATCTCTTTAAGGAATTTTTCTGTGCTTTTGTCCTTTCCATTTGGAGAAAATAAAAGACGGTGGCGACTCTTGCTTCCGCGACATTTCGCGAACCAGCTTTAAACAGTCAGTTCCAGATCCACCGATCACACTTGTCCTTTTGGGTTAGGTTGTGGTTGACCAGGGAAAATCCAACTGGGGCAGCATTAGATGCTTGTTGTTGAGCCACTTGTGAAATTTGAGTTTCAAGCATCTCATTATGGGTAGCCAAAGCGTCAACTTTACTAGATAATTGTTTAATCTGCTCATTAGTATGTAAATTTTGATTTAGAACATCTTTACTAGTCTGAGATTGAGAAGCAATGAAATGTTCTATCATGATTTCAAGATTAGATTTCCTAGGGGCATTGGATGTATTTGGTCCATTATTGGGGTAATTTGGGTTAGCTTTTGGATAGCCATGTGGCGTGGCAGGAGCTTGTCCAGGTGCGTACAATGCATTGTTGCTTTTATATGAAAAGTTCGGATGATTCTTCCAACCAGGGTTATAGGTATTGCTATAAGGGTTTCCCTGCACGTAATTCGCTTGTTCAGTTGGAACTCCTGTTAGAAGTGGGCATTCTGGAGCAGGATGTGATTGAAGACCACATAGATCACAAGCTTGAGCTACTGCAGCCACAGTAGCAGCGGGAGCGGTAGTAAGATTTTCTAGCTTTTGGGTAAGGGCTTCCACTTTAGCGTTTACTTGATCCAGACTATTCACTTCAATCATGCCACCTTTTGTTTGATTTTTTTCCATATTAGCTCTTTCGCTTCCCCATTGATAATGGTTTTGAACCATGCTTTCGATAAGTTGATTTGCTTCGGTATACGGTTTATCCATCAATGCGCCACCAGCAGCAGCGTCTATAGTCATTCTTGTGTTGTACAAGAGACCGTTATAGAACGTATGAATGATCATCCATTCTTCTAAACCATGATGAGGATAGAGTCTGATCATGTCCTTATAGCGTTCCCACGCTTCAAAAAGTGATTCGTTATCTTTTTGTCTGAAACCATTGATATTGGCTCTGAGTATAGCATTTTTGCTTGGTGGGAAATATCTAGCTAAAAAGACCTTCTTCAACTCATCCCATGTGGTGATTGAGTTTGAAGGAAGAGATTTGAGCCATGCTCGAGCTCTGTCTCTTAAAGAAAAGGGAAATAGGCGCAATCGTATCGCCTCGGGGTTTACACCATTCGCTTTTACAATGTCTGTGTACTGCACAAACACTGACAGATGTAGGTTTAGGTCGTCAGTAGGAGATCCAGAAAATTGGTTCTGCTGAACGGCGGATAGAAGCGAAGGTTTCAGCTTGAAATCGTTTCGAGCGATAGCAGGAGCAACAATGCTGTTGTGGGGCTCCGCTTGAGAAGGAACTGCATAATCCTTAAGAGCACGAGGTGGATTTGGTACGTCAGCCATCTTAGATTCTTCAATTAATTCAGGGATTGAGATATCAGGAAGCTTAATCGGAGGAAGATTATTGAGATCACGATATTCTTGAATTCGGCGTCTTACTCTGAGATAGCGCTCAATATCATTGATTTGTAGATGCAAAGGCTCGCTTCGGGAGCGAGTATTTGGCATGTAACAGAGGGAAAAATAAATAGTTGCCTTAGTCTATACAGTATTACTTTATGAGTGCACTAGTGACTTAATCAAAAGTCCCCGGCAACAGCGCCAAAAACTTGATGTGGTGCGATCGACCTAATGTGTCTAACGGTATCTTAACTGCAAGTGCACATCCTATCGCGGTAGTAATAAAAATATGTTGAACCCACAGGGACTTTGTAATCACTCTAGTGCTATAAAGGTTTGCTAGTTTAGCTAGGGAGGATATTGTCACGTTTGGTTTTTTGGAGGTTAAAGTAGAGGGAAACTAAATCGAATTAAGGGAATAATAATAGTAAAAACGATCGGTATGTAATATAGTGAACCTAAGTGGATTTAATCGAACCTAAGCGTATAAAGATGTTTAACTTAGATGGTTTTGTAGAAATTATCAGTTTAAAAACCCTCAACTCACACTTTCGTGGTCTTATCTCGGATTATACCCCTAAAGCCCTATGCCTGCTCTCACTAGCCCATAAGTGTTTAGAAAATACTCTTTGAAAACTTAATAAAATTTAATTCGTTTTAAAGTGCTCTCGCTGTATTTAAATCAAATGCCTAACTTTAGCTATCCAGTTAAAACCTCACACTTTCGTGGTCTCAATCTTAACCTATTCTACTTTTCTTACTCTCGTAACAAAAAGATTGATTTTAATTATAAAAAGTCACAACCAGAAATTAAGTTAATTTAGATTTTAGCTTAGGAACAATTTAATCAGTTTAGTTACTATTATCACATCCCGACTCTAGAAAATTAGCTAGTCATGGTGCTTGAAACAGACATACAGGAAATATAATCGGGAAACAATAAAACATTCATGATAAATAAATAAATAATTTAACGTAAACAAATTGTATTAAAATTAAATCAAATGCGATTAAAAACCTGAATAATAATATTATTCCTCAAGCTCCCTCTTCCACAAGTCGGCAAGATTGGAACCTTCGGAATCAGAACTTGAAACGAATTCTGAGGCTAAAAATAAATTCTAACTGAAATAGCAATTTCCTAATGTTGGAAATAACTATTAAATGGTAAAAGGGAAATAAAACAAGAACAAAAAAATGCAAACTGATGGTTCGTAAATTTGGCAGGGCTTCCGCAAGAAATTCTGTAAAAAAATCTCTCCCTTTCTTCATTGAAATCTCTCCTATTTATAGAAGAGAAATTTGCAGTTAAGAAATAATAGGAACGTGGACTTGTACTTCCTTAGTGGAGAAAGACCAGGACTGGGCATTGGTGAGGTTGATAAATTGTAGGAGTTGAAGAATCCTTCCATTACGTTGCCCACGTCTCTTGTTCTTCATAACGTTGAATTATGCGTGTGACGGTCGTAAGGAAGAAGTGACGGTCGTAATGCGCTTAAATAGCGCGTTACGTTCGTCAATGATGTGTGACGAGCGTTCTTCATGTTGTGAGCGCGTTACGGTCGTAATGGATGTGTGACGGTCGTCACATCATCAAAATTTGCAGAATTTTGCAAATTAGTTCCTTTTCTTCTGATTTTCATGTTAGCTTTCTTCATGTGATCTTTTTCACTAAATTGATTTGAAACATGTTGTACCTGTGAAAAGACATAAAAACTCGAAAAAATCGGGAGTTAAATGGGTTAATGCAGTATGAAAATGGATTAAAAATGTAGCAATTATATGATACTATTTCTCATTATCATCATCTCACCATATGGTAGGTGGAACGACGATGTCTCGTGATGCCATCTCTCAAACTTATCCCAAACTTCATGCCCAAGCTAGAAGTTGACAAGTCTAAAAGGTTTAGGACCCTATAATTGATTAGCATATCTCAAAACAATAGGACAATGATCAGAGACATCTCTCAAAATGGCCGACTTTAACATCAAACCCCACTGGTCACACCAAACTTATGACAAAGAAATATATCCAACCCGCTAGCCGCCTCCCCATTAGGTTGGAACCGTATAATCTTTCTACCTAGAATTGGGAGATTCAAAAGATGCATCCCTTAAATGAAATTGGAGAAGGAACTCAGTATTCTTGTCTAAACAGTTATTGCTAGAAGTCGCTACCCGCTCACCTCTAGCAGTCATATAGTTGAAATCTCTCAAAAAAACACCAAATCCCAGCTCCTAAAGACTCTTTATGGGTCAAAAGATCATACCACATAACCCTTTTCTCAACCAACACACATCTAGAATACTGAGACATTTTGTTCTCAGCCAACCCACTAGACAATTAATTTCAAGTATCCTTCATCCAAGACACACAAAAAAAAAAACCTCTAACCAAAAAAAGAGAAAAAGAATGAATCCTTCAAATTACACCAGATCAAAAGTAAAACTACGATATTCTTTACCGCCTTTATTTTTATAATTATATATAACAGTTTGATTATTTTTCATTTTGAGTGTTCTATTAGGAGTGGAGGGGGCTCAAGCCCCAAATAAATAAATATATATATATATATATATATATATATATATATATATATATATATATATATATATATATATATATATATATATATATATATATATATATATATATATATATATATATATATATATATATATATATATATATATATATATATATATATATATATATATATATATATATAGTTTTTAATAATATTAATAGTTTTTCAGTCCTATTAAATTATTAGATAATTCTTTCTTAAATTTTGTTATTATTATTATTTTTTCAATTTTGTAGGATTTTTTCTTTCAGCTGATAATATAATTTTTTTTCATTCTTTTTCTATTATTCCTCTTTCAATTTTTGGAGTTTACTTCAACATTAATTAATGTTTGTTTACAGACAAAACACTTTTTAGTCTTGTATATTAACTTTAAAGTTTATTTGGGTCTTTTAACTTAAAAAAAGTTTAAAAGTTTATATTGATCTTTTAACTCTTCAAAATATTTCATTTTAATTTTTTTTTTCTAATTAATAATAAATTTAATGACTGATTTCTGAATTTTTTTGTTACTAATTAAATGAAAAAGATTAAAATAAAATGTTTTTAAGAGTTAAAAATTAATATAAACATTTTTAAATTAAGGATCAAAATAAATCTTGAAATTAACAAACAGGACAAAAATATATTTTGCCTTATTTACCTATGTATTCACTAATTAACATTTAACAACTTACTTTTTTTTTTAGAGTTATTTGTCATTATTTCTCCAATAATATGTAATGACTACAGGAGAAAAAGTTTCTCAAGTAACCTTTTCTCAAGTAACTTTTTCTCCGATAACCATTGCTTTATCACTATTTAGAGTTATTTGTTTTGATTATAGCCACGGCTTATCCTTTTCCATTGTTAACATCTGTTTGACCTAGTTAGAGACTTTTTTCACCAAAAAACATACCATTGTGACCACCGCACCTAGATCGTCCATACACCAAAATGCCACCATAAATGTTTTCCATAAGCGCCAAATTCATTCTGGCGCACGGGCTCCAATTGTCTCTTCGCCACTCACGCTTATGAATCACTCACTGCCATTATTACATCCTTTTAGGCGATCCAAACATTGGTTTGGTCAATATCGAATTCTGACATACTTTAATTTTGAGGTTTTTTTACTACGATTAATTTATGTTTGGTTATTTGTTCAACACATTATCTATTATTTTCTCTTAAATGAAAACAATTATTAATTATGGTACTCCTTCAATAATTATTTGTAACAGTTTTTACTCTCGATCTTTTGGTATTTGTGGTAATATTTTTAAGAATGTTAAGATTTTTGACTTTTATACTACTAATCAATTAATTTCATGAAGTCTCTCTCATGTTTGTGTTGTTAGAATTGAAAATATTGACTCAAAACTTTCAATTAGACCGGACAATGAGCTGGATCGGAGATATTTTTACTTTCTCAAAATTAAATCGAAATCCCTAACTAATCTAAGTTCTCTGTTCCAAATTCAAATGAGAATGGAGAATTAAAACTCAAATTCGTCTCAAACGAGTTCAGGATGAGATCGGGTATCTCCGTCCCGTCTCCATCCATTTAATCAAATTGATTTTTTTAATAAAAATATTTATTTTTTTTAAAATCGAATTATATTATAAATAATAAAATAAAACAATTTCAAAAAATTTCATATATACATTTAAAATATTCTAAATAATAAATAAATTAAATTATCAAAATATTGATCACATATTTAATATTCTAAATAATCAAAAATAAAATGATAATATATATAATAAAATAAATTGAACGAGTTCAGGGATGAGTTCAGAGTAAGTACTAGTGCCCTCATTATCTAACTCGTCTTTATATTTTGTAATTGGAGAAGACGAATTCAAATAAATACTTACGAATATGAGTTTTATTGTCATACCTACTTTCATTCACGTTACAATTTGTATTGTTATATTTTTCAAAAAAAATCTTTGAATCAAACTTAACCCATTATACTATTTTTAATGTAACATTTTTTTGCTTCCAAATTGTAACTTTTAGAACCGCACCGTGAGAGGGGCAATTGGGATTTCTAAAAACTATATGTTATACTAGTTCTCTAAGGATCCACATGGTCCAAAGGTACTATCATATTGTCTCCATTATGATTATTTATTTATTTTTCCGCTCAAATTTAGCTTCGGCACAAATGTATTGAACATCCTCTTTTTTATATAAATTAAGTCTATATTTTTGTCATTTGTTCTTATAACATTCTATTGAATCTTAAAAGTTTGATAAGTGTTAGTTAGAAAAGCAAAACCTCATTCCCATCAATTTTTTATAAAAGTGTTGAATTTGTTAACAGTTCACATGCTCAGTTTAAGTCTATTAGACTCGTTAATAATTAAGCTTATTTTCTAGTGCCTATTTAAAATGTACATGTATTGTACAACAAATAACTTTTCATTCAGAAAATAAGTTTTTCAACATTCTCTTATCTCTTTTAAGATGAATGAAATTTTTTTCTGCTGAAATTTGTCAACATGGTATCAAGAGTTAAAAGATTACTCTGATCCTTTTCTTTTCTATACACTACATTTCTTCTTCATC
This sequence comes from Vicia faba, assembly GCA_948472305.1. Taxonomy (NCBI): domain Eukaryota; kingdom Viridiplantae; phylum Streptophyta; class Magnoliopsida; order Fabales; family Fabaceae; genus Vicia; species Vicia faba. The sequence continues at coordinate 1,229,269,900 of OX451739.1, forward strand.
ATCCTCTTCCATCATTACCTTCTTTCTCTGTTTTTTTTCCTTCTCCCTACATCCATTACCTTCTTTCTCTGTGTGATCTTTCACCATGTCTGGAACAGACGAAGACAAATCTTCGCCGGAAAAATCACCAAACAAGAAAACCAACAGTTACCGTTCCACAAACCAAAACTATCATTGCCAACATTCAAAAACCTTACACTAAAAGTCGTACATCTGATTCAAGAAGCAAACCTACTTACGCTTCCAAACCTAAAGCCACAAAGATTTGCACCTACTGCAACAAACCAGGTCATACCATTGAGATATGCTTCAAAAAACACGGGCTTCCACCTTACCTCAAAAGAGCTAACATGGCGCAGACAGCTACTGAAGAACCAGACCATGACGATTCTCCCACAAGCCAAATCGAAGAATCCCAAGACGTTGGTTTCATAAGTGAGCAACATCATGCCTTACTTGCGCTTCTTCAACAAGCCACTACCACGACTGAAGCCAGCATTCAGCACCTTTAGTCAAATTCCAATCACTCTTCAGGTACACATGCTCTTTACAATCTTCACTCTAACAATAATTATGAATGGTTGTTGGACACGAGTGCTACCGATCATGTTTGTCACGCTAAGTCTCTACTCACTACCATTCAATCGATTAGGCCCATCATTGTTAGGCTTCCTAACAAAAATTTTATCACAACATATCATTCTGGAACTATTCACTTCAATAATGATTTTTACTTACAAGATGCTTTATATATTCCATCATTTCATACCAATCTTATTTATGTTTCTAAGTTATCTCGCTCCCTAAATTGTGCCTTCCTCTTTACTTCCTCTCAATGTCTCATATAGGGGATCCATACCCTGATGAAGATTGGTACAACTAACTTAAACCAAGGATTATACACCCTCACTTCCCCCACCCTTTCCCCACAAAAAGTCCCCCCCATCAATATTTGTAACATTTGACACAATAGGCTTGGCCACGCATCATATGAAACACTTATCCACAACAATAAAATTTTCCCTTTGAATGATTTGCACAAATCTAATAATCCTTGTGATATTTGTTTTAAGGCTAAACAAAAACGTTTACCTTTTCCTGATAGCACTACAAAAACTTCAGCAATTTTCGAAACTGTTCACATGGACATTTGGGGCCCCATTTCATGCCCTTCCATTAATGGATATAAATATTTTCTGACTATAGTTGACGACTTCAGCAAATATTGCTGGATTTTCCTTATGAAAAATAAATCTGAAACATCTTCACATGCTAAGACTTTTGTCAAATTTATTCAAACACAATTTCAACTTACCATTAAAACCATAAGGTCTGATAATGGACCAAAGTTTTTACTAAAAGAATTTTACTCAACTCAAGGCATCCATCATCAGACCTCATGTGTATATAACCTGCAATAAAATGGGCTAGTTGAACGCAAGCACCAACACCTTCTAGGTGTCATACATGCTCTGCTTATTCATTCTAACTTGCCAAAACTTTTCTGGTCATATGCTTTACTCCATGCTATTTTTATCATAAATAGACTGCCCTCCGAGTTACTTTCTCATAAATGTCCTTTCACTTTACCATTTAATATTGTCCCTGACTACTCCACTATTAGAATTTTTGGCTGTCTTGTGTATGCTTGCAGTATTAATGCTAATAGAACTAAGTTAGATTCCAGATCATGCAAATGTGTTTACTTAGGCAATAAGCAAGGTGTTAAAGGTTCAATTTTATATGACATTCAAACTAGAAACATATTTATATCTAGAGACACTATTTTTTAACAACATTTTCCCTACACAAATCCCACACCTACACCCTATCAAACACCTCAACCTATTCACCATCCTCACATTGACGACCCCCAAACTACTTTCCTCAACCCACCAACAACACTACTCCAAATTCACCAACAACAGCATCACCCATCCATACCTCACCTCCTCAAATGACTCCCCCAAACAATTCCCCCAACCCTGTTGTTGAACCTTCTCAAACAGTCTGAAAATCCATCAGAACATCCAATCCACCCACATACTTAAGAGACTACCATTTCTCTCTTCTACAAGGTAACATCCCATCCTCCCCTACACTTAAATCAGATATGATTCCTTATCCTCTTGATACTTATATATCCTATGATAAATTGTCTTCCCAACATAAACTATTTAACTTAAACATATCCTCTGTAACTGAGCCCACCTCTTACACTTCAGCCATCACTAATCCATATTGGCAACAAGCCATTTCCAATGAGCTTAAATCTCTCAATGATACCAACACTTGGGAAATAACACCTCTTCTTCCTAACAAAAAGGCAATTGGATGTAAGTGGATTTTCAAGTTAAAATTCTTCTCCAATGGTACCATTGAGAGATGTAAAGCTAAGATAGTTGCTAAGGGCTTTAATCAAACTGAGGGTCTTGGTTATCTTGAAACTTTCAGCCCCGTAATAAAAATGATAACCATACAATTATTATTATCTATTACTCCTACTTCTGATTGGCATGTTCAGCATTTGGACATTAACACAACTTTTCTCCATGGAGATCTTGAGGAAGAGGTATACATGAAGCCTCCTCCAGGCCTTAAACTTCCTCCATCCATGGTGTATAAGTTAAATAAATCAATATATGGATTAAAATAGTCCATTCGTCAATGGAACCACAAGTTAACCGTTGTTTTGATTCATCTTGGGTTCTCACAATCCAAAGCTGATTACTCACTCTTGACTAAATATCATAATGCATGTTTTACTGTTATTCTGATTTATGTGGATGATCTAATAGTTGAGGCACATATATCTCTGAAATAAATTGCATAAAATAGGTACTGGACCAACAATTCAGTATCAAAGATATCTGCCACTTAAAATATTTTTTAGGCTTCGAAATAGCTCGATCATCCAAAGGCATCACATTATGCCAACGCAAATATTGCTTGGATTTGCTCAACCACACAAGCCTGCTAGGAGCAAAACTGGTTTCTATACCAATGGATCCAGGCCAGCAACTACAGAATCCAAATGAAGACCTTTTACAAGACCCTTCTGAATTTAGAAGCATAATCGGTAAGCTTTTGTACCTCACAAATTTGCGCCTTGATATTGTGTTTGTTGTTTGCGGGTTAAGTTAACACTTGCCCAAGCCCACGCAGACTCATCTCGCAACTGCTTACAGAATCGTTCGTTACCTGAAAAAGGAACCTGCACTAAGCCTCCATTTCAAATGCAATTTATCATCTCACATGACCGGCTTTGCCGACTCTGACTGGGGCGCCTGTCCAAACACGAGACGGTCAACTACCAGCTTCTGTTTCTTCCTCGGAGACAATCTAATTAGATGGAAAACTAAGAAACAACAATTTGTGTCACACTCTTCATCCGAGGCTGAGTATAAAGTGCTCACCAATACAACCTGCGAAGCACAGTGGCTTCTATACCTGCTCAACGATTTCCGAATAACACATCTAGACCCTGTTACTATCTACTGCGACAACCAAAGTGCAATTTACATCGCCAAAAATCCTATCTTCCATGAACACACGAAGCATATTGAGATGGACTACCACATCATTCATGACAAAATTTAAGACAAAGTTATTCACCTAATGCCAATCAACACTCACAACCAAGTTGCAAACTTGTTTACCAAAGCTCTCCACCTAGGACCGTTAACATCCTATGTATCCAAACTCGGATTGCTTAATATCCACTCCAGTTTGAGGGGGGTGTTAACAGTCACATGCCCAATTAGTTTAAGTCTATTAGGCCCATTAGTAATTAGGCTTATTTTCTAGTGCCTATTTAAAATGCACATGTATTGTACAACAAATAAATTTTCATTCAGAAAATAAGTTTCTCAACATTCTCTTATCTCTTTCAAGATGAATGGAATTTTCTTCCGCTGACATTTGTAAACAGAATCATTCAATATTATTTATTATGATGTTTGGGGACCTTTCATACCTCTAATATATTTGGTGCAAAGTGATGTGTTTCTTTTATCGTTGATTTTACTTGAGTAATTTGAATTTTCTTGATGAACACAAAATTAAATGTACCACAATTATTTATTCAACTTTATAATATAGTACAAACACAATTTTGGAAATGTACAAAAAAAATCGTTATGACAATGAAAAATATATTTTTCCAACATCACCACTAAACATGAAATCATCAATGAATTCACATGTATCGACACCTTTCAGTAAAATGGTGTTATAAAAAAAGTTGTCATTTATTTGAAGTTGTTTGATCTCTCCTATTTAAAATGTCTCTTATCAATTATTACTGAGGAGAGAAAGTTCTTATTGTTGCTGATATGGTCTGATTAATTGGGTCTCATTTGATTCTTAGGTAATGTTAGTCATATTCAATTTATGTTCTCTTGTTTTCCTCATGCTCTAATCTTACAAAATCGAGTTTCGTATGTTTGATTGTGTTGTGCTAGTACACGTTCATAAATAATATCACAATGGATCCTCTATCTTTTTAAGTTATGAACCTCACAAGAGATGGTAAATTTTTTATCATCATCCTAGTCAAAATTCTTGTCTTCAAATATGTCAATTTCCATGAAAATTTGTCATACTTCACTCGTTCTATGTCTTGAAGGGAGAACATAAATTATCTTGAGTCTGAGTCTAAGTTTTTTATTGTTATTCTCCCTAGAGCATATATCCATTTTCCACTCCTGTAGTCGAGTCTATAAAAGTTTTTGGCCCTATAATGCCTTCTATTTTTCCTGAATTAGTACCTTAAGCATTAACTCTAGCGCATTAGAGAAGAAGTAAACACAATTCATTCCAAAAATAAATTCAATCGGCTGAAACAGAGGTAAATACTAAAAATGATTCTTCTATTGGTGATTCTCATATTTTTGATACTAACTCAAATGATTTACCTATTTCTTTAAGGGGAAAAATATAATTCTCCTCCATATATATATATATATCTTGTTTCTAACTTTGTCTCTTGTAAACACTCTCTCTATAGTATATGAGTTTTGTAAGTATGGAATGTACCTAAGAAGAGGGTGCATTAGGTACTTTAAAATTTTCTGGTTTTAAGAGATAAGTGTTTCTATTTTTCTGGTTTATGGTTAAGTGATAAAAGTGGTAAAGGCATACAAATAAAAAATACACATGGATTATACTAGTTCCTCTTACAGTCCGAAAGTACGTCTAGTCCCCTTACAACATGTAAGAGATTTTAATAACGTTAAAACCTTGTATAAGTTTAATCCTAGTCTATATACACAAGTTACTAACCAAATCACTAAGGAAAATCACCTTATGATTCAACCAAGTTGAAAATATAACAATCCTCTCCTTTTTACTCTCTTGCTTCCAACAATCATGGACAACAAGGTATACAAACATAATTCTGGATTTTTAATAAGAAGTTTGAATATGTAAGATGTATATAAATTATTATAATTGATCTTCTCTTTCAAGTAAACAACTCACAATATGTTACACAAGTTCTCATAAGTAATGTTGAAACTTGAATAATGCAATGAAATTGAATGCATAAAGTTTCATACAAAGGCTTATGACACAAAGCACTTGTTTGAAATTTGAGAGAAAATGAGTTTGAATTGAATTGAAAGAGGTAAGTTTTCAAAATCTAAAACATAGAGTATTTATACATGCATCATACCATTATGAAAGAGTATAATATGCTGAATCAATACCTTGATTGATATATGAAGTTTGAAATACTTTAGAATCATATTTTTAGCCAAAAAGTGCAATTGCTTTAGTGGTAACCGGTTAACACATTATCATAACCAGTTACAACTGAAGCAATGCATAACATTTGAAATTTTCGTATGTGTAACAAGTCAACAAAAGGTGTAACTAGTTACACCTGATGCTTTTCAAAAACAAGTCAATTTTACGTTTGTGTAGCCGGTGCGAATTGTGGTGATTTTAATATTCTGTTACGACGAGTTAAAATGCCACAACTTACAAAAAATAAAATGTTTGAAACAATTGATTAAGGACATATGTCAATCGATTGGTTCAATTGAAAAACTGAAAAACATGTCTCAATGAAAATGTCATGATGTTTAAAAGTGAGTTATGCATCAAGTTCAAATGAGCATTATTTTTCTGGGCACTATGGTATAACATATTATAGACTTGGAAATTGTAGCTTAAAGTGATGATTAAGCTCCAAAGAGATCCAATATCATCTTGACAAAGTTGCTTGAGATACAAGTCTTAATTCCATAGCTTTGTCTCATGATGCTTTTTCTCATCATTTGATATATGCACATGGTCTTGAGAGATTAAAGTTTTCTTCATCAAAACACAATGTTGGAGAAGCTTATCTTCATAATCTCTAAGTTAATGCTCCCCCTAACTTTGATAACTCCACCTTGATCAAAGTTCTCCCTTGATTCATAGAGAATTTGACATCTTTGTTTCTGGAAGAGTTAGAGACAAGCATACACATACACATCTTTTCCCCTTTGTCATTAGCAAAATGGATGGGGAAAATAGTAGAAAGTTGATGTACATACACAATAAATAGAAAGATTGCAAAAAAAACACAACACAAAACAATGATATAACATAACACACATTGGGTAAAATATTTTAAAAATAAAACAAAGTTTTCAAAGTGGTAACCGGTTAACCAAATGGTGTAACCGGTTACATGCAGAATAATTTTGAATTTTTTTAAAGAGGGACTACATAACAAGACAATGATCAAACATAGAACAAACACAATACTTCTAACACACAAATAACACATAGAAGTAACATATACCACATATTACATGCTTGATAAATGAAGAATCATAATAGAGAGAATAATTCATGAAATTCTGGTATGACAGAACTCAGATGTCCTGTAAGATATCGAGACATCTGATCTGACAAAAACAACACATGCAAGGTATAATCATTAAAAGCAGTACTGAAAAGCAATAAACCAACACACATAAGTTGTTAACCCAGTTCAGAGCAACTCTCCTACTCTAGGGGCATACCAAGCCAGGGACCAGTCCATTATGATAATATTAATTCATAGACCCTACAACAAACATACCAGTTTGCGATCTACTCACTTAATCACTTCTTGTGCTATGCTTCTATCTAAGACTCACCTAGATATAAGGCTCTCCTTAATCCCTCATTAATCACAAACAACAATTGAACATACAAGAAGACACACTTCTATGACAAAAAAAATAGAAGACACACTTCCATGATAATACTCATCAAGACACTTGACAGGAAAACAACTTAGAGTTGCTTAAAAGCTTCCTCCAAGAACAATACTCAAGTCACTACCTACAGTTTTTTGAGTGAGAACATAGTGACCATCTGACAACCCGAGTGGTTCACATATACCAACTCTCCTAAAGAGTGTCTTACATACTCAACCTTAATGATTGCATCTTTCTAATTCTAGGATGGTATGTTTACCTAGGTTAAATGCTCCAAATCTCCCAACTGGATTTGGGCTTTAAATCACAACTTTTTAGCTGTTACAAATCTGCAGAAGATTCTTCTATAAAATAGGTCTTCAATAAAATCTTTCCTAAAAATTATCCTTATTTAGAAAGTCAATATTCTTAAATATTCTTCTTGGCCTACAAATCATCTCCACATAGTATTACATAATATTCCCAGAATATTCAGCATCTATTAAATTACAACAAAATCCAACTGTTCAGCTCAGCTCATGTGCGATGTCGTATGACCATGCATAAGACATCTTATCTGACATGTTGCTCCAGATGTTAAAACACTTCAACCCAACATGTCCCTACAAAAGATAGGACTTCTTGCTCAACCTGTTCTTGTTTAGAAAGTTAACACATCTTATCTAACATATTGCTGCTATATTTGTTTTACTAAAATTAATGCCAACCCTAAAAATAGAGAATTAATAATTCACAAATGAAATTGTGAATTAACCCAAAAGTTATATAAAATAGAATGTAATTTAAATGTGATTGATGAATAAGAGTTAATGTCCTTAAAGTCTTTGTATTGATAATTACACATCATGCTCATCCAATATGCCTATTTCTCTTCGTATCTTGAAGAACAGTTCCTTTGCAAGCGGTTTTGTGAAAATATTCGCTAGTTGGTTATGAGTATCCATAAATGTTACTTCAACATCATCCTTGAGTACATGATATCATAGAAAATAATGTTGAATGTCTATATGTATGGTTCTTGAGTGCATGAAAGGGTTTTTGGTTATGCTTATAGCACTTGTATTGTCACATTTCAACAAAATGAATCCAAGGTTTACGCTGTAGTCACTAATTTGTTGCTTTAGACAAAGGATTTGTGCATAACAACTTCTTGCTACAATACATTCTGCTTCAGTTGTACTAAGAGCCACACAAGCTTGCTTTTTGCAGGACCAAGACACTAGAGCGTTTCCTAGGATATGACATGTACCACTTGTGCTTTTCTAGTCAGTTTTATAGCCAGCATGATCTGAGTAAGAATAACCAATTAAATCATATACATTACCTTTAGGATACCATAGGCCGATGTTTTTTATCCCTTTAAGATAATTCATGATTATCTTCATGGAGGAAAGATGTGATTCCTTTGGATTTGGTTGAAACTGAGCACAAAAGCAAACACCAAACATAATGTCAGGAAGACTTGCCGTCAAATATAACAATGAACTAATCATACCTCGATATTTTGTGATATCAATTGAAACACCAGATTCATCTTGATCTATTTACGTTCCATAATCCATTGGAGTAGTCATTGCTTTGCAATTGTCCATATCAAATCTTTTTAACAATTCCTTTCAATAATTGTATTAGTTGATGAAGATGCTATTCTTTAATTGCTTAATTTGCAGTCCAATAAAGTAATTTATTTTATCCATCCTAGACATCTCGAATTCTCCTTGCATCATTAATGAAAATTCTTCGCATAGATCTTAGTTTATTAATCCAAAGATGATGTCAGCAATGTAGAATTGAACCAATAAAGTATGACTTTTGATTTTATTTATAAACAAAGTTTAATCAACTTTACCTTATTTAAAATCTTATTTCACATAGAAAGTTGCTAAGTTTATCATACCATGCTCTTGGTTCTTGCTTCCAGCCATAACGAGATTTCTTCAACTTAAAGATATGTGAAGGTTTCTTGAAGTCTTCAAAGTCGGGAGGTTATTTGACATATAATTCCTCATTGATGTATCCATTCAAGAAGGCACTCTTGACGTCCATTTGGAAAATCTAAAAATTTAATAAACATGCATAAGCAAGTAATAAACGAATAGCTTCTAAACTTGTAACCAAAATGAATGTTTCTTCAAAGCCAATTACTTCTTCTTGATTATAACCTTGAGCCACCAACCTTAATTTTTTCTCCATATAATTATACCATTCTCGTCAAGTTTGTTCTTAAACATCCATTTGGTACCTGTGATGTGTTTATCACTGGGCCTAGGAACAAGTTCCCAAACTTGATTTCTTTCGAATTGATTTAACTCCTCTTGCCTAGAAAGTATCCATCGGTCGTCTTCTAAGGCTTCATTAATCTTTAGAGGTTCAATTTGAGAAACAAAAGCCATATTCAAGTATGCATCCTTGAGATTTAACCTTGTTGAAACTCCTTTGCTAATGTCACCAATTACTTTGTAAATTGGATGATCACGATGGGTTCTCTATTTTATAGGAAGATCTATTTGATTTGACTCTTGTTGTGAGAATTCTTTTTGGTGTTCCGGATGATCAACATTGTTATCTTTGGAAACTTCTTTTGAAGGCATCTATAAAATATCACCATCATCACAAACAAATATATCCTCCTTAGAGGTGTTAGATTCATCAAAAGAAACATGCATTGATTCTTCAATAGTTAAAGTTCTTTTATTATAGATTCTATAAGATTTACTAGCAAGAGAGTAACCTATAAATACACCTTCACCATATTTCTCATCAAACTTACCAAGATTGTCTTTGTCATTGTTGGTGACAAAGCACTTGCATTAAAAGATGTGAAAGTGAACAATATTTGGCATTCTTCCTTTAAAGATTTCATATGGAGTCTTTTTCAATATTGGTCTTATGATAACCCGATTACTTACATAACATGTCGTACTAACCGTATCCTCCCAAAAATACTTTGGTAGACTTGATTCACTAGGCATTGTTCTTGCAAGTTCTACTAAAGATTGGTTCTTTCTTTCTACCACTCTGTTTTATTATGGAGTCCTTGGTGCTAAAAAATTGTGGAATATGCCATGTTCTTCACAAAATTCTTCAAATGATGCATTTTGGAACTCTCCACCATGGCCACTTCTAATTCATGCGATATTTAATGATCTTTAATTTTGTACTTGCTTTGATTACTTCTTATATGCTCTGAAAGAATCATTTTTATGCACAAGAAACAAAGTCCACAAATATCTATAAAAATCATCAACAATAACTAAGGCGTATGCATTACCTCTGAAGCTTCTTGTTGTTCATGGACCAAACAAGTCCATGTGCAACAATTGAAGTGGCCTTATTGTTTGATACCACATTCTTTGTCTTAAAATTTGATTTAGCTTATTTTCCTTTTTGACAAGCATCACATAACTTATCTTTGGCAAATTTTATCTTAGGCAAACCGATGACTAGATCACATTTGATTGGTTTATTTAAATGTTCCATATGAATATGGGTTGTTCTCTTATGCCAAAGCCATGAGTCATTATTTCTTACCAAGGGACATTTTACATTAAAATATAAATCATCTAAATACATCATAAAAATAGTATTGATTCTTTTACCTTTAAGTTTTACCTCATGATTAGCTTCATCTTCAATCAAACATTCATCTTTGGTGAACTTGATTTTGAAGCATTTGTCACAAAATTGGCTTATGCTTAGAAGATTATGCTTTAGTACTTCAACATAAATTACATCTTCAATAGTTGTGAAAGGTAGTGCTCCAATTTTACCAATGCCAAGAATTTTTACAATGCAAATATTTTTTCCTTTGTTGTTGTCCCTATAAGTGACATAACCCTTGGCCTTAAGCACTAGATTTGAAATTTTGCTTATATCTCCCGTCATATGCTTAGAACAACCACTATCAAGATTCCATATATTTGTAGTAGTCTTCAATCAAGACTACAAAAAATTAGGTTTTTTTAGGTACCCAACGTACCTTGGACCCTTCATAATTAGTTCCTTTCTTGACCCACACATAATGCCCACTTGCCACACTAAAGTTTCTTACATTGAAAACATTAGGTGTGTGACCAATTACACCATAATAGAAATATGTAGGAACAAATTTACTTCTATATCTAGGAACATAAGATTTATTTTTGGGAAATCTTTTCTTAGGATGATGATGAACTTTTTGTGCTTTATTCACTTTCTCTTTGTTGGATTGGTCACTTTCCTTAACAAAGATAGTTTTACTAGTACTTGGTTTACCAAATTTAGAATAACCAAGTCCACTTTTATTATTGGAGTATATTTGTTTACTAAGGACATTGTTCAATCTAATTTTTCCTTTTTTATATCTTTCAAGAACTCTTTTCAATTGAACAATTTGAAAAGAAAGCGAATCACATTCTTTGCATGTAAAATTCTATTTTTCTTTGTCAACATAATTTTGTTTTTCAACTTCAAAATCCTTTTGCATGGTGTCAATCTTTTATTCAAGAGATATAATTTGTTTCTTTTGTGTTGACATCATCTTATACAGAATTTTATATTTATTGAGTAATTCATCTATAACACCTTATGCATCATGATTCTAAGAAGATATTTCATTACTAACCTCTTCTTCTTCATCATCGAAATGGTGTGATGCCATCAATGCAAGATTTACACATTCTTCACTTTTTGAATCAGATGATAAACTTACTTCATTATCATCCCATACAATGTAAACTCTTTTAGGCTTTGACTTCTTTCTTCTTTTGAAACTAATTTTCTTTCCAAGTTTTGGACAATCTGTCTTTATGTGTCCTTGTTTCCCATATTCATAAAAAGTGACACTTTGTGTTAATGTAGAGTTCTTATTAAGGAATCTCTTTTATTTTTCACAAAGTTAGAATTCTATTTATTACCAAACCACTTGCCTAACCTTTTTAAAAGGAGCATGAAGTTCTCATTTTCTTCCAGAGAGTCTTCCTTTTCTACTTCCTTTGAATTAATATTTAAAGCGATACCTTTGGATTTCTTCTATTGATTCTCATGCTTCTCTAGTCTTCCAAGTTCCGTCTCATATTCTTGAAGTTTTTCAAATAATGTTACAAAAGTCATAGTGGATAAACTATTTTTTCCAGATATCACCATTACTTTTGGTTGTCATTCACTGGTTAAAGATCTAAGAACTTTAAGATTAAGTTCATCGTTAGTAAAAGTCTTACCAAGTGTTATCAAATGATTTTCAAATGTACAAATCTTTTCTACAAGTCAAGGATAGATTCTCCATACTGCATTCTAAATTACTCGTATTCTTGACTCAATGTGTTCAGTCTTGATCTTTTAACTTCAGCGGTTCCTTCATTAGTTTCCCCCAATGTATCCCATATGTGATTTTCCATAGTGCATTGTGAAATAAAAAATAACTCGTTCATTCTAAGTGCTCCTTGAAGCAAGTTTATCGCTTTCTTGTCATAAAGCCTTTTTTTTCTTATCATCTTCATCCCAAGCACTTTTTTATTTTTGTTATACTAACACCATTGACAATTCTAGCAGGAATAAACAAACCATTCTCTAAAGCATCCCAAATTTCATCTCCTTGTGCCTCTTGTCATATCCTAATTTTTACCCCTAAGAGTCCACCTATCATAGCATTTGCATCTAACCAAGATCACAAGCATGGCATATTCCTAACCTTTATCCCTTTTGTTTAATCTTTGTGGGAGATCACAAAACACCCTTTGTGTTTCTTTTTGCATATATGTTTGTTTGCATTTTAACTTTGCTAACCTTATTCAAAATACAAAAATATGTGTTGCTTTCTTTTCTTTTGTACAAGGTAGGGACTTGTAATCAAAGGATCAAGCTAGGTTTCTAAATTAGGGTTTTGGTTCCCAAGGTCAAAGTTTTGGTCAACAAATGGTCCAAAAGAGATTTTACTTCAAGGAATGACCTTTAATATTAGGTCATATTCATGTCAAGCTTTATTAAACAACATTTGAAGAAGAGAAGTTCAAACTTGGGGCCTGTTTTCAAAGTTAGTTCAAGTATGGTTCATGTGTTTATTTACATGCCATTTTAATCAAATTCTCAAGAAATTATCAAGATTATTCAATGGAAAATCAAGATCCCTTATTTTGGTATTCAAGTGTACATCATTGGGCCTTTGGATGCAATAAAATAGAAAAAATAACAAGTTGGTACATGTTTGGTTGACCTGAAATCAAGTATGGCATGTCATTTGGTCCAAACACCATAACTCTCTCATTTCTCAACATTTTTGGAATCTACTTCGAGCCAAATGTCACATTTGAACCCCTCTACAACTTTGTTTCAAGGGTAAAACATCAATTTTGCCTTTAAGTACCTTAAATTTGGAATTGGCCAAGATGCAAATGTGTGCATAAAAGCTGGTCCAAAACCTGGTTCAACCTATTGCCCGATCTAGAATGTAGGTCATGATAAGAACTTGTCATCCATGCCATTTTTAACTCTAGTATCCTTTTTATGTGATTATTTTTGCATTTTATTCTTCACCATAAGGAGATCATTTGGCACAAAGAACATTTCAAAACGCACAAAGGAATCTCCTTTGGCCTAAGCTCAAACATGGTGTCTTGGACTCTACATTTGACGCATGACCTGAAACCTAAAATCATCCAAATCTTTACTCAAGACCACCATCCCATGTGATATGTTGTGTGTTTTTGCAAAACAAGCATGTAGTGGAGTGAAAAACGACCAGGTTTCATGCCAAACTCATGTATTTCACCCTCACTCTCACACAGATTGCAAAACAAAAATTTCCAACTTGGTTCACACGTTCTAGATCTGAATTCGCACGTACCATTACCTTATTTCATTTCCTATAAATAGAGGATGATTTTTCCTTCATTTGAAAGGTTATAAAGCCACATAACCTCTTCCATTTTTACTCACGAAAAGCTCCAAAAACCAGAAACCCTTTTTCCATTTTAAGCTTGTTTTAACTTCAAATCTCTGCCCAAAATCACTCATTGGCGTCATCTGAAGCTAACTGAAGCATTACTGAAGCTCGAAACCTCCCACAAACTTCAACTCTATTTTACCATTGTTGACCTTCGAATATTCAATTGAAAAGGTAGGTACGAGTTAAATTTCTGAACAAACAAGTTACCCCAATCTTCGTCTTGATTTATTGATTCAAAGTCCTTACTTACTTGGAATTTATTGTTCGTATTTGTTATTTAATTTTACTTTGACGAACTAGGTTTCTTCGTGTTTCTTAGAAAATTCTCTCTGCTCAGAGTCAATCAATGGCTCTAATGTAGAGAGACATGAACAATGACATGAGTACAAGTGCAAACTTGTGTTGTTTGAGCTTAAAACTCAGAGTTCATAAATCTGCAAAATGAATGCTTGACACGCAGCTAGTCGTTGGCCTTTTTATTTTCCTTTTGTTTTTAATTCATTTTATTTTCCTTTTTCTTTTCTGATTTATTTTAATTAGCTCCTTTGACCTTTCATAAATCACAAAATTTATTTTCTATCACATATATTTTTTTGCAGAACTTAAAAATCATTTTTAGAATTTCTTTCTATTTTATTTTTAATTTTTATTTAAAAATTAATTTTCATACATTTTAATATATTTCTCACTCCAACTTGTGAGATATAATTATTTAGAATATTTCTGACTTTATCAAATTTATTAGATTTTTTGACACTTCTTTAGAATTTTTCCATTTAATTCCCATTTTATATCATTTTAAAAATCATTTTAAGTAATTTATTATCATATTTTAGTGCATTTCTATTTAGACTTTTTTTGACTTGGATCATGACTTGGTTGATCAATGCTTCATCAATTTCAATTGGTCTTTGAATGATGCTTTGGTTGCATGAACTTTCATCATTTCAAACTTATCATTTAAATGATCATTTGATAATTTTTGGTACTTTGAATTAATGATAAGTTTATTCCATTGCATTGTGAGCTTGAATGATTAAAATTGATGATATATAATCCCTTGTTATGTTTCAAATATGGTTGATCATCTCTCTTCTGTATCTTTTTCTTTTTGCTTTTTTTCTTATCATTGTATTACATTTTTTAGGAGGATGATTTTGTATCATTCCTCTAACATGTATGACACATAAATTGCTATTGATCAACCTCACATAGGTGTTACTTCTATTTAAGTCCACTTATGATTGCTTAACATAGTGCTAAATTATCCCGGTTGGGTTGATTCCTCATTAACACTAACATTGACATATTAATTGTGCTAACATCTAACTTTTATTTTTATGCTCTTTATTTTTATTGTTATTTACATTCCTGTCATTTACATTCTTGCCATTTTAATTTTTCCTTTTACTTTATTCCATTTATCTTTTTGCTTCTCTTGCTTTATTGCTTCAAAAAGAACAAAAACATGATAAAATGGATAAAACCCTAAAAACTTTCATCTGATCTTGTGGACTTTTTGTTAATATCCCTTGCTTGAGGAGTATTTTGGACTTTGGACCTTAGGTCTTAGTGCTTTCCTTTGCTTGGAGCGGTTGTCTCTAAGACTTTGTGATTCATCTGGACTTTTGAACTTCAATTAGAGACTTGGCCTTATTCTGAGAAACTTTGATCTTTACTTGAATACTTGGAATTCTCTTTATGGCCCCATGACCTTGACATTCATCTGGATCTTTTGATGTTCATCTGGATCTTTTGATGTTCATCTGAATCTGATGCTTGCTCATATGACTGACTTATCTTGTGGCTTAATCCAAAAGGAAATGAATTCTCTTTTTGAACTATGTCAAATGCTTGTTCCATCTTATGGTTAGCACACTTGCACACACAAAGGCTTTCTCTCGGGCTACCTTACTGTTAGTTCCATGATTCTATGGTTGTCTAAATCTTGGCTAAGCATGGTTCTAAGTATAGTTCTATGTTGGTGTTGAGTAAGATGGTGTAACATCTTTATCAACTATAATAACAAGTTTTGCTATTATGAGTTTTGGCATATGTCACAAAAGATGTTGTGACATCCTGAGGCTGATGCAGCAGGCGTGCTGCTTTTTGATATCCTTGATGATTTGATTTGAAGATATGAGTATCTGGAATATTCTATACTCATAATAGGTGCAGGCCAATCAAGGATTTTGTTAGAAACAGGTGCATATTTGATTGTTTACTAAAAAAGATCGATTAGGACTTTTTAGGAAACTATTTAGGAAGATTGTTTCTATTTTTGTGGAGAATATTCTATAGATTTTTTTTCAGCTGAAGATTGGAGTTGATTGAAGAACCCAAGTCAATCCAAACCCAATTGCAGAAGCTTATATAAGGAGTCATCCAAGACCTAGTTTTTAAGTATAGTTTTTATGGTAAAACCTTGTGAAAAATAAGGATTTATGGTTTGGTTTTTCCTTAGATTCTCCATTTGTTTTTGTACGTCCGCGTGTATCTCTGATACATTTGAGTTGACTGATTTTTGCTTGTTCATGAAGATATTGTTCTCCTCGAAGCTGTGAAGCAAGAGTTGAGTATTTTTTTTTGAGGAAGCTTTTAAGCAACTCCTAGTATTTGATTGGGAAGTGTGTTTTTCCTATTTTTATCTTCAGGTTTCTATGATGTAACTTGATTAGAGACTGCCACTGGGATTGGGGTAGGTCTATTTTATCACTACGATGATTGGAAGTGGGATGTCGATTTCTCAGACTTAGGGAGAACCTAAGTAGAAGTAGCATTGGGTAGGGATTAGACGCGAAGTTGTAAACTTGGGACTAGTTTAGCTTCAAACTAACACTGTTTATAGTTGACTTCCTTCCTGACTTGGTAGTCTCCAGAGTAGGTGAGTTAGCACCATATTGGGTTAACAATCATGGTGTTCTTTCTTTTTCTGCAAGTTATAATTCTGTTGCGTTATTGTTTGTTGTTCTGTCAGCAGATGTCATAACATCTGTTGTGACATTGTGTATTATGGGGACATCAGTCTTGACTTCTGTTTGTGTGCGTGTCAGAATTTCAATTGCCATCAAGAGTAGGCACCCTATTCTGGTTACTGAGTGATATTTAGGGATACATTTTATGGAACTATAGAGAAAGAGGGAGGTTATAACAACAGACCACCCATGTTGGATGGTTCCAGTTATGACTGGTGGAAAGTTTGCATGATATCTTTTCTGAAAGCTATGGACAACAAAGCCTGGAAGGATGTTTTAAAAGGATGGAAGCATCATGTTATGAATATCACTGACAAAGATGGAAAAGAGGTTAAAATTGACACAATCAAACCTTAATAAGAGTGAAATCAAGATGATGATAAAGAAGCCATTGGAAATTCTAAGGCTTTAAATGCTCTATTCAACGAAGTAGACAAAAATGTGTTCAAGATGATTAATATGTGCATAATGGCCAAGGAGGCTTGGGATATTCTCAAGACAACTTATGAAGGCACCTCCAAATTTAAGATATCAAGACTTCACCTTCTCACCTCCAAATTTTAGAACTTAAATATGAATGATGATGAGACAATTTAAGCATATTAAATGAAGATTCTTGAAATTTCCAGTGCATCAAGTGCCTTGGGAGAGAAGATGTCAAAATCAAAGCTGGTTAGAAAGATTCTTAGGTCATTGCCTAGGAAATTTGATATGAATGTCACATATATTGAAGAAGCTAAGGACATTAACAACATGATAGTTTATGAACTCATTGGTTCACTTTAAACATTTGAGTTGGCCATTGGTGACAAAGCTGAGAAAAAGAACAAAAGCATAAATTTGGTATCCTACTCTGAGGGTGATAAAGGTCAAGATGAACTGGAAACTAATGGGGATCTGTCTAATATCATTGCTCTTCTTAGAAATAAATTAAATAGGTTATTATAAAGGTTGGACATAAGAGGAAGGAGAAATGTCAGAAACATCTTATCTGACATCAGTAATATAGAAAATCTTCAAAAGAAAACTATGTCTGAAGAAAAGGTAAACCAAAGTAAAGGCATTTAATTTTATGAGTGTAGAGGTTATGTCCGTATCAAACCAAAATGTCCCACCTTTCTCAAAAAGTAAAAGAAGGGATTCACTTCTTCTTAGTCTGATGATGATAAGTCAAAAGATGAAGATGATTCTGAGTCTGCCAAACTTGTGTTGGCTCTATCTGGAAAATGGGAAGATGAAGTAGAAGACTGTGATGATATTGATCTTTATGAAGATCTAGATGTATCCTACAAGGATCCATGTGGCAGGTGTGAAGAAATACTCAAGAAAGAGGAAGAACAAAGGGAATTCATCACTGAGTTGAATAATTAAAGGAAGCAACTTCTTAGTACTGTCTCTCATCTTTAAATTGAGGTCACTCGCTTAAATTCCAAAATTGATAACTTAACTGGTTTAATTAATACGGTGAAAGAAAATGATGATACCAAAGATCAGTATTAATCTTATGATAAACTGAAGATAATGTCAAGGGAGAAGGTATTTCCTACTGAGAAGAAAATAGAGATCAAGATGACCAGATACATGTTACAACATCCTGGTAGAAACAATGAATTTAAAAATCAATATCAATCTACTTGGAGATGTCACTACTGTGGTGAGACTAGTCACATAAAGCCCTTATGCTTCAAATTACATGAAGTTAAAAACTCTACAGTTCATCCCAAGACTAAGAAAGCGAGTAAGAAGAGGAATATTGAAAAGAGGGACATTAATCTTATAGCTCATACTTCTGTGAGAGACTCAACAAGTGAAGACTGGTATTTCGACAGTGGATTCTCTAAACATATGACAGGGGTTCAGAAGATGTTGGTGGATGTTAAGCCTCATCCTACAGGCTGTGTTATATTTGGTAATGGTTTTAATGGAGAAATCAAAGGAGTGGGAAAATTGATGTATGATGGCTGTCCAGGGTTGGAAGATGTGTTTTTGTTCAAAGGATTGACTGTTAATATTATTAGTATAAGTCAATTGTATGGTCAAGGTTTATTAGTTAACTTCTCAAAATCAGAATGTCTAGTCAAAAATGAGAAAGAAGTTGTTCTAATGAAAGGGGTCAGGTCCAAAGACAACTGCTATTTATGGGAATCTCAAATAATTACTTATTCTTCAACTTGCTCAACAACCAAGGAGGATGAAGTGAAGTTATGGCACCAAAAACTTGGAAATCTTCATTTCAAAAGAATGAAGAAAGTCATATCTAAAGGAGTCATCAGAGATATACCAGATCTTAAGATTGAAGAACGAGAAGTCTTTGATGCGTGTGAAAGTATGAAGCATTCTATGATATCACATCCAATGTGGTAACATCAAAATACTACCAATGTTCTGGAAATTATTCATATGGATATAATGGAACCATTACAAACAGACAACCTAGGGGGAAAAAGGGTCACCTTGAGGGGAGGTACTGTCTCTACTACTTATGAGATATGGAAAGTAAGGAACCCTAAAGTCAAATACTTTCATATCTTTGGAAGTGAATGCCATATCTGTGCTACTAAAGATCAAGTGGAAGAGATGCGTTCCATATGGAATGAAGAGATATTTCTAGGTTACTCTTCAAATAGAAGAACATATAGGATCTATAACTCCAGAATTGGCATGACTTTGAAATCTATTAATGTGAGAATTTAAGATTTAGTTGCTGAAGAAAAGGAGGATGTCAGAGATAATGTTGGAACATCCTATGTGCAAACTGATAAAGCACTAGAAGAGGATACTTGTGAACTCACAAACTCTGAGCCAGTGAATTCTCAATACAACACATGTCTGTCTACTGAGGGGCAAATAAAACAATACAAGGAATTGATTACAAGTCACCCTGATGAAGGTATCATCACTAAAGCAAATAAGAAAAAATCAAATGGATGTGTTGCCTTGAGGGAAACAGGTGGAAGGTACTCTAAATTGATGTTGAAGAGGTATGATGTCAAGAGATTTGTCATGACATTTCACAATGAAGATTTGAATTCCTTCATATATCTTATTCAACATGATTGGTACACATATCTTGGTAGTTATAAGCAACTGATCAAGAATCTTGTTGAAGGAAAGGATGACACTCTAGATCTTATGGAAAACAAAGAGAAACTTTCTATTATCAAAGACAGTGGGATTGGAACTTGTACTTTTGAAGAGTTATAACAATTATAGAAAAGAGGAAATGCAACGTCTAATGCATTTCCCCTATGTTTTGGGGCATAATATGCCTATTGCTGGGATTATTGGCTGGAAGGAAGGTGTTTTGCAAGATAGTGTGGTTGGCTATAGTACCAAGGAATGCATAAGGATTTTTGATAGGGGCAGAAGGCTCTTTGATAAAGGCAAGAAGTGAAAGACCACCTAAAACTGACCAAGAGTTGTGTTTCCATCTATGTGCTTCCATTTGTGTTATTTCTAGCGCGAAATGTATGTTTCCAAGATGTATTGTTTTGCCTGAGTGAAATGTGTTATGAATTGTTCTCTGTGTTTCGAATGTGTATATTTACTCTGTGTCTTTTTGTCAATATTTTTGCTAAAATGGGGAGTAAAATGTTGTGTCCAGATGTTATATCACATGTCTTGACATATTGATTTAGCATTATGATAGGACTGTATGCTACTGCTTCTATGAGAGTAGTTATATGTATGATTGCTCATGCGTTCATTGAGGGGGAGCATGTGTGTTCATGCTTGTGTATGCCGAAGCTGCTACTGCTGCTTCTTTTATTATGTTGCAGATGCTCTGGTGTTGCAAGTGCTCTGGTGTGGGTTTTACCCTTGAGGAGGAGAACCTATTATGTTTGATAGGGGGAGTTTTTATTCTTGTGTGTGTTTACAAGCTTCTTAGTTGTGTTTTTATAAAGTTTACATGATCAACATGTAGCTTGTGTTGTGGTTTTATTCCTCTCTCCAATTGAATTTGGTTTTTGGTTGTTTTATCCAAAATTTGTCAAAGGGGGAGATTGTTAGTTCCATGGTTCTATGGTTGGATAAATTTTGGCTAAGCATGGTTCTAAGTATGGTTCTATGTTGGTGTTGAGTAAGATAGTGCAACATCTTTATCAACTGTTGTGATACGGTGGCAGAACCGACTGTTTAATACTGGTTTGTGTTTTGTGTTTTTTGTTCGCAAAATGTCGCAGTAAGTAAGAGTCGCCATCGACTTTTATTTCATCCAACCGGAAAGGAAAAAAGTACAGAAAAAAATCCTTTTTCGAGATGTTTCTGAGTACGGGGGGTAGATTATAGAAAGGGAAGGTGTTAGCACCATTTCTATCCATGGTTTTCCATGGGCTCTTAGGTAATTGCTCATTTTTAAATTGCTTGTGTATGTGCTTTGTTTTGAAAAATGTTTTACTTCGTGATAACCCTTGTATCAGTCCTCAAAGGTGTGACGAAGTTGTTTTGAAAGTTTGTTTGAAAATGTGTAAGTGTGAAAAGTTTTGATTTGAGCAAGTACCTACTAGCATCTACCTACTCGAAAAAAAATTGTTTCTATTCTTGTTTCCTTTAGATGGCGCTATCCTACTATTGAGAAATAGGTAGCACCGTCGTTGGAATTGTAAGGGTCAATTCGAAAAAGGGACGTACGATCACTAAAGAAATATTTAGGACACCTTAGTAATAACCCTAGAGTCTTAAGAACTTTTGAGGAAACATTTCTGAGGCAACGTTTCCGAAGCAACATTTCCGAGGCAACAATCGAATGGGACATTTTGATCTTTTTTAGACTGGAGGGAAACCACTAAGACACCCTATGCTTAATGATCGTTTACCGAAGGCAACCGAAGTGAGAGTATACCCTAAGAGTGATATGTGTGAGTGATTTGTTTCAGTTATTTATCTTTGCACATTAGAGTTTTCTAACCGTATTAATTTGTCATGCATTCTTGTCATACAATCCTATTAGCAAACATCTAGACAGTTGAATATTTGCAGGAATTAAAAACGCGAGAAAATAAATCTACGTTATTACAAGGCTTTGGGGAGGGGGATTAATTACATAGCCAAAAACCCAGGAATTTAGACAGTAAATAAAAACCCTAAATTAACTATTACAAACCATGAACATTTACAAAAATATTGGCAAAATAATTAACAAGCGCACGGTGAATTAAATACGAAACGACTCGGGTTTTGACCCTTGACTAAACCTATTTGCGATTGATTAAAAAAAGACGTTTTTGTCATGTTTTATTATTTAAGAAAATAATGAAACAATTAAATTAAAAAGAAAATCCTAAGTTCTAATTAATTTTAAATTAATAAAAATAAATTAATTCACTCTAAAAACCTATTTTTGTATTTTTATTTATTTGAGAAAAAATAAAAGAATTAAATCAAGAATTTAAGCTAATTTCTATTTGATTTTATTTATAAAAAAAGTTAAAATTTCCCTAAGTTAAATTAAATTAAATTACATTAACAAAATTAAATTTGATAAAAAAAATCTAATTCTAATTTTTATGATTTCTTGATTTTATAATTTTTATGAAAAATCGTAATTAATTTTGTGAATTAAAATAATTAAAGAAAATATTAAGGGAATTAAAAAAAAGAAATAATAAAAAGATGAGATGGGCCTGTGTGTTAGCAATCCTGGGGGTATGTTGTTGAAATTCTGGGTCCAAATAATCCAAGCCTGTTTGACCACGCTTGGTTTGGTGAGGTGTTGACTTGAGTGCATATCATGGTCCTTCAACGCTGGCACGTTAGATCTATCTCACTGATGAATTTGATGGTTGAATTTTGATGGCATATGGTGGACATCATGATAAGCAACGCACTGGATCAGCTAGCTGAAAATAACACAAATAAAATGTTGGGACCTGGGGATCAAACCCAGGTCCATATACTCGTTTCCAGTGCTCGCTTGCCAGCTGTGCTACATTTTTTTTGTTCATATAATAGAAGTAAAATAATATAATCAAAACAAATAATATGCTCAGGAAAATGCACGAAAGTTAAAATGGACGAGTCACACGTTGCCACGCAAGCTTCTTCTTCCTCTCTCTGTCGTTTTAGCCTAGGACACTTTTACCTACAGACACCTTGCTGTAACTACAAACCTGTGACATTCAAAAATCCTACACAAGAAATATAAATGAAAAGTAAGGGTGCCAATCAACTCGTCTCATTCTCACGAGTATCATGGTACCAGAATCCAGGCCTAATTTTGCCTAAACTGAAAACCCCTAAAACGAGCCAAGGAACCCTAACAATGGCATATCGTGATTCCTTCACTGTAAATGCAATTAAGTGGTACCAATAGCTTGCAAACTCAATGATGAACAAGAATATATAATTAAAACATGCTTATGATGAGTAAATCAATGAAATCAAAACAAGTTTTTAGGCAAACCGTGGTGCCTGTAGCTTACGATTCCGGACGTGAAAATGCTTGCAATTGATTGAGATCCCTTCTGGAGATGTCCAGGAGTCTATTGGTAGCCTTATAATGGCTTGAATCACTCTCTAAGTCCAAGAACGATCACCCATTTTCTTGCCAATTTTTGAGTTTTCTTTTGGTGTTTTCACGACTACCAACCTCTATTTTTTGCTTTGTTCTTGTTCATTATATATCCCTCAATGAATTAGGGTTGCAAAACAGATTAAATCTTTAAGCTTTTATGATATTTGATTTGATTCTTTAGCCATATGATATATTTCTATTTTCATGCCAATCATGCTTTTTTTGATACTAATTGCCATTGATTCGAATTGATCTTGCAAGCTCAGCATATCTTGGTTGCTAACCTGTCAGAAAAACAAATCAAATCATATCTTTGATAATTTTCATCATTTATTTGATTTAATTCACTTTTTAATTAATGAAAAATCAAAATAAATTGAAAAATGAAGCAAAAAATTTGTGGATAAGTATTTGAGTCGTGTACCACATTATAATTGAGGTGCAAGCATAAAAAGTCGGGCCCATTTAGCAAAAAATGCAAATTTGAGCACATTTGACTTTTGGCAATTTTGCAAAAATGGTCAACTTGGAAAATTCATAACTCTCTCAATTTTGACCCTAGAGAGGTGTTCTTGGAATATTTAGAAATATTAGGATGTCCTCTAAGAAACCCTTTTGGTCTCATCTCAATTGAGTTTTCCATGTTCATGTATGAAGCTTTGACCCAAAAGGTGTTTTTGTTGACTATTCAAAAGGACCTATAATGTCAAAATTCATATCTTTTTGTGAGTGCATATTCTGAACTTGGGAGATGAAGATGAATTTTAGGGAATTGAATCCTCTTAAAAATGAGCTTTGGATGGGTTATTTATGATAAGGCATGAGAAAGTTATGCTTGGTCAAACATGAGTTGATTTTTCCTACAAAACCCTAATTTAGCAACTTTTGGGTTTTGATGAATTGTGAGCAATCCTTGAGGAATCATGATCAACTCTTGATCAAATGATGAATAATACTTAAAAATGAATATGTTGACCAAAAATATTGAAGTTTGACTGTATGTGGGCCACAGTTGACTTTTGCCCTAGTATAGTTAATTTTCAGGCATTTGAGCAATTGACTGAGCAAACTTCTTCTGCAAGGCTTGAAATTTGACATGGATGATCTTGAGGACATATTAGGAAAATGGTGAGCATTTGAGTCCTTTGTGGTTCACACATCTTGATGAAAATAGAAACCCTAATTTGAGGTAGACTGTCTTAGGAGAGAGTTTGTCTGGTCAACTCTTGAACTTCCTTGAGCAATTTGGGGACCTCACTTGCCATGTGTTGAGAAATATGGGTAGGGATGTCAATGGGGCGGGGCGGGGCCGGGGGGACACTTCCCCATCTTTTTCCCCGCCATCAAATTCATTCCCCGTCCCCGTCCCCGATCTCCGTCACGGGGGAATTTCTATCCCCATCCCCGTTCCCCGCGGATCCCCGTTCCCTGCGGGGATCCCCATAGATCCTACATTTATTCATTAATATTTTATTTTTTTAAAATGTTTATATTTTCTATAAAAATAAAAAGCACAAAGAATTCACATATTTATTATGTTATTAAAAAATACTAGTATTTGACATTCATTATTTTTTATTAAAAATACTAATGGAACACAAAATAATAATATTTTTTTTATAAATTTCTATAAAATGCTATAAAATTCAACAAAATGAACTATAATACTTTTTAAAGTAACAATATGCCTAAACAACTAAAAAAATCCAACAACATAATTATGCTTAAAAAACTATACTTCATCAAAACTAATAAGGGATAATTATAAAATTTAGCATCATGAGTATGCTTGAAAAGCTAAAAAATACTTCATAATAAGTCAACTAAAAGCAAAAGTCAACATATCTCTATTTGCTCAATTGATAACACACGTAAAGTAGAAATATCAAAATACTTAAAACAAAGTTACATATAAATAAACTAAAATATTAAGCAAAATATCCAAACAAGTAATGATCAATCATGTCTCTCTTTCCAACTTCTCCTTGCAAGGTCTTCTTCCTCATTCCACAATTAGATATGACTTTCTTTTTCCTACGAAAAGTAAACAATCAATAATTATATTCACTTAAAAAAATACTTTAAAAACTAAAAGGTAATCAACACTAATATGTAAATTACCTTATTATCATCATCATCATCATCATCCATATCTTCATCCACACATTCGAATTGAGTCAACGTTTTTGAATAACCTAAGAAACAAATAGATAAATTAAAATTTAAAAATCCTTTTCAATTAATCTTGTAAAAGATAAAAATATATTACCTTTTATATCTTTTCGGATCCAATCTTGAGTGCACATCAAAGCCTCTAAAGTGTCTTCCTTCAACCTACTACGTTGTTGACTTAAAACACGACCACTAGTACTAAAGGCGGACTCTGAAGCAACGGTAGAGATAGGAATTGCTAAAAAGTCCCTTGCAATCTTTTGCAAAGTTGGAAATTTCAAACCATTTTGTTTCCACCATCCTAAGATGTCAAAATTTTCCTTTTTTTGTTTATCAAGCAAGACACCATCTTCCAAGTAGGAAGTAAATTCTGACTTGACATTTGTAGTTGAAGTATTTTCCATCACATATTCCGAATAAGCCTTCTCACAATCTTGACTTGTGACATCAATGTCATCTACCAATGTTGATGCACCAACTTCACTACTTGTAGGAACCATATCATTATTTGGTTGATATTCTTCAACTAAATCTTCACACATTTGTATTACCTTTTCCAATTCTTTGGGAGCATTATTCCCATACATAAGTGGGAAGAAGTAATTCAACAAAGTTATTTTATATCTAGGATCCAAAACAGCCTCTATTGCCATCACCCCATTAATCAAACTCCAATATTTGTCAAACTTCACTATCATACTTCTTGCCATACTTTGTATAGTATCACTAGAAGAATCTTCCCACTTTCTTAAAGCTAATCTTATTTGACAAACTTTGGGAAAATAAATGTTTGATGTTGGATACTTAGTACCCGAGAATAACTCAGTGACACTAAAAAATAATTTCAACTTGTCACAAATTTCTCTTGCCATTTTCCAATCTTCTTCACTTGGTGCACACTTATATTGGGAATCACGGCGTTGTTTTAAACGTTTAAAAACTTGTTCGTAAGGCAATGCAGAAGCAAGCATTAAATAAGTAGAGTTCCATCTTGTTCTACAATCTTGTGCAAGCTTCTTTTCATAAGTCATGTTCAATTGATTATAAGTTTCTTTAAATTTCTCCTCCCTCTTTGGTGTTGCTACCCAAAAACCGACACTTTCCCTAATCTTTTCAATTGAACTAGAAATTGTTTGCATGCCATCTTTCACTATCAAGTTTAATATGTGGGCGCAACAACGCATATGAAACAATTTCCCTTTTAAAATAAAAGAAGAAGGTGACATCTTATCAATCAAATGGTCAATCAGAGCATCATTGGTGCTACAATTATCAACGATTAATGTTGACAATTTTCTATCAATATTCCAATCCATCAAACAATCTACCAAAAAATCACAAATGACCTCAGCAGTATGTGGCGTAGGGACATAAATGAACCTAAAAATAAATTATAATAAATATCACATAAAATAACTATATTATAATAATAACGTAAATGGAAGGGAGAAGTTACCTGATGATCCGATTCTGCAAAATCCAATTTTCATCAATGTAATGAGCTGTAACAGACATATATCCTTTGTTCTGGTTGCTAGCAGTCCACATATCAGTAGTTATTGCAATGCGGCTTTTATTCTTTGCAAGTATTTTCATTTGCTTTGACTTCTCACTTTCATACAACTTCATTATATCATTCTTCATGGTGTTGCGAGAAATTATCTTGAACAAAGGTTGAAGAGAATGGCTATAATTTCTAAAACCAATATGGTTAACCATCATGATGGGATATTCATGCAATATAATAATCTTCGCGAGTTCATTCCTAGAAACATCTTGATTAAATGTATAATTTCCAACCACAAATGATTCATGTCTGTTTCTGGATTTTTTTCTGTCACTTTAAGCATGGCTTGTTTTGGACCTCTCTCTGTGCGTTTTGGACATATGCTAATATGATCAAATAAATGTTTAGTACCATTTTTTGTATCACCACCAATTTTCTTATCACAAGATTTGCATATAGCCTTCCAAATGCCTCCTATTTTTTGCCTTTTAAAATAGGGCCAAGCATCTGATTTTAATCCCCTTTTGTTAGGACTTGTAGTGGGTTCAACGGGAGCTTCAGGATCTTGATTTTCTATATTTATTTCATTTGGAGTAGATTGAACTTCCTGTGTGAGTGAAACTCCACTACTTTCTATAGGAACTTCATTCCCTTCCAAAGCAACATTAGGACTATTAGATGATTGAACTTCACCAACCATTCTTTTACCAAAAACCTGGCACACACAAACACAAATTTTAAAAGGCTACATGGAAGTAGAACAAAAATAATAAATATATGAAAAAATAATAAATAAATGAAATAGTAAATACATGAAATTCACACAAAAAATAATTAATAAGAAAAATCTTATATTTCTAAATATATGATGCATTACACATATTTCTAAATATGCCTTATTTACTGTAACTTTTCAATTAGAAATAATAACATATATTAATTAATTATATACATTGAGAATACATTTATTTACCTATATACATGATATATTTACTCGTGTAAAAAGTTATATGTTATTATTTCACTTAATGGCTTTGGTTTTATAATTAGAAATATAAGATATATTTTTTATTATTGTTTATATGTTATTATTTCATTAATAATTAGAAATATAAGATATTTGGTTTTTTTTATGGGTGATACCGTGATAGCATGATATATTGATTCATTTAAAAAGTAATATTTTTTTGTTTAATATAGAAAATTAAATTATAGTGTGATATATTAATAAAAAATAGGAAAAGTATATTTTAATATTTTTTAAGGAAAAACTGACGACATTATTTTAATTACAAATGCATAGTATAGATAAAAAATGAACACAAAAATATTTAAAAGGAGATAAAAATGAGTAATTTTTTGATTATTTTATATTTTTTTAATATGCAAATGATTTGATAACTCTAAAATTTCTAAACAATTTAATTTAAATTTAATCAAAATAATCAACTTTTCCTATAAGCAATTACATGAACAGGTTTATGAGAATCAAGGAGAAACAATCTACTTTTTTCTATAAACAATAATATAAACAGATTTATGAGAATCAAAGAGAAATAATCTATTTTTTCCTATAAATAATTACATGAACAAATTTATGAAAATCAAACCTTATTGATGAAATTGTAAGAGCTGTGAATAATGGAAGCACACCAAATAGAGAAGATGGAATTGGAAGAGGAAGATGAATGGAGATTTGACTGGAGAAGAAAAAAAGGAGTCTAACGTGTGAGACTCTAAATGTCTGGCAGAAGAAAATGAAACGCTTCAACTTTTTTAGGGTCTAATATTTACATTTCTCTCTCTTAATAAATACATGAATATTTATTTATTTATTTTTATAAATAAACATAAAGGAGATGACTAAAAAACCTAATCTAAAATATATATATTAAATTAACTATATTAAAATAATAGGCGGGGCGGGGGGTGTATTCCCCGTCTCCGTCCCCGAAATGCTCTCGGGGGAATTTTTCTCCCCATCCCCGCCCCCACGGGGGAAAATTCCCCATCTTTGGGGCCCCGAACGGGGCGTTCCCCGCGGGGATCCCCATTAACAGGTCCAAACTGACATCCCTACCTTGGACCTAATAAATGACCTAATGACTTAAAGAATGATCTTAAGGACTTAAGCATAATATATTGACCTAATTTTATGGCTAATATCATTTCTCAAGATCAAAGGATTGATAGTTGAAATTTGATCAATTGGTGAAAAAGTCAACTGATACACAAAAAGTCAAACTTTGTCTTTTTGGTCAAAATTGAATTTCAAAGATCAAAATTCATCAAGACATTCGAAAATATCAAACTTGATCATCAAGAATCAAGAAAGTCCACAAAAAGTCAACATTTCCAAGACTTAGAAAAATTCTAAGTGTTTTAACCTTGATAATTTCACTATCCCAAGACAATTTTTCACCAAGATGCAAGATGATTCAAGGAAAACTTCCAACGTGAAAGTTGTAGATATTGATGAAATATACAACTTTGTATTAAAGGGTTGATGTCCAAAAAGTGCCTGGATTAGGAGATATAAGCCCATGAAGTCATGACATTTTTACTAAAACACTTAGTAAAATTTTCAACTAGTTTAGGCAGATTTTTGACCTAACTTCTTGACCAATTTTCACCTAGTTCCAAGATGATTTAGACAAAGTGGTCAACATGAAGGTTGTATACAATGTTTCAAGCTTTCCAAAATGTCTAAGAACTTGAAGAGATCATTCTTGAGCTAGGAGAATCGAAGAGAAGAAGTTGAGCTTTCATTCTTGAATTATATGTTATTTTGATGATGAACACTTGATCAAATCTCAAGCCATGCTGCATAAGTCTTGCTTTGCAGGTTTTTAACTTGAAAATCACTCCATAATTAATTGTTTACACAAATGTTAGAGCTATGATCCAAGCATTTGAGCCATTGACCAAGAGATTCATCCATTTTTGGCACAAAGTAACATTGTCATTCTTGTAAAGTTGCTTTAATCACAAAGTCAACTTGTCTTGAGCCTCTAACTTGTTTGTTCTGAACACACTCAATATACAAGATCAGATAAGCATGTTTAAAGCCTCTAACTACCCTAGATTTCTTTGTAATCCTCCTTGAGACAATGTTTGTTAAGATTGCTTTAAAAACAAGTAAAAAAACCATAACATGTGATCCTATGAATCTGATCACTTTAAGACCTCAAACCTCTTGCATATAAATAGAGACACTATTTTGCAAGCCATAGATGAATGCACAAGCCTTGGAACTCCCTCAAACACTCCCAAATTCATAATTGCTCTCAAACTCCATTTTTATGGCATTTTTGATCTTGAATCCCAAACTCACATTTCACCCGTGCGTTCTCACTCAAAATCAATCACAAAGCTTCCATACATCATTTAGAACCTATCCAAGACCCTGTTACACAACTGTAATACCTCCATCACCATCCTCCATTTCCAAAAACAGTCATATGCACATTGACTTCTACAAGAAAATTCAAGCAGTTTTGGCATAAAGTAAGCTTTGCATTAGCCTCCTATGAGTCTAGTGAAGCTATCTAAATCATCACCACACCTTCATAAGTTCTCAAACTCCATACAAGATTTCCAGTTTTGAAGTAAGTTTTCTCAACTTTGAACTCTCTCTACAAGCATCATTAATGGTTACTTTATGAATAAAAAATATAGACATCATAGCCCTGAAGCTAACCATGCCCTTAGATTTCATTTTTGTTGCTTGAGTGATGCGAATTTTGAAGATGAACTTTCTGAAAAAATTAGGTTTTTATTTGGTACCATAAAAATTCTCATTCATCTTTGATTTATAGCTCATGAAATTTATATGGTTGAATTCGTATTGAAAAATGGAGTAAGTTTCATGTTCATATTTTTGCAAATGGTTGAGAAATAAGTGAGTTCAGAAATTCAAAAATCTTGTCAATGGAAGCTGGCGCGAGGTTAGGGATGAAGTTACATTTAGAAATGAGTTTGTAATATATTTGTTAGTTTTTGTTCTAATACCAGATGAAATAGCCAACGCAGTGGCAGAGAGAGAGAGCGCATAAGGCATTACCCTATAGGGACCTGGGTTCGAGCCCCAGTGGTACCCTTTTGTTTTTTCATATTTTCTGATTTCAGGTTCCATGCATACAATCCATGTGCGTGTATCAAGTGCCCTCATCTAATCACCATTAGATCATTGTATGATTGAATCCAATACACCACAAGGCAAGTGTATGGTGTACCTCAGAAAGCTGACCATATGTGATCCAAAAACAGGCGCTGGGCTCCTCCAATTTGGGCCTCATCATTTTTTTTTTGTTTTTAGTTTCTCATACCCTCTTTCTACTAAAAAAAGCGCAAGGCCAATGATCTTTTTTATTTATTATTCTTTTATTTTGTTTTCTGATTTCAAACAAAGAAACAAGTTTGGGCCTGTTTGTTAACTTTTAACCCTCATTTACTTGTCAACACCCCAACCCATTTCTTTTTATTTCTTTATGTTTTCATTGTTTTATTTATTTATTTTATTTTATCTAACCAAAAACCACCAAAAAATTATTTTTCTTAATTAAATTAAAATATTTTAATTTAGGCATTTTATTTTATTAAATTAAATTTTATCATTTCTTTTACATTATAGAATATTTTTCTAACTAACATTAACCTTCAAATTATTTTATAAATAATTGTTTTTAGGCTTAGGTTTCATTTTTTCTTAATTTAATTAACTTAGATTATAGGTTTTATTTAAGATAATTAATTAATTACTTTTGTGATAAAAATTAATTAGTCTAATTGAATTAAAACATTAAACTTTTTCTCCATCAAAAAACCCTAAAAAAACATTTTTCTTTTTGCTTCTTCATCTTTAAATTTTTTTATTATTATTGTAATTAATATTCAATGGTGTGATCGGTGGAAATAGAACTGACTGTTTTAAAGCTGGTTCGCGAAATGTCACGGTAAGCAAGAGTCGCCACCATCTTTTATGTTCTCCAACATGGAAAGGACAAAAGCACAGCAAAATTCCTTTTCGAGAATGTTTCTCGGTTCGGGAGGTAGATTTATAGAAAGGGAAGGTGTTAGCACCCTTTCTATCCGTGGTTATCCACGGGCTCTTAGGTACTTGCTCTATGTTTTCAAAAATTGTTTGCTTTTCAAGTGTATGTGGGTTTTGAAAAAAGTTTCGTTTGAAAAATTTCTAGGTAACTCTTGTATCTGTCCTCAAGAGTGTATGAAATATTTGTTTGAAAACTTTTTGAAAGTGTAAGTGCGAAAAGATTATTTTTCGTTTTGAAAGAGCAAGTACCCATGAGAAATCTACCTACTCTAAGGAATTAGGCTGTGTAAGAGTCCTTAAGACAGTACTATCCCACTATTGAGAAGTAGGTAGCACCGTCGTTGGAGTTATTCGGGTCAATTCGATTATAGGGACAATGTGGTCACCAAAGCAATAGTAGGACGCCTTAGCGGTAACCCTAATGTCCTAGATCCTTTTTATCCGAGGCAACTGTTTCGAGGCGACAGGATATTTAGACATGAGGGCAACCTCTAAAACACCCTATACTTGACGACCACCTCGAGGCAACCAGTGAGGCGTACCCTAGGAGTGGCATGTGCATGTGTGTTGTTTTTCAGTTAAATTGTCTTTGCATGCATCATTGTGAGCTACGGGTTGATTTTATTTTTCATAAAAGTCTTGCAGGCATAATTAACAGTTAAATAATTTGCGGGAAATAAAGTGCAGAAAGGTAAATCTACGCTATTACAAGGCGCGGGTCTATACATCGCCAAAAACAAAACCCGTTTGGAAAATAGATGCGAGAAAAGTAAAGAAAGCGGTAAAAGACCTAATTGACTATTACATCCTCGAAAATAGATACATCAATATAATCAATAAATAATAAAATGCACGCAAAGAAATTGAATCAGGACGTCCTTAGGGTTTTGACCCTTTTTGAGAAAAGAATTGAAATTTGTCCTTTTTTGCATTTAATTAAATATTAAACCTAAACTTAATTAATTAATTATTTACAAGAAAAAAAGTATTTTTAGTTTTTTATGTTTTAATGAGAATAAAAAGGAAAGGTCAAAAGTTAGTAAAAAAAACCCTAAGTCTAATTTATTTTATTTATTGTAAAAGAAAATTAAAATTAAACCTAATTTAAAAAAGACTAAATTAATTAATGTTAGTGTTTATTTACAAAATAATTAATAAAAATATTTGTTAGGTTTTCTGAATTTTATTGTGAAAAATAATTTATGAATTAATTAAATAATAATAATAATAATAATAATAATTAGTAAAAGAAAATAATTAAAAGAAAACAAAATAAAAAAGAAAAGAAATAGTTAAACCAGGGGGTGATGGGCCCCTTTAGATGGTGAATTCTGGAATCTGAAGCCCATTAAGCCACGTTGACTTTGGTAATTGCCTGCATGTTGATTGACCAGGAACATGGTGTTCCCTCTCTCATGGCCTTTGGATTGGTGCATAAGACACATGGCATGCTGGATGTCTGGAGGCACATGGTGTACCGCCCCTGGAAAGCTACACATGAACATGCATAAGAAAATAACAAATAATTGTTTTGGGGGGACCTGGGAATCGAACCCAGGTCCCAATGGTTACCAGACACATCATCTTCCACTAGGCCATTGCGTTGCATCTGTTAATATAATGATGATTAATTATAATATAGAAAAATTAATTCATATGTTATCCAAACAAAAAGCGCGCGTCTCATTCAAACCAGCCAATCACGTGTAAACACGCAGTCGTCTTCTTCATTAAACCTGCAAAAAGATAAAGAGATAGCGGGGGTTTTTAACCCCCACAAAACAGAACGGCCAATAATAGCGAATAGAATTCTAGGCTATATAAATATGGCGCGATATGTCCATTGTGTTCGTCATGTCCAAACGGTTTCAACCATAGGTCTCTTGAGGCCTAATTTTCCCTGTGCTGTAAAGCCCTAATTCGAAAGCTTGGAAACCCTAGAATCCTTCAATGGCAGTTTCTGTTTCAGGGCATTTTAATGCAATTAAATCACACCAATAGCTTCGTATGAGTCCTATTAACACAAAACAACCACAAGAATATGTTAAATATGCATGAATCAATATATACAATTATGGAAAAAAGCTTCAAACCGTGAAACTGTTTGCAACGATTTCTTGAGCTATAAAGCTTGGTTTTGATTGTAAATCGTTCCTGGGAGGCCTAACAATGTATTGGAATCAAGAAAAAGCTTTGAATTGGCGTGGAAAGTAGAATTCCGTTTTCAAGTTTCTTTGATATTTTTCAATGTTCTTATGGCTTTTGTGCAGCAGTTCTCACGTGAATGACATTAGGGTTTGGTTATGCATATGTAATGGAAGGGAATTAGGTCAAGTCTTGGCCCAAAGATCCATGGAATTCATGTTTTCAATATTTGATTTTCAATCAAATCTTTTTGCATATTTTTGATTTAAAAACCTTGCCAAATTGAGAGATTTTGTCCCCTTGATGTGTACACGAATTTTCCAGCTTGCCCTGAGTTTATTTGCTTCACAAAAGATTGAAAAAATCACATCTTTGAATTTCCTACATTTTAAATTAATTAAATGAATTAAAAATCAATTAAAAATCCAATTAATTAATAAAAATAAGAAAATAAATCAATTTAGGCTTGATGGGTCGTGCATGAGCTTTGGACAAAGTTTCAAGAAGGAATTTGAGGCCCATTAGCAAAAATGATGTGTTTTGGGCAAAGTTGACTTTTGCAAATTCACAAAAATTTCCCAACTTCTCCAATGCATATCTTGCTCAATTTTGATCATATGAACATGTTCTTGGACATTTTGGAAAGGTCTTGAAGTCCTCTAACCAATGCCTTTGGTCCCACGTCATTTTGATTTACCAATCTCAATTTATGGTCTTTGACTTAAAATGCCTTTTTGTTGACTTTTGAAATTGACCTATAATGTAGAAATTGATAACTTTTTGTGAGAGCATTTCTTGGACTTGGAATGTGAAGATGAGTTGTAGGAAATGTCATCCATTTCAAAATGAGCATTGGATGGAATTTTTTTGATGAACCATGAAAAAGTTATGCCCTGGTCAAGTTACAGTTGACTTTTCTGCTGTCCCAAAATAGAAACTTTTTGCATCTTGATGATTTTTGAGCCATGCTTGAGGAATCATGATCAAGACTTGATCAAATGATGATTGTGTGCTCAAAATAAGATGTTGACCAAAATTTTTGACTTTTGATTGTAAAATGACCATTTTGCCCCTGCACTTGATTGTGAACCAAATAGGGCTTTTGACTGTGCAATTGGACCCTGTGAGTCTTGAGACTTGATATGTAGATGCTTTACAATGTATATGGGCACATGTGACTTGATTTAACCATTGAAAACCACAAATTCCTTGCAAGAACCAAAACCCTAATTTTGACTGTGTTAGGAGGCAATTGGACTGTGCAACCCCTTGAGAAATCTTGAGCAGTTTGAAGGTCAATATTGACAAACCTTGAAGAATATGGGTGGGAAAATTTTGGGGTACAACAGTTGCCCCTGTTCAATCTTCTTAAACCTGAGGATGTAGATTGGCTTGTGTGCCTTTCGTGATCCGAGGGTGGAAGATGATTGAACACTACAGTGCCCAGAAATTTGCACTCGCATAGTAGAATATCAGTAATGTGATGTCGGGAATGGGCTTACAGATGCCATTTAGAGATATGATGGATAGGAGGATGGACTTATAGATGCCATCTGGAGATGTGACAGAACCTTATCGGGAATGGGCTTATAGATGCCATTTGGAAATGTAATGGATAGTCGAATCTGAATAAGAAATAGAATGGCTTCCGTGTCTGGAGCATATCTAGTCTGTGTCTAATTGCTGACGTCTGAATAAATAGTAGAATGACCGCCGCGTCTTGGGGTATATCCATACTGTATCTGAACGAGTGACAGAGTGTCATCCGAATCTGGATCGTAGTTGGACTATCTTTTGAATGAATATGGACTAAACAATAGAATAGCATCCAGGTCTGGAGCATCTCTAAGCTGTCTTTAGAAGTTTGAATCTGAATAAGCAATAAAATAGCATCCGGATCGGGAGCATCTCTAAGCTATATCTCAAAGGAAATCTGAATAAGTATCAGAATGTCGCCATGTCTGGGTTGCATCTGAACTATCTCTAGACGGAATCTGAATAAGCAATAGAATAGCATCCGGATCTGGAGCATCTCTAGGCCATTTATGAAAAGCAACTTTGAATAAGCAATAGAATAACATCCGGGTCTGGAGCATCTCTAAGCTATCTCTGAAAGGAAACTCTGAATAAGAAAAAGAATAGCATCCATATCTGGAGCATTTCCAAGCTATCTCCGAAAAGAAACTCAGAATAAGCAAAAGAATAGCATCCATATCAGGAGCATTTCCAAGCTATCTCCGAAAGGAAACTCTGAATAAGCAAAAGAATAGCATCCATATCTGGCGCATTTCCAAGCTATCTCTGAAAGGAAATTCTTGAATAAGCAAAAGAATAACATCCATGTCTGGAGCATTACTAAGCTATCTCTGAAGAGAAAATCTGAATAAGCAAAAGAATAGCATCCATATCTGGAGCATTTCCAAGCTATCTCCGAAAGGAAACTCTGAATAAGCAAAAGAATAACATCCATATCTGGAGCATTTCTAGCTATCTCTTCGACCTCTTTAATGTAGATATGCCCTAGCTAGATACAGGTATCGAATCTACAATCAATCGCTCACAGATATGCCCTGGCTAGATACAGGTATCGAATCCACAATCAATCACTCATAGATATGCCCTGGCTAGATATATGTATCGAATCTGGAACTGCGACAGTTGATAGTAATCATCTTTGGATTGACTTTTTTCCTGAAAAGGCAAAACAACAGTTGTATGCAATGTCATGATGTATGAAATGCATGATGTCATGATGTTCTCAAGAATAAATGAGATTGTGTGTTATGATGCGTATACGCATGCGTCATGGTGTATGATAATGTGATGTTTATGAATGTATTTTCGTCTAGGAAAATAAATCCTTGACGACTGCCGAGAGCTTGTTTAAATCCTGGGCTGATGTTGAAGAGTGGAGTTCTTCGTTTCCGCTGGGGATGATGATTGCAAGAATAAACCGGTAGGAGAAGGTGACTCCGTTGGGGAATAAACTTGTTGGAGAGATTACTCTGCGGGGGATTACTCCGTGGGAAGAGATACTTTGCTGAGGTTTTGATGATAACTCCGCTGGGGATTCCATTGATAAGTTATGTTGGGGAATTTGAGGAACTCCGCTGGGGATGGGAAGAGCTTCGCCGAGGACGATCTTTCAGTTGTAATTAGCTGAGGATAACCCAGTTATAAGCTCTGGTGGGGAATAACCTTCTGAATAAAGCCGGGGAGATGCTTTTGCACTCTGCGGGGGATAAGCTTCCAGAATCTACTGGGGATAAGCTTCCAGACTCTACTGGGGACAAGCTTCTAGAATCTACTGGGGATAAGCTTCCAGAATCTATTGGGGGAGATTGACTCAACTCTCCTAGGGAAACTTTGGACTGTACTGAGGAATGGCTCCACTGGGGTGTCCGGTATTCCGCCGAGGAACAATCTTATATTAAGACTGCCGGGGATGCTTGCTTAGGAACATCTGTATACTTCGCTAGGGAATGTTTAGATCTTCTGGGGATTTTCAACTTCCTTGGGGCTGACAGTAGACTAACTTTGCTTGGGGAGAGTGTTGCTGACTTGCTGGAGATACTGTGCCTTTTCAGGGCCGATGGGAGACTAACTCTGCTCGGGGGAGAGTATTGCTGAACCTTGTCTTACTCTGCGGGGAGTAAAGGTATCTTGATCATACTCTTCAACTGAACCTACCTTGTACCTGTGGACAGAGCAACTAAACCACTCAGACAATTATTATTGCCCCAGCTTCTGCGGGAGAAGGTACCTGTGGAGGCCTTGATAACTGCCGGTTGACAATTCTTCTTCTGGTAGGCTAGTGACGAGATGACAGGACATAGTCGTACGCTTTAATCCCTAACTTTTGCCTAGACCGCCCTTTCGGGTTTTCAGTCCACCGGGATACCCATTTTTGCCCAAGCCGCCTTTTCAGGTTTTCGACTTGTCGGGTGTACAGATTTTTTTTCATTTTCATCCTTTATTTTTGCCCGAACCCTTTTGGTTCGCCGGGAAGCCCTTATTTTTGCCTAGGTGTGTCAACCTAGCGGGTCTTTGATTATGCGTAGTATTTTTTCGACTATGTCCGTGCTCTTAGGATACAGGAAGTTGTCACTGTCAGTAGTGCAGTGTTACCATACCACCAGAAGATCTTCGTTTGATCGTCCAATGCCCCAAGTGATCCAGATGGAGATTTGCCCCAAGCTGGTTGGCCTTTTGAGAGATTCTCCGAATCTTGACTTAACTGCCCTAGATGATGGACAATGATCGTGCCATGCCCCTTGATTGGAGGTGCTTTTGTTCATTAGACATTCGTCGTGCGAACTTCTATGCTGTTCAAACAAATAGTCATATGCAAGCAATATTATATTAAAAATGCAAAGCTTATGTCTGTCTTGAAGTTTTTGAAAATGCATTTTTCAGTAAAATAAGCAAATTTTGTAAAATGTGATGTCAACTCAAGATTTTACAGCGAGCCTTAAGGAGTCAGGATACCTTTGTAACAGTATGCTTTCGAACTAACCCATGCTTCAGCTAGGACTTTTCGAGGGTTATAACGTGGCCTGGTTCACAGTTTAAGAAACAAAGGATAAAGGCTCAAATTTTATTTGTACCCACCCGCTCTTCGTGATGTTCTTCAAACCTAAACTTAGCTGATCATGCATTAGACCTTGTTTGAGTCTTTGTCCTGATATTATGGTGATGGTTCGGATATTGACAGTTTATTTTGAATAGGCAGTCATTTCCTTTTGTGTTGAGGGTATGCAAGATCTCTTTCTTTTTGATTTTGTTATCCCTGTTTTTTTTTGCCTGAACTGTTTCTTTTGTGATTACAGTCAGCAGGATGCCCCAGTTTTGTAAGTCTCCTTCATAGGTTTTGACTTATTGGGCTTTTATTTTGAGAGATAATGACTGCCTGTATTGACATTTATAGGGAACCATCACTTGTCTTTTGTTTCGGAAGGATTTCTTTAATGCCATCCATTGTGCACCTGGATTAACTGAGAGAACTACCCTGCCCCAGGTTATGATTAAGGGTTTTAATTTTTTGTGAAAAGAAAAAACTCCTACTTCTTTGGCTCGAAGGGGTTGACGAGGGATTATCTTCCTTATAACTCCACTATTTAGGATTTGAAACAATGTCTGTACTTCATCAGCGGGGTCTGTTCAAAAGCATACTGTAAATATCGTGGTATCATTTTCGTCATCCTCCCTCAAGAGGCTTAGAATCATTAATCGAGAGTTGAACATCAAAAAATGAAAGCAGTTTTAAGCATAGTGAACATAATTACTTCAAAACAGACACGTGAAATGCATTAATGAAATAACAACGTTTGACATGAATAAAATGTTTGAACAATCAAAGAAAAATACAACTTGGAAATTTAAATAAACAAAAGCCTTCAATGATTGGGCAAAGGAGCAGTGATTATGTTTGGAGTCTCTGGTGCTTCAAACTGGACTTCTTTGGCATCAATCATGTCTTGGACCTTGTTCTTCAGAGCCCAACAGTTGTCCGTAGTATGCCCCGGGCTATCAGAGTGGTATGCACACCTTTCATTAGGATGATAGTTAGGAGCGGAAGTGTTTGGATTCCGAAGAGGAGCCCTTAAGGTAATCAGCCCTGCCTTCAACATTTGCTGTAGCGCTTGATCCAGTGACATGTTGATCTTAGTGAACTGTCTTTTGGGTGCGACCTCCTTACGTTGCTGCCCCTGTCTTTGTTGAGCATGCATAGGATTAGAGATCTGGGTTGCCCCTACATGTTGATCATGACGACTCTTTTTACCATGCACAGCATTGGACTCCTTCTTCCCATGGTGGGGCTTTTTCTGAGTGTCAGAAGGTGTAGCTTCTTGAATCTTCCCACTTTTGATGCCAGCTTCAATTCTTTCCCCAGTCAAGATCAGATCTGTAAACCCAGCAGAAGAATTACCAATCAGGTGGTTGAAGAACGGACCAGACAGAGTCCCCAAGAACATGTCAACAAGCTCACGGTCAGTCAAAGGTGGCTGCACCCTTCCAGCCAGGTCTCTCCACCTTTGAGCGTACTCCTTAAAACCTTCACTTGTCCCAAGAGACATACCCTGGAGTTGGGTACGAGTAGGAGCGAGGTCGGAATTGTACTGATACTGCTTATAGAACGCAGTAGCCAAGTCCTCCCAGTTGCAAATGCTGGCTCCATCCAGCTGATAGAACCACTCAAGTTGAGTCCCTGAAAGACTATCCTGGAAGAAATGGATCCATAAGTTCTTGTCTGCAGTATAAGGTTGGATCTTCCTTACATATGATCTGAGATGCAGCTTAGGACAGGAAGCCCCGTCGTACTTTGCGAAGGCAGGTGCCTTGAACTTGTGTGGGATCACCACCCCAGAGGACAGACCTAGATCTTCGAAGTCCAGACCGAGCACCTTCTGTATCTCCATAGTGCTTAAACGGTCTTCCAGCTGTTTGTACTTATCCTCAGCAGGAGGATACTGTTCATCATTATAATCTGTCTCGTTGTCGGAGACCACGGGACTAGGAACCCCTTTCTCTTGGGGACTGTCCTTCCCTACAGATGGGGTAGTCAGCTCAGCCTCATTTTGTGATCCATTCCAAGATCTGCGTCTAGGGTTGAACAAAACAGTCCTCTTCTTCTTCTTCTTCCTCTCTCTCAGAAGCAGAGTTTTCAAGTCCTGTTGACCCTGGGCTAGGCTCATAACCAACTCCTGGAACTGGGCATTCTGGGCCTGGAGGGCCTTGATAGCTTGTTCAGTGGATGGTTCAGGATTCATGATGATTGCTGAAATAAACAGCGAAGAAGATAAGTGACCTGTAAAAGGGTACCTGTAATGCAATGATATGTATGTATGCAATGTTTTCAAGGATCTCGTGGGGTAAACAAAGAAGCTTGTTAGAATTTGATTCTGGTAGGCTGATTGAAGGTACTTCCTGTTGTTGAGAGTCCTTCTTCAAGAGTCAAAGCTCACCATATCGAGTGGGTCATAGCCCCTGACTCAAGGTACCATGTTTTGATTTCCAAACGACCTTGGCTAGAGGAAAATAAATCCCCTTTGCCCCTTGCTAGACAGTTGGTTCATCATGACCTGCATCACAAACCCTTGAGATCCTTGAAATGGTTAAGGAAATGCTATGGTATGATGTTATGATGTTATGCTATGCGTGAAGTGATGTAAGTAAACCCTGTTATAAGCCCAGATTAAGGACTGTAAACAACACCTGCAAGGAACTCATGTGTCAGATAACAAGAACATGCAAGTAGTCAGGTTGAAGGCACACAAGTCACACAAAAGAGCCCTTAGATTTAAGGCCAGCATGAAGTTTAGGTACTACCCTCTTTTAGTTTCGTTGGTTAAGACCTGTCCTAGAAAATAGTAACCAGGTTCTAGAGAATCTCAATATCACTGACTACCCTCAATCGGTCATAACTCCAGCGTCGCAATCTTTTCTTGCGGCCAGAACCATCGCGAGAGTTTAGCCTCAATGAGTGTAGCATACTGCTACTATTCTATGGCCAAGTTGGGTCAATTTAGGGTTCTAAGGTCGGTTGGTGCTTAATGACTCCTCAGAAGACCCATATTCTCCTCGTTGCAACACAAGGGATATCGGTACAGACCAAGGTGTCACACCAACGTAGCCACTGCTTCACCCGTGTCGGTCTATGCCGGATAGGTCCCTCACAGCTTATGCTACCTAAAGGGTATTCCCCAGATCCGGGTTAGGATCTATGAAACTCCGATGCAAGCCCACAAATATAAAAGCAAACAAGGCACACAATTGAAAACATAAGAGTGGTCTAATCCTAAGGTACACCTCACTTATAATTCCCCAGCAGAGTCGCCAGTTCTGTGATCGGTGGAAATAGAACTGACTGTTTTAAAGCTGGTTCGCGAAATGTCGCGGTAATCAAGAGTTGCCACCGTCTTTTATGTTCTCCAACATGGAAAGGACAAAAGCACAACAAAATTCCTTTTCGAGAATGTTTCTCGGTTCGGGAGGTAGATTTATAGAAAGGGAAGGTGTTAGCACCCTTTCTATCCGTGGTTATCCACGGGCTCTTAGGTACTTGCTCTATGTTTTCAAAAATTGTTTGCTTTTCAAGTGTATGTGGGTTTTGAAAAAAGTTTCGTTTGAAAAATTTCTAGGTAACTCTTGTATCTGTCCTCAAGAGTGTATGAAATATTTGTTTGAAAACTTTTTGAAAGTGTAAGTGCGAAAAGATTGTTTTTCGTTTTGAAAGAGCAAGTACCCATGAGAAATCTACCTACTCTAAGGAATTAGGCTGTGTAAGAGTCCTTAAGACAGTACTATCCCACTATTGAGAAGTAGGTAGCACCGTCGTTGGAGTTATTCGGGTCAATTCGATTATAGGGACAATGTGGTCACCAAAGCAATAGTAGGACGCCTTAGCGGTAACCCTAATGTCCTAGATCCTTTTTATCCGAGGCAACCATTTCGAGGCGACTGGATCTTTAGACATGAGGGTGACCTCTAAAACACCCTATACTTGATGACCACCTCGAGGCAACCAGTGAGGCGTACCCTAGGAGTGGCATGTGCATGTGTGTTGTTTTTCAGTTAAATTGTCTTTGCATGCATCATTGTGAGCTACGGGTTGATTTTATTTTTCATACAAGTCTTGCAGGCATAATTAACAGTTAAATAATTTGCGGGAAATAAAGTGCGGAAAGGTAAATCTACGCTATTACAAGGCGCGGGTCTATACATCGCCAAAAACAAAACCCGTTTGGAAAATATATGCGAGAAAAGTAAAGAAAGCGGTAAAAGACCTAATTGACTATTACATCCTCGGAAACAGATACATCAATATAATCAATAAATAATAAAATGCGCGCAAAGAAATTGAATCAGGACGTCCTTAGGGTTTTGACCATTTTTGAGAAAAGAATTGAAATTTGTCCTTTTTTGCATTTAATTAAATATTAAACCTAAACTTAATTAATTAATTATTTACAAGAAAAAAAGTATTTTTAGTTTTTTATGTTTTAATGAGAATAAAAAGGAAAGGTCAAAAGTTAGTAAAAAAAAACCCTAAGTCTAATTTATTTTATTTATTGTAAAAGAAAATTAAAATTAAACCTAATTTAAAAAAGACTAAATTAATTAATGCTAGTGTTTATTTACAAAATAATTAATAAAAATATTTGTTAGGTTTTCTGAATTTTATTGTGAAAAATAATTTATGAATTAATTAAATAATAGTAATAATAATAATAATTAGTAAAAGAAAATAATTAAAAGAAAACAAAATAAAAAAGAAAAGAAATAGTTAAACCAGAGGGGTGATGCGCCCTTTTAGGAGGTGAATTCTGGAATCTGAAGCCCATTAAGCCACGTTGACTTTGGTAATTGCCTGCATGTTGATTAACCAGGAACATGGTGTTCCCTCTCTCATGGCCTTTGGATTGGTGCATAAGACACATGGCATGCTGGATGTCTGGAGGCACATGGTGTACCGC
Organism: Vicia faba; assembly: GCA_948472305.1. NCBI lineage: Eukaryota > Viridiplantae > Streptophyta > Magnoliopsida > Fabales > Fabaceae > Vicia > Vicia faba. The sequence goes on from OX451739.1 coordinate 1,229,313,860, forward strand.
CCCTGGAAAGCTACACATGAACATGCATAAGAAAATAGCAAATAATTGTTTTGGGGGGACCTGGGAATCGAACCCAGGTCCCAATGGTTACCAGACACATCATCTTCCACTAGGCCATTGCGTTGCATCTGTCAATATAATGATGATTAATTATAATATAGCAAAATTAATTCATATGTTATCCAAACAAAAAGCGCGCGTCTCATTCAAACCTGCCAATCACGTGTAAACACACAGTCGTCTTCTTCATTAAACCTGCAAAAAGATAAAGAGATAGCGGGGGTTTTTAACCCCCACAAAACAGAATGACCAATAATAGCGAATATAATTCTAGGCTATATAAATATGGCACGATATGTCCATTGTGTTCGTCATGTCCAAACGGTTTTAACCATAGGTCTCTTGAGGCCTAATTTTCCCTGTGCTGTAAAGCCCTAATTCGAAAGCTTGGAAACCCTAGAATCCTTCAATGGCAGTTTCTGTTTCAGGGCATTTTAATGCAATTAAATCACACCAATAGCTTCGTTTGAGTCCTATTAACACAAAACAACCACAAGAATATTTTAAATATGCATGAATCAATATATACAATTATGGAAAAAAGCTTCAAACCGTGAAACTGTTTGCAACGATTTCTTGAGCTATGAAGCTTGGTTTTGATTGTAAATCGTTCCTGGGAGGCCTAGCAATGTATTGGAATCAAGAAAAAGCTTTGAATTGGCGTGGAAAGTAGAATTTCGTTTTCAAGTTTCTTTGATATTTTTCAATGTTCTTATGGCTTTTGTGTAGCAGTTCTCACGTGAATGGCATTAGGGTTTGGTTATGCATATGTAATGGAAGGGAATTAGGTCAAGTCTTGGCCCAAAGATCCATGGAATTCATGTTTTCAATATTTGATTTTCAATCAAATCTTTTTGCATATTTTTGATTGAAAAACCTTGCCAAATTGAGAGATTTTGTCCCCTTGATGTGTACACGAATTTGCCAGCTTGCCCTGAGTTTATTTGCTTCACAAAAGATTGAAAAAATCACATCTTTGAATTTCCTACATTTTAAATTAATTAAATGAATTAAAAATCAATTAAAAATCCAGTTAATTAATAAAAATAAGAAAATAAATCAATTTAGGCTTGATGGGTCGTGCATGAGCTTTGGACAAAGTTTCAAGAAGGAATTTGAGGCCCATTAGCAAAAATGATGTGTTTTGGGCAAAGTTGACTTTTGCAAATTCACAAAAATTTCCCAACTTCTCCAATGCATATCTTGCTCAATTTTGATCATATGAACATGTTCTTGGACATTTTGGAAAGGTCTTGAAGTCCTCTAACCAATGCCTTTGGTCCCATGTCATTTTGATTTTCCAATCGCAAGTTATGGTCTTTGACTTAAAATGCCTTTTTGTTGACTTTTGAAATTGATCTATAATGTAGAAATTGATAACTTTTTGTGAGAGCATTTCTTGGACTTGGAATGTGAAAATGAGTTGTAGGAAATATCATCCCATTCAAAATGAGAATTGGATGGGATTTTTCTGATGAACCATGAAAAAGTTATGCCCTGGTCAAGTTACAGTTGACTTTTCTACTGTCCCAAAATAGAAACTTTTTGCATCTTGATGATTTTTGAGCCATGCTTGAGGAATCATGATCAGGACTTGATCAAATGATGATTGTGTGCTCAAAATAAGATGTTGACCAAAATTTTTGACTTTTGACTGTAAAATGACCATTTTGCCCCTGCAGTTGATTGTGAACCAAATAAGGCTTTTGACTGTGCAATTGGACCCTGTGAGTCTTGAGACTTGATATGTAGATGCTTGACAATGTATATGGGAACATGTGACTTGATTGAACCATTGAAAACCACAAATTCCTTACAAGAACCAAAACCCTAATTTTGACTGTGTTAGGAGGGCAAATTTTGAGCAGTTTGAAGGTCAATCTTGACAAACCTTGAAGAATATGGGAGGGAAAATTTTGGGGTACAACAAATGGTTTGTAATAGTAATTAGGGATTTATTGCTTTCCACCCCTCAGTTACAAACTTGTACCCCCCATTTCCAAAGTGTTGTAATAGCGTAGGATATTTAAATTCCACAATTTATCGCTTTCCTTATTATTGCTAGTAATTAGGTTTTGCATGAGAAGACTAAAATCAATCATAGAAAAACCCTAATTCAAAGATAAAATACATGAAAATAAAGCACTTTACACACATTCACCTATAGAGTAACCCACACTTATTACCTCAGATATAAACAGACATGTCCCTCGAACGTGAGATGTTTTAGCAAAGACCCTCATTTAAAAGATTGTAGTCCCTCGATGACCCTTCAATGTTGCATTCGGTAAACAACTTAGTCCATTACGACAATTGCTAAAACATATTACAAGTTGCCTTATATGACTGTACAACAACCCACGCCCGTCCCTCACATCCAATGATATGGCCCTCTACCAATCAATGGTAGAAAAACACTATCTAAAGGAGGAGGAAAAGAACAAATACTTTTTGAGTAGGTATATTGCTCGTAATTACTTCTCACAAACAAAACCATTTACACCTCACACTTTCAAAACACTTTTCAAACAAAAAATTTGTATACATTCTCAACGATACGAGAATCATTACAAAATTGCCTCACATTGGCATATTTCAAACACCTTTCCCAACATTCCCTTTTCAACAAATATTTTTAAAACCAACACTTTGTATACATTCTCAACGATACGAGAATCATTACAAAGTTTTCCAAACTTAGGCGTTTTCAAAATATTTTCAAACTTACACAAACACAAAGCATTTCAAAGTGATCAAGCAATTAAGAGCCCGTAGATAACTACAGATGAAAAGGGTGCTAACACCTTCCCTTTTCATAACCTACCCCCCGAACTCAAGAAAAATTCTCAAAAGGTCTTTCCTGTTCTTTTCACGTTTTCCTTTATTGGATAAAAGAAAAGTCGGTGGTGACTCTTACTATCTGCAATATTTATAATCAAACACAAAACACCCAAGTCAGTTCTTCCACAGTATCACATAAATGGCAACTCTGCTGGGGAATTAAAACTAAAAATGGGGTTACCTTAAGAGCTAGATCACCTTTATATGCTTCAATTGTTTCTTTGTTTGCTCATTTGTGGGTTATGCCTGGGTTTATTACTTGTAAAAATCCTATACCTGGATTAGGGTATATTAGGTAAGTAGCAATAGATCATGAAAACTATACGGCATAGACCGATAAGGTTGAAGTGATGACTATGTTAGTGCAACACATTTGAAGGTACCGGTGTCCCTTGAGTTAAATCGAGGAGAATACGAGACCTCTGAGTGGTGTCATGAAACACTAACTGACCATAGAACCTTAGTTGAACAACTTGGCCATTAGAAAGTAGTGAGGTAGTCGACTTTGGTGCAAGACTGAAGTTGGTTAATACTCGATAATACACTCATTGAGATCGAACTTTCAGGATATTTCGGTCGCGAAAAAAGATTGCTTGTGCTGAAACAATGCCCGATGAAGAAAAATCAATGATATTGAGATTCCTTAGAACCCGGTTACTTTCTTTTAGGACAGGATGAACAAAATAAAAGTTCAAGAGGGTACTTACATGTAAACCTCATGCAAGCCTAAACCTAAGGCCTTGTGTGATTTGTATGTTTACGATTATTTGTTCATAACATCATAAACATCATGACATCATGCCATAGCATTTTTCTAACCATTTCAAGGACCTAGGGATTTATCTTTGTCCTGTTTTGTAGGATATGGCTTCCACTCACAGAAATACCATCTGAATAAGCTTTGTAAAAGTGCCTCATAAACTCCAAGAGTTAGCATCAAGGGTTCCGGAGAACTCTCCGTTCACCAAAAGACACAGTCGACTTCTAAATCTGGTTACCTCAAGCCTTAAAGAAGAAATGGTGTGAGCGCTCTTACAAATCTTTGATCCTAAACATCATTGTTTCACCTTTCCCGATTATCAATTGGTGACCATAATGGAAGAGTTCTCTCAACTATTAGGAGTGCTCATTCTTGATCAAGTTCCCTTCACCGATTTAGAAAAGGATCCATAACTTGAGCAGATTGCATCAACCCTACATTTGAAAAGGTCTGATATTGTAGCCAATTGGGAAACAAGGAGCAGAGTCAAGGGTTTTCTAGCTAAGTTTCTGTTAGAGAAGGCTCGACTGTTTTGGGAGGCTATGGATTTATAAGCTTTTGAAAAATTCTTGTATCTTCTAATCAATGGGTAAGTATTGTTCCCTAATCTAGACCAACTCATAGATATGAATGCTATCAAGATCTTCCTTTCTCATAATCTTGTGCCTACTTTACTCAGAGACATTTTGCATACTCTTCACGCTCGCACCATGAGGAAGAGAGGAGCTCTTATGTGTTGCATTCTGTTGCTATCTAGGTGGTTTATTTTGCACCTTCCTTGGTCAATTTTGAAGAATGAATAAGGTTTGAATTGGTCGTAAAGAATAATGTCGCTTTCTCATACAGATATCCATTGGTGCTCCCGATCTCTAGAGGATATTACTATCATTGACTATTGTGGGGAGTTCTCTAATGTTCCACTCTTGGGCATTAAGGGAGTTATTACTTATAACCCTTTACTAGCTCTACGACAATTTGGCTATGCTCGAAGAGATGGTCCCCACGACGCACTTATTCAAGGTATTATTTTCGACTATGAGGATGATGTTCAAAGTTGTCGTCAAAGGTTTGTACGAGCTTGAGGCATGGTGAACAAGGTTGTTAGCAAGACTTTAGGGCATAAAAATTCCATCCCTCTTGAGCCTTATCTCAAATGGGTACAAGCTCGTGCATAAAGTCTCATGATGCCATATCCAGCTATCTTACCAATAGTTATAGAGCCTATTACCGATGGAGATACTCCTTATACCATTCTCCATCCTGACATGCCTACCGACCTCAAAGAATTACAGAGATCGTGGATTCAACTCAAGGGGGGACGAGACACCTTTGAAGCTCAATTCTATACAAGCAATAAAAAAATGTTAGAGCTTACAAGACAACTTCACGAGGAGCGAAGCCTGAATGCATACATTTCACCAAAGAAGAAGCGATAGTGGGAGACTTGAGTCTTTTGTTTTAGGAGTATTTTTTGTTGTCTCTTTGAGACCTTTTGCTTTTTTTTTGTAAGCCCAAGGGGCAGTTGTAATCTTTGGACTTATTAATACAATTGTTGTGTTTGTTGCTTTTTGGCTAACAAGTTTAAATTCCTTAAAGTCCTTGAAAACATTGCATCCGTATATCATGCATAATATTATAAGCAGGTCTTCCAATATAGGTTTCCCCATCTCTTTAATATTTATTTCAGTATAAGATGGCTCAAAGGAAAACCGTCAAAGACCTGCAAACTCAACACGCACAGTTCCAATAGACTCTCGTCAACCTAACTAAAGGTCAGCAAGAAATGATGCCACTCCTTGCCACCAAGAAGAAGATAAAGAAGAGGGTTGTTATTCTCAACATGAGAAGAAGGTTCAAGGGGCCTGCCCGACTGGCTTAAATAGAAAAGGTTTCTTTTGAGGAAAAAGACAATCAAGAAGAGGAAGTTAGAAGCACCAGAGCTGGGGGTGGAAGTAACCAAATTACTGAGGACGAAGACTATTATGAAGAGTAGTATCCACTGGCGGATGAGAAGTACAAATAGTTGGAAGACCGACTTAAGTCTCTAGATATCTAAACATTGCCCGGTTTGGAATTTGGAGATTTTGGTATGGTCCCTGGGGTGGTCATTTCCCAAAAGTTCAAAATCCTTGTCTTTGCCAAATACGATGGGGTCTCCTATCCACAGATGCACCTAAGGTCTTATGTCCGCAAGATTCAACCACACACCACCGATAGGAAGTTATGGGTGCACTTCTTCGAAGAAAGCTTATCTGGTACACAGTTGGAGTGGTTCTATCAACTAGAAGGGACTAATATCCACACGTGGGAAGATCTGGATGCTGCCTTCTATAGATAATATCAATACAATGTTGACCTTGCAGCAACTCATGTGCAATTACAAAATATGACTATGGGTTTAAATGAAGGCTTTAAGGAGTATGCTCAAAAGTGGAGGGACCTGGATGAAAGGGTGTGTGATAAGGTTGGAGAACTGACTTTAAGGTTTTTTGTGTTTTATCGCAAATGTTGCAGTTAGCAAGAGTCGCCACCGACTTTTCTTTTATCCAAAAGGAAAGGTGAAAAAGCAAATGAAAGACCTTTGAGATTATTTCTTGAGTTCGGGGGGTAGATTATGAAAAGGGAAGGTATTAACACCCTTATCATCCATGGTTTTCCATGGGCTATTAGTTACTTGCTAGGTCACTTGCTTTTGTTTGAAATTGTGCTTTGTGTGGTTTTTGAAAGTATTTTGTAAAGAGGCCATTGTTTAGGCAATCTTTGTAATGATTCTCGTTCGTAAGAATGTATACAAAGATGTTTGATCTTTTGAAAATGTTTTCAAGTTTGTAAGATGTTTGAAAGTGTAGGTGTTTGTTTTGAAAATAGCAAGGATGTTTATTTGAAATTGAGCAAGTAATTAGGAGCATTCTACCTACTCAAAAGTCTTTCTTGTTCATTTTCTTTTCCTTTGACATTGTTATCATACCATTGAATTGATAAGTAACCCTATCTTTGGATGTAAACAGGATGGGCGTGGGTCATCGTATAACCATGATTAGCAATGTTGCAAGGTATATTAGCATTCTTTTTTATGGACTAAGATCATTTGAAAGGCAACTTGGATAGCATCATCGAGGGACTATGATCTTATATTTGCTTGTTTTTGCTAAGACACCTCACATGCGTAACATGGCCATTTTGTAAAGGCAACCAAGTGGATTTACCATAGGGAGTGCTTGTGTGAAAGTGTATTGTTTTCATGCTTGATTTTGTCTTGAATTAGGGTTTTCTAAGTATTGGTTTTAATCTTTCCATACAAACCCTAATTACTAGCATTTGTATATAAAAGCGATAAATTGCAGAATTTAAAGTTACTACGCTATTACAATATTTGTGGGGAGGGGGTGTACAATTTGTAAATGGGGATTGCAAGAATATAAATCTAATTAATCTATTACAACCAAATTGAATTTGTATCAATGTACAAGAATTTAAATGAATATAATGTACAAAGAGAATAAATATATGCAAAAATGCAAAATATGAAGTAAATTGATATTTGTTTGATTTTTTAGGAAAAAGGGATTTTTTTCTTAATATAATTAATTTAAAGAAAAATAATTAATAAAAAGAATTTGTTTAAGAAAAGATTTTAAATAAAACCCTAGTTCTATTAATTAATCAAAAGAAAATAAGTTTAAGAAAAGCATTTTTTAGTATTTTTATGTCTTGAAAATATTTATAGTATTATAAAGTATTTTTGGCCTCTTTTATATTAAAATAATATATTTTAATTGGTATAAAAGAAAATAAATAAAACCTATTATTTTAATTAAATTTATAAGATGTTTAGTGAAATGAATAAAATATTTATTAAATGAAAATAATTTTTATAAGAAAAATAAATAAACTATGTCAAAATGAAAATCTAATATTTTTATATTTTTTATGATTTTTAACATTAGTAAAAAAAAATAATTAAGAAAACAAATGAAATAAAAATAAGAAAATAAAAATAAACCGGGCCAGGGGTGCTAACAGCCTGCAAGGGGGTTAGTAAGCAAAAATACAAAAAAAAAAACAGTACAAAGCCCAACAAGGCCCAGGCGCTAAAAAAAAGTCAGAAAAGGCAAAATATGTGAAAAATGCAAAAGGGTACCACTGAGGCTCGAACCCAAGTCCCATAGGTTACAGACGCGCGATTCTACCATTGGGGTGGTTATACATCCATTAACATAGGCAAATCAATAAATATGTAAGGCAAAACGCGCCCTGATGACTTCATCTTCAACCTCCAGCCAGACCAACTGTAACTTGCTCATTTCTCATAAAAAATGAAAACTGTAAACATGAAACTTGTAGCAAATTTTCTCACGGTTTCAAAAATGTAAAGCATTAAAACTATAGATCAAAGATAAGCATGAATTTTAATGGCCCTAATCTGAACCCTAAAAATCTCAGAAATTTCAGTTTCAAAATTCTATAAGCTCAAGCAAAATTAATGGAAACTATGGACATGGTTAGCTTCAGGGCAATGATATCTACATGTTTTATTCACAAATAAACTATTGATGATGCTTGTATGAAGAGTTCCAAGTTGAGAAAACTTACCTCAAAACTGGAAATCGTGTTTTGAGTTTGAGCTTGTTTTAAGTGATGGTGATGATCAGGTTAGCTTCCTTGAGGTCCTAGGAAGCTAATGCAATGATTAGCTTGAACAATGGATGGCTGAAATGGTCTGAAGAAGTCAATGTGAAGAGATGTGTTTTTGAAAATGGAGGATGGTGTTAATGGTGTTACAATTCTAAAACAGGGTGTGGGATTGATTCTATGTGATGTTTAGAAACTTTAGAAACCAAAAGGCCAAGAAACGCACGATTAGATTATGAGTTTCAAGTTTTTGGTTAGTTTGTCTGAAAATGGATGTATGAAGTGTGATTATGAGTTCTAGGTTCTTTCAAGGCTTGAGCATTCATGTGTTTGTGGCAAGTCAGAAGTACACGTTCTTAGCTTTTGGCTAAGTTACTTGATTTTGAAGAAAAGAGGGAAACACATTTCAAGAAGAGGTACAAGAATGGGATGGGTGATTGTAAGTGTTTGAAACATTTATCATGAGTTATAGGACCTGTTTGATCAGAAGAGAACAAGTGCAAGGCTCAAGAACAAGTTTTGTACAAAAAGTCACTTTATCAAAATGGCAATGTAACCTTTCTTCCAAAAATGGATAAAAAGCATATCCATGCATTGAATGCTTGAAGTGAGGCCTCTAACAGCTGTGAAAACCATTAATTATGGAGTTCCTAACAAGTTTGAGGTCTGCAAAGTAGAGTTAATGCAACACAACTTTGAATTTGAATTTTGTTCATCACTAAAATGACTTGTAATTAAAGTGATAAAACTCTAACTTCATCTCTTCGATTCTCCCTACTCAAGAATGATCTCAAGGAGTTCTTGGACATTTTGGAAAGCTTGCAATGTGATATACAACCCATATTTGAATTGCTTTTAAAGATTCCCCTTGGAACTATATAAAAAAGTGCCATGAAGTTGGGTCAAAATCCTGACCAAATTAGGGCAAAATTTCACTAAGTGTTTTGTTTCATGACCCTATGTTCATAAAATTATAACTTGAGATCCAAAAACTTTTGGAAGGAGTTATGTAAATAAGAGTTGTATATTTCATGGAGATCTACAAATTTCATGTTGGAAGTTTCTCTTAATCATCTTGCATCATGGTGAAAAATTTGTTCAAAGTTGTGAAAAAATATGAAATTTCCAACACTTAAAAATTTCTAAGTTTTAGAAATTTTGACTTTTCAAAATGAAATCTTGACTTTTTGATTTCTTGATGAATAAGTTTCATATTTTGACATGTTTTGATGAATTATGATCTTTGGCACTTGAATTTGACCAAAAAGTCAAAGTTTGACTTTTCAGTATACAGTTGACTGAAAAATTCATCTGTCAATCCAATGGACTTGCAATGTTTTGAACCATGTCATTAGGCCAAAATGATGCAATTGGACTCTTGAGATCATGCCTTAAACCAATTGACCATTTTCTAGGTCAAAAATCAGAGATTACCCTCTCCCAGTCAAAACCCTAATTTTGACCATTTTTCCCTTTTGGAGATTTGATCAAATTTCTTGAGGAATTGTGGTACAAACTTGATCAAATGATACATATGAGTCTAAAATGTTGACGCGGATAAAAAATTATGAAGTTTGACTATTAATTGGCCATAGTTGACTTTTTCCCCCAATACAACTGATTTTTAGGTCAACTGCTCAATTGACTGAGCAAAAGTGTGATCCAAGGCTTGAAACTTGACATGAGTAATCTTGGAGGTCCATAATGATCCATGAAAGTCATATGGGGAATTGTAAGTTCAAATGTCCTTGTGCAAACTCAAACCCTAATTTTGGTCATCAGTGCTTAAGGAGGTGTCTTGAGTTGATCAAACCCTAGTGCAGTCTTGAGTCTAAGGAGATCTTGTGAGCACATTCTTGATAAATGAGAGGGAAAATTGTGGGGTACAATAGGGTGAAACCTCCATTAACTAACAGAGAATTAGTGGACATGTTTATGGGCACCTTGACTGGTCCATTCTTTAATTTGCTGATTGGGAGTTCTTCGCCAGGGTTTACTGAGTTAATTATGACTGGTGAACGAGTTAAAAGTGGAATCAAAAGCGGGAAGATTTAGATGCCTGTATCCTCTAGTACTGTGAAGAAACCATTCATTGGAAAGAAAGAGATTAATGTTGTTTATGGATAAAGGAGGCGTGTCAAGAACGATCGTCATCAGTCGGTAGGAGCTGTATTGATTTCAAATCCAACCCCGGTTCAACGACCACAACAATCAAACAATCAACAAAGGCCAGATGCCCCTAGGAGGCAATTCACTAGAATCAAGATGCCATTGTCTCAAGATTTACAACATCTATTGAAGGAAGATTTAGTAACACTAAGAAATCCTCCTCAAAACCCTAATACTTCATCTCTAAAATACAACCTGAATGCAAAATATGCATATCATTCCAATAGCTCTGGGTATAACACCAATGATTGTTGGGCCTTAAAGAGAAAGATCCAAGATTTGATTGATAACAAAGTGATTGATTTTGACCCTCCACAAACCCCTGATGTCATTACTGCTCCCATGCCCAATCGTGGTAAAGGAGTCAATGCTATTGACGATTTCTCCTTTGTCTCCACCATCGATGATTTGACTACTCCATTATTGACCATTAAGAAGAATTTGTTGAGAGCGAGTTTATTTCCTGGCTGCCTTGAAAGTTTTTGCCATTGTGCTTCCTAAACCAATGGTTGTATGTGGCTGAAGAATTGTATTCAACGCCTGATTGATAGCCATGAAATTCAGTTCGAGAAAACTCTATTTGTGAAGAGTTTGCTTGAAAGTACTTTCCAAAAGTTGAGACTTAAAGATATTTCCATAATCAACATTTCTAATACTCCTATTAGGAACACCTCTAGAGGCCCTATAAGGATTCCTACTGAGCCAAGAGTGGCTCCCCTAATTATTACTACACCGGGGCCAGTCCCCTATTCATTTGACAAAGTTGTGCCTTGGAACTATGGGGCAGAAGTTTATTATCATGATGTTAAACAAGAGCCATTGATTACTGATAATGAAGATGTTGAAATTACAAACATTGCAGGAACTAGTAAGGTCACTAGGACAAGAAGGATCTTCTCTCCAGAGATCTCTCCTCCAACAACTACTACAACACCTGTTCGTACTCCTGCTGCTGGGCTAACTGTCGATGCCTGAGGTAAAGAGAAAGTAACTGAGCCTACCCTGACGGAGGCACCACCAAAAGAAGTAACAATTGAAGACCCATCTAGATAAGAGATGGAAGAAATCCTGAAGATTATCTGAAAAAGTGATTACAAAATAGTCGAACAATAGAGGCAGACACCCTCAAAGATATCCATGTTGTCCTTATTGTTATGCTCCGAGGAACATGCTTAAGCCTTGTTGAAGTTCCTGAAAATTCCCATGTACCTCAAGAAACCACTGCTGATCAATTTGAGAATTGTGTTGCGAGCCTAACTGCTGATAATGGCTTGGGATTTTCTGATGCAGATTTAACTCTGTTGGGGGAAGAATCACAATAAGGCTCTTCACATATCTATGGAATGCAAAGGCACCACTCTGGCACATGTGTTAGTAGATACTGGATCCTCCCTCAATGTTTTACCCAAAGGTGCTTTGGATAAATTGGACTGTGAAGGGCTGGTGCTGAAACCCAGCGATATTATGGCGAGAGCCTTCGGTGGTTCGAAAAGAATGGTCCATTAAGAGGTTGATATCCCGATCAAGGTGGGATCTCAAGTTTTCAATTCAACTTTTTACGTAATGGATATCCTCCCGGTCTATTCTTGCTTGCTCGGACGCCCATAGATTCATGGGGCAGGTGCGGTTACCTCTACATTACATCAAATGCTGAAATACCCAGTGAAAGGGAAGGTTGTCACAGTATGTGGAGAGAAAGAATATATGGTCAGTCATTTGAATTCTTTCAAATACGTTGAAATGGATGGCGAATTCATTGAAACCCCCTGTCAAGCATTTGAGGTGATCCCTCCAATGGTTGTTGTTGCTACTCCCGCTACTCCTGAAATCTCTAAAGGCACACCAAGAATGGCTTCTTTGAAAGATGCTAGGGTTGTTGTAGAAGATGGAGGTTGCACTATCTAGGGACAACTTGCTGACATCGACTACAAATCTGACAAATTTGGATTGGGTTTTACTTCAAAGGCTCGGAAAGAGGTTCGGCGTGCTAGTGCTGGTGAACCACCTCTCCGTATTAGCAACAATGAAGTAAATGCACTAGAAAACACTGATAGTGATGGTGACTTGGACGAATGGATATTCCCAACTGCTGATGGCGGACTCAACAACTGGAAGGCCAAAGACTTCATCTCAATCTCCTTCAACCAGGAGTAATTGCTATTTCCTATTTTTATTACTTTAAGAACTTTGTCTGTATAATTTCCTTCAAAATAATGACTTTAAACTATGTGCCTTGTCTGGGGCACAATGGTCCATTTGTTAAGGGTGTGTCAGTTCATATATCATATTCTCATTTAATGAAAACATTGGACGATTTTGCATTCAAATTTTGCGCTCTTTGTTTTTCTTTTATTTTTCTGCATTTTAAAAAAAACCATGTGACCTTACATGCACACGCACACACACATTTGCAGATCCACATCCACTCTGGATTTCATTGACAACAATTATGCTATTGTTGTTTATGACTTCGAAAATCCAATCTATCAAGCTGAAGACAAAGGTGAAGAAGATTATGAGATAGTTGGAGAACTCGCCAGACTTCTGATACAAGAGGAAAAGGCCATCCAACCGCACGAAGAACGGGTCGAAGTGATAAACTTGGGTACTGAGGAAGATAAGAAAGAAGTCAAGATCGACACCAACTTAGAAGACAGTGTCAAGAGAAGATTGGTTCAGATGTTGCATGACTACGTTGAGGTATTTGCTTGGTCATACAAAGACATGCTGGGGCTTAATACTGATATTGTGGTTCATCTTTTACCAATGAAAGAGGGTTTTTCTCTGATCAAACAAAAGGTTCGTCGAATGTGTCCTGACATGTCTGAAAAGATCATGGTTGGGATAATGAAATAGTTCAATGCAGGTTTCTTGGCGGTAACTTCGTATCCCCAATGGGTTGCAAATGTTGTTCCAGTTTTGAAGAAAGATGGTAAGGTACGTATGTGTGTAGACTAGAGTGATTTAAATAGGGAAATCCCCAAAGATGACTTCCCACTACCGTATATTGATGTTTTAGTTGATAACACTGCTCAACACAAGGTGTTCTCCTTCATGGATGGCTTCTCCGGGTAAAATCAAATCAAAATGGTGCTTGAGGACATGGAGAAAACCACTTTTGTTACACAATGGGGAATCTTCTATTATAAGGTCATGCCTTTAGGGCTAAAGAACGTAGGTGCAACTTATCAACGGGCTATGGTGGCTCTATTTCATGACACGATTCATCATGAGATGGAAGTCTATGTTGATGACATGATAGTAAGATCCCAAACTAAGGAAGAGCACCTTGATCATCTGCACAAGTTGTTTGAGAGGTTGAAGAAATACAAGTTGAGGTTGAATCCTAACAAATGCATCTTCGGGGTAAGATCTGGAAAGCTCCTAGGCTTCATCGTCAGTGGCAAATGAATTGAAGTCAATAATGCCAAAGTCAAAGTTATTAAAGAAATGCTAGCCCCTTGTACTGAGAAGGAGGTCATAGGTTTTATAGGATGACTAAACTATATTGCTTGATTCATCTCTCACTTGACTGTTACTTGTGAGCCACTCTTCAAGCTGCTGAAGAAAGATCAATTGGTAAGATGGAATGACATCTGCCAAATAGCTTTTGACAAAATCAAGGAGTACTTGCAAGAACCTCCAATCTTGATGCCACCAGTTGAAGGAAGACCTTTGATCATGTACTTAACAATGTTAGAGAATTCAATGGGGTGTGTGATGGGGCATCATGATGAGTCTGGTCGAAAAGATCATGCAATATACTACCTTAACAAAATGTTTACGGATTATGAAATAAGATATCCACTGCTCGAGAAAACTTGTTGCTCTTTGGCATGGGCTTCTCGCCGACTAAGACAATATATGTTGACTCATACCACTCTATTGATCTCTAAGATGGATCCCATCAAGTACATCTTCGAGAAGCCAGCTCTCTCCGGAAGAATAGCCCGATGGCAAATGATCTTGACTGAATATGACATCTAATACACTATGCAAAAAGAAATAAAAGGAAGTATGCTGGCAGATCATTTGGCACATCAAGCTGTGCACGATTACCAATCTATGAACTTTGAAATCCTGGACGAGAATATCATACTGATTACGAATTGTGAAAATCTTGGACCGTATGAAGGATATGAACAAGGATCCCAATGGAATATGGTTTTTGATTGAGCTTCCAACGCACTGGGTAACAAAATTGAGGTTGTGATAATTTCTCCCGAAGGTTGCCATACTCCTTTCACTGCCAGACTCTGCTTTGAGTGTACTAGAAATATGGCTGAATCTGGAGCATGCATCCTGGGTCTTAAAGCCGCTATTGACTTGAGGATCAAATTCTTAAATGTGTATGGAGACTCAACTTTGGTCATCATTCAAGTTAAAGTAGAGTGGGATACAAAACATCTAAGTCTTACGCCTTACAAAGAACTTGTGCTAACCTTGATCCCATACTTTGAAGAGGTTACTTTTGAACATATTTCGAGGGAAGAAAATCAGTTTCCAGATGCTTTAGCTACCAAGTATTCTATGTTCAAGGTCAGATGGGACAATAAAGCTCCCCAAATTACTATGGAAAGATTTGACGAACCAGCACACTGCTATGAGATTGACATTGATGGTGTATAGGAGAAGCCTTGGTTTCACGAGGTTAAAAGATATCTAAAAGCTCAAGAGTATCCTGAAGGGGCATCAGTCAACAACAAGAAATTCCTGTGGAGGTTCTCAGCCAAGTTCTTCCTGAGCAATGGGATCTTATACAAGCGCAACCATGATTCAATTCCGCTCCGTTGTATGGACAAGAAGGAAGTAGAGAAGATCTTTTGTACTCATTCTAGCGGACATACTATGGCCAAGAAGATTTTGAGAGCTGGTTATGATTGGTCGATCATGGAAACTGGTTGTCACCACCACTCAAGGACTTGCCATAAGTTCCAAATTTATGCTGACAAAATTCATGTACCTCTAACACCTTTGAATGTCATGACTTCTCCTTGGCCATTTGCAATGTGGGGCATCAATATGATTTGAGAAATCAAACCTAATGCTTCTAATGGACACCGTTTCATTCTTGTCGCCATCGACTACTTTACCAAGTGGGTTGAAGTAGCTTCATTTTGCCTCAGTTACTAAGAACGTCGTGGCCCAATTCATCAAATATAACCTTATCTGCCGGTATGGTATCCCTGAGAGGATCATCACTGACAATGGCACCAACCTTAACAAGGCCATGATCACTGAGCTCTGCACGCAGTTTAAGATCAAGCATCATAACTCTTCTCCATACAGAACTAAGATGAATGGCGCAATGGAAGCTGCTAACAAAAATATAAAGAAGATTGTGCAAAAGATTGTGGTGACCTATAAAGACTGGCATGAGATGCTACCATTTTCTCTTCATGGATATTGTACCTCGGCAGGAACATCAACTGAGGCAACCCCTTTCTCTTTAGTATATGGCATGGAAGTTGTCTTGCTCGTCGAAGTTCAAATCCCTTCTCTAATGATTATGAAAGAAGCAAACTTAGACAAAGACGAATGGATTTAGACTAGGTTGGATCAATTAAATTTGATTGACGATAAAAGGCTGGCTGTTGTCTGTCATGGTCAAATATATAAAAAATGTATGATCAAGGCATTCAACAAGAAGATCAAGCATCAGGTATACCAGGCTTGTGACTTAGTGATAAAGTGCATCATTCTACCACAAGGAGTTCCTAGGAGCAAATGGAATCCAACTTACGAGGGGCCATTGTTGTTAATAAAGTATTATCGGGCGGTGCTATGATGATAACTACTATGGACGGCGAATATTTCCCGCACCTTGTGAAGGAGGACATAGTAAAAAAAATAATACGCATAAGAATGACCCGCTAGGTTGACATACCTAGGAAAAAATAAGGGCATCCCGATGAATCAAAAGGGTTCCAGAAATAGTTAGGTATATATACAAAAGATTGTACACCCGGCAAGTCGAAAAACTGAAAGGGCAGCTTGGGCAAAAAAGGGTATCCTGGTGGACTGAAAACCTGGAAGGGCGGTCCAGGAAAAAATTAGGGATTAAAGCGTATGACTATGTACCGTTGGATCACTTACATGCAAGTTGTATTACCAAAGTCGAAAGTTCAAATGGTTCAATCAACTTCTTCCAATGGCAAGAGAAGAGATGTTCAAAGACATAAGGGCAATAGCGGAGTTGGAACCAAATGAAATCACTTCCACATGGCTACATACACTTGTTTTCACTTTGTGCTCTTTCATTTCACGACGACTTCCTCTTACTAGGATTTCCGTCTCTTTATACAAAATCGCCTGTTTATAGGAAAATTATCAATACAAATATACTTTAAAGTCCATACTTTTTGTTTTTCTATTTTGTTTGCAAAGACGTCCATTGACTAAAATTTATTGACCATATGCATATTAACATGATTAACTATTGACAAATAAATAAGAACAAGAATAAGCATTTACTCAAAATTCTAGGAGCGGGGATGACACTCAAGCTACCCATGAATCCCCATAGAATCCCTTTCATAAGGTTATCCCAGTGAAGTCGCCAGAGCCACTTCTATAAGATTCTCCCTGGCAGATCACTCCAACAAATAAAGGAATATAAACTCCTTCCCATGAAGTATCCCCACGGAGTCCCAATCAGTACAATTCATGGAAATTCTCTTCCCCAATTGAGTTTATTCTTCCAAAACTGAAGAAATAGGCCCTGCAGAGTTTCTTCTCTTTAAGCAAATTCAATTTCCCCAAGAGAGTTAGTTTCCTCAGCAGAGTACTTCTCCACCAACAAGGGTTTATTTCCCCAACAGGGTTTATTTCCCCAACAGACTACAAATTTCCCAGCTCAAGTCTATTCCTCAGACTACTACAATTCATTGACAAAATTCTTCTCCCTAGACAAGTCAGAAGTTTAACCATCTCTTTTATCCCCAGTCAGGGTGTATAAGAAATAAATTCCCCAGTAGAGTAACGGACGACCAATGTTCTAAAACTCTACTCCCCAAATAGAAATCAATACATCCCCTGTAGATTTTCCTCGAACAAGTAAGTCGGAATCCCCAAAAGAAGTATTCTAGACAAGATTGAAGATACACATACTCTTCATCCCCAACAATAGTCAAGGATTTATTTTCCCCGAAGAAAATAATCTTCAACAACATTTCACATTCATATATACATCATAACATATGCATACGAAATGCATATAGTACAATCTCATTTATTTTGAGAAGATCATTACACAATACATTTCATACGTTGCATACATCTAACTCTTTACCTTTTCAGGAAAGATCAATCAACAAACCGATATCATCAAAACAAATTGTAGGCCAAGACAAGGCAAATATATGCAAGTTGAACACTCTCAATAGACCTTTTTCTGGCCCAGATCAAATCAACCAAATATTTATTCTGATACTTCTCTCAGTTAAAAATTTAAATACATCTGCTAGCTCAGATTAAATTAACCAAAGATTTATTCTGATACTTCTCTCAGTAGACCTTTTTCTCACTCAGATTAAATTGACCAAAGATTTATTCTGATACTTCTCTCAGTTAAAGATTTAAAGACACCTGCTGGCTCAAATTAAATCAACCAAAGATGTATTTTGATACTTCTCTCAGTAGACCTTTTTCTGGATCAGATTAAATCGACCAAAGATTTATTCTGATACTTATCTCAGTTAAAATTTTAAAGACATCTGATAGCTCAGATTAAATCAACCAAATATTTATTCTGATACTTCTCTCAGTAGACCTTTTTCTGGCTCAAATTAAGTTGACCAAAGATTTATTCTGATACTTATCTCAGTTAAAGATTTAAACACATCTGTTGACTCAGATTAAATCAACCAAAGATTTATTCTGATACTTCTCTCAGTAGACCTTTTTCTGGCTCAGATTAAATCGACCAAAGATTTATTCTGATACTTCTCTTACTTAAAAATTTAAAGACATCTGCTGGCTCAGATTAAATCAACAAAAGATTTATTTTAATACTTCTCTCAATAGACCTTTTTCTGGCTCAAATTAAATCGACCAAAGATTTATTCTGATACTTCTCTCAGTTAAAGATTTAAAGACATCTGCTGGCTCAGATTAAATCAACCAAAGATTTATTCTGATACTCCTCTCAGTAGACCTTTTTCTGGCTTAGATTAAATCAACCAAAGATTTATTCTAATACTTCTCTCAGTTAAAGACTTTGAAACATCTACTGGCTCAGATTAAATCGACCAAAGATTTATTCTGATACTTCTCTCAGTAGACATTTTTCCAGTTCAGATTAAATTGACCAAATATTTATTCTGATACTTCTCTCAGTAGTCCTTTTTCCAATTAAAATTAAATTGACCAAACATTTTTTCCGATACTTCTTCAGATACAGTCGAGTGAAGACTCGTTCTGATACTTCTATAAACAATTACCTCTGGATGTCATCTATAAGCCCATATCAGACGATTTTCTTTCAACTCTCCAAATGGCATCTTTAAGTCCATTCCTGACATAATCAACAAACAATTTTAGTTCACACACAAGCAAGTGCAAATTTCTGGGCACTTAAGTCTTCAATCATCTTCTACCCTCAAGTCACAAATGACGAATAGGCCAATCAAACTCTTCAGATTTAAGAAGATTGAATAGGGGCAGTTGTTGTACCCCAAAATTTTCCCCCTCTATTCTCAAGACATTTCTCACGAAAAATCTCAAATGCTCAAGAAGTTCCAATAGTTTGATCAAACAAGCCAACCTCTTAAGCACAGAGCCTCCAAATTAGGGTTTTGTTTTTCTCAAGTACAATTGAATTTTTGATGCCTCAAATGACTTTCATGGTTCATTATGGGTCCCCAAGATTACACATACCAAGTTTCAAGTCTTGTACTACAAATTTGCTCAGTCAATTGCTCAGATGACTGAAAATTAGTTATATTGGGTAAAAAGTCAAGTGTGGTCAATATACAGTCAAACTTCATGATTTTTGGCCAACATAAAAATTTTGAAGTCATATTCATCAATTGATCAAGTGTTGATCATAATTCTTCAAGCAAAGCATTCAAATCATCAAAGGGGCAAAATTGTCAAAATTAGGGTTTTGACTGAGAATGACTGATCATTGACTTTAGACCTAATACATTACCTAATGACTTAAATCATGATCTTAAGGACTTAAGAACAATATCTTGACCTAATTTCATGGCTAAAATAATTTCTCAAGATCAAAGGATTGATAGTTGAAATTTGATCAACTGATGGAAAAGTTAACTAATACACAACAAGTCAAACTTTGACTTTTTGGTCAATATTGAATTTCAAAGTACAAAATTTATCAAGACATTCAAAAATATAAAACTTGATCATCAAGAAAGTCCACAAAAAGTCAACATTTCCAAGACTTAGAAAAATTCTAAGTGTTTTAACCTTGACAATTTCACTACTTCATGATAAGTTTTCACCAAGATGCAAGATGATTCAAGGAAAACTTTCAACGTGAAAGTTGTAGATATTGATGAAATATACAACTTTGTATTTAAGTCTTGATGTTTAAAAGGTACTTAGATTAGGAGATATAATCCCATGAAGTCATGACATGTTTACTAAAACACAATGAAAATTTCAACTACTTTAGGCAAATTTTTTACCTAACTTCTTGACCAATTTTCACCTAATTCCAAGATGATTTAGCCAAAGTGGTCAACATGAATGTTATAGAAAATGTTTCAAGCTTTCCAAAATTTCAAGGAACTTGAAGAGACCATGCTTGAGCTAGGAGAATCAAATAGAAGAAGTTGAGCTTTCATTCTTGAATTTTAGGTCATGTTGATGATGAACACTTGATCAAATCTCAAGCCATGCTGCATAAATCTTGCTTTGCAGGTTTCTAACTTGTAAATCACTCCATAATTAGTTGTTTACACAACTTTTAGATCTATGATCCAAGCATTTGAGCCATTTTCCAAGAGATTCATCCTTTTTTGGCACAAAGTAACATTACCATTCTTGTAAAGTTGCTTTAATCACAAAATCAACTTGTCTTGAGCCTCTAACTTGTTTGTTCTGAACACACTCAACATACAAGATCAAATAAGCATATTTAAATCCTCTAACTACTCTAGATTGCTTTGTACTCCACCTTGGGACAATATTTGTCAAGATTGCTTCAAAAACAAGTAAAAAAACCATAACATGTGATCTTGTGAATCTGATCACTTCAAGCCCTCAAACCTTTTGCCCATAAATAAAAGAACTATTTTCTAAGCCAGAGATGAATGCACAAGCCTTGAAACTCCATCAAACACTCCAAAACTCATAATTACTCTCAAACTTCATTTTTGTGGCATTTCTGACCTTGAATCCCAAACTCACACTTCACTTGTGCGTTCTCACTCAAAATAAATCATAAAGCTTCCATACATCATTTAGAACCTATACAAGACCCTGTTACACAACTGTAACACTTCCATCACCATCCTCCATTTCCAAAAACAGTCATCTGCACATTGACTTATACAAGAAGATTCAAGCACTCTTAGCATAAAGTAAGCTTTGCATTAGCTTCCTATGAGTCTAGTGAAGCTATCCAGAAAATAACCACACCTCAATAAGTGCTCAAACTCCATACAAGATTTCCAGTTTTGAGGTAAGTTTTCTCAACTTTGAACTCTCTCTACAAGCATCATTAATTGTTACTTTATGAATAAAAAATGTAGACATCATAGCCATGAAGCTAACCATGCCCTTAAATTTCATTTATGTTGCTTGAGTGATGCGAATTTTGAAGATAACTTTCTGAAAAAATTAGGTTTTTATTTGGTACCAGTAAAATTCTCATTCATCTTTGATTTATAGCTCATGAAATTTATATGGTTGAATTTATATTGAAAAATGGAGCAAGTTTCATGTTCATACTTTTGCAAATGGTTGAGAAATGAGTGAGTTGAGAAATTCAAAAACTTGTCAATGGAAGTTGGCGCGGGGTTAGGGATGAAGTTACATATAGAAATGAGTTTGTAATATATTTGTTAGTTGTTGTTCTAATATCGGATGAAACAACCACCCCAGTGGCAGAGAGAACGCGCGTAAGACATTACCCTATAGGGACATGGGTTCGAGCCCCAGTGGTACCCTTTTGTTTTTTCATATTTTCTGATTTCAGGTTCCATAAATACAAGCCATGCGCTTGTATCAAGTGCCTTCATCTCATCACCATTGGATCATTGTATGATTGAATCCAACACACCACAAGGCAAGTGTGTGGTGTACCTCAGAAAGCTGGCCATATGTGATCCAAAAATAGGCTCTGGGCTCCTCCAATTTGGGCCTCATCATTTTTTTGTTTTTACTTTCTAAGACCCCCTTTCTACTAAAAAACAACGCAAGCCCAATGATCTTTTTTTTATTCTTTTATTTTGTTTTCTTATTTCATACAAAAACAAGTTTGGGCCTGTTTGCTAAATTTTAACCCTCATTTACTTTTCAACACCCCAACCCATTTCTTTTTATTTCTTTATATTTTCATTGTTTTATTTATTTTATTTCATCTAACCAAAAACCACCAAAAATATATTTTTATTAATTAAATTAAAATGTTTTAATTTAGGCATTTTGTTTTATTAAATTAAATTTTATCATTTCTTTTACATTATAGAATATTTTTCTAACTAACATTAACCTTCAAATTATTTTCTAAATAATTATTTTTAGACTTAGGTTTCATTTTTTTCTTAATTTAATTAACTTAGATTGTAGGTTTTATTTAAGATAATTAATTAATTTCTTTTGTGATAAAAATTATTTAGTCTAATTAGGTTAAAACATTAAACTTTTTCTCCACAAAAAAACCTTAAAAAACATTTTTCTTTTTGCTTCTTCATCTTTACATTTTTGTATTATTATTGTAATTCATATTCAATGGTTTGTAAGAGTAATTAGAGGTTTATTACTTTCCACCCCCCATTTACAAACTTGTACCCATTTCCAAAACATTGTAATAACGTAGGACATTTAAATTCCACAAATTATCACTTTCCTTATTATTGCTAGTAATTAGGGTTTGCATGACAAGACAAAAATCAACCATAGAAAAACCCTAATTCAAAGATAAAATACATGAAAATAAAACACCTTGCACACATGCACCTCTAGGGTAACCCACACTTATTGCCTCAGATATAAACAGTCATATCCCTCGAACGTGAGATGTTTTAGCAAAGACCCTCGATTAAAATATTGTAGTCCCTCGATGACCCTTCAATGTTGCCTTCGGTAAACAATCTTAGTCCATTAAGACAATTGCTAAAACATCTTACAAGTTGCCTTCTATGACTGTACAACGATCCACGCCCGTCCCTCACATCCAATGATATGGCCCTCTACCAATCAATGGTAGACAAGCACTATCTAAATGAGGAGGAAAAAAACAAAGACTTTTTGAGTAGGTATATTTCTCGTAATTGCTTGCTCACAAACAAAACCATTTACACATCACACTTTCAAAACACTTTTCAAACAAAAATTTTGTATACATTCTCAACGATACGGGAATCATTATAAAATTGCCTTACATTGGCATATTTCAAACATCTTTCCAAACATTCCCTTTTCAACAAATATTTTTAAAACCAACAGTTTGTATACATTCTCAACGATACGAGAATCATTGCAAAGTTTTCCAAACTTAGGCGTTTTCAAAATATTTTCAAACTTACACAAACACAAAGCATTTCAAAGTGATCAAGCAATTAAGAGCCCGTAGATAACTACGGATGAAAAGGGTGCTAACACCTTCCCTTTTCATAACCTACCCCCCGAACTCAAGAAAAATTCTCAAAAGGTATTTCCTGTTCTTTTCACATTTTCCTTTATTGGATAAAAGAAAAGTCAGTGGCGACTCTTGCTATCCCCAACATTTGCAATCAAATGCAAAACAACCAAGTCAGTTCTCCCACCGTATCACAGAGGGGTAGGTTATGAAAAGGTAAGGTGTTAGCACCCTTTTCATCTGTAGTTATCTAAGGGCTCTTAATCTCTAGTTCACTTTGTTTGAAAATGCTTTGTGTTGTGGAAAAACTGACGAAGCATGTGAAAGTTATGCTTGGTCAAAGTTCAGTTGACTTCTCCTAAGGAAACCCTAATTTGACAACTTTTGACTTTTGATGATTTGAGAGTTTTCCTTAAAGAATTATGATCAACCCTTAATCAAATGATGAGTGTGATTTAAAAATGTTGATGTTGACCAAAAATCTTAAAGTTTGACTGTATGTTGAACATAATTGACTTTTTTACTCAATATAGTTGATTTTCAGTCATCTGAACCATTGACTGAGCAAACTTGTGATGCAAAGCTTGAAACTTGGTATGATAATTCTTGGAGACATATAAGTTACCATGAATTCCATTTAAGACCTTTGAAACCCAAACATCCTTGTGAAAAGTGAAACCCTAGTTGTGAATCCATTGCTTAGGATGAGAATTTGTCTAATCAATTCTTGAGCAACCTTGAGCATTTGGGAACCATACGAGAATGTCTTGAATAAAAAAGAGAGAAAAAATTTTAGGGCACAAGAGTTTGCATAGGGTGGGAGTTTTCGATCGCGTATTATCATTTCGTGTCTGTACGATATCCTTGGTGTTGACACTCAGTACCTATTGATCTAACATTAGCCTAGCATCCACGTATGATTAGGAGTCGTGTCATGCTCTTGTTTCAAATTGCACTTAATCATTTATTTTCCCGTGTTGGTTGATTTCTTGAGAACAAGTAATGGTGTAAGTGTGGGGGAATTTGATAAGACGAAATTATATCGTTTATTTGACTTAACTCACATGCATTTTTAGTATTGATTTCGCTTATTTCTGTCTTGTTACACTGATATTTTTATTCTATTTCAGATACACCCTACCACAAATCTCACATGCGAAAAAGGACGATAAATGGCCAAGATACTAAGAAGAATGGAAGAAATCATAAAAAAGGGCAGAAAAACATATTTTCAACCTGTGGCCCTATCCACAGGAGCCAAGCAAGCGTGGCCCTCGCCACACAAAGCATGTCCTTCACAACAACTCATTCCTGCAGGCCATGTACTTGTGTTCTCCATGTCACCAACTCACAAGCTCAGTCTCCTGACATTTCTTCACAAGCAACATCTCCCGATAAATTCTCCGTGTTACCACCAGTGCCGGGTTTTTCTTCATGGAAGTTACAAGTATTGAGGAGAGATGTTATAAAAGAACAGTACTTCCATGTTGAAGGGGTCAACCATTTTTTGGGGGCAAGCAGTGTATTGTTCTTAGTTTTTAGGAATAGAATTACATGTAAAAGTGATAGCTCTTCTGATGTGGAAGAGCTATCACAACTCTAGTTTTAGGAGTTTACCATTTTTTTTTAATTCTGTATCGTATTCTTCAAGCGTGTCAGCATATTCTAAATTGGTTACAAGTTATTGTATGCAAAGATAATTTCAATAGTAATTCCATTTTCATTTATTTATGCTTTTGAAGGTTTCTTTTTTATCACATTTCTCATTTCTATTGTTTCGTTTGTTTAATTTAATTTCCATGTTGTTCTTAATTACGATCTTTATATTTAGTTTGTTTATGCTTAATTCCATGTTTATCTAATTTTTCTTGATTCCGGTATGTGACGATCGTCATTTCCGACAGGACTCAGTAATATGTTGGCTTAATATCAGTTTGAAAATTCAGTTTCGGTCTTTGTTTTTAAACTAAATTTAAATAGCTTTGTCACGAGAGTAAGAGGTTACTTAACACGATTTTTCCACAAGAGTGAGAAATTAACTAAGGTTCAAGCCGACACTGAGAGACCGTGGGGGTCGAACCAGATAGTAGAAGCTAAGAATTAATCCTAAACACAACGAGGGTGCTTTAGGATTAATTAGAAATTGTTCAGTTTTCAAAATGCATTTCTCGATTAGAATGGGCGAGCGAGAGTAAAATCCCATGGTTAAGGAATGTGGATTTATTCAAAACCACGAGAGTGTAAGGTTTAGTCTTTAAATTGATATTTTCTACTAAACACATTTTTAACATCAATATAAGCCAACAAGTTAGAGTCCCTGAGGTACGCAAAATACAAATTTTGGTCTCTGTTTTCTTATGTTTAATCTTTATTTTATTTCAGTTTTAGTTCTTAGTTTCCCCTAAATCAATTATTTCATTAGCCTTAGCTTTACAAAGTGACGATATATTACATTAGGTTAACATTGGTCTATGTGGGTTCGACAATCTTTTATATTACTTCGATATTTCTGTGCACTTGCGGATGCATCATCTATTTCTTTCTTCTTCCTTTGTTCTTTCATATTGAAGCTCATCAATGGTAGAAATTGATAAATCATCATCATTCTCCAAGAATCAAACTTCTTTGGACTATTCACTAAAAAAATTACAAATCAAATTCCTTTTTTTATTAGTCTATCCATCTATTAGGCTGTATTTTCGACCACATTGAGCCTAGCATATGAAAGAGAAGTTTAGAGAAAAATTAAGTAAAATCTAGAGGTTTAGAAGAGCATCTGGGCATAATCCCTTCAACACAAGAGATCGAAGTTTCAAGTATAAGGTGAAAATTGGGACTTATAATTTTTCTCAAGATTATTCGTTTAAGAATTTCGACGATAAATAATGCAGTAAGAACTTCGACGTAAAAAGTTAACATGAGTCTTCGACATCAGTAGATTGGCTCGGAAAAGAGAAAAACAATTATATTTTGGTCTTATCCAAAAGAACACGTGGATACAAATCCAAAGGCAAAAAGCAGGCAATGAAGACGTGGCAAGTTCTAAGGAGAAATTTGTTGCAGATAATTAATCTTATATTAGTATAAATAAGAGTTCTAGCAGCAGGATTCATGGTGTCAAATCATTACGAAAACCCACACACTCAAAGTATCCAAGTGTAAAGCAAGAAACGAGTAACCTGAGGGAAATGTGTGATTTTGGACACCATTTTCTTTGCATTTTAAGCAGTCTCACTTTACTTTAACTTGCCTTTTTCTTCATTTTATTTCCATATTTTTGCTTTACTTTTATCCAAATTTTGACCAAGTCGAAATGGCTTATTTTCTGTAAGCTTTACATATCAAACATAGTAAAAACCAAAATAGATTTTACTTCAAATCAAACATTCAAACAAAGTCACTAGAATTTATGCACATATGTCATATGATTAACTAGTTGATCCTGCAAGTAACCCTTTTCAAATACTAGTGCTTGTTTACTAAATTTTACGGTAAACAAATTGGCATTGGCCAATGGGACTTTTTTGTGTATTAGATTCGTAAATTTTTTTTTTGCAAAAAGTGTGTCTTTGTTATAAAATATTATTAGTTCTTCATTCGTGAAATGTTGTTGGTTATATTCACTTAAGGAGTGATGAAAAATGTTAGAAATGGCACGTCCACCATCAAGAAATACCCCACCTCACCAAAACGACGATCAAAACACATAAGGATAAGCGAATGTATCATCACAAGATGCAATAGGAACATCGAATATAGGAGGAGAGAATCCTTCTAACTTCAATCAGATAAATAATTCGACAGCCCCATAGGTGACAATAGTTATGTCTCCATGAGTGTTGAGCGTCCCTACTACTCCCAAGCACCCCCAAAGTGTGGTTGTGGACCAAAGTCTCTTTTTTTTGTTGAATTTTTCAATGCCCTTAAATAGTAGAGAACAACCTTATGGTGATCAATCATGGCAAGCCTTCAACCTAGCGCATCCATGTTTTCAGACACACAATGGTTGTCACATCCCTTGGGAATCCTTATTTACCCCCAAAGATAGTTGTGACTTATCCTAATCGAACATCACAAACATTTGGAGGATCCAGTTATCCTCCCTCTAGAAAGCTAACTGCTACCAATCATACTCTTCATTCATTTAGACAACAGATGAATGTGAGTAACTATGAAATAGTTCATTTACTTACACAACAGATGGGCTCAGTGTTTAATCCTTTTATTTAGAACACCACACATAGTCACCAGCAATTGGCACAATATATGGGTTACATTTTTTATTTCTTTAGCGCTCCCCAATTACCATCCCATCAGTTGTCATGTCACAACCTCGACAACAAGCGGCAACGGTCGAAACACCCCATAGGGTTATCGAAGGTGCCATAGGCCAAGAAGCACCAGGAGTTATCATGGTGCAATGAAACCAAGACATCAACCAAGTGCTGGGAAATGTTTGGCAGAATAACTTGGTGGAGTATAATGACATAAATAATGTTATAGAGCAAATTTTAGCCAAACTTGTTTAAATATAGGCCTTCATAGGCCAATTTTTGTATCTCTTTTTTATTGAGTATGTATTCCAAACTGAATTACCCAAGAGTTGGAAAATACCAAAGTTTACCAAATTCGTAGAAGACGCGACATATTCGACAATCGAGCACATTGCTCAATATCGGTCAAAGGGTGGAGATCTACCCAATAACGAGAACTTAAAAAATTAGATTATTCCTCAAATCTTTAACCAAGAATAATTTCACATGGTTCACTACCCTTCCCTAGCATTCGATCCATAGTTTAGGGAAATTAGAAAGAGTTTTCCATGAACAATTCTATATGGTTAAGTCGAAAAATTAGCATTAAGGAGTTAGCCAGTGTTAGGTGAAAGGTCGAAGAAAATGTCGACGACTACCTCAATAGGTTTAGTTTCATGAAAACAATATGTTTTACTCAAGTACCTGAACACGAGTTGGTAGAACTGGAAGCTGGGCATCTAGACAGTTCGATCAGTAAGAAAATAGACACCAATACTTGAGAGATATGGCTCGGTTGGTGGACAAGGGTCGACAAGTCAAACACATGAAATCTGAAAAATCAAGGTCAAACAAATCCCACAAAAAAAAAAGGTATATTACTTAGACATAGATGAAGGAGACCAGTAGTATGATATAGGGTATGAGGAGATCAAAGAAAGTGATGTAAACATGGCCGAATTAAAGCCAGACCCCCTATGTTTGTAAATCATTGAAATTTTCCAATGGGAAAAACCCAGTAGAACCTAAGAATGATAAATTTGTTGTTAAAACATATACTTTCGACGTAACCAAGTACGATAAAATTTTCGACCTCTTGGTTGTTGATGACCATATTATTATTCCCAAGGGAGTAAAATAGCTACCTTTAGAGCAATAATAGAAAAGATGTATTTGTAAGTTTCATAATTTCCTGGGTCATAAGATTTCTCATTGTGTTCTTTTCACGGATTTAGTCAAAGGTCCATTGAAACAGAAGGCTCAAGTTCTGTGACAAAACAAAAAATCAGATACTGGTAAATGCTGACCCTTTGTGGATAAAAGACACGAACTATAGTGAGCCAATAGAATGTATGATGGTTAAGGCTACTAAAGGTCTCAACGATGTCATGGATGTATCTGAAACAAAATACGCTGGAAAGGTCAAGGTGGTGTACCTACAAACTAAAGTGGATCTCATGGATTTCCTTAATAGATGCAAGTTGAATATTTAAAGCCTATGTCGTTTCTAATGTGCCACTCTGTGTTTGAAAAGAAGACTTCTAAAGAGGTGCGAAATTTCAAGCCCAAGCCTGCCATAAAGGGAAACTGGTTTTATGATAGGCAAAACTATGGCTTTAACAAGAGGAGCGCTCCTTACAAGATGTAACACCCCAATTCTACCCCAAGCAATTATATAAATAAATCAGAGTTATAAAAATCATTCATGCAAACGAATCGGGACGTCACAAATTCTTCTATCAAAATTCATTGCATTCATCGTGGATATATAACACTTTCAAAACATCGAATGAACCACCATCATAACATCTTTAATTAAATAACTCAACATCTACGCAGCGGAATTCTCAATAACAATTTTATCATCAATACATCAACTTCGAAACAACACAATTTAATAATCAACAATAAAAAACAACAAGCGTTCATCCCCCCGAGTGTTACATATCAGAGCAATGACACTGACTCGAACTATTGAAGGTATACAACCTTCACTCTCGATTACCTGCACGTTACCAACATAAGGGCATCATTCAAACAGAAGGCGTCAGATATCTAACAATATAATAAAGCGCATGTTAATTAATATATTAAATTAGATCAATAACATCACCACTTCTCATCTCATAATCAACAATAATTACAACGTATATACACATTCATCAACATCAAAATACACTTCTTTATGCAATCATATAATGCGACTCAATACTATGCAAATGCATGTTGTACCATTGGAGCAGAACTCCCATCTCAAAAAATTTCCAATTAATAGAGGCATCAATAAGGCACAAGCCTTCATCTCAAAATTCGCCAATACAGGCCATCTCAACGGGCATAAGCTCCTCCTCAAAAATGCAATGTATGCGACACAACCATAAATATAATAAAAACACCCAAGTTAACAACATCTCAAATTAACAACATCTCAAAAGCATCTCAAATTAACAACATCTCAAAAGCATCTCAACGTCTCTTCATCAACATCTCATATCATCATAATAATTCATCAAACATCATTTATTTATTATAAATCATCAAAACAACATCATTAATAACTTCTCACCAACAACTCAGTTTTACATTAATACCACAGCAGTTCATACTGCTATTCTGTAATCCTTACATCATTACTGTCACTAATCCTACTGTTATAATTGAAACAGCAGCCTCTAGGCATCTCATCTTCATTATTCTGTACAAAACCAACGCAACGACCAACACAACTTCTGACAACACAACTTCTAACCAACACAACTTCTGACCAACACAACTTCTGACAACACAACTTCTGAAAACACAACTTCTGACCAACACAACTTCTGACCAACACAACTTCTGACAACACAACTCCTGACAACACAACTTCTGACCAACACAACTTCTGACCAACACAACTCCTGACCAACACAACTTCTGACCAACACAACTTCTGACAACACAATTTCTGACCAACACATCTTCTGACCAACACAACTTTTGACAACACAACTTTTGACAACACAACTTCTGACCAACACAACTTCTACCATCAGAACTTCTACTTTTTACTAATCCTACTATTTTGATTCTTAGCCTGATATCAACTTAACTAAAAGCAGTATGACTAACTCTATCCCCAATTTAATTAAATAGGCATACCTCTTCTCCTTGCAGTGTGCCACTCGACACTCTTTATCATCACCATGTGCCTTGCACATTCCTTTCCTAATTTTCCCAGCACGTTAAAACACAATATGGTATATTGGGATTTTAGTTACTTTTTACAACCTATACATGTATATATGTGTTATCACATCACTAAAGCTAGTACACATATATATGTATTCACTAGCTGCAAATTAATAATATATGGTAGTAAAATCATTTGGTACAATCTAACTACTTTATATTATAATACGTGGGTACCAATAATTAACTTTCTCTGTTATCCTTCACGTAGTCTCAATTACCAATCTTCTTCTTAATTCCAACCAATACCACATATATTTTACAGAAACTTAATAGTTATTGATCGCACTGAATCGCACTATGTTTCTGACTCAAATATCACATGTTTTCCTTAGTTTTTATTGTCATTTTCTCGTATTATGTTCCTTTTTCCTTTGTTTTCAGGATTCTTGTCATTTCAGAGCCTTCTGTGAAGAAACGAGCCAAAACGCCAAGAAATTAGGGTTTTTTAAGACATTTTGCACTTATGGCGTTCAGCACCGCGCTGGCTACAGGGAACGCGATGACGTGGCCCACTTTCACCCAGAGATCAACTGCCACGTTCCCATGATGTGGCAGTTCCAGGCACCGCGCCCGCGGCCACCCTCACCGCGCCCGCGGCCTTCACAACAAGTTTCCCGCTCAAAAGAAGTTAAGGGGCATGCTGGTCCTTACGCACCTCAAGGATCCTCTATAAATAGTTTTCGATTTTCATTCTTTAGTTTCATCCAAGCTTAGTACAATCTTAAGCCATATACTATCAGTTTCTGTAAAGTGATAATCTCTTCACATCGGGGAGTTATTGCGGTGTAGATTGAGTTGTAATCGAGTCTTGGAGCACTTTGGTTGAAGTTTATCATACCAGCCTTACCTTTCCGTAGATTTGTATCAGATTCAAGTCTCCGACCAGAGCAAGGTTCTATTTTATTGCATTTCTTTATTTAATTTCTCTTACCATAGTCTACACGTTTTATAGACTTTAAATGCTCTTACCATAGTCTACACATTTTATAGACTTTAAATGCTCTTACCATAGTCTACACGTTTTATAGACTTTAAATGCTCTTACCATAGTCTACACGTTTTATAGACTTTAAATGCTCTTACCATAGTCTACACGTTTTATAGACTTTAAATGCTCTTACCATAGTCTACACGTTTTATAGACTCACACTTATTATGTCTGGCTAAACTATAAAGGTTAGGGTGTAATGATGGTCATCATGGTTGTGTTCCAATTATCATGCTAGTGAAAATACTTTGGGGATGTTTTGCTTCTAACTTAAGTCAATTGTGTTTAAATGTTTATTGGGTAAGATCGAAAGCCGTCCAAACTAATGATACGACTTGATTATTATTTAACCAAACAAAAAGAGCGAAAGCCGTTGATTGGTTAAATAGGAATCATTGACCTTTTTAGAAAATGATTTTGAAACTATTTTCGGACGCGTTTGTAGGTTTGAAATCTGACTCTTGGTCAAAAAGCCAAAAGTCTCTTTAAGTTAATCTTTCCAAGTAAAATCACTTTTCTGTTAAGTCAAAACTATCAATTTCTTAAAAATAGGTTTACCTCTTTAACGCGGAAGGCACCCTTTATATGTGACAATAAAGGAATTTAATTTAAAGAGTAAACTCGGTTCTTAGTAGTCAAAAGCTACAAGTTCCCGTTAAATTGATTCTTTGCTATCAATAGAAAATACTGCCCCATAAGTAGGTTCATCTACGCATGACCGGACCAATATCTGATTTCATGATTTACATTCCAACCTGTCTTTTAAACTGTTATTTACCTCGCTCATTTACTTTGTGCACTGCACTCACATCAATATTCTTGTTTGCCTTAGATAAGCACCTTAGCAATAGAGTTGATAGATTGACAATTGGTCTCTGTGGTTCGATAATCTTATATATTACTTCGATAGGCTGTACACTTGCAGTACTACATTTAGGCTATACGTTACAGATTAAACCCATCAAGTTTTTGGCGCCGTTGCCGGGGACCAACTTCGTCAAATTTCGTACCCTATTGTTATCCTGTTTAGACTAAGGCTATTCTAGCCGGTAGATGCGTAGAAATTGTAGCACCGGTAACCTAATAGATCCTTTAGTAGAACCTGAACGTTACGCTCGTGCCCGTCTTTTTATACGCAAGATAAGAAGAGCTATGGCAGAAGATCGTAACCAAATACCGCTCAAGGAATTCACCCAACCATCTAACGAGGAACCTAGTTCTAGTATAGTAAACCCTGCTATAACTACCAACAACTTTGAACTAAAGCCCTCATTATTACAATTAGTACAACAAAACCAATTCGCTGGTCTCGCTACCGAGAACCCGAATCAACACTTAAAGGTATTTATCCAGTTAGCTGACACCCTTAAGGCAAATGGAGCCACATCCGAGGCTATCCGTTTAAGATTGTTTCCTTTTTCCCTTAGAGGTAAAGCTCACGACTGGTTAGACGCCCTTCCAACTAACTCAATAACAACTTGGGAAGACCTTAGGAGAGCTTTTCTTGCGAGGTATTTTCCACCAAGCAAGACCGCTGTTCTTAGGAACCTGATCACTTGTTTCACCCAAAACCAAGGCGAATCACTTTTTGATGCCTGGGAGAGATATAAAGAACTTTTAAGAGCTTGTCCGCACCATGGCCTGAAGCAATGGTTAATCATACATACCTTCTATAATGGACTCCATTACAACACAAAGATGTCCATAGACGCTGCCGCTGGCGGAGCGTTGATGAACAAACCTTACCCTGACGCTTGTGCCCTAATAGAGGACATGGCCCAAAACCACGCCCAATGGGGATTAAAACGAGCGACAGTAGAGAAAAAGGAGAGCCATGGAGGAAAGCATGAGGTAAGTTGCATGGACATGATTAATGCCAAGATGGACGCCCTAGCTTTGAGAGTCGAGAACATGTCTCAAAACCCAACCACAGTAGCAGCAATCCAATCGGAATGCGAACTCTGTGGAACTCAAGGACATCAAACCGTTGACTGTAACCTTTTGAACGAATCTAGCTCGGACCAAGTTAACTATACCCAAGGGAACCCTTTCTCGAGTACCTACAATCCTGGATGGAGGAACCACCCGAATTTCTCTTACAAAAACAACAACCCTATCCAAAATCCCGGACCTTCGAGACCTCAAGGATTCCAAACTCAAAAACAAAACCAACCTATGCAAATAGTGCCCCCAAGACCAAATCTTAAAGAAACCATAGACACCTTTATTCAGGCTCAAACCCAGCAAAATAAGGAGTTTATGAACCAACACATTCACACGAACGAACTGGTTACTCAACTAGCATCCAAGTTTGACCAGATAATAACCCACACCAAAATGCTTGAGACTCAGATTTCCCAAGTAGCCCAAAACACCTCTGTACAAGTTGCACCTGGAGGACAATTCCCTGGACAAACTCAACCAAATCCAAAAGGCCAAGCAAATTCTATCACATTAAGAAGTGGAACTGCTTATGAAGGGCCTAGAAATCCTAACTTAAGCACATCAGAAAAACCTATGGAAGATGCTACGCCTAAAGACCAGGTAGAGGAATCAGAGAAACCAGAAAAGCAATCAAAACCAGAAGTAGGGAATAACACTCAACAACCTTATAAACCACCTATTCCGTTCCCACAGAGGCTGAAAAACACCAAAGTAGAAAACCAGTACCAAAAGTTTATTAAGGTAATAGAGAAACTCCATGTTGAGATTCCTTTTACTGAAGCTATAACCCAGATACCATCATATGCTAAGTTTTTGAAAGATATTTTGACCAATAAACGGCGACTCGATGATCCCAAGCCTTTAGAATGCCATTCTATATCCGAAAATAAACTCGCCAAGAAAGATAAAGACCCTGGAAGTTTTTCTATCCCTTGCATCCTAGGTAACCATATGATAGACAAAGCATTTTTAGACCTAGGAGCAAGCGTAAGTCTGATGCCTCTGGCCGTCTGTAAGAGGTTAAAATTAGGAGAACTTCAACCTACTAAGATGTCCTTACAACTAGCTGATAGATCTGTCAAATATCCCATGGGTATTTTAGAAGACATACCTGTCAAGATTGGTCAGTTGTACATTCCGACCGACTTCGTCGTAATGGATATCAAAGAAGATGAAGACATCCCAATCCTCTTAGGAAGACCCTTCCTATCGACCGCCGGAGCTATAATAGATGTTAAGAAAGGGAAACTGACTTTCGAGGTAGGAGATGAAAAGATTGAGTTCATTTTAGCAAAATTTCTAATGGCACCAGTGATAGGAGATGCGTGTTATGCCATCGACATCATTGATGAATGTGTAAATGAGCTCGAACAAAACGAATTTTTAATCAAATTACCATCAACCCCTATTTTAGAGGATGACGGATTTGAGAGTATCGAACCGTACATTGACGACAACCTTTTCGAATGCTTAGCTCTTACCCATGACCTTATGCCACGTACTGAGAAAACCACTATAGAACTTAAGGAACTACCCAAGAATCTAAGATATGAGTTTTTGGATGAGGAGATGAATAGACCTGTTATAATTAGCGCCGCTCTAAACCAAATAGAAACAAATCAACTCTTAGATACCTTGCGAAAATATCCCTCAGCTTTAGGGTATAAAGTTTCAGATTTAAGAGGTATAAGCCCATCCGTATGCATGCATCGGATTATGCTAGAAGAAGATTCAAAACCCTCAAGAGAACATTAAAGAAGAATAAATCCTATCATGAGTGATGTAGTCAAAAAAGAAGTTCTTAAGTTATTAGAGGCTGGTATCATATACCAAATTTCGGATAGTGAATGGGTAAGCCCAGTCCATGTGGTACCCAAGAAAGGAGGTATCACTGTTCTGAAAAATGAGAAAGGTGAGTGTTGTACCCCAAAATTTTCCCTCCCATATTCTCCAAGAAATTTCCAAGTCAAGCTGCAAAATTCCCCAAGGGTTGCTCAGTACAAAGGTCTCCTATACAGTCAAAACTAGGGTTTGTGTTCTGATCAAGAAAAGGAAGTTTTCAAAGGCCCAATCAAGTCTCATATGCCTACAAATATGGTCAAGTATCCTCATATCAAGTTTCAAGGCATTCAGCTCAAAATTGCACAGTCAAAACCCTAAATTGCACTACAGTCAACTGTAGGGGCAAAATGGTCATTTGACAGTCAAAAGTTCAAATTTTTGGTCAACATATCATTTTGAAGCCACAAACATCATTTGATCAATGCTTGATCATGATTCTCAAGATTTGGCTCTGAAATCATCAAAGATGCAAAAGTTACTATATTTGGACAGTTGAAAAAGTCAACTGAAATTGACCAAGGCATAACTTTCACATGAATTATCAGAAAAATTCCATCCAAAGCTCATTTTGAAGAGAAAGACATTTCCTACAACTCATCTTCATACTTCAAGTCCAAGAAATGCTCTCACAAAAAGTTATCAATTTCAACATTATAGGTCATTTTCAAAAGTCAACAAAAAGGGACTTTAAGTCAAAGGCCATAAATTGAGATTGGTAAATCAAAATGACATGGGACCAAAGGCATTGGTTAGAGGATTCAAAGACCTTTCCAAAATGTCCAAGAACATGAGAAAAGCTTAAAAATTGAGCAAGTTATGCCTTGTGGAAGTTGGGAAATTTTTGGATATTTTGAAAAGTCAACAATGGTTCAAATGACCTAAATTTGCTAATGGGCCCATTTTTCTTCCATGATTCATCATTCCAAGCATATGCACGACCATTTGGCCCAAAGGGAAGTATTTTCTCATTTTTTATTTATTTATTTGAATTTCTATTAATATTAATTCATTTAAATCATTTTAATATATGGAAAATATTTAATTCACCCTAACCAATCTTTTTGTACACATTCTAGACTCAATATTTCGTGCATATGCCAATTAGGAAAGATTTGGTTTGATTTGAGCTAATTGACACAAAAATACACTTGGAAAAGATATGGAAGATTCTTAAGAAAATCAAATATGCAAAACAATGAATGCCTTGGATTTTATTCAATTTTCTTAACCTAATAGCCTCATTACATAAGCACAAAGAGAACCCTAATGCAAACACTCTAAGCTGCGCAGGAAATACATTTACAAACTTGGAATTTTTTGTCAAAAAAGCAATTCTGAAAACCACTCTAAAGGACGATTCAAAGCCTAATTCCTTTTCCAATAGCTTCCTCAAGGTTCCCAGAAGCGATTCCAATCCCAAACATCCATCAACATGCAAAGAATTGGTAATAAGAACCTCTCCTGTACAGAGAAAAAGTCACAATCGTGTTTTTGGTTTTAGGCATTCTCATGGCATTCTAATCATAGATTATTATTCCTTATGATGTTCTGATACTGACCAATGCGTTTGATTGTATTTTTATGCCATATACACGATTTTACCATGTTTACTTTCTAGGGTTTTCAGAGCTCGAATTTGGGGCTTTTGCAATAAGGCAAAATTAAGCCTCAAAACCATGACCATTAGACTCAGCAAGCTTAGACGAACAGGAAGCACCATTCGCGAACAATTTATGATACATATAGCGCTATTCGCTATTTTCCCTAAAGCCCTCTAAACCCACGCCATAAAAACCGTTGCTTTTGTGTTTTTTGTTTCAGGGATAGTGGAGACGATGAAGCGTGGCAACCAGTGATTCGTTGGTTTAAAAGTTCGCGCGTTTTCCAGCACTAACGCGTT
Organism: Vicia faba; assembly: GCA_948472305.1. Classification (NCBI taxonomy): domain Eukaryota; kingdom Viridiplantae; phylum Streptophyta; class Magnoliopsida; order Fabales; family Fabaceae; genus Vicia; species Vicia faba. The sequence continues at coordinate 1,229,351,255 of OX451739.1, forward strand.
GTTTCTTTTATTATATTGGTTGTATGTTTACTTAACAAATACATGTAGTGGCTCAGCTGGCAGTTGGTGATTGCAATAACGTCCGAGACCTGGGTTCGAGTCCCAGGTCTGTATAATTCCTATATTATTTTTCGTTGATAATTCCTATGCAGGCACAACATTGATGCACACCATACACTCACCATATCAAGCCAGCCACGTGCTTAGTGGAATCAGATCAAAGGCTGTGAATTGATGGATACCATGAGGATGAGTCAACGTGCGTGTACGTGTCATGCAAAAGTCAAAAAGGGCCACTGCTTGTTGGGCCAGATTCCTCATAATTTGACCTCCTATTTGGGGACTTCCACCCCCCCTGGTTTGCCTTCTCCACATTTTTTTTTATATTTTATCTCTATTATTTTATTTACTTTAGTATTTTAATTCAGTTAATTATTATTTTTTTACAAATTACAAAATACACAAAAAAATCAGAAAAAGAGCAAAAATGTAATATTTATTTTAATTGTTTTTATAAATAAATTCACATGTAAATATTTAGTATAATTAGGGTTTTTGCAATTTTAATTCTTTTTAATAAATCTAAAAAAACATAGAATTAGGTAATTGATAATTTTTCCTTTTAATCTTTTTTTCCTTTTTTCACCATAATAATACATTTATTTTATTTTCTATAATTAAATTTGCATGTAAATTAACTTAGATTTAAATTAGGTTAAAACTTAATATTTTCATAACAAACTTAAAAACCATTAGAATTAGGGTTTGCATCCAATTTTCATTTTAATTAATTCTTTTTCTCTTAAATCTTAAAAAACATAAAATACCAAAAAACATGTTCTTTTAATATTAATTTCAATTCCTTATTAATTTAATTTTTGCAAACGGGTCCAACGCCCGTGTTCTTAATTTTATTTAATTTCGCATATTTATTTTATGTCATTTAAATAATCATGTATCTCTCCCCAAAGCGTTGTAACTTAAACTTTTCGCGCCTTTATTTTGCTTTCTTTATTTTCTGTCAAATCGGGTCCGGTTTAATTTTGGCGATGTGGACCCGCGCCATTTGTAATAGCCTTAGAATTTACTTTTCCGCACTCTTTTAACTGTTAACAAAAAAGCATGCAAGAATGAATGGCCTTAAAAAATAAAATCAAGCGTAGATCACAACAAACATGACAAGACAAAAATCAATGAAAACGACACACGAATCGCACACACCACCCCTAGGGTACGCCTCACTGTTGCCTTGCCTCGAAAGGTGATCGTCGAGTAGAGGATGTCTTAGTAAGTCCTCATGATCCGGGAACCTGGCATGAGGGTAGCTTCTAAGGTGTCTTCCCATTGCTCTGGTGATCACCATGTCCCGAACCCTCGAATTGACCCGAACACCTCCAACGGTGGTGCTACCTACCTCTCAATGGTGGGATGGCACTATTTTAAAGGACATTTACACAGACGAATTCCTTAGGGTAGGTAGGTTCTCGTAAATACTTGCTCTCTTTAAAAACAAAACAAATCAAAATCTTTTCACACCGACACTTTTCAAAAGCTTTCAAAACAATTTTTCAAACACTCTGACGCATGAGTCGATCTGAAACTTTCAAAGAAACTTTTTTAAACCCACAGTTGAAAAGCAAACAAACATTTTTGAAAACACATTGAGCAAGTACCTAAGAGCCCATGGATAACCATGGATAGAAAGGGTGCTAACACCTTCCCTTTCTATAACCTACCTCCCGAACCGAGAGCAATCTCTTTAAGGAATTTTTCTGTGCTTTTGTCCTTTCCATTTGGAGAAAATAAAAGACGGTGGCGACTCTTGCTTCCGCGACATTTCGCGAACCAGCGTTAAACAGTCAGTTCCAGATCCACCGATCACAGAACTGGCGACTCTGCTGGGGACTTATACTTAAAGTGAGGTGTACCTTAGGGCTAGGTCATAACTGTGTTTTCAATTGTCTTCTTTGCTTGCTTTATTATTGTGGGACTGTCTTGGGAGTTCTATAGATCCTAACTCGGATCTGGGGATACCTTTCTTAGAAAGTAGCAACAAGGCTGTGAGGGAACTGTGCGGGGTATACCGACATGGTTGAAACAGTCTGCTACGTTGATGTGGCACTTTGGTGTGTACCGGTAACCCTTGAGTTCAGTCAAGGAGAGTACGGGGCCTCCGCGTGGTGTCGTGAAGCATCAACAGACCTTAGGAACCTTAATTGAACTATCTTGGCCTCTTTAGGGTAGTGAGATAACTGACTTTGGTGCAGTCCGAGGTTGGTTGATACTCGATACTACACTCAATTGTGGGTTGCTTTCCTGGAATATTTCGGTCGCCAGTTCAGTGGCTAAATCGAAACGATGAACAATGAAAGCAATCCCGTGATATTGGGACCCTTAGAACCCGGTTACTTCTAATAGGACAGGTTGAACCCACCAACTTCAAGAGGGTAATACCCAGACCCCATGCTGGCCTAAACCCTAAGGTTTTCTCTTGTGTGACTTGTGTGCCTTTGTACTTGCCTACTTGCATGCTTGTTAGCTGACACATGAACTACTTGCAGGTTTTGTTTATAGTCCTTAACTAGGACTCATGACAGGGTTTACCAAATTTCTTGCAGGTTTTGTTTATAGTCCTTAACTAGGACTCATGACAGGGTTTACCAAATTTCTTGCAGGTTTTGTTTATAGTCCTTAACTGGGACTCATAACAGGGTTTACTAGGTCTCTTGCAGGTTTTGTTTATAGTCCTTAATTGGGACTCATAACAAAGTATACTGAATTTCTTGCAGGGTTTGTTTATAGTCCTTAATTGGGACTCATAACAAAGTATACTGGATTTCTTGCAGGGTTTGTTTATAGTCCTTAATTGGGACTCATAACAGGGTTTACCTACATCACCCCATGCATAGCATGACATCATACCATTGCATACATCCTAACCCATTTCAAGGATCTCAAGGGCTTGTGATGCAGGTCATGATGAATCAAACGTCTAGCAAGGGGCAAAGAGGATTTATTTTCCTCTAGCCAAGGTTGTCAGGGGCTATGACCCACTGGATATGGTGAGCCTTTGACCCTTGAAGAAGGGCTCTCTACAACAGGAAGTTCCTTCAATCAAGTTGCCAGTTTCCAACTCTAACAAGTTTCTCTGTTTACCCCGCGAGGTCCTTGAAATCATTGCATGCATGTCATACATCTCATTGCATTGCAGGTATCCCTTTGACAGGTTGCTTACCCTTCTTCGCTGTTTATTTCAGCCGATCGTCATGAATCCTGAATCATCAGCTGAGCAGTCCATCAAGGACCTCCAGGCTCAGAACGCCCAGTTCCAAGGGTTGATCATGAACTTGACCCAGGGGCAACAAGATCTGAAGGCTCTGCTCTTGAAGAAAGAAAAGAAGAAGAGGAGGACTGTTTTGTTCAGCCCTAGACGCAGATCTGGGAATGCACCACAGATTGAAACTGAGAGGACAACTCCATCTGTGGGAAAAAGCAGTCATCAAGAGGAAAGGATTCCCAGTCCAGTGGTCTCCGACAATGAAACAGATTTCGACGACGAACAGTACCCTCCGGCTGAGGACAAGTACAAACAGTTGGAGGATAGGCTGAATGCTATAGAGATCCAACAGGTACCTGGGCTGGATCTTGGAGATTTGGGTTTGTCAACTGGTGTGATTATTCCTCGGAAGTTCAAAGCACCATCCTTTACCAAGTATGACGGGGCGTCTTGTCCCAAGCTGCATTTAAGGTCCTATGTTCGGAAGATTCAACCATATACGGTGGACAAGAATTTGTGGATCCACTTCTTCCAGGAGAGTCTTTCAGGGACTCATCTCGAATGGTTCTATCAGCTAGATGGGACCAAGGTTCGTAACTGGGAGGAGTTGGCTACTGCTTTCTACAAGCAGTATCAATATAATGCCGACCTTGCTCCTACGCGTACCCAACTCCAGGGTATATCGTTAGGATCAAGTGAAGGTTTTAAAGAATATGCGCAGAAATGGAGGGATCTTGCTGGAAGGGTACAACCACCTCTGACTGATCGGGAACTTGTTGATATGTTCTTGGGGACCCTGTCTGGTCCGTTCTACAACCACCTAATTGGGAATTCGTCTGCTGGATTCACAGATCTTATCTTGACTGGAGAGCGAATAGAAGCTGGCATCCGGTCTGGGAAAATTCAAGAGGCTGCACCTTCTGATAAAAAGCCTCATCATGGAAAGAAAGAATCCAATGCTGTGCACGGTAAAAAGAGCCGTCATGAGGTAGGGGCAATCCAGATCTCCAATCCCGGACCTGCTTAACAAGGACAGAGGCAACAGCAAAAGGAGAAACGACAGTATGCCAAACTCAACATGTCGCTGGATCAAGCACTACAACAAATGTTAAAGGCAGGGTTGATCACTTTAAGGGATCCTCTTCGGAATCCGAACACTTCTGTTCCCAACTATCATCCCAATGATAGGTGCGCATATCATTCTGATAGCCCGGGGCATACTACGGACAACTGCTGGCCTCTCAAGAACAAAATTCAAGACATGATCGACGCCGGGGAGATTCAGTTTGAAGTGCCTGAGACTCCGAACATAATCACTGCTCCGTTACCCAATCGTTGAAGACCTTTTGTTTATTTGAATTTCTGAGTTGTGTTTTTCTTTGCTTACATAAACAATTAATGTCATAGCAAACCCTTTTATTCTATTAATGCATCGCATATGTCTGTTTTGGGAATTAATACAATTGTTTTCATTATATTCAAAATTCTTTTCATATTTTTTCTGATGATCAACTCTTGGTTAATAATTCTGAGCCTCTTGAGGGAGGATGACGAAAACGATACCGCGATCATTACAGTATGCTTTTGAACAGACCCCGCTGATGAGGTACAGGCGTTGTTTCAATCCCTAAACACTGGAGTTATAAGGATGATAATCCCTCGTCAACCCCTCTGAGCCAAAGAAGTAGGAGTTTTTATTTTCGAAAATCAAAACCCTTTATCATAACCTGGGGCAGGGTAGTTCTCTCAGTTGATCCAAGTGCATAACGAAGGACATCAAAGAAGTCTTTACAAAACGAAGAAAGACAATGATGGTTCAGAACAATCATAAGGACAGGCAGTCATTACCAAAAAAAAAATCATGAACGAAAAGCCCAAGAAGTCAAAACCTATAAAAGGGACTTACGAAACTGGGGCATCCCGCTGACTGTAATTCCGAAAAAGGAAACAGTTCAGGAAAAAAAAGAAAGGGATAACGAAATCAAAAAAATAAAGAGGTCATACAAACCCTCAACAAAAGGAATGACTGCCTATTCAGAATAAATCATCAATATCCGAATCATCACCAGAAAATCAGAGCAAAGACCCAAACAAGGTCTAACGTATGATCAACTGAGTTTAGGTTTGAAGAACATCACGAAGAGTGGGTGGGTACAAATAATTTGAGCCTTTATCCTTTGTTTCTTAAACCGTGAACCAGGCCACGTTATAACCCCTTAAAAGTCCTAGCTGAAGCATGGGTTAGTTCGAAAGCATACTGCTACGAAAGGTATCCTGACTCCTTAAGGCTTACGGTAAATACGAATTTGACATCACGTTTTACAAACATTCACTTGTTTTATGAAAAAGGAATGCATTTTCAAAATCTTTGAGACAGACATAAGCTTTGCATTTTTAACATAACTTTGTTTGCATATGACTTTTTGTTTGAACAGCATAGAAATTCGCATGACGAAAGTCTAACGAACAAGAGTATCTCCAAGCAAGGGGCACGGCATGATCATGGTCTACCATCTGGGGCAGTTAAGTCAAGATCCAGAGAATCTCTCAAAAGGCCAAAAAGCCTGGGGCAACTCTCTGCCTGAGTCACTTGGGGCACTCCAGCAACGAATCTTGCCCGATTAAACACCTTCTGGTAGCATGGCAACACAAGCAGCCAGGGGCACCTCCCTGCATTCTAAGAACGGACATAGTCGAAAAGATACCACGCAAAGTCAAAGACCCGCTAGGTTGACATACCTAGGCAAAAATAAGGGCTTCCCGGCGAACCAAAAGGGTTCGGGCAAAAATCAGGGATGAAATGAAAAAAATCTGTACACCCGGCAAGTCGAAAACCTGAAAAGGCGGTTTGAGCAAAAATGGGTATCCCGGTGGACTGAAAACCTGAAAGGGCGGTCCAGGCAAAAGTTAGGGATTAAAGCGTACGACTATGTCCTGCCATCTGTCTACCAGAAGAAGGTTTGTCCATCAACCACTGTCAGCACCCCACAAGTGCCTCCCCCATAGAAACAGGGGCAATAAAGAGTGGTCTAAGCAATCGGTCCTCCAAGGTATCAGGGTAGGTTCCGTTGAAGAACATAACCTGCAATTCAAAACATCCCCAGAAGAGTCCAATCCAGTTTCCCCAGGAAAGTTGGAATTCATATCCCCAAGCAGTAAGCTTATCCCCAGTAAATTCTGGAAGCTTATCCTTCGCAGAGCACGAACGCGTCTCCCGGCTTTATTCAAAGAGTTATTTCCTTAGCAGGATATAACTGGGTTATCCTCAGCCAAAAGCCACGGAAAGAGCGTCGTCGACAAAATCCTCCTATCCCCAGCAAACTATTATCAATTCAGCAAAGCACCTCTCTCCCCACAGAGTATTGCTTCCCAGCATGGTCGCTAGAGTATCTTTTCTCCCCGCAGAATCTTCCATTTGCCAGGTTCATCCCCCAACGGAGTCATCTTCTCCTACCGGTATTCTTGCAGTTATCACCCCCAGTGGAAGCAAAATCTGTTCTTCAACATCAGCCCAAGAGTGACTTCCCGGCACCCGTCAAGGATTTATTTTCTTAGACAAAAAATACATTCATAAACATCACATCTTCATACATTATAGCATGCATATGCATCATACTACACGAATCTCATTAATTTTGAAGACATACAGTTCATGCATCATGATTTTGCATACAATTATGTTTTGCCTTTTCAGGAAAAAGATCAATACCAAAATGATTACTATCAACTATCGTAATTCTTTCTAGATATAGTTTCAGATGTAAACCAGAGATGGTGACGTTCTGATACTGCTTCCAGATTTCCTTCTAGATATAGTTTCAGATATGACCCAGATATGGTGACGTTCTGATGCTGCTTCCAGAATTCCTTGATATAGTTTCGGATATGACCCAGATATGGTGACGTTCTGATGCTGCTTCCAGATATCCTTCTAGATATAGTTTCAGATATGATCCAGAGATGGTGACGTTCTGACGCTGCTTCCAGATTTCCTTCCAGATATAGTTTCAGATATGATCCAGAGATGGTGACGTTCTGACGCTGCTTCCAGATTTCCTTCCAGATATAGTTTCAGATATGATCCAGATATGGTGATGTTCTGATGCTGCTTCCAGATCTCCTTCCAGATATAGTCCAGATGTAAACCAGATATGGCAACGTTCTGACACTTATTCCAGTTGAAGATATTTCAAGACCTCCTCTAGTCCAGCTAAATCGATGCCCAACAGATTTTTCTGATAAAGACTCAGCAGTCTCCTATGGTTCCCTCTCCAACAGTGTGTGAGGTGGTAAGTCCTTTACAGATGTTTCCCTCTCCGACGATGAGTGTGAGGTGATAGTCTCTTATGGTTCCCTCTCCGACGGTGTGTGAGGTGACAATTCCTTTTCAGATGTTTCCCTCTCCGACGGTGAGTGTGAGGTGATAGTCTCCTTTGGTTCCCTCTCCGACGGTGTGTGAGGTGGTAAGTCCTTTTCAGATGTTTCCCTCTCCGACGATGAGTGTGAGGTGACAATTCCTTTTCAGATGTTGCCCTCTCCGACGATGAGTGAGGTGATTCCCCTTCAGATTATAACTTTCTATGGTTCTCTCCCCGATATCGCAAAGATGGTAATTCCCACCAAGATTTTCTCAACGAGCGTTGTTGAAGTTAAAATCACCCAAGGTTCTCTTACCATTCATGCTAAGGCAGTAACCATCCCTGGTTCATTCATCGCTGTTTGAAGCTCCAGACTCAGCTCCTGTAACCAGTCAGGACACATCTATACCAAGCATCTGAAAACCAGCTCCTGCAACGTGTCAGGTACTCATTTGTTCTTTTGCAGGTATGCAGGTTCTCGCTAAGGAATCTCCTACGCAATCAACATCCAGATGGCATCTATAAGCCCATCATCCTACCCAGCAATCTCTGAATGGCATCTATAAGCCCATTCCCCCATCACACTGCTAACATGTGAGCGCAAATTTCTGGGCACTCAAGTGTTCAATCATCTTCTACCCTCGGATTACGAAAGGCACGTCAGCCAATCTGCATCCTCAGGTCTAAGAAGATTGAACAGGGGCAACTGTTGTACCCCAAAATTTGCCCTCCCATATTCTCCAAGAAATTGCCAAGTCAAGCTGCAAAATTCCCCAAGGGTTGCTCAGTACAAAGGTCTCCTATACAGTCAAAACTAGGGTTTGTGTTCTGATCAAGAAAAGGAAGTTTTCAAAGGCCCAATCAAGTCTCATATGCCTACAAATATGGTCAAGTATCCTCATATCAAGTTTCAAGGCATTCAGCTCAAAATTGCACAGTCAAAACCCTAAATTGCACTACAGTCAACTGTAGGGGCAAAATGGTCATTTGACAGTCAAAAGTTCAAATTTTTGGTCAACATATAATTTTGAAGCCACAAACATCATTTGATCAATGCTTGATCATGATTCTCAAGATTTGGCTCTGAAATCATCAAAGATGCAAAAGTTACTATATTTGGACAGCTGAAAAAGTCAACTGAAATTGACCAGGGCATAACTTTCACATGGATTATCAGAAAAATTCCATCCAAAGCTCATTTTGAATAGAAAGACATTTCCTACAACTCATCTTCATACTTCAAGTCCAAGAAATGCTCTCACAAAAAGTTATCAATTTCAACATTATAGGTCATTTTCAAAAGTCAACAAAAAGGGACTTTAAGTCAAAGGCCATAACTTGAGATTGGTAAATCAAAATGACATGGGACAAAAGGCATTGGTTAGAGGATTCAAAGACCTTTCCAAAATGTCCAAGAACATGAGAAAAGCTTAAAAATTGAGCAAGTTATGCCTTGTGGAAGTTGGGAAATTTATGGATATTTTGAAAAGTCAACAATGGTTCAAATGACCTAAATTTGCTAATGGGCCCATTTTTCTTCCATGATTCATCATTCCAAGCATATGCACGACCATTTGGCCCAAAGGGAAGTATTTTCTCATTTTTTATTTATTTATTTGAATTTCTATTAATATTAATTCATTTAAATCATTTTAATATATGGAAAATATTTAATTCACCCTAACCAATCTTTTTGTACACATTCTAGACTCAATATTTCGTGCATATGCCAATTAGGAAAGATTTGGTTTGATTTGAGCTAATTGACACAAAAATACACTTGGAAAAGATATGGAAGATTCTTAAGAAAATCAAATATGCAAAACAATGAATGCCTTGGATTTTATTCAATTTTCTTAACCTAATAGCCTCATTACATAAGCACAAAGAGAACCCTAATGCAAACACTCTAAGCTGCGCAGGAAATACATTTACAAACTTGGAATTTTTTGTCAAAAAAGCAATTCTGAAAACCACTCTAAAGGACGATTCAAAGCCTAATTCCTTTTCCAATAGCTTCCTCAAGGTTCCCAGAAGCGATTCCAATCCCAAACATCCATCAACACGCAAAGAATTGGTAATAAGAACCTCTCCTGTACAGAGAAAAAGTCACAATCGTGTTTTTGGTTTTAGGCATTCTCATGGCATTCTAATCATAAATTCTTATTCCTTATGATGTTCTGATACTGACCAATGCGTTTGATTGTATTTTTATGCCATATACACGATTTTACCATGTTTACTTTCTAGGGTTTTCAGAGCTCGAATTTGGGGCTTTTGCAATAAGGCAAAATTAAGCCTCAAAACCATGACCATTAGACTCAGCAAGCTTGGACGAACAGGAAGCACCATTCGCGAACAATTTATGATACATATAGCGCTATTCGCTATTTTCCCTAAAGCCCTCTAAACCCACGCCATAAAAACCGTTGCTTTTGTGTTTTTTGTTTCAGGGATAGTGGAGACGATGAAGCGTGGCAACCAGTGATTCGTTGGTTTAAAAGTTCGCGCGTTTTCCAGCACTAACGCGTTGTTTCTTTTATTATATTGGTTGTATGTTTACTTAACAAATACGTGTAGTGGCTCAGCTGGCAGTTGGTGATTGCAATAACGTCCGAGACCTGGGTTCGAGTCCCAGGTCTGTATAATTCCTATATTATTTTTCGTTGATAATTCCTATGCAGGCACAACATTGATGCACACCATACACTCACCATATCAAGCCAGCCACGTGCTTAGTGGAATCAGATCAAAGGCTGTGAATTGATGGATACCATGAGGATGAGTCAACGTGCGTGTACGTGTCATGCAAAAGTCAAAAAGGGCCACTGCTTGTTGGGCCAGATTCCTCATAATTTGACCTCCTATTTGGGGACTTCCACCCCCCCTGGTTTGCCTTCTCCACATTTTTTAATATATTTTATCTCTATTATTTTATTTACTTTAGTATTTTAATTCAGTTAATTATTATTTTTTTACAAATTATAAAATACACAAAAAAATCAGAAAAAGAGCAAAAATGTAATATTTATTTTAATTGTTTTTATAAATAAATTCACATGTAAATATTTAGTATAATTAGGGTTTTTGCAATTTTAATTCTTTTTAATAAATCTAAAAAAACATAGAATTAGGTAATTGATAATTTTTCCTTTTAATCTTTTTTTCCTTTTTTCACCATAATAATACATTTATTTTATTTTCTATAATTAAATTTGCATGTAAATTAACTTAGATTTAAATTAGGTTAAAACTTAATATTTTCATAACAAACTTAAAAACCATTAGAATTAGGGTTTGCATCCAATTTTCATTTTAATTAATTCTTTTTCTCTTAAATCTTAAAAAACATAAAATACCAAAAAACATGTTCTTTTAATATTAATTTCAATTCCTTATTAATTTAATTTTTGCAAACGGGTCCAACGCCCGTGTTCTTAATTTTATTTAATTTCGCATATTTATTTTATGTCATTTAAATAATCATGTATCTCTCCCCAAAGCGTTGTAACTTAAACTTTTCGCGCCTTTATTTTGCTTTCTTTATTTTCTGTCAAATCGGGTCCGGTTTAATTTTGGCGATGTGGACCCGCGCCATTTGTAATAGCCTTAGAATTTACTTTTCCGCACTCTTTTAACTGTTAACAAAAAAGCATGCAAGAATGAATGGCCTTAAAAAATAAAATCAAGCGTAGATCACAACAAACATGACAAGACAAAAATCAATGAAAACGACACACGAATCGCACACACCACCCCTAGGGTACGCCTCACTGTTGCCTTGCCTCGAAAGGTGATCGTCGAGTAGAGGATGTCTTAGTAAGTCCTCATGATCCGGGAACCTGGCATGAGGGTAGCTTCTAAGGTGTCTTCCCATTGCTCTGGTGATCACCACGTCCCGAACCCTCGAATTGACCCGAACACCTCCAACGGTGGTGCTACCTACCTCTCAATGGTGGGATGGCACTATTTTAAAGGACATTTACACAGACGAATTCCTTAGGGTAGGTAGGTTCTCGTAGATACTTGCTCTCTTTAAAAACAAAACAAATCAAAATCTTTTCACACCGACACTTTTCAAAAGCTTTCAAAACAATTTTTCAAACACTCTGACGCATGAGTCGATCTGAAACTTTCAAAGAAACTTTTTTAAACCCACAGTTGAAAAGCAAACAAACATTTTTGAAAACACATTGAGCAAGTACCTAAGAGCCCATGGATAACCATGGATAGAAAGGGTGCTAACACCTTCCCTTTCTATAACCTACCTCCCGAACCGAGAGCAATCTCTTTAAGGAATTTTTCTGTGCTTTTGTCCTTTCCATTTGGAGAAAATAAAAGATGGTGGCGACTCTTGCTTCCGCGACATTTCGCGAACCAGCGTTAAACAGTCAGTTCCAGATCCACCGATCACAGTGAGCATGTGGCAAAACGAACAGAAGGAGGATGGCGTATGTGTATTGACTACAGAAAGTTGAATAAGGCAACGAGAAAAGACCATTTTCCTCTCCCATTTATAGATCAGATGCTTGAACGTCTAGCAAGACACTCATGTTTCTGCTATCTTGATGGGTATTCGGGTTTTTTCCAAATCCCTATTCACCCAGAGGACCAAGAAAAAAACCACATTTACCTGCCCTTATGGAACATTCGCTTATAGAAGAATGCCCTTTGGACTCTGTAATGCACCTGCCACTTTCCAACGTTGTATGATGTCAATTTTCGCAGACTACCTAGATGGAATTATGGAAGTATTTATGGACGATTTTTCAGTGTGTGGGTTTGATTTCAAAAACTGCCTCTCGAACTTAGAGAAAATCTTAAAAAGATGTGTGGAAGTAAACCTTGTGTTGAATTGGGAAAAGTGCCACTTTATGGTAAATGAAGGGATAGTCTTGGGACACATTATTTCTGAAAGAGGTATAGAAGTCGATAAGGCCAAGATAGAAGTTATAGAAAGCTTAAACCCACCTAAGACCGTTAGGGAAATAAGAAGTTTTCTAGGACATGCCAGGTTCTACCGACGTTTCATCAAGAATTTTTCCGGAATAACAAAACCTTTAACTAACTTATTGATGAAGGATGTCGAGTTTGAATTCGACCAAAAATGTCTTGAAGCCTTTGAAGTTTTAAAGCAAGCTCTTATTTCAGCACCTATCATAAGACCACCTGATTGGACACAACCCTTTGAAATCATGTGCGATGCCAGTGATTTCGCTGTAGGAGCTGTACTAGGGCAAAGAAAAGACAAGAAACTGCATGCAATTTACTACGCTAGTAGAACACTAGACGCTGCCCAGCTAAATTATACAACCACAGAAAAAGAATTGCTAGCCGTAGTTTTTGCTATTGATAAATTTCGATCTTATTTGGTGGGAGCAAAAATAATAGTATACACAGATCATGCAGCAATCCGGTACTTGTTAAGTAAGAAAGATGCTAAGCCTAGATTGCTCAGATGGGTACTTTTACTCCAAGAATTTGACTTGGATATTAAGGATAAAAAAGGAGCTGAAAACTTAGTAGCTGATCATCTCTCTAGGTTAGAACACCTTAAGCCTGAACTTATACCTATAGACGATCACTCTGCTTATGAACGATTAATAGCTGGGATAAACTCAACTGAAGAAGAGACCTATGAGGAAATCTCAACCATGAACAACATACCATGGTACGCAGATATTGTGAATTATCTAGCCGCTGATATCATACCCCCTGATTTAAGCTACCAACAGAAGAAGAAGTTTTTTAGAGATGTTAAACACTTCTTTTGGGATGAACCCCTCCTATTCAAAAGATGAATAGATAATATATTCAGACGATGTGTGCCGGAAGAAGAAGTAGGCAACGTCATTAAACATTGTCATGCTTCACCTTATGGTGGACATGCAAGCACGTCTAAAACATGCGCCAAAATATTTCAAGCAGGTTTTTATTGGCCTACTGTATGGCGCGATGTCCACACTTACATTACAAAATGTGACCGATGCCAACGCACTGGGAACATCTCAAGACGTGATGAAATGCCTTTAAGTAACATCCAAGAAGTGGAAATATTTGATGTCTGGGGTATAGATTTCATGGGACCTTTTCCTTCCTCAATGGGTAACAAGTATATCCTAGTAGCTGTCGATTATGTCTCAAAGTGGATCGAAGCTGTTGCATCACCCACAAACGACACCAAGGTAGTTATCAAACTGTTTAAGAATATTATTTTTCCTAGGTTTGGAACCCCGAGGTTAGTGATAAGTGATGGAGGATCGCATTTTATATCTAAGATATTTGACAAGCTTCTAAGCAAATACGGAGTAAAACATAGAGTAGCATCACCATATCACTCGCAAACCAGTGGCCAAGTAGAAGTATCGAATAGGGAGATTAAGCAGATCCTAGAAAAAACCGTATCACTATCCAGAAAAGACTGGTCTGGAAAACTTAAAGACGCCCTATGGGCTTATAGAACGGCTTATAAAACCCCTATTGGAATAACTCCTTATCAATTGGTTTATGGAAAGTCCTGTCATTTACCCTTCGAACTAGAACATAAAGCCTATTGGGCCATTAAATCCTTGAATCTAGATTACCTAAAAGCCGGAGAAAAACATATCCTGGACATTCACAAGCTAGAAGAGCTTCGCTTGAATGCCTATGAGAATGCCATCATATATAAGGAAAGAACCAAGATGTGGCATGATAAAAAAAATCATCAAGAAAGATTTCAACATTGGTGATCCTGTTCTCCTATTTAACTCAAGGTTACGACTTTTTCCTGGTAAGCTTCGTTCAAGATGGACAGGTCCATTTGAAGTGTCAAAAGTTCTAAAGTCTGGAGCAGTAGAAATCAAAAACAATTCATGCGCTCCATTTGTGGTAAATGGACAAAGACTGAAGCTCTACAAAGGAGGCGATTTTCCTGTCGACTACTCTAGTCATATTCTTATAGACCCACCAATACCCACATAAAGTAAGATCTAATCGTCAAGCTAACGACGTTAAACAAGCGCTGCATGGGAGGCAACCCATGGTTTATTCTTTATTTTATTTTATTTTATTTTAGTAATTTATATATTTTATCTGGACTAATTTCTTGTGTTTATATTTTCAGGATGCATTACCCCGATGGTATGGTTGTGATTTTCAGAGATGAAGCACAAAAAGCCCGATTTGCTACCTTATCTGCTAGACCTATGGTACCCACTAGGTACCCCGATCAGAGCTGCATGGAGGCACTCGGGATTGAGCCAAGTATTAGGTATCTGTGCAACCAACTTGGCTGGGATTCTTATGCTGATGATGTCCACAAAACCTACAGGAACCTTACTCTGGAGTTTCTTAGTTCTATGGACTATAACCCACGAGTGGGTGAAGGAGATGAGCGAGGATGCCTAAGTTTCAGATTGTTTGGTACCGAGTATACCATGACTACCAAAGAATTTGGGGATTTGCTTGGTTTCCAAACTGGACCGACCGCTATCACTGAGTTTCCATTGAGTTACTACATGAACAGAGATATTGATAAATTTTGGCAGGACATTACTGATAGAGCCAGCCTTGACCCCTCTACCCAGCTGTCCCGAAAGATCCATAAACCGGCTTTCCGATACTTCGAGATGATCCTGTGCCACACTTTCTTTGGGAGGAGTTACTGTGACCACTTAGTCACCGCTGAGGAGATCCTTTTCCTATACTGTGCCAGTCAGTCCAGACCTATAGCTAGTGGAGGTTTTCTGATAGAGAGCCTCGAGCAGACTGCTCGATCCGCTGTAGGACTCATTCATTCCGGAGGGAATGTGACACAGATAGCTTCTGCTTTGGGTTTGGACAGTATGATAGCACAGCTGACCCCATACTGTGGTTATACTTTCCTGGATTTAGACTTTTGCATGGATCGTGGGCTCATGAGGAGGGCCTCTTTCCACCCATATCGGTACAGATTGCTCATCAATGACCAGACAGTTTACACCTTCACAATGCCAGACCCTCAGATGACTTGTGTTTCCAACTCTGCTAATTGGAAATATTCTGTAGAAGGTTGGGGTGAGATATCAGAGTACACTCCAGAATACACTCCTGCTTCCGAAGATCTCACTCCAGAATACACTCCTGCTTCCGAAGATCTCACTCCAGAATACACTCCTGCTCCCGAGGATTCCACTCCAGATCACACATCCCGACCCGAGGTTACACACACTACTGTTCTTACTAATAACCTAAGCTTGCAGGAACCTGATATTCGCACTCTATTGACTGCTATGCGCACTGAGATAACCACTCTCCGCAATGAGGTGGCTGACCTTCATTTGCAGTTGGAAGTGAATGATGTTACCTTTGCTGGTGAGTTAGATGAATTAGCTCACGAGGTGGCAGAGATTCGACGCCAGCTGACTGAGCTGCGTGGCCCAGGCACTCCTGCAGAGCATCCTACCGGTTGGCAATAGATCTGTATTGTTCATAAGATATCTAGTTCCAGTATTATTAGTATTATGTTGATTTCCTTTTCAGACTCATTTTTTTATTTGCATTATCTGTTTCCTGCGTTGTTGATATTGATTTTGGTGACCCAATGTCCGTACCTATATATATATATATGCATATGTTCCATTTATTTACTAATGTTTTTGTTTTTCTGGTCACCACAGTTTTAATATAAAAATAAAATAAATATACATGTGTATATGTATTCACGTACATATATGCACATTCATAAGAAGAATAGGTACACCTCCAAAAATTGAAGCTAATGGCAAGGAAGGAAAAGCCCAATGGAAAGGAAGCCAGGCCAGCCCAACTTGCCTCGACCTCACCGCGCCCGCGGTAGGCTCTGCCGCGCCCGCGGTGACGCAACGGTCACCTAACGGCTAGTTGCTCGTTTTCCCCCCATTTTACCACCTTTTCCATTTCCAATCCCATTTTCTTCCATTTTTAACCCACCATAACTTCCTTTATTACCTATACCAACCCACTACATTTATTTCCATTATTCCCATCATAAATATTTACAACCACCATTTTTCTTCCCTTCCTATAAATACCCCCACTATTTCATTTTCTTCCTCACACCTTCATTACTTCTACATCCCATTCCTTCTCTTTATTCATCCACAAGAAAATCCTATGGAGTATCACGGTTACATTTTGCATGGTGGCCAAGCCGGAGAAAGGAAACTAAAGCGGCTTGAAAAATTGCTGACAACACCAATACACTCTACCAGGATTGCCTTCTGGGGATGGTGCCATTTGTGAAGCACCTTTAGACACGGATTGGGCTTTTGAAGCATTTTGGGCCAGAATTACTAAACAAAATGCAACATCTTTTGATGGCTTTCCAGAGAGACCAGCAATTACACCAGACCACATACGCTCGTCACTTCCAATTGATGGAGGCAACCCAAGGCACCCTCATTGGTAGGACCCAAGAGCTACAAGCGGCAAATGCCGCCTTGTCAGAGAGATTGGAGCAGCTTGTTTTGGACCAAGATAGCCGTCGTCGCAGTCGTAGCCGCCGTTCCGGTCGTACCAACCAGGATGGTGAAGGTCCTAGTGGCCCCCACTAGTGTTTTCAGGTACCTCCTCCTACCTTATTTTGGAACATTGAGGACAATGTCTGATTTAAGTGTGGGAGGAGCATTTATCGCTTTTATTTCCCATTTATCGCTTTTATTTTCCGCTTTTATTTTCCGTTTTTCCTGCTTTTATTTCCATTCCGCATTTTTCCTTTTAGGTGTGTTATATTCGTAGTTAATAAAATGCATGTGATAGGCGAGTCTTTCTGCGTAGTGTACCCTTTCATTTCCCCCACCTTTTAGCCTTACAAAATTTTTCTTTTTCAAAGATTTATGGTTATTTTTAAGGATTTGGGCTATGAGACAGGTCCTAGATAGGGTCTATTTCTTGGGCACTCACTTTTTGAAAAATTCGTTATCGTTTTAACACCGTAAGCCTTTTTGAACATCTATATTAGATCCTTTCTTCCCAATATGCTATGATTTTGAATAAAACTGTACAAATAGGTCTTTAAGTAGTTTATCTTAGCAGTCAGCTCCGGCCTAAGCATGCTCTAAGTGTGGGATCGATGAATATAAGTGGATGATCTCTATTCCGCCTTAAAAGTTATAAAATAAAGTATGAATACGACTACGAGTTGGGTGATTCTCACAAAGATTACTCAACTCAAGAAAGTTGTAAGCACTAACAAAAGCAAAGAAAAAAATATATAAGGCATATTCGTTGTAGTTGGTTCAGAGGTATCTGGTGCTGGACTTGGTAGGGCGGACTACGGTCCGATCCCCCGCAACTGCAAATGGGTAAAATAAAAATGGATTAAACCAACTCTTGTACCAGAATCCCATCACTTGAGATCAGAGTCACTAACCGGTCACTACACCATGAGTATGTACAGATAACGGGCTTAATGTGATTGCGCCTGAATGAAAAAGGACCTCGTAAAAAAGGGAAGTCTTAGCATAGTAAGGATATTAGGATCGATCTGTATACTTATGAGGTTTATGTCCGCATTTCTGCGAGTAGTGTAATTACGATACCCTTGATTCAGATAGTTAGTGCCTGACAACACACCCTTACTCGGACTTAGAAGCCCTCTTTGCCCAAAACCTGTATACACCATAATTTTCTTTCATCTACTTCTAAGAGTTGTTGCTTGAGGACAAGCAAAGGTCTAAGTGTGGGAGGATTTGATCGCACTGAATCACACTATGTTTCTGACTCAAATATCACATGTTTTCCTTAGTTTTTATTGTCATTTTCTCGTATTATGTTCCTTTTTCCTTTGTTTTCAGGATTCTTGTCATTTCAGAGCCTTCTGTGAAGAAATGAGCCAAAACGCCAAGAAATTAGGGTTTTTTAAGACATTTTGCACTTATGGCATTCAGCACCGCGCTGGCTACAGGGAACGCGATGACGTGGCCCACTTTCACCCAGAGATCAACTGCCACGTTCCCATGATGTGGCAGTTCCAGGCACCGCGCCCGCGGCCACCCTCACCGTGCCCGCGGCCTTCACAACAAGTTTCCCGCTCAAAAGAAGTTAAGGGGCATGCTGGTCCTTACGCACCTCAAGGATCCTCTATAAATAGTTTTCGATTTTCATTCTTTAGTTTCATCCAAGCTTAGTACAATCTTAAGCCATATACTATCAGTTTCTGTAAAGTGATAATCTCTTCACATCGGGGAGTTATTGCGGTGTAGATTGAGTTGTAATCGAGTCTTGGAGCACTTTGGTTGAAGTTTATCATACCAGCCTTACCTTTCCGTAGATTTGTATCAGATTCAAGTCTCCGACCGGAGCAAGGTTCTATTTTATTGCATTTCTTTATTTAATTGCTCTTACCATAGTCTACACGTTTTATAGACTTTAAATGCTCTTACCATAGTCTACACGTTTTATAGACTTTAAATGCTCTTACCATAGTCTACACGTTTTATAGACTTTAAATGCTCTTACCATAGTCTACACGTTTTATAGACTTTAAATGCTCTTACCATAGTCTACACGTTTTATAGACTCGCACTTATTATGTCTGGCTAAACTATAAAGGTTAGGGTGTAATGATGGTCATCATGGTTGTGTTCCAATTATCATGCTAGTGAAAATACTTTGGGGATGTTTTGCTTCTAACTTAAGTCAATTGTGTTTAAATGTTTATTGGGTAAGATCGAAAGCCGTCCAAACTAATGATACGACTTGATTATTATTTAACCAAACAAAAAGAGCGAAAGCCGTTGATTGGTTAAATAGGAATCATTGACCTTTTTAGAAAATGATTTTGAAACTATTTTCGGACGCGTTTGTAGGTTTGAAATCTAACTCTTGGTCAAAAAGCCAAAAGTCTCTTTAAGTTAATCTTTCCAAGTAAAATCACTTTTCTGTTAAGTCAAAACTATCAATTTCTTAAAAATAGGTTTACCTCTTTAACGCGGAAGGCACCCTTTATATGTGACAATAAAGGAATTTAATTTAAAGAGTAAACTCGGTTCTTAGTAGTCAAAAGCTACAAGTTCCCGTTAAATTGATTCTTTGCTATCAATAGAAAATACTGCCCCATAAGTAGGTTCATCTACGCATGACCGGACCAATATCTGATTTCATGATTTACATTCTAACCTGTCTTTTAAACTGTTATTTACCTCGCTCATTTACTTTGTGCACTGCACTCACATCAATATTCTTGTTTGCCTTAGATAAGCACCTTAGCAATAGAGTTGATAGATTGACAATTGGTCTCTGTGGTTCGATAATCTTATATATTACTTCGATAGGCTGTACACTTGCAGTACTACATTTAGGCTATACGTTACAGATTAAACCCATCAATTATACTAACCCAGAACAATTTTTTTGACAATCAATTAACCTCAATAATTTCAATATCAATCCACAACAATCAAACACAACCAGAAACAACAATTGATCCATGGAAAATTCATATACCTCATCCCACATATCAAACATCGTGAACCCAATTATAAAGTCGGAACCCCACCCTTACCTTGGATTGAAGGTCGCTCTATAATCTTCCGGTTGAATTCTCGTTCTGCCGTTTTTCCACTTTTCCAACAGCTTGCGCGTTCTCCTCTCAATCCTTATTCTTTTACTGCTTCTTTCTTTCTATTATTTTCTTTATAACAACAATAAAATAACCCTATTATTCTTTATTCCTTATTGGGCTCAAATTAATACACCTCTTATTACTTTTACTCCTTCAAAAACAAGCCCACATCCAATAATATTATAATTCTAATATTATTTCTCCACTTAATAAAATAAATCCAATTAATCATAACACATCTTCACAAATATTCCAAAAATAATTTAATTAAATAATTAATTAAATTACGGGCGTTACAACTCTCCCCCACTTAGAATATTTTCGTCCTCGAAAATTTACCTCAATCAAACAATTCAGGATAGGAGTCTCGCATCTTGATCTCCAACTTCCAAGTCATGCTTTCACCAGCAGCTCCTAGCCAAACCACTTTAACCAAGGCAATCTCTTTGCTCCTCAGAGTCTTCATTTCACGATCCGCGATCTGTACAGGCATCGTCTCCACCGTAAGATTATCCCGTACTTGCACATCGTCCATATGAATCACATGAGATGGATCTGAAATATACTTCCGAAGTTGCAAAACATGAAACACATCATGCAAATTCGAAAGATTAGACGGTAAAGCCACTCTATAAGAAACATTCCCCACTCTCTCCGGAAATCTGATACGGTCCAATAAAACGAGAAGTGAGCTTCTTAGACTTCAATGCTCGCCCAACACCAGTCACATGTGTAACTCTCAAAAACACATGATCACCAGCTTGAAATTCTAAATCCTTCCTTCGCTTGTCATGATAACTCTTCTGTCTACTTTGGGCAGCTTTCATCTTTTCTCGAATCAACTTCACCTTCTCAATAGTCTCACGAACAAGTTCAGGTCTAAGTACTACACTTTCTCCAGATTCATGCCAACATAACGGAGTTCTACATCTTCGACCATACAACGCTTCAAACGGTACCATCCCAATATTAGAATGATAACTGTTATTATAAGTGAACTCTATCAACGGAAGATAAGTATCCCACGAACCTCCCTGCTCAAGAACACATGCCCTCAACAAATCTTCCAATGATTGAATAGTGCGTTCAGTCTTACCAATTGTCTGAGGATGATACGCTGAACTCAACCTCAACTTAGAACCCAACGCTTCTTGCAAACTCTTCCAAAAATCAGAAGTAAATCTTGGATCTCTATCTGACACAATGCACAAAGGAACACCGAGCAACTTCACAATCACACTAGTGTAAATCTCAGCCAACTTCGACACTGGAAAACTGATGTTAATAGGAATAAAATGAGCTGACTTCGTAAGCCTATCAACAATCACCCAAATCGAATCATGTCCTCTTAAAGTATTAGGAAACCCTGTCACAAAGTCCATTAAAATGCTATCCCATTTCCATTCTGGAACTTCCAACGGTTGCATCAATTCTGTAGGCTTCTGATGTACAACTTCCGACTTCTGACAAGTCAAACATGCATACACAAACCGAGCCACGTCACTCTTCATCCCAGGCCACCAAAACAAACCTTTCAAATCTTAATACATCTTGGATGAATACTCAACTTACTTCTATGGCTCTCCTCAAGTATCACTTTCTTCATCTCAGCATCATCAGGAATATAAATTTGGTTACAAAATCTCAACTCACCTTGCACATCTATCTTAAAATCATTATTCTCAGACTGATCAATCCCAACCATCAAATCCACCAGTTTCACATCCAACTTCTGAGCTTCTCTGATACTGTCTAAAAATCATTATTAATCTTCAACATACCCAACGTAACACTCCGGGGAGTAACCTCACAAACTAAGCTCATATCCCTGAACTTCTCAATTAATTTTAACTCTTTAATCATCATTACTGACATATGTAAAGTCTTTCGACTCAACGCATTGGCTACCACATTCTCCTTTCCTGGATGATGATTCAAACCAAAATCATAATCCTTTAACAATTCCAACCATCTCAACTTCTCACCACAACATAAACAACGGTTAGAACTCAAAATAACAATACTCGATTGTTAGACAACTACGACTCGACGACAAGGTCGGGCCAACATTTTGCTCTGGTACCAACTTTGTAACACCCCAATTCTACCCCAAGCAATTATATAAATAAATCAGAGTTATAAAAATCATTCAGGCAAACGAATCGGGACGTCACAAATTTTTCTATCAAAATTCATTGCATTCATCGTGGATATATAACACTTTCAAAACATCGGATGAACCACCATCATAACATCTTTAATTAAATAACTCAACATTTACGCAGCGGAATTCTCAATAACAATTTTATCATCAATACAACAACTTCGAAACAACACAATTTAATAATAAATAATCAAAAACAGCAAGCGTTCATCCCCCCGAGTGTTACATATCAGACCAATGACACCGACGCAAACTATTGAAGGTATACGACCTTCACTCTCGATTACCTGCACGTTACCAATATAAGGGAAACATTCAAACAGAAGGGGTGAGATATCTAACAATATAATAAAGCGCATGATAATTAATATATTAAATTAGATCAATAACATCACCACTTCTCATCTCATAATCAACAATAATTACAACGTATATACACATTCATCAACATCAAAATACACTTCTTTATGCAATCATATAATGCGACTCAATACTATGCAAATGCATGTGGTACCATTGGAGCAGAACTCCCATCTCAAAAATTTGCCAATTAATAGAGGCATCAACAAGGCATAAGCCTTCATCTCAAAATTCTCCAATACAAGCCATCTCAACGAGCATAAGCTCCATCTCAAAAATGCAATGTATGCGACACAACCATGAATGTAATAATAACACCCAAATTAACAACATCTCAAAAGCATCTCAATGTCTCTTCATCAACATCTCATATCATCATAATAATTCATCAAACATCATTTATTTATTATAAATCATCAACACAACATCATTAATAACTTCTCACTAACAACTCAGTTGTACATTAATACCATAGTAGTTCATACTGCTATTCTGTAATCCTTACATCATTACAGCCACTAATCCTACTGTTATAATTCAAACAGCAGCCTCTAGGCATCTCATATTCATTATTCTATACAAAACCAACGCGACGACCAACACAACTTCTGACTAACACGACTTCTAACAACACACCTTCTAACCAACACAACTTCTGACCAACACAACTTCTGACAACCCAACTTCTGACAACATGACTTCTGACCAACACAACTTCTGACCAACACAACTTCTAACAACACAACTTCTGACAACACAACTTCTGACCAACACAACTTTTGACCAACACAACTCCTAACAACACAACTTCTAACCAACACAACTTCTGACCAACACAACTTCTGACAACACAACTTTTGACCAACACAACTTCTGACCAACATAACTTCTGACAACATAACTTATGACAACACAACTTCTGACCAACACAACTTCTGACCAACAGAACTTCTATCATCATAACTTCTACTTTTTACTAATCCTACTATTTTGATTCTTAGCCTGATATCAACTTAACTAAAACCAGTATGACTAACTCTATCCCCAATTTAATTAAATAGGCAAACCCCTTCTCCTTGCAGTGTGCCACTCGACACTCTTTATCATCACCATGTGCCTTGCATATTCCTTTCCTAATTTTCCCAGCATGTTAAAACACAGTATGGTATATTGGGATTTTAGTTACTTTTTACTACATATACATGTATATATGTGATATCACATCACTAAAGCTAGTACACATATATGTATTCACTAGCTGCAAATTAATAATATATCGTAGTAAAATCATTTGGTACATTCTAACTACTTTATATTATAATACATGGGTACCAGTAATTAACTTTCTCTGTTATCCTTTACGTAGTCTCGATTACCAATCTCCTTCTTAATTCCAACCAATACCACATATATTTTACAGAAACTTAATAATTATACTAACCCAGAACAATGTTTTTGACAATCAATTAACCTTAGTAATTTCAATATCAATCCACAACAATCAAACACAACCAGAAATAACAATTGATCCATGGAAAATTCATATACCTAATCCCACATATCAAACATCGTGAACCCAATTATAAAGTTGGAACCCCACCCTAACCTTGGATTGAAGGTCGCTCTATAATCTTCCGATTGAATTCTCGTTCTGCCATTTTTCCACTTTTCCAATAGCTTGCACATTCTCCTCTCAATCCTTATTTATCTACTGTTTCTTTCTTTCTATTCTTTTATTTCTAACAACAATAAAATAACCCTATTATTCTTTATTCCTTATCGGGCTCAAATTAATACACCCCCTTATTACTTTAATTCCTTCAAAAACAAGCCCACATCCAATAATATTATAATTCTAATATTATTTCTCCACTTAAAAAAATAAATCCAATTAATCATAACACATCTTCACAAATATTCAAAAAATAATTTAATTAATTAAATAACAGGCGTTACACAAGACACCTAACTTGGTTGTATGGAACAAAGGGGTCGAAGTAAAACCTATATTCCCTCATCAAAGGAACCTATAGGAGAATGAGTGCATCATAAGGAAAACAATAGTCGTAATGGTAGAGAAAGGACAACATCAAATTCAAGTTCGACTCGATAAACAGCTCTCATGGGTCCAAGATATAAACATGCAGTCCTAACTTTAAAGGAAAAAATCCCATGACCAGAACCTAGTGGAGACGATATCAGAGCCAAAGGAAGGAAAATCGAGATGCTGCAAGTTCTAGCGATCACGAGAAATAAGATTCAACTAAATAGGTGGCTAGAGGGCTAGAAAAAGAGATAGTTTTTCCACTCCTCCACTTATGGTGCCAAAGGTCGAGCTAATTAGGCCACCAGCAAATACAAGACTAAGCATACCCCTTTCCCCCAAAGAAGAAGAGACTAATGAGGAGGATTGAGAAATGGTGGTAGCTAAGTCCTCACACACATAGGATGATTTCAATTTTGTATGCACTATGGTATATGTTTTTCCAATTGAATAAGATGTTACAGAGATAACATATGACGAAGAGGATTTTCGGCAGAAAACATGGATAAACATAAACCAGTTTTCTTCTATGTGATGAATGATGGTTGCGTTGAAGAATAAAATGGCATTTTAGAAAAATCAAATATGGGGATTAAAATTCATCTCAAACCTCTTTTTATCAAAGCAAAAGTTGACAATATTGGTGTCAACAAAGTATTAATCAATGGTGGCGCAACGATCAACTTGATGCCACACTCTCAGCTCAAAAAAAAAAGGAAATTTTGATACTGACCCGAGGCCCTATAATATGGTGCTTTATAATTATGAGGTTAAAACATGTCACTCCCTAGGAGAAACTCAGGTAGATTTAGCTTTTGGAATTGTTGTTCGACCAACCTTGTTCATGGTAGTTCCATCCAAAGCCCACTATAATCTATTGATGGGAAGGGAATGGATTCCCAACATTAAGGTTGTTCCTTCATCATTACACCAGAGAATATCAATATGAAGGGAAGATGGAACATTTAAAAATTTGGAAAAAGATCAAAGCTATTACCTGGCGAAAGTGAATTGGGTCAACAGAAAAATTTTCGACAAAATATGGCGAACATTATGCCATATCCACCAGCCAATTCGAGGTTCAAGGAATAGGAAAATGTCTTTAACTTTGTAAGGCTCCATACCACTCATGGATTCCTATGGGATCAATATATATATGGGAAGAGGAACCCATACAGGAAGGAGAAATATCCCCACGAGCTAGGGAGATGACAACACTTCTGGTGTCTAGGTCGAATACTTGGACTAAGAAGACGGAATCTAGGGCCGACAATCAGATAAAATTGTTCAAGAAGCAATGCTAAAAGAAATTTCAAGTAAGGCCAATAATATAGCCGAGTCGAATGCATGGACTCGACTAACGAATTATATAGCCAAAAGTCAAGAGAAAGTGGCCTGAGAGGCTGAGTCACAACATCAATTGATAACTGAAGTCAGTTTGGTCAGTGATACTAGTCATTCGATAGACTAAAGGATTGATTGTATATACGATGACAAGCCTTTAGGTTTTGAGAAAGATCCAATGGCTTCAGCAAAGAAAATCCAGGCACAAGACCCATTGGAAGAGATCAATTTGGGAGACGGGATGCTAAGAAGGCCAATGTGCGTGATTGCCAATATTATGCCAGACTTGAAGGAATAAGTGGTTGAATTTCTCATAAAGTTCAAAAATTATTTCGCTTGGGACTACAACAAAATGCCCGATTTGAATCGAGAGATAGTGGAACTAAAGCTACAAATATGACTGGGGAAGAAACTAGTGAAATAATTACCAAGAAGGTTCGCACCATAGATAATGTCCAAAGTCAAGGAGGAAATTGAAAGACTCCTACAGATTAAGTTCATCAGAACAGCCAGGTAAGCCAAATGGTTAGAAAACATTTTACCGGTTATTAATAAAAATGGGTCTCTCATTGTATGCATAGATTTTAGAGATCTGAATAATGCTACACCAATAGATGATTACCCAATGCATGTGGGGAAAGCATTAGTCGATTATGTTTTAGACTTCGATTATTTGAGTATGCTAGACAGCTACTCATGGTATAATCAAATCTTCATAGCAGAAGAGGATGTAACAAAAATGGTGTTTTGATGCCTAGGGGAATTCAGAACCAAAGAATGGTTGGTAATACCCTTTGGTTTCAAGAATGTGGGTGCAACCTATCAATGGGCAATGAACCTGATGTTCCATGACTATATCGACACTTAAACAATCGGCCAAACTGTCAACTAATAATGAAATCAATGAAGTCTCCATTGAACATTTTTTATCCCACGGGAAGGGAAAGGTAAACATCGAGTAAACCTGAGAAGGGTGAAATCAAGGTCGAACGACCAAGAGATACGGGCAAGGGAGTTTGTTACCCGAGGGGAAGCTATTAGCACCCCACACACCCGTAGTACTCTACGGTATCCACTCTTGTTATTCTAATCTAATGGGTGTGGTCAAAGTCTATGTATAAGGTTTAAAGTAAAAAGAAAGAGAGAATGCATGCAAAAGAAAAGGAAAAGAAAGAGATTTTTTACAAAGATATGCTTGATTAGGCCCCACAAAAAGCCTCCACCTATGTACCCCTTTTAAGGAATCAGAGCAGCCGTAGTTCGACTCACTTGTTTTGGTGGGTTTGTGTTTTTTAGTTAAACAATGTTAAATTCAATCATTCCACCATTGCTCAACCTTTGGAGACTTCAAACCTGTAGTGGAAAGGAACTAACGTGCTCTTAAAAGAGAAAAGTCGATTTGCAAAAAGAAAGGAGTTGGTTAGTATATTTTTTTACCTTAAGAAAGGGTTTAAGTTGTTAGAGAGTGTTTTTATTAGTTTTAGGAAAAAGTTTTAGTTTTAAATACAAGGATGCAAAAAGAAAGAAAACATCTAAGGGTGACTATCTAGAATCTAATCCCTAATGTTATCATACAATGATGGCCCCATGTCAAGGATAAAGGGGAAATATCTATCTATGTTAGCATGCATGGATTACTATCCTATGGTCTAGCTCGAATCGGGAAAGAATCAAGCACATCCTAAGGGAGCATGGTATATACAAAGAAAGTAAGCAAAGGAAGCACGTACATGGCAAGAGTAAAGTATCCCAAACAAGCAAAGGAGAGCACATACATGGCGAGAGTAATACGTCTCAAAGTAGCAATCTCGAACAAAGGGAGCACAAACATGGAGAGAGTAGTGCACACTATCTTAGGAAAAATGGCCTAACCAAGATATCACGAATCGAGGTAGGAATGGAAAAATTAAGAGATATGCTTTAGCTAAGGGGAGAGGATCACCCGAAGCAAACAAGCGGGATTGTTATAAAAGCAAAAGAATAGAAATGCTTAAGCTAAGGGAAGCGGATCACCCGAAGCAGACAAGCGGGTAACGAAATGTCAGCATTGGCCATTGCGAATTCCTGAAAAAGTGAGGAGTTCGGGATATAACCCTTTTCCACATGACCGACTCGATACAAAAGATCGACACTCCAAAGTGTCAACGTACAACATGAGCTAAGGATGACACAGACTAGAATGCACGGGGGTTGGCTGCTAACCCTTTATGTTGCTTCCTTTTGAGGACTTGTCATCTGTAGTGTTGTACCCCAAAATTTTCCCTCTCACTTATTAATAATTTGCTCACAAGATCTCCTTTGGCTCAAGACTGCACTAGGGTTGATCAGCTCAAGACACCTCCTTAAGCATTGATGACCAAAATTAGGGTTTGAGTTTTCACAAGGATATTTGAACTTCCAATGCCCCATATAACTTTCATGTATCATTATGGACCCTCAAGATTACTCATGTCAAGTTTCAAGCTTTGGATCACATTTTTGCTCAGTCAATTGAGCAGTTGACCTAAAAATTAGATGCATTGGGGAAAAAGTCAACTATAGCCAATTTACAGTCAAGCTTCATAATTTTTTATTCATATCAACATTTTAAACTCATATATATCATTTTATCAAGTTTGGACCATAATTCCTCAAGAAATTTGATCAAATCTTCAAAAGGACAAAATGGTCAAAATTAGGGTTTTGACTGGGAAAGGGCAATTTCTAATTTTTGACCTAGAAAATGATCAATTGGTTTAAAGCATGATCTCAAGAGTATAATTGCATCATTTTGACCTAATGACATAGCTCAAAACATTGCTCAAGTCCAATGGATTGACAGATGAATTTTCAATCAACTGATCAAAAGTCAACTGTATACTGAAAAGTAAAACTTTGACTTTTTGGTCAAAATCAAATGTCAAAGATCACAATTCATCAAAGCATGTTAAAATATGAAACTTATTCATCAAGAAATCAAAAATTCAAGATTTCTTATTTTTGACAACTTTGAGCAAAATTTTCATCATGATGCAAGATGATTCAAAAGAAACTTTCAACATGAAAGTTGTAGATCTCCATGAAATCTACAACATTGCTTTACACAACTCCTTCCAAAAGTGCTTGGATCTCAAGTTATATTTTTAAGAACACATGGTCATGAAACAAAACACTTAGTGAAATTTTGCCCTAATTTGGTTAGGATTTTGACCTAACTTCATGGCACTTTTTCATATAGTTCCTAGGGGAATTTTCAAAATTGATTCAAAGAGGGGTTGTATAGCACATTACAAGCTTTCCAAAATGTCTAAGAACTTCTTGAGATCATTTTTGAGTAGGGAGAATCGAAGAGATGAAGTTAGGGTTTTCACACTTGAATTACAAGTCATTTTGTGATGAACAAGATTCAAAATTCAAACTTATGCTGCATAACCTCTACTTTACAGGCCTCAAACTTGTTAGGCACTCCATAATTAATATCTTTCACAGCTGTTAGAGGTCTTAATTCAAGCATTCAATGCAAGGCCATGCTTTATATCCATTTTGGAAAGAAAGTGCACAATGCCATTTTGATAAAGTAGCTTTTTGCATAAAACTTATTCTTGAGCCTTGCACTTGTTCTCTTCTGATCATACATGTCTTATAACTCAAGAGAAACTTGTTTAGACACTTACAATCACCCAGCCCATGCTTGTACTACACATTGAAACTTGTTTTCCCACTTTTCTTCAAAATCAAGTAACCTAACAATTAGCTTGTAACTTGTACTTATGACTCTATAAAGCACTCAAGACCTTTTGCTTATACATACACAACTCATTTTCCACAAATCCCATGCATGCTTGAGCCCTGAAAACACCAAGAACACAAAATCACCAAAAACACCTCAAAACTTGCAATTTCTGAGTTTTGAATCCAATCTCCAAATTACTCATGCGTTTCTTGGCCTTTTACTTTCAAAAGCTTCTAAATAACATATACAAACAATTCCAACACCTGAAACACCACTGTAACACCTCCATCATCATCCACCATTTTCAATAACAACACCTTGCACCTTGACTTCTCCAGAACTCCTCAGGCACTTTCAGCTCAAGCTAAGCATCACATTAGCTTCCTGGGAACTTGATGAAGCTAATCCAATCATTGGAACTCACTAAAAGCTACTCAAACTACAAACACGATACCCTCTTGCAAGGTAAGTTTTCTGAATTTTGAACTCTTCATACAATCATCATTAATGGTTTATTTGTGAATGAAAAATGTAGATATCATTTCCCTACAGCTAACCATGTCCATAGTTTTCATTTATATTGCTTGAGCTTAGAGAATTTTAGGATTGAAGTTTCTGAAATTTTTAGGGTTCAGATTAGGTCCATTAAAATTCATGCTTATCTTTGATCTATAATTTTATTGCTTTACATTTCTAAAATCGTGAGGAAATTTGCTACAAGATTCATGTTTACATTTTTGCAAATGGATGAGAGATGAACAAGATGCAGGTACTCTGGTTGGGCGTGAGGTTGAAGATAAAGTTCAGGCCATGGACTTGTTTACTATCATATATTTATGGTTTGATTTATATAAACGAATATATAGCCACCCCAGTGGTAGAAGCGCACGCCTGTGACTATAGAGACCTGGGTTCGAGCCCCAATGGTACCCTTTTGGATTTTTCTCATATTTTTCATATTCTGACTCTATTTTTGGCAGCGCTGGGCCTCATCCTTTGGGCCTTATGTTTTTTCACCTCTAACCCCCTTGCTGGCTATTCACACCCTGACCTATTTTTATTTTCTTTTTTCTTATTTTTTATTTATTTGTTTTCTTAAATATTTTATCTAATACTAAAAAATCAGAAAAAACATAAAAATATTAGATTTATATTTTGACATAGTTTATTTATTTTTTACACAAAAAAATTATTTTATTTAATCATTACTTTATTTATTTTACTAATAGGTTTGTAAATTTAATTAAAAAAACTAGGGTTTTAGTTATTTTCTTTTACATAATTTAAATATTTTATTTTAAAATGTAAAAAGACCAAAAATATTTTATAATACTATAAATTATTTTTAAGACAAAAATACCAAAAATATTCTTCTTATAAACTTAATTTCTTTTTTAATCAATTAATAGATTATGGTTTTATTTAAATTCTTTTCCTAGTAAATTTAGGTTTTACTTTTTACTAATTTACTTAATTATTTTTCTTTTAATTAATTAGGTTAAAACAAAATCCTTTTTCCCTAAAAAATCCAAATAAACATCCATTTTCTTTACATTTACATTCTTGCATATTTATTCATTTTGTACATTATTTATTCAACTCTTGTACAAATTCAATATGGTTGTAATAGATAATTAGGTTTATTTTCTTGCAATCCCCATTTGTAATTTGTACACCCCTCCCACAAGTATTGTAATAGCGTAGTAATTTTAAATTCCGTAATTTATCGTTTTATATACAAATGCTAGTAATTAGGGTTTGTATGGAAAGACTAAAACCAATCAATTAGAAAACCCTAATCAAAGACAAAATCAAGCATGAAAAACAATACACTTGCACACAAGCACCCTTAGGGTAAAATCCACTTGGTTGCCTTACAAAATGACCATATTACACATGTGAGGTATCTTAGCAAAAACAACCAAAATATAAGATCATAGTCCCTCGATGACGCTATCCATGTTGCCTTTCAAATGATCTCAGTCCCTAAAAGAGAATGCTAAGATACCTTGCAATATTGCTAATCAGGGTTATATGATGGCCCACGCCCGTCCCGTTTACATCCAAAGATCGGGTTACTTACCAAATCAATGGTAAGATAACCATGTCAAAGGAAAGAGGAAATGAGTATGAAAGACTTTTGAGTAGGTAGAATGCTCCTAATTACTTGCTCTATTTCAAAACAAAACATCCTTTCTATTTTCAAAACACGTTTCAAAACTTGAAAACATTTTCAAAAGATCAACACCTTTGTATACATTCTTACGAACAAGAATCATTACAAAGTTTGCCTAAACAATGGCCTCTTTAAAAATACTTTCAAAAACCATACAAAAGCACAATTTCAAACAAAAGCAAGTGATCTAGCAAACAACTAAGAGCCCGTAGATAACTACGGATGAAAAGGGTGCTAACACCTTCCCTTTTCATAACCTACGCCCCAAACTCAAGAAATAATCTCAAAGGTCTTTCCTGTGCTTTTTCACCTTTCCTTTTGGATAAAAGAAAAGTCGGTGGTGACTCTTGCTAACCGCAACATTTGTGATAAAACGAAAAACACCAAAGTCAGTTCTCCCACCGTATCACATGTAGTATATCAGAGTACAAAATGTAAACACACCTGCAGAATACCTACTTCAAAGGTATGGTTTTATATAAACCACACATAAGTAGCACACAATGGCACATAATGCGTAATTTCCCTAAACGGGTCTTTAAATAAACCAGAGGGGTTCCTAACATGATCAGCAAGGGAGACTTCCGGCATACATCTCTATTCCTACTTATCATGGAAAGGAAAGCGGTAAAATCCTACTTGACATGATCTCTAGAAAGGAATAAAATGCGGAAAGAAAATAGAATGGAAATGTACCAAACGAATAACAATTCGTAGATACTAAGATATAACAAAGAAACTCGGAAAACTTCACGAGCTTCTATCACCAATAAAGAAAATACAATCAGCATAAGCGTCAAAGCATCAACAAATCAAGATCAAAATGCCTAGAGGACACATCCGAATATCAAAAATAAACCTGCACGAAACACAGTTCATATAGTATATGCAAATAATAATCACACGGTGGAATGCGTCACAAACACATCCATGTGATGCCAGGGTACCTACACGAAAATAGGATTTATACAAGAACAAAAATCATCTTGCGCATCGTACGCAAGTTCCAACTAACAAGTGATCGTGTAAAGCGCCTTTCAACCAATAATCATGTGATAATTAAAGGTTGAAGACCTAACAATGTACTTTTCAAAGCATTCACAAAAGGATTTAGAATAAACAGGGAAATGTGTGCAAACATGCAATAAAACAAAGCAAAAATTGCAATTTCTGTCTGGGTATCCGGTTACCATAACTGGGTAACCGGTTACCTTATTTTGAAAATTATGGAAATTTGCTACTAACTTTAGGGTAACCGGTTACCATAATTGGGTAACCGGTTACCTTAATCCAAAATGCCTGGAAAACGCTATTGTAAGTAGGGTAACCGATTACCATAACTGGGTAGCCGATTACCTTCGAGCAGAAAGTAGTTTTTAACAGTTTTTTTGAGATTTGGCTCATGGCTTAGGCATTTGATCAAACACAAAATCTTCATACATTCAATACATGATTTTGCATAATTCAAGGTCTAGATTCAAACTACACATGATTGATTAAGATCAATAATTAAACTTCATACAACATCATCAATTTGTTTCATCAATTAAGCACCTTCATGAGAATCAACTTAATTCAATAAGCACTTAATTCAACTATCCAATTCTAGATTTACACATGATGATCAAATCAAATCACAATTCTAATATTAGATCTAAATTCTTAATTCAAAATTCAACTTAGATTCATTTCATACTTGATTACAAAGTACTTCTCAAATAATCACTTATTTCAAAATTGCTTAATTCAAGAAAACTCACCAATAGAACTGAAGAGGAGGCTTAGGTATAGATATCTCAACGAACAAATCAACAATCAGAGAAGAATTTCTCTTGATCTTAACTTTTGGATCTTGATGAAGTTGTTGTTGTGTTCTTGATCAAAAAAGTGTAGAACCTTGATTTGATCTTTGAGTGAATTGAGAGACAAGTTTAGAGTGTTTGTGAGATTTTTGTCAATTATGAGATCTCCCTTTTTAACAAAAATCATATTTGAGATTATATGGTGTGAGAAAATTGGGTCTTGGATGTGCAATTGGATTGGGTCTTGACTTGAAAGCGTAAGCCCGACACAACCATAAAGTGTCACTTCACATTTTAAAAAAAAATTATTGAAGTAACCATTTTTTAAACAAAAAAAATTCGCTACACAGAGGAAGCCCACTCTGTGTGGCACATGCATAGAAAATATAGAGGAGATGCCACACTGCATGGCTTGCTCATGCAGTGTGGCACATGTATGCATAGTTATAGAGGAGGCGCCATATTGTGTGGCTTGACAGTTGTGTATAGTTTTCTATAAATGCAACCACCCATCTCTTTATTTTTTCACATCACTCTTAGAAAATGTCTTCCACTCCCTTGCCAATGTTTTCACTGATCAAAAGTGATGTGCATGTTATTTTTTCAGAGATAAAGCCTCCGATGAAGATCAAACTCTGGAGCACGCATACAATCAAGCATTTTCAGAGACACTTGATTCGCTGGTTAGAAGGAGACATTTCTGAAGGTGAACATATCAGAAAAATTGAAAGACAAATTACAGTGAGGAACGAAAATGGAGTAAGTCGGTCATGGAAAAAGGTGAGATGCAATGCTGATGTCATGATGATGATGCTTGGACCAGACGATATTGTGTTGATGGTTTTTATCTCTTAGATATTAGGATGTGTTTAGTTATTTTGTATGCTTATCATGTTGTTGTGTTGTTGTCCTGAATTTGTCGTGTTGTAATTTTTTGGGCCATTATTTGAAGGTTGTTGTAATCGAATGACAAATTAAACATGAAATGAAAACCCGAATTTAAATTGAAACACTCTGTGTGGCACATGCATAGAAAATATAGAGGAGACGCCACACTGCATGGCTTGTCCGTGCAGTGTGGCGCATGCGTGCATAGTTATAGAGGAGGCGCCACCTCGTGTGGCTTGACAGTTGTATATAGTTTTCTATAAATGTAACCACTCATCTTCTTCATTTTTTCACATCATTTCTCACATCACTCTTAGAAAATGTCTTCCACTCCCTTGCCAAGGTTTTCACTGATCAAAAGTGATGTGTATGTTATTTTTCGGAGATAAAGCCTCCGATGAAGACCAAACTCTGGAGCACGCAGACAATCGATCATTTTCAGAGACACTTGATTCGCTGGTTAGAAGGGGATATTCATGAAGGTGACATATCAGAAAAATTGAAAGACAAATTAAAAGGTGAGATGCAATGTTGATGTCATGATGATGATGTTTGGACCAGACGATATTGTGTTCATGGTTTTTATCTCTTAGATATTAGGATGTGTTTAGTTGTTTTGTATGCTTATCATATTATATGAAATGAAAACCCGAATTTAAATTGAAATTTCTTGCTTACAACAAATAATTTGTTTCTGTCTCATGAGACATATTTGATCGACCCACGCCAAAGAGTTGCACCATACGCCCAACAACAACCCCAACATCCAACCCCTCATCAATACCAAATCCAACAACAATGTCAACCCACTCAAAGCCAACAACCATACACCACCACATCCAACCAAACTCGTCATCAATTCATGTCACACACACAAACACAATACCAAGAGCATGACCCAACCCATCACCAACAATATACACTCTCTACATCCTACCACAACATCCAAGACACATATGATACATCTCATTCCTACCATACCACCCAATCTACGTACAGTCAAACATCACACATATGATCCTGATGTACCAGGACCATCACATCAAGCACCTCATCATCAAGCGAGTCAGAACAGACCCCAAACACCTCAGAGAATTCAACAGAGAGGAGTGAGGCAAATGTGGGGTCGTTTATATCATATTGGGACCCGCTTAAGTCGAGGGGACGTCCGAAAAAATATGTATTCATGCATTGTGTAATTTAATATATTAATATAAAATATTTTTAATTATTTTTATTTTTATTTTTAAAAAAATTAATAAATACAACTGTCAAACCACACAAAGTGGCGTCTCCTCTATAACTATGTATGCATGCGTCACACTGTATGACATTACATAGGAGGACAAGTCATGCAGTGTGACGACTCCTCTATATTTTTCATGCATGCGCCACACAGTGTGACACCTCCTCTATATTGCAAATTTTTTTTGTTTGAAAAATAGTTATTTTCACAAATTTTTTGAAAATGATTATTTAGTCCGAGTAAGATCTTTATATTATGGCTTTCTATATCTTTACATCAATCCCAATGTACAGTATTCTTCTCTAATCCAAATCTTAACCTCACTAACTCCTTCCTATACCACGTGACCTTGTTTCTGGAAAACTAAAAAAACCATATAGTATCATCACTACACCTTTTCTTTTATCATATTCAACCAACTCATCATCATCTTTACCTTAAAATATCACAGACTAATACCTTCAACCAGCCTTAACCACCACCCTTGACCTTACCATGCATTCAAACTCCATACCAAAAACCTTAACCAAATTCCAGACGGTGATTTGTTTTCTTTTTTGTACCCTTTTATTCTTTAGTCTTTTCATCTATTTTTTACATATGGTGACACGTGTCTAGTTTCTATTGGTGTTGCTTTGTATGATTTAAATAAAGAAAGGAAAAATTCTTCCTTGTTAGAACCATTAGAGGGAGAAGCCTTATTATTTGTTTCATTTGTTTTATGAGGTTTTTAGTTTGTTAATTAGTTAGTTGAGTTTCATGATTTTAATCAGTTTTCTCAG
This sequence comes from Vicia faba, assembly GCA_948472305.1. Classification (NCBI taxonomy): domain Eukaryota; kingdom Viridiplantae; phylum Streptophyta; class Magnoliopsida; order Fabales; family Fabaceae; genus Vicia; species Vicia faba. The sequence continues at coordinate 1,229,387,973 of OX451739.1, forward strand.
GGCTTTTTAATCTTAGTTTAATCAGGTTTTATCCTAATTAGATTTAGATAAGTGTTAAATTAGCTTAGTAATTAAGTTAATTAGTTTTGATTAGGCTTAGTTTAGTTTTCTCCTAATTAAATTATATAAAACATCAAAAAAATATACCTTCGGTTTTTCAGATAAAATTACGAATCTATACAAAAATTCAAATAATTTTCACAATCATAATTAATTCTAATATTTTTATAAATAATAGAATTGGTGAATTTTACATCTCCCACATCTTCGAATAATCTATTGATTAACTTAATGCTTTGCTAATTAATTATTCAAAATCAAAATATTTAAAAATTACCAACATATCAAACGAATTTTCTCGCCCCTCACGATTTAATTCTAATAAGGATAAAATCTTTATAAAAATCAATTTCTTCGTCTAGCATGATTTAATTCAAATGAAGATCAACTCTTCTTAAAAACTCATATTTAACCTAATTAAAATAGCTAACCAATCAAACATTTCTTTTTTTTACTAACTTACCAAAAAACTTCTAGACATTTTCAAAAAATGCTTAAATTGCATTGCCTTTAAACTTATCTTCGAACTGTGTCTACAATCATTTATTTTCAAACTCAGACAAGGTTCAAGAATAAATTCGAAAGCAATTCTACGTAATCCTATAAAAAACACTAACCAAACAATACGAACTATGAATTTGGACTCTGATTCTTCGCAAGGAGATACGTAGGCACGTGGTTAAAACTAAGGCGGGTCCCTTAACTAAAAAATTAAACATTTTTCTCAAATACATGGAAACAATACAGTTAAATAGAAAATTCCCGATCTACCCTTTAACCTAAAATAGGATGCTCTTTGAGAACAAGGGAGATGAAGGATGTCTAACACCTTTCCTTCATCTAACCAACTCACAAATTTAGAATCTCTGTACAAATTAGGATTACCCGTTATTTCCCGTCCTTAGGACAAAAATTAATGATGGCGACTCTCGTATTTTTTACCGGTTACGACAGCTGGAGACTTTGTTGGGGACAAGAATGTCAATTTTTTAGTATACCTTTAGTCCCATAGTAAAGCATGAGGTCCTTCTCCATGGTTTTAAACAAATTAGTACCTAGAATTTTGGCCTTCAATTGACGAAGCACCTCTTCAATAGGTTCGACGGAAGAAGATCCACCAGAGATTATAGAAAAGCTTGAACACTTTTTAGTTGAACTGCCTTGAGCGCTTATCATCAACTTCAGGTACTCAAAAGGTTTTGTACTTTTCAATTTGGCTAGGTTTTATTGGGATAGATAAGTATTAGCTTCAGGAGAGGGTTTTATAGTTGAAGTGGTTTCAAGAGATTAATTAACCTTTGGCATGGCCTTCAAGGATGTGTTATCATCTTCTAGTTTAACTTCTTATTTCTTCACTTCAGAAGAATCAGTGACCTTTTGCTCTTCATGGACATTTTCACCGTGCTTAGAACTTCCAGGAGAATGAGCGTTGTTATGTTCTTCTTCCTCGTGAATTTCATCTTCATGGACATAATCCATTTTTCATATGGTCCAATTCTTCACTACCGGTGTCTGAAGAAGATTCATTCGAATTTTGGATCTTAGCATCAAAATCATGAAGATTCTAAGCCTTAGTGGGTTGGTCGACTTTCCCGGTGGAACCTTTGGTCGATTTAGGATGAATGGAAAGAGAACTGGTAGTAATATGGATGATGTATATGATACTCGATGTGACGTTACCATAAGGGTATTCCTGTAGAAGTTAGTGTGTTATCAGTTGAAGATGGTTTGCCAAAGAAAAGTTTTTATTCAAAACAAGCCTACCTTAGGTGCACCTACATCAGGGTTGGAATCAACACTTTCAGGTTCACTGGAAACAATCTTTTTTGTTGCCTTAACCTCTTTCTCGTCAGTCTGTAAGACACTCTATTTCACCTTTTTCGCTTTGGTTACAGAGGAAGTTGGTCTAAGAGGGACCTTTTGGGAACAAAACCCAAGGGTTCTTAGTTTATTTTTCTTCTTCTTGGGAGTTTCGGGAGAAGAATTTCCACCAGGATCTTCATCCTCAAAATCTTTGATTTGTACGCCCTTCGAAGCATTTGAGAGGGGTGGCTTGAGGTTGCTCTTCAATCTAAAACATTGTTAAGGATATTAAAACGAAGAAGAGAATCAAGTAAAATACATATGTAAAGTACAATATGAAAGCAAACATACACTTCCTTTTCTTTAACATGATCTTTTCCTCCTCAAGTTTTTTTTTGAAGTAGCAACGGCCTCACTGGTGGCACTCTGGTCTTTTTTCTATGTTCGACTGCTGCAAATAAAGCGATAAAATATATGTAAGAAGAGCACAATGGAAATAATAAGATAAGTTGGTCCAAAAGATCCTTTGCTTTCCTCACCTTCATGTATGGTAGGTAGAACTGTAACACCCCAATTCTACCCGAAAATTATAAATGTAAATCAGAGTTATAAGATTCACACAACTGAATCAGGATCCCACAAATTCAACTTAAAATTCATTGCATTCAACATGACATAACACTTTTAAAACTTCGGATGAACCACACCAAAATAAATTAATATCTTAATTCAACAACTTGAACAACTATGCAGCGGAATCATAATAACATCCTTGTCCAACATTACAACAACTTCAAAATAACACATACTTAGCAACAATCAAATTAAAGTTCACAACTGGAATAACAATGACTAAAAGCAACAAGCGTTCATCCCCCCGAGTGTTACGTATCAGAGCAATGACACCGACTTGAACTATCGAAGGTATACTGCCTTCACTATGGATTACCTGCACGTTACCAACGTAAGGGTAACATTAAAACATAAGGGGTGAGATATCTAACAATATAATAAAATGTATGATAAATCATATATTAAATCAGATAATATAATATCACCATTTCACATCTTATAAACAACAATAATCGCAACGGAACACCAACAATATAGAACATTACCGCACCAATACACAACTTCTTTATGCAATCATATGATGCGACTCAATACTATGCAAATGCATGTGGTACCATTGGAACAGAACTCCCATCTCAAAATAATTGTCAATAAATAGAGGCATCAACAAGGCATAAGCCTTCATCTTAATATTCGCCATTACAAGCCATCTTAAAGAGCATCAGCTCCATCTTGATATGCAATGTATGCGACACAATCATGAATGTAGTAACAACAACCACAACTAACAACATCTCAACACAACATCATCGTTGGCCAGAAGTCTACAACTTAATAGATGTCAATTATTATAGGCATATAAACATCATTCATCAACATAATTCATCAACATAATTCCACAACAACTCAGCCATAACAACAATACAACGACAGATCGACAATCCCTTAACGTTGGTTATAGGCCCCCAACAAGATAGTGCCCATAATTAATTAATCAACTAATGTTTATCTATAATTACCAAACCTCTACATTTTATTATACTACAATGCTACATCATTATTATTATTAATCTTACTGTTATGAACCAAGCAATAATTTAAGATCGTCTTATCCTCATTATATTTCACGAAATCGTCATAACGATTAACACGGAAAGCTAACTCTATCCTAATTTGGGTACTAGGATTATTATTATTGTCCTTCATTTTAATCCTTATGAATGGATTTCATCACTTTAGCTATCCAACGCTTCAAACAGAACCTCAAACAGAGTCCGGAAACTCAAGTTACAACCTTTAGAAAAATATGTCAAAAATTGGACTGTATGAGTCGACGCATGTCTCTTTGAGTCGACGCGTACTGGTCTGGAATCCTACATGAGTCGAAGCGTAATCCTCTTGTGTCTACTCATACTGATTCAGCAACACTGCATGTATCGATGCATGATCCTTCGTATCCACTCATACTGATCTGTGCTGAATTTATTCTACGATTTCACTGTGTTTTCATTGCGATTTCCATGCCTTAGGTCCTAAAACATCCTCTAATCATAGGTAATCATCAATTATAATAATCCTATGTTTCTACATCAATTATACAGCATCAGGGCATTATTATTCATCTCTAAATCATTGATCCTCATCAAACAATAATATATATATTTCAATCGTAAACAAAACAACTTTTCAAATCCAATCCTACATACTACTCATCATAAACCCTGTTATAGAGTCAGAACCCCATCCTTACCTTGGATTGAAGGTTGCTCTACAACTTTTCCGATTGAATTTCGTTCTTCCTCTTTTCCTTCTTTTTTGCAACTTTCATGTTCTCTTTCTCTCTTCCAACCCTTATTTCTTTCTCTTCTTACTGCTACTTCTTTTTCTTATTAATTCTAAATAACTAATATAATAACCCTATAATTCTAATTATATCTTAATGGGCTTAAAACTCCTACACCCCCTTTCTATTACTTCTAATCCTTAAAAATAAGCCCACATCAAATAATAGTATTATTCTAATATTATTCCACAACTTAATAAAATAAATAAATCCAATAACAACAACATCAACTATCATCATAACACAACTTCACAAATAATCCAAAAATAATTTAATTAAATAATTAATTAAATTACGGGCGTTACAACTCTCCCCTACTTAGAATATTTTCGTCCTCGAAAATTTACCTTAATCAAACAACTCAGGATAGGAGTCCTGCATCTTGCTTTCCAACTCCCAAATCATGCTCTCTTTAGCAGCTCCTAACCAGACTACTTTCACCAAAGAAATCTCTTTGCCTCTTAGAGTCTTCATTTCACGATCTACGATCTATACAGGCATCATCTCCACAGTAAGGTTATCCCGTACTTGCACATCATCCATATGAATCACATGAGACGAATCTGAAATATACTTCCAGAGTTGCGACACGTGAAACACGTCATGCAAATTCAAAAGATTAGGCGGTAAAGCCACTCTATAAGCAACATTCCTAACTCTCTCCGAAATCTGATATGGACCAATAAAATGAGAAGTGAGCTTCTTAGACTTCAATGCTCGCCCAACACCAGTCGCAGGTGTAACTCTCAAAAACACATGGTCACCAGCTTGAAATTCTAAATCCTTCCTTCGCTTATCATGATAACTCTTCTGTCTACTTTGGGAAGCTTTCATCTTTTCCCGAATCATCTTCACCTTCTCAATAGTCTCACGAACAAGTTCAGGTCCAAGTACTACACTTTCCCAAGATTCATGCCAACATAAAGGAGTTCTACATCTTCAACCATACAACGCCTCGAAAGGTGTCATCCCAATACTAGAATGGTAACTGTTATTATAAGTGAACTCTATCAGCGGAAGGTAAGTATCCCACAAACCTTCCTGCTCAAGAACACATGCCCTCAACAAATCTTCCAACGATTGAATAGTCCATTCAGTCTGCCCATTCGTATGAGAATAATACGCCAAACTAAACCTCAACTTAGAACCCAACACTTCTTGCAAACTCTTCCAAAAATCAGAAGTACACCTCAAATCTCTATCTGAAACAATGCACAAAGGAACACGATGTAGCTTCACAATTACACTAGTGTAAATCTCAGCCAATTTCGACACTAGAAAACTGATGTTAATAGGAATAAAATGAGCCGACTTTGTAAGCCTATGAACGATCACCCAAATAGAATCATGTCCTCTTAAAGTATTAGGTAACCCCATCACAAAGTCCATTGAAATGCTATCCCATTTCCATTCTATAACTTCTAACGGCTGCATCAACCCTGCAGGCTTCTGATGTTCAACTTTTGACTTCTGACAAGTCAAACATGCATACACAAACCAAGCCACATCACTATTCATCCTAGGCCACCAAAACAAGTTCTTCAAATCCTGTTACATATTTGTAGCTTCTGGATGAATACTCAGCTTACTTCTATGACTCTCTTCAAGTATCACTTTCTTCATCTCTGCATCATCAGGAATACAAATCCGATTACGGAATCTCAACACACCTAGCGCATCTAGCTTAAAATCATTATTCTCATAATGATCGATTCCAACTATCGAATCTACCAGTTTCATATCCAACTTCCGAGCTTCTCTAATACTGCCTAGAAATTCATTATTAATCTTCAACATACCCAACATAACACTCTGCGGTGTCACCTTGCAAACTAAGCTCATATCCCTGAATTGTTCAATTAATTCCAACTCTTTAACCATCATTGCCGACATATGTAAAGTCTTTCGACTCAATGCATCAGCTACCACATTCGCTTTTCTTGGATGATAATTAAAACCGAAATCATAATCCTTTAACAATTCTAACCATCTTTGTTGTCTCATATTCAGCTCCTTCTGATGGAATAAATACTTTAAGATCTTATGGTCACTAAACACTTCAAATCTAGAACAATAAAGATAATGCCTCTAAATTTTCAACACAAAAAAAACTGCAGCAAGCTCTAAATCATGCGTAGGATAGTTCTTATCATGAGTCCTCAACTTCCTTGACGCATAGGCAACTACCTTATCATTTTGCATAAGCAAACCTCCTAAACCCATCTTAGAAGCATCACAATATACCACAAAAGGTTCTCCTGGGTTAGGTAACGTCAAAATCGGAGCCGACGTCAATCTCCTCTTCAACTCTACAAAACTCTCTTCGCATTGAACATCCCACACAAAAGCCCTACCTTTACAAGTCAACTTAGTCAACAAAAGTGCCAACTTAGAAAAACCTTTGATAAACCTTCTATAGTAACCAACTAATCCCAAAAAGCTTCTAATCTCAGTAGCTGACTTCAGAGTTTCTCATTGCAACACAACATCAACCTTCGATGGATCTACAGTAATGCCACTACCTGAGATCACATGACCAAGAAAACTAACCTCCTTTAACCAGAAGTCACACTTAGACAGCTTTGTATACACTTTTTCTCTTTCAAAACTTGCAATACTACTCTTAAGTGTTCTTCATGCTCTTCTTCTAACTTAGAGTAAATCAAAATGTCATCAATGAACACCACTACAAATCGATCCAAATAAGTATGAAAGATACGGTTCATGTATTCCATGAATACTCCCGATGCATTAGTAACACCGAAAGGCATCACCGAATACTCATAATATCCATAACGTGTTTTGAAAGTCGTCTTCTGGATATCCTCATTCTTCACTTTAATCTGATGGTAACCCGACCTCAAATCAATCTTATTGAACACCCGAGCATCTACCAATTGATCCATTAAGTCATATATTCTTGGAAGCGGATACTTGTTCTTAATCTTCACTTTATTCAACTGTCTATAATCAATACAAAGCCTCATACTCCCATCTTTCTTCTTTACTAGAAACACTGGAGCTCCCCACAACGATACACTTGGTCTTAGAAACTTCTTTTCAAGTAACCCTTACAATTGCTTCTTTAACTCTGACAATTCAAATGCAGACATCCTGTATGGTTCCATAGACACATGTCTAGTACCAGGTACAAGATCAATAGAAAATTCAACTTTCCTCTCTGGTGGTACATCAGGAATTTCATCAGGGAAAACTTCAGGAAATTCACGCACCACCTGCAATTCCTCAATTATAGCTTGATTCTTGACAGATAGCGACACCATCAACAAGAACATTTGTGCTTCTTCTTGCATCAACTTCTTCAATTGTCTAGCGGATAACAAACTATCTCCCTCTTCCTCAGAAGTAGAAAACCTCACAGACTTGTCATAACAGCTAATATGAACATAGTTATGCTCTAACCAGTTCATACCCAAAATCACATCTAACCCTCTTAACAGAAAACAAACCAAATCAACAGCAAAGTCTCTATCGAAAATCGACAAAGGACACTCTAAACACACAAAAGAAGTAGTCACCGACCCCTTGTCTAGAGTGTCGACAACCATCTCTCCATTCATAGAAGACAACATCAGACTCAATCTTTCAACACAATCAGCAGCAATAAAGCAATGAGTAGAACCAATATCAATAATAGTAACTAAAGGAGTACTATTAATGAAACATGTACTTCTGATAAGTCTATCATCACTAGCCGCATGATCCTCAACCAAAGCGAACACTTTACCACTTGTCTGCGCCCTCTTTGGTTTCTGACACTGACTACCAATGTGCCCTTCTTCACCACAATTGAAACAAATCACCTCCTTATGTTAGCACTCAGATATAACATGTCTAGTCTTACCACAACGGAAACACCTCTTTACCTCAGCAGTACACATATTACTCTTATGCCCAGGTTTTCCATATTTGAAACAAACCACACCAGCAAGAGCATCTCCCCCACCAGTCTTTTGACCCTGAGCAGCTTTCTGTTTACCTTTACCAGCTGGGGCATCATAAGGCTTACCACGATTCTGTTGGTACTTACCCCTCTTCTCACTGATAATCTTATAATGAGCATTATTATCCTCTTCATAGATTCTGCAACTATCAATCAAATCAGCAAAGACACGGATCTTCTGGTATCCAACTACCTTCTTGATCTCTGGGTGCAACCTGTTCTCAAACTTGATACACTTCGAAAACTCAGCATTTGCCTCACCATAGTGCGGATAAAACTTAGCCAACTCAGTAAACTTCGCAGCATATTCAACAACTGACATACTACCCTACTTCAGTTCAAGGAACTCAATTTCCTTCTTACCACGAACGTCTTCAGGAAAATACTTCCTCAAAAATTCCCTACGGAACACAGCCCAAGTGACATTTTCACCTGCAACTTCCAATCTGTGACAAGTCTCTAGCCACCAGTCATCAGCCTCGACTGCTAGCATATGAGTACCATACCAAACCTTTTGTGCTGGAGTGCAGTCCATCACACGAGAGATTGTCTCAATCTCTTTCAACCAATCCAACGCTCCGTCAGGATCATACTTTCCCTCGAAGGTAGGCGGATTCTCTCTCTGGAAAGTCGCCAAACTATGAGATCCAGCGTTCCCGTCAAAATTCGACCGATTCTCCATCTCATGCGCCATTGCTTATAAAGCAGCAGCAAGTGTAGCATCATTCCTTCCAGTCATCTTAACTTATCACTACAACATAAACAACGGTTAGAACTCAAATTTACAATACTCGATTGTTAAACAACCTACGAATCGACAACTTGGTCGGACGGACTAACTTTGTCTGATACCAACTTTGTAACACCCCAATTCTACCCGACAATTATAAATGTAAATCAAAGTTATAAAATTCATACAACTGAATCAGGATGCTATAAATTCAACTTAAAAACCAATGCATTCAACATGGATACTGTGATACGGTGGGAGAACTGACTATTGTTTTGCATTCGTATTCGCACTTGTGCGGTTGAGCAAGAGTCGCCACCGACTTTTTATTTTATCCTAAGGAAAGGTTAAAAAAGCACAGCCAAAACCTTTTGAGATATTTCTTGGGTTCGGGGGGTAGATTATGAAAAGGGAAGGTGTTAGCACCCTTTTCATCCATGGTTATCCATGGGCTCTTAGTTACTTGGTTTTTTAGATCACTTTGCCTTGATTTTCGATTACTTGAAAATAGTGTGTGTGTGTGAGTGTTTTTGAAAATGTTTTTGAAGAGATGCCTTGTCTCAGGCAACCAATGTATTTGACTCGTGTTTGAGTGTTTTACAAAAGTGTGGATCTTTTCGAAAAGATGTTTCAAATGTTTTTTGAGAGTTTGTTTGAAAGTGTTGTGGATTGTGGTTTTTGAAAAGAAGGCAAGTGTTTTTGCAAATTGATCTCAAGTAACTAAGAGTTTTGTCTACCCTGTTGTACTCAAAGGTTTTCGTTATGTTTTAACCCCTTTTAACAATTTTGTTCCACCATTGAATTTGGTGGACAATCTTGCGTTTAGGAAGTTTGTTCGGGACGGGCGTGGGTCATCGTATGGACCATGAATGCAATGGTGCCAAGTGTCTTTGGCAATTTGCTTTGAAGGGACTATGATCATTCCGTTTAGGCAACACTTTGAGGGACTTATGATCATTTGAATTTGTTTTGCCAAAGAAACTCGACGTGCAAGCATGGCCCATTTTGGAAGGCAACATGTGGGATTACCCTAGGGGGTGCAAGTGTGATTGTGTATTGATTTCATGTATTTGTCTTGTATTAGGTTATCTAGAGTTTGATTTTATGTACATGCAAACCCTAGGTCTAACCATGGTATAATTGGAAAACTGTAAATTGCGGAAATGTAAAATCTACGCTATTACAAAATAGTATCCGGGAGTGGGGGTACACGTGTATGAATGGGGATGAGACTTATAGTATCCAATAAGTTACAATCAAATCGAATTTGCGATCAAATGTAATATGACGAATATCAATGTATAAGATAAACAAGTATGTAGGAGCAATGTGAATGTATTGTGTAAGTGTAAGTGTGAGATGTATATGTTTTAGTCGTATGTTCAAGTTTTAATCAAATTGTATTATGTATAAAATGATGTTTTAAGAAAAGAAAATATTTCTAGGTTTTCATTATGTATAAAAAAAAAGTATTTTTCATTTGTTATGTACAAAAATGTTTTAAGAAATTAAATTATGCGAAAAAAAATGTATATTTACTTAGTATGTACAAAATATATTTTAATTAAAAGAATGGTATTTTCAATTTTAAATATATGATGTAGAAAAAATGTATTTTTATGTGTTCTGTACAAATATTTTAATTAAAAGAATAAATAAATAAAAAGAAGAAAGTATTTTCAATTTTTAATATATGACAAAAATGTATTTTAATTATGTAGGTGATTTTGTAAAGAAAAGGAAAAGAAATAAAAAGAATTAATATTAATGTTTTGTTAAGAAAAGTATTTTAGTGGGCTTAGGCATGCAGAGACGGGTAAAGGCCCATTGCTTGAAACAAATTTTTTAGGGTTTGAGATTTGTTTGTTCAGTTGAGACGAAGGCGTAGGGTTTGTAGCGACGCGTTCATGGAGTCCCGTTCATCTTCTTTGCCGTGGCTACTGGACAAAGTCTCTGCGCCTGAGCTACCAGCGACCTCCACCTCTTTCTCCTCCCAACGACGTCATCATGGCGATCGATCTAAGGTACAAATATTCTCCTAATTTCGTTAGGGTTTTTACGATTTTGTGCGTTTGTGATTTTTGATTATTGATTCTTGCTCCAATTTATTGTTGTGTCTTGAGGCATATGGTAGAATTAAGAGAGGAGGGAAAACTACCTGTATGGAGGGAAGAAAGAGGAGGAGGGTGCTCAGGAGGCTCAGCGCTGGAGGGCTTGTACGATGAAGATGAATTTGTAGCAATTCCGGTTTGCGTGTTCTCTTCCTCTTTGTTATCTTGATGCCTTCGAGTTGCCTTTGAATTGCATGTGATATTGCTTTTTCTGAGATTGATGCTTTGTACGCCTTTGCCTTCTTCTTCTGATTTTGCCCCTTGAATGATTTGCCTATGATGAAGAGCTTCTTCTGAGGCCTAGGGTTTAGTCGCCCTTGAGTATTCGTATGCTTGTCTTGAATGTTTGTTGCTGGCCCTCTGAGATTGATATGCTTTTAGTGTTTGACTTTCTACCCTGTGATGAACTCAGAGTTCTGAGGGGGGCTCTAGCCTGTATACTTGAAAAAATGCTTGCTTGCTGTTTTATGAGGTTCAGCAGGTGTTATGCTTAGGACTTTGTTTCTGGTTTATGAGCTTAGGCCTTAAGGGCTGGACAGATTGGTATGGAGGTTATGCTGGTTTATTTTATTAAGGTTCTGGACTTATGCAGTGGGAGTTTGTTTAAGGTTTGAACTTGGTTTACCAGGTTTTTGGTTGGTTCAGGTTTGAACTTGGTTTACCAGGTTTTTGGTTGGTTTGAACATGTTTTTTGATGTTTAGGCCAGGATGCTGACAATAGGTATTGTTTGTGCTTTGTATTGGTTCTGCTGGCTTTTTGAGACAGGGCTTATGCTTGAACAGCAGGTTTAGCTTGGTTTATCAGGTTTGAAGGCTTGGTGTCCAGGTTTGATGTATGGTTCAGGCAGATTGTTGGTTTTAGAATGGGTTTGAATGGGTTGAGCTTCAGGTTATGTCTTTGGCGTTATGTTGTTTCAGTAAGTTTGATGCAGGTTTGGCCTTGATTCTGGTTATGTTTGTGCTAGCAGGTTAAAAGGCTTCAGTAGGCTTGGGATATTCAGGCATGAACTGGCCTTAGGTTTGAACTCTTAGCAGGTTTTTGTGCTTGCTTAGCAGTTTGGTGCTTGCTTAGCAGTTTTGTATATTTTTCTCCCTCTCTATCCTGCCTAAGCATAAAGCCCGAACCCTTCCTCTTATCTCTCTTCTTCTGACTTTCTTAGTACAGTTTAAAGAATTTTAAATGTTTTTTTACTGTACTTTCTGAAGGGGCCACCCTTGTTTGGGAAATGATGATAAAGAGTTAGCTTGCATAAGAGATTTCCTCTGCATCTTTATCTTTCTTTGACAGCTTGCTACACTTTGTGAACTTTTCATATCTTTGTCAAATCTTTTTATTGACAGCCTTGAGTGGACTTTATACTTTGACAGTAAATTGCACTTTTTGATCTTTGATAGAAAGTTGGAATTAGATTTTCAGTTTAGTTTGAACTTGCTTCTGAACCATGCAGTTTGACATTTTAAAATTATGCATTTTGACATTTTTGTATTCATGATAAAATTCTTCCCTCTTTGTGAACCGGGAGAAATCCCGTGTTTTGCAGAGAGGGTTAACTGATCCCAGTCAGTGGCCCTTAGTGATGAATTTCTTCTGTCTGTATTTATTTTATCTGCTTTTTTGACTTTCTCTTTTCTTTTGCAGGTGAATAATTGGATGGAGAGGAATAAAGTGAAGCATGAAGAATTAGAAATAAATAGGATAGTTTTTCCTTTTATTTAATATTTGAATTAATATAAACCATTGTTTGTAATTAACAATATTTGTACAAATAATTCAAATATCAATAAAAGTCTTTATTATCCAACTAATTCTAATTCTCTTTCTTTATTGTTTATTTATTTATTTAAAACTCTTTGAATTAAAATAATTGAAAAAATAAATTTCAATCACTTAATTTAGAATAATAAATAATTTAAATAAACAATACTTTAGCACGTTGATCAATTAAACCTGTCCTTTCCAATATCCAAAGCAAAGCAGCAGTTAACCAAAATAAACTGATCAAGCGCATTCTCTTTTCACTGATTCTTTTGCCAGGCGCTGTAATTCCAAACTGCATATTTCTTTTGACTGATGAAACAAAACAACATGAATTCAACCCAACTGCCTCTTTTACTGATTAAATCAAAACAATGTGAATTTAACCCGAATCTCGGAATAAACTGCAAAGTGCTGTGGAATTTAAATCCTTCTGAGAATATGCCCAAAAACTTTTAATTCCTGATTAAATGCCAACGAACCTTCGCCTGATCAAAATTGAACCAAAATCAACCAAAACCCTAAGCCAACTGTGAAACAATCCAGAGTCCTGAAAATTAGTAAAACCCTAATTTTTGTTTGACTGACGAGAAAAGTCCGTTTGTCCGATTCTTGAGTCAGTTTTGAAAAGTAAGGAAATGCTTGAAATTGTTATCTTGTGGAAAAATGCGAGGGCAAATTTTGGGGTACAACAGTTGCCCCTGTTCAATCTTCTTGGACCTGAAGAGTTAGATTGGCAAGTTTGCCTTTCGCGACTTGAAGGTAAAAGAAGATTGGACACTAAAGTGCCCAGAAAATTTGCACTCGGCGATATGATGGTGGAGGTGAATGGGCTTAAAGATGCCATTTGGTGATGGGCTTAAAGATGCCATCTGGTGCGATTAGAATCTTGTCGGGGAATGGGCTTAGAGATGCCATCTGAGAATGGGCTTAAAGATGCCATCTGGTGACTGCTGGTAAGAGGATGGGCTTATAGATGCCATCTGGACATGTCGAACGGTATGTCAATGGTGAGTGGACAAGTATCAGAAGGGCATCCATGTTTTGGAACATCTCTGAATTAGGGGTCCGAGTAAGCAACAGGTTGACGTCCATGTCTGGAGAACCCGTAAACTATTTTCAGGAGTTGAGATTGAACAAGCAAAAGAGCAACGTCCGTTGTTGGGAAGCGTCTGTAAACTGAACAAGTTGGTAGATTAACATCCGTTGTAGGGAAGAATCCGTAAACTATGTTTTCAAAAGTTGAGAAGAGCCTGAACAAGTTGGTAGATTGACATCCGTTGTAGGGAAGAATCTGTAAACTGTTTTCAGAAGTCTTGGAGTTGAAGAGGAAACAGTGTAGGGTTTCTTGATAATGCGTCTGGATGGATCTGGAATAAGTATCAGAATGTCGCCGTGTCCGGGTCACATCTGAACTATTTCTGGATTAATCTCGGAAGATGATCTGTGTCTGTCGACTGCTCTTACCTGAAAAGGTAAAGGGTTAGTTGTATGCAATGTTATGATGCATGATGCAACTTATGTGACATCAATGTTTATGACATGAATGTGATGAATGCGCATGTAAGCTGATGAGCTATCTTGCTGAGGATAAATGAATCCGAGATGGCTGAAGATAAAAGCATCCTGACTGCTGCCGGGGAAAATAAATCCTTGGCTGCTGCTGTGGAGGGCAAGAGTCTTCAGTTGTTGAAAATGAGAAGTCTTGGGACCACTGTTGGGAGAATCAGAAGCTTGGGTTGTATGCCAAACTACTGGGGTCTTCCTGTTTTGAGGAGATCTGTGTAGGATTTCCTGATGATGAGTCCGTGTAAAACTGCATCAGGTCTTTGAACACTTTTGACATTCGAATGCCCCAAGTGGTGATGTAGATAAATTCCTGGCTTGTTACAGGTGTTGGTCTACAATCGGTCGTTCACAGATGTTTTCCTGACTTGTTACAGGTGTTGATATGGAATTCTTCAGACATGCCCTGGCTGGATACATGAATCGAATCTGGAAAGGTGATAGTTGATAGATATGCCCTGGCTGGATACAGGAATCGAATCTTCAAACTCTTCAGACGTGCCCTGGCTAGATACAGGAATCGAGTCTGGAAATGTAGTCAACAGATATGCCCTGGCTGGATACAGGAATCGAATCTAGAATTGTAATAGTTGATAGATATGCCCTGGCTAGATACAGGAATCGAATCTTCAAACTCTTCAGATGTGCCCTGGCTAGATACAGGAATCGAGTCTGGAAATGTAGTCAACAGATATGCCCTGGCTGGATACAGGAGTCGAATCTGGAATTGTAATAGTTGATAGATATGCCCTGGCTGGATACAGGAATCGAATCTTCAAACTCTTCAGACGTGCCCTGGCTAGATACAGGAATCGAGTCTGGAAATGTAGTCAACAGATATGCCCTGGCTGGATACAGGAGTCGAATCTGGAATTGTAATAGTTGATAGATATGCCCTGGCTGGATACAGGAATCGAATCTTCAAACTCTTCAGACGTGCCCTGGCTAGATACAGGAATCGAGTCTGGAAATGTAGTCAACAGATATGCCCTGGCTGGATACAGGAGTCGAATCTGGAAATGTTGTAGTTGATTTGTTGAACACTTTTGACATTCGAATGCCCCAAGTGGTGAAGAAGGAGTCTTGAATCAGATTACTCTGCATATTGAGAGATTTCTTGAAATCTTGACTGGACTGCCCCAGGTTAACTGAACTTTGAGAGATCTGTTGGACCTTGACTGGACTGCCCCAGGTTAACTGAATTGTGACATGTCATGCCCCTTGTTGATAGGAGATCTGATGGAAGTGTCATCCTCTTGAAGAGATTTTGACTTACTGAGAGAGTTTTCGTTCCTCCGAACATTTGCTGTATGAGTTTCTTCGCTGTCAAACAAAAGGGTCAAATGCAGACAGTGATATTCGTATAATGCAAAGTTTATGTTTGTCTCGAAGTTTTGAAAAATGAGTTTTTAGCAGAAAACTTTTCACAAGACAGATCAACACAAGATTTAGAGCAAAGCCCAACAGGAGTCAGGATACCTTTTGTAACAGTATGCTTTCGAATTAACCCATGCTTCAATTAGGACTTTTGATGGGTTGTAACGTGGCCTGGTTCACGGTTTAAGAAACAAAGGATAAAGGCTCAAAGTATATTTGTACCCACCCGCTCTTCGTGATGTTCTTCAACCTAAGCTCAGTTAATTGTGCGTCACACTCTATTTTGAGTTTCGAACGACTTTCGGGCGATGGTTCACCAGTTTGAATTTTTGGGAGACAGTCATCATCTCCTTTTTCTTTTTCAACACTTTTCATGTTGTTGAGGATTTTGTAATGACCTCACTATTTTGATTTTGATTTGTTATCCCTAACTTTTGCCTGACTGTTACCGTTTTCCGGGATTACTGTCAGCGGGATGCCCCAGCTTTCTTAAGCCTCCTTTATAGGTTTTGGCTCGGTGGGCTTTTCTCTTTTTAGAGATTGATTGTCTATGTGATAGGGAACTACCCTTGTCTTTTGATTCCAAAGGAACGCTTTCTCTTTTTCGCCGTCGTTTGTTGTATTAAGAACCGAGAGTTTGCGACTTCAATGCACATTTTCTTTTGAATTAACTGAGATGCTACCCTGCCCCAGGTTTATATCAAGGGTTTTGATCGTTTTAGAACAGGAAACTCCTACTTCTTTGGCTCGAAAGGGTTGACTAGGGATTAACCTCCTTATAACTCCAGTGTTTGGGAATTGAAAGAAATGCCTGTACATCATCAGCAAGGTCTGTTCAAAAGCATACTGTATAAGATCACGGTATTGTTTCGTCATCCTCCCTCTAAAGGCTTACAGCTTTTTATCAAGAGTCAAATATCATAAAGAAAAGCATAAGAGTAGTGAAACGAATGGATGGATTCAAGACAAACATATGCAATGCATTAATGAAGACAGAGTTTAACATCAACAAATAATTGTTTGACAGCAAAAGAAATTACAACTTTGAAAATTCAAAAAGAAGCAAAAGTCTTTCAGCTCGAGCTTCGTCACTTCAAGTGGAGAACCCTTTAACGGAAGATCTTCATCTCACCGTCTGGCATGAATTCCAGCACCCCAATGTCGATCAGATCTTGAATCTTATTCTTCAAGGCCCAGCAGTCGTTAGTGTCGTGTCCCGGGCTGTAGGAGT
Organism: Vicia faba; assembly: GCA_948472305.1. Lineage (NCBI taxonomy): Eukaryota > Viridiplantae > Streptophyta > Magnoliopsida > Fabales > Fabaceae > Vicia > Vicia faba. The sequence continues at coordinate 1,229,404,987 of OX451739.1, forward strand.
GGTAAACACAGAAGGCGTCGGGACGGTAGTTAGGAGAGGAGGTATTGAGCTTCTGAGGAGGGTCCTTTACGGTAAGCAAGTTGACCTCCAACAGACGCTTCAGTATAAAGAATGATGGTATTTCAGTCTCCGTGAACTGTCTTCCCGACTTTTCTTGTTTACGCCGATTGCCCCGTTGACGCTGGCGAGGTTGTTGATGGGCTTGTGACCCTGAAGCAAGCAAAGGAGCTTTCCCTTTGTCTTCTTGAGTGAATGGAGGCTGAGTGGTGACTTGCTCTTCGACCTCAGATGTTTGCCCCAGTTGGTTGTTTGGAAGCAGTTGGCGGACAAGAACTCTGAGTTCCTCTTGTCTTTGAGATAGGTCTTGGATGAGAGCCATCTGGCCCACCAACTGTCCCATCATTTGAGTCCTCAGTGTTGTCAGATCAAACTGCAGCTCCGCGAGCTGATCACTCCTGGCATTGTTGGAAGTCTCCAAGCCCTTGGTGAGGAGAGCTTTCATCTCTTCTTGCCCCAGAGACAAGTTAAGGAACATCTCCTGCAGCTGAGCAGTCTGGTCTTGGATGTCTTTGACAGACCTTTCTAGAGCCATCTCTTGCTGAAATAAACAGCAGGAGAGTAAGGAAACCTGAAAAAGGAAAGGGTGTCAAAATGCAATGCATGATATGTGGATGCATGCTTTCAAGGATCTCTTGGGGTAAACACAAGAAAATGTTAGAGGTTGAACTTTGCTCTTGGATCGGAGATCTCTGCACCGGTGGACGTCCTTCCACGAGAATCAAGCTCACCATGTCGAGTGGGTCATAGCCACTGATTCAAGTTGTTGTTCTTGAACTTTGATTGGAGAACTTTGTATCGGTGGATGTCTTTCCACGAGAATTAAGCTCACCATATCGAGTGGGTCATAGCCACTGATTCAAGTTGTTGTATTTGAACTTTGATTGGATTGGTTAGAGGAGAAAACCTCTTGCCCCTTGGTAGATGTCTGGTTCAACGTAACCCTGCATCAAAAGAACCCTCGAGATCCTTGAAATGGTTATTGAAAATGCTATGGTATGATGTCATGATGTTATGTACATGTATGCCAAAAGCAAGTGAGTGTATATACAGACAAACATATTCACACAAAGCACACAAGGCCTTAGGTTTAGGCTTGCATGAGGTTTAGGTACTACCCTCTTTCAGTTCGTTGGTTAAAACCTGTCTTATCAAAAGTAATCGGGTTCTAGAGGATCTCAATATCATTGGATTGTTTTCTGTGTTCATTGTTTCGGTTTAGCCACTTACTGGCGACCAAAATATTCCAAGAAAACAATCCTCAAGAGAGTGTAGTATCGAGTATCTACCAACTTCGGACTGCACCAAAGTCGGTCATCTCACTACCCCTAAAAAGGTAAGATGGTCAATTAAGGTTCTAAGAGTTCGTTAGTGCTTCATGACATCATACAGCGGCCCCGTACTCTCCTTGACTACTCAAGGGTTACCGGTACTCACAAATATGTCACACTAACATAGCTTACTGCTTCAACCATGTCGGTATACCCCGCACAGTTCCCTCGCAGTTTTTTGCTATTTACCTAAAAAGGTGCCCCAAATCCGGGTGGAGGATTTTATAACAAACCCAAACAAGGACCCAAAAGATAAATCAATCAAGTCAACCAAAGCAAGAAAGTAAAGGTGATCTAAACCCTAAGGTAACCCCACTTTTAAAGTTGTCCCCGGCAGAGTCGCCAGTTTTGTGATACGGTGGGAGAACTGACTAGTGTTTTGCATTCGTATTCGCACTTGTGCGGTTGAGCAAGAGTCGCCACCGAATTTTTATTTTATCCTAAGGAAAGGTTAAAAAAGCACAGCCAAAACCTTTTGAGATATTTCTTGGGTTCGGGGGGTAGATTATGAAAAGGGAAGGTGTTAGCACCCTTTTCATCCATGGTTATCCATGGGCTCTTAGTTACTTGGTTTTTTAGATCACTTTGCCTTGATTTTCGATTGCTTGAAAATAGTGTGTGTGTGAGTGTTTTTGAAAATGTTTTTGAAGAGATGCCTTGTCTCAGGCAACCAATGTATTTGACTCGTGTTTGAGTGTTTTACAAAAGTGTGGATCTTTTCGAAAAGATGTTTCAAATGTTTTTTGAGAGTTTGTTTGAAAGTGTTGTGGATTGTGGTTTTTGAAAAGAAGGCAAGTGTTTTTGCAAATTGATCTCAAGTAACTAAGAGTTTTGTCTACCCTATTGTACTCAAAGGTTTTCGTTATGTTTTAACCCCTTTTAACAATTTTGTTCCACCATTGAATTTGGTGGACAATCTTGCGTTTAGGAAGTTTGTTCGGGACGGGCGTGGGTCATCGTATGGACCATGAATGCAATGGTGCCAAGTGTCTTTGGCAATTTGCTTTGAAGGGACTATGATCATTCCGTTTAGGCAACACTTTGAGGGACTTATGATCATTTGAATTTGTTTTGCCAAAGAAACTCGACGTGCAAGCATGGCCCATTTTGGAAGGCAACATGTGGGATTACCCTAGGGGGTGCAAGTGTGATTGTGTATTGATTTCATGTATTTGTCTTGTATTAGGTTATCTAGCGTTTGATTTTACGTACATGCAAACCCTAGGTCTAACCATGGTATAATTGGAAAACTGTAAATTGCGGAAATGTAAAATCTACGCTATTACAAAATAGTATCCGGGAGTGGGGGTACACGTGTATGAATGGGGATGAGACTTATAGTATCCAATAAGTTACAACCAAATCGAATTTGCGATCAAATGTAATATGACGAATATCAATGTATAAGATAAACAAGTATGTAGGAGCAATGTGAATGTATTGTGTAAGTGTAAGTGTGAGATGTATATGTTTTAGTCGTATGTTCAAGTTTTAATCAAATTGTATTATGTATAAAATGATGTTTTAAGAAAAGAAAATATTTCTAGGTTTTCATTATGTATAAAAAAAAAGTATTTTTCATTTGTTATGTACAAAAATGTTTTAAGAAATTAAATTATGCGAAAAAAAAAGTATATTTACTTAGTATGTACAAAATATATTTTAATTAAAAGAATGGTATTTTCAATTTTAAATATATGATGTAGAAAAAATGTATTTTTATGTGTTCTGTACAAATATTTTAATTAAAAGAATAAATAAATAAAAAGAAGAAAGTATTTTCAATTTTTAATATATGACAAAAATGTATTTTAATTATGTAGGTGATTTTGTAAAGAAAAGGAAAAGAAATAAAAAGAATTAATATTAATGTTTTGTTAAGAAAAGTATTTTAGTGGGCTTAGGCATGCAGAGACGGGTAAAGGCCCATTGCTTGAAACAAATTTTTTAGGGTTTGAGATTTGTTTGTTCAGTTGAGACGAAGGCGTAGGGTTTGCAGCGGCGCGTTCATGGAGTCCCGTTCATCTTCTTTGCCGTGGCTACTGGAAAAAGTCTCTGCGCCTAAGCTACCAGCGACCTCCACCTCTTTCTCCTCCCAACGACGTCATCATGGCGATCGATCTAAGGTACAAATATTCTCCTAATTTCGTTAGGGTTTTTACGATTTTGTGCGTTTGTGATTTTTGATTATTGATTCTTGCTCCAATTTATTGTTGTGTCTTGAGGCATATGGTATAATTAAGAGAGGAGGGAAAACTACCTGGATGGAGGGAAGAATGAGGAGGAGGGTGCTCAGGAGGCTCAGCGCTGGAGGGCTTGTACGATGAAGATGAATTTGTAGCAATTCCGGTTTGCGTGTTCTCTTCCTCTTTGTTATCTTGATGCCTTCGAGTTGCCTTTGAATTGCATGTGATATTGCTTTTTCTGAGATTGATGCTTTGTACGCCTTTGCCTTCTTCTTCTGATTTTGCCCCTTGAATGATTTGCCTATGATGAAGAGCTTCTTCTGAGGCCTAGGGTTTAGTCGCCCTTGAGTATTCGTATGCTTGTCTTGAATGTTTGTTGCTGGCCCTCTGAGATTGATATGCTTTTAGTGTTTGACTTTCTACCCTGTGATGAACTCAGAGTTCTGAGGGGGGCTCTAGCCTGTATACTTGAAAAAATGCTTGCTTGCTGTTTTATGAGGTTCAGCAGGTGTTATGCTTAGGACTTTGTTTCTGGTTTATGAGCTTAGGCCTTAAGGGCTGGACAGATTGGTATGGAGGTTATGCTGGTTTATTTTATTAAGGTTCTGGACTTATGTAGTGGGAGTTTGTTTAAGGTTTGAACTTGGTTTACCAGGTTTTTGGTTGGTTCAGGTTTGAACTTGGTTTACCAGGTTTTTGGTTGGTTTGAACATGTTTTTTGATGTTTAGGCCAGGATGCTGACAGTAGGTATTGTTTGTGCTTTGTATTGGTTCTGCTGGCTTTTTGAGACAGGGCTTATGCTTGAACAGCAGGTTTAGCTTGGTTTATCAGGTTTGAAGGCTTGGTGTCCAGGTTTTGAACTGGCTTCAGGTTTGATGTATGGTTCAGGCAGATTGTTGGTTTTAGGATGGGTTTGAATGGGTTGAGCTTCAGGTTATGTCTTTGGCGTTATGTTGTTTCAGTAAGTTTGATGCAGGTTTGGCCTTGATTCTGGTTATGTTTGTGCTAGCAGGTTAAAAGGCTTCAGTAGGCTTGGGATATTCAGGCCTGAACTGGCCTTAGGTTTGAACTCTTAGCAGGTTTTTGTGCTTGCTTAGCAGTTTGGTGCTTGCTTAGCAGTTTTGTATATTTTTCTCCCTCTCTATCCTGCCTAAGCATAAAGCCTGAACCCTTCCTCTTATCTCTCTTCTTCTGACTTTCTTAGTATAGTTTAAAGAATTTTAAATGTTTTTTTACTGTACTTTCTGAAGGGGCCACCCTTGTTTGGGAAATGATGATAAAGAGTTAGCTTGCATAAGAGATTTCCTCAGCATCTTTATCTTTCTTTGACAGCTTGCTACACTTTGTGAACTTTTCATATCTTTGTCAAATCTTTTTATTGACAGCCTTGAGTGGACTTTGTACTTTGACAGTAAATTGCACTTTTTGATCTTTGATAGAAAGTTGGAATTGGATTTTCAGTTTAGTTTGAACTTGCTTCTGAACCATGCAGTTTGACATTTTAAAATTATGCATTTTGACATTTTTGCATTCATGATAAAATTCTTCCCTCTTTGTGAACCGGGAGAAATCCCGTGTTTTGCAGAGAGGGTTAACTGATCCCAGTCAGTGGCCCTTAGTGATGAATTTCTTCTGTCTGTATTTATTTTATCTGCTTTTTTGACTTTCTCTTTTCTTTTGCAGGTGAATAATTGGATGGAGAGGAATAAAGTGAAGCATGAAGAATTAGAAATAAATAGGATAGTTTTTCCTTTTATTTAATATTTGAATTAATGTAAACCATTGTTTGTAATTAACAATATTTGTACAAATAATTAAAATATCAATAAAAGTCTTTATTATCCAACTAATTCTAATTCTCTTTCTTTATTGTTTATTTATTTATTTAAAACTCTTTGAATTAAAATAATTGAAAAAATAAATTTCAATCACTTAATTTAGAATAATAAATAATTTAAATAAACAATACTTTAGCACGTTGATCAATTAAACCTGTCCTTTCCAATATCCAAAGCAAAGCAGCAGTTAACCAAAATAAACTGATCAAGCACATTCTCTTTTCACTGATTCTTTTGCCAGGCGCTGTAATTCCAAACTGCATATTTCTTTTGACTGATGAAACAAAACAACATGAATTCAACCCAACTGCCTCTTTTACTGATTAAATCAAAACAATGTGAATTTAACCCGAATCTCGGAATAAACTGCAAAGTGCTGTGGAATTTAAATCCTTCTGAGAATATGCCCAAAAACTTTTAATTCCTGATTAAATGCCAACGAACCTTCGCCTGATCAAAATTGAACCAAAATCAACCAAAACCCTAAGCCAACTGTGAAACAATCCAGAGTCCTGAAAATTAGTAAAACCCTAATTTTTGTTTGACTGACGAGAAAAGTCCGTTTGTCCGATTCTTGAGTCAGTTTTGAAAAGTCAGGAAATGCTTGAAATTGTTATCTTATGGAAAAATGCGAGGGCAAATTTTGGGGTACAACAGATACATAACACTTTTAAAACTTCGGATGAACCACGGCAAAATAAATTAATCTCTTCATTCAACAACTTGAATAACTATGCAGCGGAATCATAATAACATCCTTGTCCAACATTACAACAACTTAAAAATAACACATACTTAGCAACAATCAAATTAAAGTTCACAACTGGAATAACAATAACTAAAAGCAACAAGCGTTCATCCCCCCGAGTATTACGTATCAGAGCAATGACACTGAGTCGAACTACCGAAGATATACTGCCTTCACTATGGATTACCTGCACGTTACCAACGTAAGGGTAACATTCAAACATAAGGGGTGAGATATATAACAATATAATAAAACGTATGATAAATAATATATTAGATCATATCATATAATATCACCACTTCACATGTTATAAACAATAATAATCGCAATGGAACACCAACAATATACAACATTATCGCATCAATACACAACTTCTTTATGCAATCATATAATGCGACTCAATAATATGCAAATGCATGTGGTACCATTGGAGCGGAACTCCCATCTCAAAATAATTACCAATAAATAGAGGCATCAATAAGGCATAAGCCTTCATCTTAATATTCGCCAATACAAGCCATCTTAACGAGCGTCAGCTCCATCTTGATATGAAATGTATGCAACACAACATCATCATTGGCCAGAAGCCTACAAGTTAATATCTGCCAATTATTAAAGGCATCTCAACATCAGTCATCAACATAATTCATCAACATAATTCATCAACATAATTCATGAACATAACTCATCAACATAATTCATTAACGTAATTCCACAGTATCTCAGCCATAACAACAATACAACGACAGATCGACAATCCCTTAACGTTGGCCATAGGCCCCTAACAAGATAATGCCCCTAATTAATTAATCACCTAATGCTTATCTCTAATTACCAAACCTCTACATTTTATTATACTGCAATTCTACATCATTATTATTATTAATCTTACTGTTATGAACCATGCAATAATCTAAGTTCATCTTATCCTCATCATATTTCACGAAATCGTCATAACGACTAACACAGGAAGCTAACTCTATCCTAATTTGGGTACTAGGATTATTCTTCTTATCCTTCATTTTAATCCTTATGAATGAAGTTCATCGTGTTATGTATCCAACTCTTCAAACGGCACATCAAACAGAGTCCGGAAACTCAAGTTACAGCCTTTGGAAAAATCTGTCAAAAATTGGACTGCATGAGTCGACGCATGTCTCTTTGAGTCGACGCATACTGGTATGGAATCCTGCATGAGTTGATGCGTAATCCTCTTGTGTCGACTCATACTGAGTCTGCAACACTGCATGTATCGACGCATGATCCTTCGTATCGACTCATCCTTAGTCTTAAATCCTGCATGTGTCGACGCATGGCCTTTGAGGCCGACTCATACTGATCTGTGCTGAATTTATTATGCGATTTCACTGTGTTTTCACTGCGATTTCCCTACCTTAGGTCCTAAAAACATCCTCTAATCATAGGTAATCATCAATTATAATAATCCTATGTTTCTACATCAATTATACAGCATTAGGGTGTCATTATTCATCTTTAAATCATTGATCCTCATTAAACAACAATATATATATATATATATATATATATATATATATATATATTTCAATCATAAACAAAACAACTTTTCAAATCCAATCCCACATACTACTCATCGTAAACCCTATTATAGAGTCAGAACCCCACCCTTACCTTGGATTGAAGGTTGCTCTACAACTTTTCCGATTGAATTCCGTTCTGCCTCTTTTCCTTCTTTTCTGCAACTTTCACATTCTCTTTCTCTCTTCCAACCCTTATTTCTTTCTCTTCTTACTTCTACTTCTTTTTCTTATTAATTCTAAATAACTAATATAATAACCCTATAATTATCATTATATCTTAATGGGCTTAAAACTCATAAACCCCTTTTCTATTACTTCTAATTCTTAAAAATAAGCCTACATCAAATAATAGTATTATTCTAATATTATTCCACAACTTAATAAAATAAATAAATCCAATAACAACATATCAACTATCATCATAACAAAACTTCACAAATAATCCAAAAATAATTTAATTAAATAATTAATTAAATTGCGGGCATTACAAGAACCTTGACATGGTCTATGTCGACATCAAGGTGACCCTTGAAACTGTATATATCATTTTAGTCGGAACTACTTGTTTAGCAGGTTTCAAGCATTCATTCTTGAGGACATTCAAATGTAACCCACAAATGAACCACCATAGAAACGGAAGTCGAAAAGCAAAAGTAATCTCACTACTAGGAAAAGGGAGGAATTTGGTAGGATGAAAGTCTAATGCAATCTTATACTTGTCCTCCACATTTTGGAGAATTTTCATATCAGGAAGTTTTGCAAATAATTTTTCCATCAAAATGGTTGTTGTTTCACGAATAGTTCGACTAAGATCATTTGGCCTATACACACTTTCGAAGTAGATTTGGAAGGCATGAACTTCTTTTATATTTTTGTGTCTATCTTTCTTAAACTTCGTCTGTATAAAAGAGAAAACATATGTTAGATGTTGTGACAGTGTTGAGACTTCAATAAATTCTTTGGCATGGTATGCTTTCCACCAAGGGAAAAGTTGGTCGAAAATAGAATGGTGTGAATTTAACACAGCCAGTAGCATGTCGATCCAGGCGCTCATTATATTAAGCCTCAAAGAAGTTGATAGTGCAAAGGCAGAAGCCTCAAAGAAGTTGATAGTGCAAAGGCAGAGCACATTCTTCTGAGTAAAAAAAAGACTTAGGTAAAATTTGGTTAATCCAAAATTGATGAGACACCAGGTTATACTGATAGCACAATATTTTCATTTTAGCCTTGAATGGGCCAAGCCTGGTCGAAAAAAGTTTGGAGTGATAAAATCTTCCCATATCTAAAGTGATTCAACTTCATGTTCAGCGGTAGGACCATGGAATTCTCGTGGGAACTATTCAAGGCCATGAATTTGATTTACAAAAGGAGCCATGGATGGAGTAAAATTATGATGTTTTTCAAACATCATAAAGTACTCTATAAAAGCTTCTTGTAGGGTACGCCCCGTATTAGAGGGAGTCATCAGGGCAAGTCGAGCACCTTCGATCTTCCTATTTTTAATTTCCTCGACATCATAACTTGGTTTTTTGGTTTGCAAAGATGGTTCAAACATGGCATTTAGCCATAGTTGGAGTAGCCAATAAGGGCCAGCTAGTGTCGTACCCCAAATTTGTCCTATCCCGATGATTTTATCTTCCTAGATTAAAATAATAAAGAAGCGTTTAACTAAGGATGGTACAACAATATATGATGGACCATTCTTAATATTTAAGTCAACCAGGGGTGTATTTTAATTCAGGAGAATGAGGCTATCTGAATCAGAGAGACTCATGTATCTGTGAATCCATTCGCAAGGCATGTTGGCCATTGTCCCATGCGATTCATAAATGAAAATTATTGGAGTAACTATAAAGTTATAAATTATTAAAAATTTGATAGCATAAGGGAGGTTGAAATTAAATTAAGCCCGCTCGAGTTTAAATTGTATAAGCTTATTTAGGTTATGTTGATTTTAGTAAAAATAGGAGGAGGTGAGAGTGCAATTTACAAACCCATTTCGTTTGGCCCATTTCCATTTTGTTGTTAAATAGAAGAGAAGGGGGTATGGTTATGAGATTAGGCACATTGAGTTTTTTTAGCCCAACCCATTTAACATTTTACTGTTTTATTTTAGAGAAAAATCATTATAAGAGAAAAAAGAGAATCCTTTTACAGATTATAAGTATATTTAGTATAATTATATTATTATTAAAATATTTTGTTGTTTTATATAAATATTTATTAAGAGTTTTGTAAATATAAGTTTAATATTTGAAAAAGATCTGCTTTATAAAAAGGCCTAATATTGGGCCCAGTCTGTAACAAATGATTGTTGTGACAAAAACTTTTTTGTTGTTGGGCAGAAAGGAAAACTGTCACGATGTAAGGCCCAAATTCGTTCAATATGCTATGCTAGGAAAATATATTAACACATGCCCAATTTAAAACAAGACTTGTTTCAGTCGTGAGATGTTTACGCACGTTTTTGATTCATTAACAGATACTGTTTAAATTTGGTAAAAATCATATCTTTTTTTACAATAAAGTGATACAAAGAAGAAATTAGGCAAGGAACAAATATTTTTCCATATCAAATCTTCAGAATTATAGTCCAAGCCCAGGACCTTTTTACAGTACAACGCTAAGCCAAAGTTACATACCCAAGCGGATTCCATCCAAATCAAATCAATTACAACAGAAAACTGAATCAAATCTAATAAACAAAATCTGCAAATCTTCAGAAATTACTAATACAATCTAAAATCTCCAAGTTTATAGAATTGAATTAGTACAAGGACAAATCTTTTACTACAACGATGTTATAAACAAAATCCAATTACAACAGAAAACTGAATCTCATTGTATATATTGCAATTATAGCGAATCTTACAGAATCAAAATTAAGCAAAATCTGAAAAGCAAGCTTACGAAATCAAGACTTACAAAACAAATCTGTTACAATCCAAATCTCAATCAATTATAGAAATCTCTAATTTCCTAACCATCTCCAATCTATACTAATTGTAACGACAAAAACGTGAAACCCTAAAAAACTAAACTATATAAACCCAGATGGTTTCTATAGAAAAGGGGGATTTTTTTATGGAGAACAGAGGGAAGAAATTCTGGAGAAGAAAGATACCGAGCCAAGCTTGAAGAAGGCGAAGAAGAGATTAGAGTTTCGAGGTCCGAAACCCTAACCGCGTAACTGTGTGTTTGCTGTCGCGCCTCCATAATTGTCGTTGACTTGCACCACCATCCTCAAACCTTCAATCGTCGCTAGAGACCTGCATATCAAAGGAGAAAAGGGAGGATTAGCTCAAAGCAGAAAATCGAGATTCAGAATATAGAGACAGAAGGGGTAAACTTAGCTTTATTTTCTTTGATTGTTGATTTGGGTTTTGAGGGTTAGATTTATGGTGGGGTTGGATTCGATCGCGTCGCCATGAGAGAAAATGAAGGTTAGGGTTTGGTGAGAGGTTTGTATTGCGAGAGGGAGAGAGAAGACAATTGCTGTAAAAATAGAGAATGAATTGTAAAAAATGAAAAAAAAGACTTATATTCTGTTTTGATCTTGTACGCGCGTGTTCGTGATAATCAGCATGCACCCTTCAATCATGTCCGTATGATCTTGATTGGACGGCCATAAGGCCAAGTCCACCATAAGCTTCGTGCGCCCTCAAAACACATGATCAATATGACCCCCTTTCAAACGCGTTGGGCCCAGCCCAACTGTTATTCACACCCCCCGTTCCTGTGTTTACTAAATTCCAAAGTAGTTTAACCCCCCTAGCTGGACCATTCCGGGCCTAACCCAACCTCTATTAGCACCCCCCCCCCTTATTTACTGATCAACTATAAATTGCACCCTCCTGATTTAATTAAATTTTTTTTATATTATATTTTTTATCTATTTTTTATATATATTATACTTTTATTATTATTATAATTATCTCTTTTTTTATAATAATAATAATAATTATTAATATCAATTTTTGTTATCATATTTTATTTACTATTTGTTTATCATATGAATAAATTATTTTTATCTAAAAACTCATGCATATATTTTATTATATTATTTGCATTAAATATTTCTATATTCATACATTAATCAAAAATATTTTCACAATTAATACAGTAAAAAACACAAACCAATATCAAACTTATTTTCGCAATAAACTAAACTAGTCAATAGTCTTTTTGCAAATGGGTTTCAAACTGGTTTTGACTTACTACGCACTCAGTCAAAATCTCCACAATCACTACTCCCAACCGAGTGCAAAGTGATTCAAAATATGTTTGCAAACCCCTAAAAAACACCAACCCATACGAACTATGAATTAGGAATCTGATTCCTCATAAGAGGATCCGTAGACACGCGATCTAAAATCGTGGCGAGTCTTTCTAATTAAAACTTAAAATCCTGTTTACCCTAAACCTAAACCTAGAGCTTAATATCCTTGTGAACAAGGTGGATGAAAGGTGCCTAACACCTTCCTTTCATCCAATTAAGTCCAAAACCTAGAATCTCTGTCTGCGAATTAGGGTTTTCTGTTAGATTCCCTTCCCTAGGATAAAAACTAATAGTGGCGACTCTTGATTAAAAATCCAGTCGCAACAGTTGGCGACTCTGCTGGGGATTCTCCTTAACCCTAGGTTGTGGTATTTTTTGGGGTTTCTTATTTTTATTTGCTTTATTTATTTATTGCATTCATCTATTTTATCACATTTATTTACTGTCAAATTCTCTTATCATCATATATTTGCTATGTGGCGGGTTTTTATCTCAAAAATTTTCTCTTATAACCCTTAGAAAGAATGTTCGTCGATCAGCTTAGGGGGTACATCATCCCTGCGAGTTTATGTGACGACTTCTCCTAGAGCCGGTGAACTTCCAAAAAAGGAATACTTATCGAGAGATATCCTCTTGATGAGTAGGACTTTGGAAGGTCACACATGACTCTTTGTAACGACCTTAACCTAAAATCTCATGACGAGACCTTTCACGACTTTGAGACGAAAGTTTCGGTCTGTAAAGAGACTCCACCTAAGGGAGGCCCTTGTTCCTTTTCCCTCTGGTGTTATTCATGATACCCTTAAGGAATCCCCCTCTTGGGAGGGTAGATTTACCATAGGTCAAAATTAAGGAGCCTACATTATAGGGATACCCACCACAAAAACCTGTCACAAAATTCCGTTATTCAACCCAACATACATTCATGCATATATATATATATATATATATATATATATATATATATATATATATATATATATATATATATATATATATCATGTTTATCATTTGTTTCCTCTATCTGTCTTATTCACAGGGTACAAAATAAAAGATAACAAAATCAAGATTTTTGGTGACTGTCTTAAAAATGGATACCAGAGGGAAACAACTTGTCCACGTCAATGCCTGTAAGCCTGACCTTTCTGAAATCAAAACTATAAAGGGTAAATTATCTGAGAGAGCTCTGAAGATGTACGCTCACTGCTATGGGGATACCATTGAATTGACTAAAGTAGAGGTTCAGATGAATGCAATCTCTGCCCTAATTTAGGTTTATGACCCTCCATTGAGATGTTTCACCTTACAAGACTTCCAGCTAGCACCGGCTCTGGAAAAATTTGACAGAATCTTGAACTTTTCCAAAGAAAAGGCCTATGTAGGTATTGGACAAACTGTGGAAGTCAAAGCTTTGGAAAAAGGCCTAGGGATCCCCTACTCTGAATTGGTGCAGAATTATCATAGAGAAGGTCCAATACAAGGAATCAAAAGGATATACTTGGAAGCTAAGGCACTAGAATTTTCTAATTATAAGGAGTGGGAATCTTGTGTTGATTGTTTAGGGCTGTTGGTATTCGGTGTAATCTTATTTCCTCAGACTGTGAACTATATTGACCCCGCGGCCATTAGCATATTTTGGGGGGAAAAGTCTTTAATGCGGACCCTACTCCCGCCTTGCTTGCTGACATTTATTACACTTTGCATATGATGTATGAAAAGAGAAGAGGCACGCTAAATTGTTGCATCCCGCTTCTATATACTTGGTTCATGACCCATCTCTACAAGGAAGACTATATGATCCCAGCATTGACCAGATGTGAGTGGCCACAAAAATTAAGATCTCTCACTGCAAACTCCATATTATGGTACGCGAGGAAGTTGGATATTGGTGACATCACTATTAGCTGCGGGGACTTTCCTAATGTCCCTTTGATTGGATCACGGGGCTGTATTAACTACAACCCTACTTTGGCCCTACGACAACTAGGGTATCCTTTGGAAGACAAACCTCCGGACGAACAACTCCGACCATTTATCATCCATAATATGGGTATAGAAGATCAAGGGTTTCTCAACAAGGTTATTCGAGCCTGGAACAAGGTTAACAAGAGGAAGGCCGAAAGAAATAATTCCATAGCAAAAGAACCCTACACCAAGTGGGTCCAAGATAGGGTACGAATTATCAAGCTACCATTCGAGAAAGATCTAGAGTACAAGCCAGAGGTCCCAGAGATAACACCAATATCTTTGGAAGAAGTCGACAATCTTAAAAGTGCCTTAAAGCAAGCTCAAAAAGAGAAAGAAGCATTGGAACTCAATCTCCTCAATATGACCAAGGAAAAGAAACAAATGCAGCTTATACTTGAGTCAAAAGACGAGCAAATTGATAAAAGTCAAAAGGAATTGGAGAAAGAAAGTCTCAAATGAAAATGTACAACCGAAGGGCTGTTAAGTGCAACGTTCAACATAGATTCTTACAACCAAAGGTTAGAAGAGGCCGCTGCTGAAATCGGGAGGTTAACCAGTTGGTACGAAAAAGCAACACATGACAAGAAGGTGCTAGAGGAAAATTTGAGAGCCCAGATCCAAAGTTTGGCACAAGCTTCCTTAGATCAAGAAGAGCAAGTAAAGTACCTCGCCACCGAACTCCAAGACAACCACGAATCAGAGGTCAAATCACCCCTTGAAAGGGTAGAAGCAAAGAAACTCCTGACTTAGAGGACTCAAGAATATGAGCATGTATGTCTAGAGCTGCATGGTCTTCAAAAGGATTTCCTTATTCAACGAAGGCTTTACGCAGAAATGAGGGGTGAAAAGATGTATTGAGAAGAGCAGTATACCAAGATCTCCCAAGCTGGAAGGGATAACCATAAGATAATCCGACGTCTTTATCAGGAATACAGGTACTACAAAGACAAACATGAAAAGCTCGTCTTCTTAGCCAACAATATCATCGAGGAAATCCCTAGAAGTTTAAAAGATGTAGAAAATGTAATGGTTCCTCTTCCGAAGGACGTTGAAGACTTTTTGCAGCTTTGTCGAGCAATGGTTGATGGCTTCAAAGCACATATCCGTAGGAGCACCTAGGAAATTTAGTTCCTTTTATTTGGGTTTACGCAAACAAGTTTTGATTTCAATTTGTAATATTTTTCAATATCTAGATTATGTTACTCTTAATAAAGGCATTTTGTTTCCTTACCTCGACGGCATGTCTATTTTAAAGCTAGTCACCAAATAAAATAATAAGTGAAAATACAAGCATGTACCCAAGTGAATAAGACAGTTAAAACAAGAAATCATTTCATGATCATGCACATCCATTTGCACGCATGCATTTATAAAACACCTACATGTCATATCAAAACTCATTTGCTTTAAAAATCTCTCCAGTTAAGCCATTGGTAAAAGAAGACCTCCACCTCCTTGTCCTCCATATCAAACAAGGGCCCATCAACAAAAAGCAATGGAACAGATCGAGGAGACTCAAGTTGTGTTTAAAGAGAATCTTGACCAGGTGAAGGGCAACGTAAGCTCAACGAAAGGAGATTTGAGCCAAGTTCTTCTAGCTTTGAAGAACATTATCAACAAGAAGGATCAAATTCCCAGGGTAGCTTTTGAAGAAGTAGCCCAAACCATTGGTGCATCGTGCAGTTACCAATTAAAGAAAGAGCCGGAAACAGGACCCCAAAAGTCTGCCATGGCCCAACAAGAGGTTGAAACTGAAGGATTTATCCCACCACCATCAAAAGTAGGGGGATCATATACCCTATAAATTCCAACCAATAATGCAAATAATTACCTAGACTTGCAATACGGAGATCATGACCCAGAGGATGCTCACCGGGCACCCTTGAAGACAATGGGTACTCATGCTGCAGATAACCAACTGGTAATGAATCAGTATAAAGCCTTGGAAGAAAGACTAAAAGCTGTGGAGGGCTTCAACACTTTCGAAGTAGACGCTCTGGAAATTGGTCTAGTCCCTGATGTGGTGATACCGCCAAAATTCAAAGTACCCGACTTTGGAAAGTATAAAGGGCTCACTTGTCCAAGGAATCATCTTCGTAGGTATTGCAAGAAGATGCATGCCCATTCCCATGATCATAAACTAATGATTCATTGTTTCCAAGACAGTCTAAGTGGGGCATCTTTGGATTGGTACATGCAATTGGAACAAGCGCATATCCGAACCTGGGTGGATCTTGCTAATGCTTTCTTGAAGCTTTTAAAGTATAACTTGGACATGGTGCCTACCCGCTTGCAACTCCAAAATCTATCCCAAAAGAAGGAAGGATCCTTCAAAGAATATGCTCAAAGATGGAGGGAGATGTCATCCCGTGTACAACCACCACAGCTGAAAAAAGAACTCGTAGACATGTTCATGGGGACGTTACAAGGGCTTTATTATGAGAAAATGGTGGGAAATGTCTCGTCAGGATTCTCAGACCTAGTGACTATTGGCGAAAGAATCAAAACAGGTTTGAAAAGCGGGAAGATATCAGGGGCGTCACCAAATGCCCCTTACAATTTAAAAAGACCGGCTTCAAATTTCCCAAGAAGGAAGGAGGGGGAAGTTAATGTTGTAGCCTCACAACCAAGGACATCACAACCATTGGTGATCCTACAAGGACAAATGCAAGACAGATTTAAAAGGCCACCCATAAATTTTGATCCACTGCCCATGCCACCAAGCCAGTTATTACAACACTTGGTTAAGGCATCCTTGGTAGAAATCAAGCCTTTAGCTCCTCCAGTCGGGCCACTCCTGCAAAGATACAATGCCGACGCCAGGTGTGAGTACCATGCTAATTCTCTAGGGTACACCATAGAACAATGTTGGGCATTCAAGCATAAGGTTCAGGATTTGTTAGAGTCTCAAGATATCACCTTTGATAAGCCTAACATCAAATCAAACCCTATGCCCCCGCATGATGGGCCAACAATAAATGAAATTGAGGTGGTCACTGACTTTGGGGCAACCATAAAGGTAAAAACCCCTATCAACTTGTTGAAAGAATATCTGTTCGAATGTGGATTCTTGTTAGAGCATAATAAAGCTTTTGAAACAATTCTGGAAAATCTGGTGGATCGGGGGATAGTCCAATTCGGACTGTACCCTAAGGAAAAATATGTATCCATGATTAGAGGGAAAAAACCACTGGTAATCCCTTGCCAGGGCCCAAGTCTTACCAAGAAGACTCTACTCATCCCATGGGGAGAATCAACAGAGATTACAAGAAGGGCATCTAAGAAGACCCTCTTAATACCCACCACTCCAAAAGCCACGATGGTAATTAAGGGACCGTCACCTATCCTGTATGAAAATAATAAGGCAGTACCATGGAGTTATGACTCAACCATGTATATCAATGGAGTGAAGCAGGAAAGTGGGACATCCCCGAGTCAGGGACCTGTAATTTCAAACATGGCAGGGACAAGAGGCATGACCCGAAATGGTCGAATTTTCGGAGCCGAACTATCAAAAAAGATGGATGCGGTTCCAACAAAGGACAAAGGAAAAGTAGTGGTGGATACAAATCAAGAAACAAAATCTACGAACAAAGACTTTACTGATCAAGAGGCAGAAGAGTTTCCGAAAATAATCAAAAAGAGTGACTACAGAGTGGTGGATCATCTCCACCAAACTCCAGCAAAAATCTCCATACTCTCACTACTCATCAACTCTGAAGCACACCGGGATTCTTTGATGAAGGTGTTAAGTTCAACTCATGTCCAAAAGAAATTTCATTAAATCAATTTGACAATGTCGTAGCAAATCTCACCTCCAGATCCTACATGGGTTTCAGCAACAATGAATTATCGCCACAAGGCCGTGCCCATAACAAAGCACTCCACATTACCTTGCAAATAGGTACTACCCATTTGTCCAGAGTTCTTACTGACACCGGTTCCGCCCTTAATGTGTTTCCAAAGTCAAGTCTCGTAAAGTTAACAATAGATGATGTAATAATAAGACAAAGTTCTACGATAGTAAAGGCGTTTGACGGTTCTCGAAGCTCAGTGTTAGAAGAGGTGGACCTTCCAGTCAAGATTGGGCCGCATATCTTCAATATCACTTTCCAAGTCATGGACATCGAACCAGCATACACCTGTTTACTGGGGAGACCTTGGATCCATGCGGCAGGGGCAGTAACCTCGACCCTGCATCAAAAATTAAAGTTCTTAGTGGAAGGGAATTTAATCATAATCGACGGCGAGGAAGACATTTTCGTAAGTTACATTGAATCATACAGGTATATCAGTGCCCATGAAGACTGCATAGCTACCCCATTCCAAGCCTTGGAAATTGTTTCAATGGTAACATTACTGATTGAGAAGGGTAACAAGACTAAAGTGAAATCATGGAGATATTTGCAAATGACTATGGGAGGTGATGCCTCGAAACGCTGGGGAAAGCTCCCAAAAATTCCTGAGAAGAAGAATCACTTTGGTTTGGGCTACGAATCGTCGAAGGCTACTCTGAAAGGTAAAGCATGTTTCCCTCCAATCCAAGAAACTTTCGTCAGCAAAGAAACAGATCATGGCGGGCACATGGAAATGATATCAAGCAAAATTAATACCAAAAGGGATACCGACTTCATCATAGAGGGCGCCCTGGGAGAAGAGCTCAAAGTATGGACTGCTGTGGAGATTCTTGAGATATTTTTCTTTTCTAAGTAATATTTCTTGTTTTGAAAGAACCTATGTCAAACCCGAGGCATAGGGGTTGCTTGTAAGGGTTTTCCCTGTTCTTATTTCAGACAATATTTATAATTAATAAAAGTTATATTTTGTTTTCAATTAAGATCCTTGTCTTTCTTTTGCAATTATCTATTAAATTTAAAAATGGCAATACTTTCTCTGCATACGCATTTTCAAATTCCAAGCACTAAAATATGCACCAAAACATGATAAATATGCAGATCCATTCCCAAAATTACCGATAACGTTACTACTACGACCCGATACGATTTTGATGTTCCTATCTACCAAGCCGAAGAGAAAGATGGCGAGGATCTTGAACTCTCCGAGGAAATGGCAAGGGAAATAGAGCGAAAGGCTAACAACATACAACCATATCAAGAGCCTATTGAGACCATTAACCTGGGCACAGAGGGATATCCGAAAGAAATCAAGCTAGAGGCAATGTTGGAGCAGAGCGACAAGGACAGGCTAATCAAGTTATTACACGAGTATGTGGATATATTCACTTGGTCTTACAAGGACATGTCTGGGATGGATACAGACATCGTGGTGCATAGACTACCTCTCAAAGAAGGGTGTTCTCCAGTCAGGCAAAAACTTAGAAGAACTCGTCCAAATATGTCCAGCAAAATCAGAGAAGAGGTTCTCAAACAATTTGACGCAGGGTTCCTAGCAGTGGTAGATTATCCACCTTAGATAGCTAACATTGTACCAGTACCCAAGAAGGATGGAAAAGTACGCATGTGCGTATATTATCGAGACCTAAACAAGGCGAGCCCCAAAGACGATTTCCCGTTGTCCCACATAGATGTCCTAGTGGATAATACAGCTCAAGCCTCGGTATTCTCATTTATGGACGGTTTCTAGGGCTATAATCAAATCAAAATGACGTCTAAGGACATGGAAAATACTACCTTCATGACACCTTGGTGAACTTTCTGCTACAAAGTAATGACACTCGGTCTCAAGAACGTAGGGGCAACCTATCAGAGGGCAATGGTCACGTTATTCCATGATATGGTCCCCAAGGAGGTTGAAGTATACGTCAATGACATGATTTCCAAATACCATACGGAGGAGGAACACATTGTTGTACCCCAAAATTTGCCCTCCCGTATTTCTCAAGACATGTCAAGAATTATCTCCAAGTTGCTCAAGATGGCTCAAAGATTGGACAATCAAATCACCTCCTAAGGCAGTCAAGTCAAAATTAGGGTTTTGTGTTGCATCAAGGTCCTTATATCCAAATGACCTCAAGTTCTCCCCAATGTCCTAATATGTTCTTAATTTCATCCATGTCAAATTTCAAGCCTTTCAGAGGAAGTTTGGTCAGTCAATTGCTTAAGAAGTCCAAAAATCGACTGTGTTAGGGCAAAAGTCAACTGTGACCCAAATACAGTCAAACCTCAAGATTTTTTTTGTCAACATTCTCATTTTGAAGGTTAATTCATAATTTTATCAAGGTTTGATCATGATTCATCAAGGATTGCTCAAGATTCATCAAGATTTAAAAGTTGCTAAATTAGGGTTTTGTAGGAAAAGTCAACTCAATTTTGACCAAGCATAACTTTCTCATACTTTATGAGAAATGACCCAAACAAATCTCAATTTGAATAGGATGAAATTTCCTACAATCCATCTTCACACCTCAAGATCAAGAAATGCACTCACAAAAAGTTATAAATTTGGACATTATAGGTCATTTTTGAAAGTCAACAAAAACATCTTTTTTTCCAAAGCTTATAACTTAAGAATGGAACATCAAAATGCGATGAGACCAAAAGGGTTAATTAGAGTACATATCAAGGTTTCTAAAAAGTCAAAGAACACCTCCAAAAGTTCAAAATTGAAGAAGTTATGCATTGTTGAAGTTGGGCATTTTTCCAAATTTGCCAAAAGTCAACTATCCTCAAAACTCCAATTTTTGACAAAAGGGCCCACTTTTTTCCACTTGATATGGTCTTGTCATGCCACACACGTGTCCCATACTTGATTTCATGGCCATTCATTTATTTTTATATTTTATTTAATTTTTATTGATTTAATTCATTTTTAATCAATATTAAATCAAATAAAATCTAAAAATTGATGAAATAATATCTTTGTGATTGGTACAACTTTCAATTGTCATGATTCATCAAATCAATTTGTATCAAGGCTTATTCATGCATAAAAAAAAAATCAGATTTGAGCTATTTTGGGAAGTTTGATAATGGTGATCAAAATCAAATCTCCAATATTCAATATTCATTGATTAAGGCCCAAATTTTAACCTAAACTGATTCCCTTATGTGCACACAAGCCAAGCATAGAAAGAACACGCACAAAGCATTGCTGAAACGGCTAGAAGAACTTGAGAAAAAAGCTTGAAAACCTTGGATCTGAAATCGTTCTTAGAGGTCTTTTCAGGATCAAATAAAGGTCCCAATCGCTTCCTTGCACTTCACTGAAGCAGTACCAATCATAATCACGCGTTCTCCTGCCTCCAAAAGCCCTGTAAGTGTCGCTCAAAACCTCCATACTCATGGAATCGTAAAGCTTCAGTCTTGGATCCATTCTTTGAGATAATTGCATATTCGAATTCCTTACATCATTTGCGAAATTTCTGCATTAGCCAATTTCATTATCATGCCATATATCACAAAATGCCATTGTAGATTGTTTTAGGGTTCTTTCAGGGGTTTTCGTTACAGGGAAAATTGGTCAATAAAAGGACCATGATTGGAACCGGGACGGAGAGGCGAGTAAAACTACGCCTTTAGTTTGCATTTTGGTGGCTCGTGGTGGATTTTGAGACAACATGACATATAGCTACGGACAGTCATCCGTTGGTATAGATAAAAGGACTTTTAGCCACAGTCCCAATGATAGGGATGATAGCGTGGCATGGCCAGATTGGTGCGTTTGAATAGCGCACCATATTTTCTTATTTTTCAGCATATTAATTGATTTGCCCATATATTAGTTATTTCTTATTCTAATAACAATTGAACAAGCTGGTTGGATTGGTGAGTGTGCTATTAGAAAATCCTTTGGGACCTGGGTTCGAATCCCAGGTCCCCCAAAACTTTATTCAATTTTTCTTCAGGTGTTCACATGTAGCGCCTAGGATGCAGCTCACCATATGCCCTTCTCCAGATGCTAGCAAGGTGGTCTAAGATCAGATCCAAGGGCCCAGATTGCACGCTCATCATACTCCCTGGTCAAAGACACGCATTGGATTCCAAAAGTCAAGCAGGCTGAATGTTCTGGGCCTAAAAAATTGTTGATCATACACCGAGATCAGGCCCATACCCCCCTGAGTATTTCTTTTAATTTCTATATCTTTTTATTTATTTACTTATTTTATTTAATTAATTACTAACCCATTAATTTTTCTCATAAAAAAATCAGAAACAACAAAAATAATATTTTTATAAAATTCATTAATTTTATTATTTATTTTTGTAAATAAACATTAATTAATTTATTTAATTTAAATAGCTTTAACCATAATATATTTTGCAATAAATTAAAATCAAATTAGAATATTAGGTTTTTAACATTTTTAACCATTCTTATTTTATTGCCTTAATTAAAATAAAAACCCAAAAATATTTTCATTTAATTAATTAATTCAATTATTAACTTAGACTAATTTTTAATTAAAAAAAAATGCTTTATTTAATAAAAAGGGTCAAAACCCTAAGACACTCCGATTTAATTTTCTCGCGCGCGAATTATTTTTTATCCATATTTCAATATTGTAACTGCTTCGGGAATGTAATAGTTTTTAACTTAGGACTTTATTTATTTATTTATCGCTTTTATTTACTTTTTGCAATTTAATTTTAAAGGGTTGTCTTTGGCGATGTAAATACCCGACGCCTTGTAATAGCTTAGATTTATTTTCCGTAATTTAATTTTCACACAATATTAACTGTTAGATGTTTGATAAATAGGCAATGCATGACAAGATTAACCTTTAACCTAAAATCAACTGTAGCTCACCATTAACATGTACAAAGATAATATAACTGAAAAAATAACACACTCGCACATGCGCACTCTTAGGGTACACCTCACTTGGTTGCCTTCGAACGTGGTCATTGAGTATAGGAAGTTTTAGAGGTCGCCCTCTTGTCCAAAGATCATAGTTGCCTGGAAACGGTTGCCTCGGAAAAATGATCTAAGACATTAGGGTTACCGCTAAGGCGTCCTAACATTGCTTTAGTGACCACACGTCCCTTAATCGAATTGACCCAAAAACTCCAACGACAATGTTACCTACTCCTCAATAGTGGGATAACCTTGTCTAAAGGACATTAGCACAGTTTAATTCCTTTTCGAGTAGGTAGATGGTTCTTAAGTACTTACTCCTTTTAAAACAAAACAAAACTTTTCGCACTTACACTCTCTTCAAAATAAAAACTCTTTTCAAACCCACAAACACAAAGAAAAGCAAACTTTTGAAAACACAATGAGCAAGTACCTAAGAGCCCGTGGATAACCACGGATAGAAAGGGTGCTAACACCTTCCCTTTCTATAATCTACCTCCCGAACCCGAGAAATATCTCAAAAAGGAATTTTTCTAGTGCTTTTGTCCTTTCCTTGTTGGATAAAATAAAAGACGGTGGCGACTCTTGCTTACCGCGACAATTTGCGAAAACAAACGCAAACGCGAACCAGCATTCCAAAACAGTCAGTTCTCATTCCCACCGATCACAGAACTGGCGACTCTGCTGGAGAGATCCTTATAAGTGAGGTGTACCTTAGGATTAGATCATTGTGTTCTCAATTGTATGCTTTGTATGCTTTAATTTTGTGGGCTTGTATCGAAGTTCTATAGATACTAACCTGGATCTGGGGATACCCTTTAGGTAAGTAGCAATAAACTGTGAGGGATCTGTACGGCATAGACCGATACGGATGAAGCAGTAGCTACGTTGGTGTGGCACCTTGGTCTGTACCGATATCCCTTGTGTTGGAACGAGGAGAATATGGGTCTTCTAAGGAGTCATTAAGCACCAACTGACCTTAGAACCTTAAATTGACCAACTTGGCCATAGAACAGTAGCAGTATGCTACACTCATTGAGACTAAACTCTCGCGATGATTTTGGCCGCAAGAAAAGGTTGCTAAACTGGAATTATGACCGATTGAGGGTAGTCAGTGATATTGAGATCCTCTAGAACCCGGTTACTATTTTTAGGACAGGTTTAAACCAACTGAACTTAAAGAGGGTAGTACCTAAAGCTCCATGCCAGCCTGAAATCTAAGGGCTCTCAGTGTGACTTGTGTGCCTTTACCATGTTTGCCTTTTGTGAATATTTGTGGTGTGCCTTATCATGACATCATAACATTGCATGCATTTTGCTTAAGGACTAACCTATTTCAAGGACAAGAGGGTTTCATCTTTGCTCTGTTTTGTAGGTCATCATGATGCCTATGCGTAAGAATACTATCCAGATCAACTTTGTCCAAGTACCTACCCTGCTTAAAGAGTTGGTTGTCAGGATACCAGATACTACTTTCTTCATCAGGAGGCATGGTTCTCTTCTCAGTTTGGTCACCTCCAAATTGGACGAACAAATGATGAGTGTCCTGGTCTAGTTTTATGACCCGTTGTACCATTGTTTCACTTTTCAAGACTATCAGCTGGTTTCTACCCTAGACGAGTTTTCTAAGCTGCTTGGTATCTCTGTTTTGGAGTAGACTCCGTTTTGGAGCAGACTCCGTTTACTGGTTGGGAAAAGACTCTTAGGCCTGAAGAGATTGTTGCAGCCCTTCACTTGACCAAAGAAGAGGTAATGGCTAACTGGGAAACTAGAAGTGGAGCTAAGGGTTTTCTGACTAAGTTCTTGGTGGACAAGGCTAACTACTTCTGGGATAGCCTAGACTTTAAGGCCTTTGAGGATATTCTGTCTCTCTTGATTTATGGCTTGGTATTGTTTCCGAATCCTGACACTTTTGTTGATGTTAATGCCATAAAGATCTTCATCTCTCAGAACCCTGTGCCCACTCTCTTGGGTGACATTCTTCACCAGCTCTATGCTCGTACTGCCCGAAAGCGGGGAACTTTGATGTGTTGTTCTCCTTTATTGTCAAGGTGGTTTATTTCGCACCTCCCTAAGTCTGTGCTGAAGAACAAAGAAGGAATGGGCTGAGCTTATAGGGTGATGTCTCTTTCTAATAATGACATTATTTGGACTCTCAAAGGTATGGATGAGGTGACTATCATTGATCGTTGTGGAGAGTATCCTAATGTTCCATTGATTGGAACCCATGGAGGAATTTCTTACAACCCATGCTTAGCTCTCCGTCAGTTTGGAAGAGCCAGAAGAGAAGGGCCTCATGAGATGTTGATGCCTCATATCATCTTTGATTTCCAGGGAGATAGCGACGAGCTACGTCGTAGATTCATAAGGGCTTGGGACAGAGTTCACCAATCTGATCCACATGAGTTAGGTCCAAAGACTTCTCTGCCAATGGAGCCATATCTCAGATGGGTCCACATCTGGGCCCAGAAGCTAGGTATGCCATATGAAGTTGTTCGGCCTGTAACCCTTGAAGTTGCTAATGAAGAAGGGGTTCTTCCAACCATTCTCCATCCTTATATGCCCACTGACATTGGGGAACTGAAGAGGTCTTGGATGCAGTTGAGGGATGAACGGGATTCTTACCGAGAGAAGTTCAATGAACAAGAGCAGAAGATCCAGAAGCTGACTAGGCAACTGGAGAACGAGCGGATCCTGAATGATTATGTCCGCACTGAGAAAAAGAGACCATGGGAGCATTGATGGACCTTTGATGATTTCTTTTACAGTTTTTATTTACTTTTCAGTATTTCCATTCTTGTAACGCCTAAGGGCAGTTTGTTGAAAAATTTAAATTTTGAAGTTTTAAATCTAATAAAGTGTGTTTCCTTTCTTGTTTACAAATTTGAATCTCGATTGTCTTTGAAATCATAATCATACGCATTTCATCCCATGCACTCCATAAGCAGGTACCCTTTACAGGTCTCTTATCTTCTTCGCTGTTTATTTCAGCACTCACTCATCATGTCTGTTGAACCTTCAACTGAGCAAGCCATCAAGGCCCTCCAGGCCCAGAATGCCCAATTTCAAGAGTTGTTCATGAATCTAGATAAGGGTCAGCAGGACCTGAAGACTTTGATTCTGAAAGAGAAGAAGAAGAAGAAGAAGAAGAAGAAGAAGAGGACAATCCTATTCAGCACAGGGCACAGGTTTGGGAATAGGCTGCAGAATGAAGTTGATCTGACCACCTCATCTGGGGGGAAATATAGTTCACAAGAAAGGAGGGCTCCTAGCCATGTGATCTCCGACAACGAGACAAACTACGATGAAGAACAGTATCCTCCTGCTGAGGATAAGTACAAACAGCTTGAAGACCGTTTGAGTGCTATGGAAATTTAGAAGGTGCCCGATCTGGACTTCGGAGATCTAGGTCTATCATCTGGGGTAGTGATTCCCCATAAATTCAAGGCACCAACCTTTGCCAAGTATGACGGAGTTTCCTGTCCAAAGCTGCACCTCCTGTCATATGTGAGGAAGATCCAGCCTTACACCGCTGATAAGAACTTATGGATCCATTTCTTTCAAGACAGTCTCTCAGGGACTCAGCTTGAGTGGTTCTATCAGTTGGACAGAGCCAGTATCTGTAGCTGGGAAGATTTGGCTACTGCATTCTATAGGCAGTATCAGTACAACTCCGACCTTGCTCCTACGCGTACCCAACTCCAGGGTATGTCAATAGGAACGGGTGAAGGATTCAAAGAGTATGCTCAAAAGTGGAGAGACCTTGCTGGAAGGGTGCAACCACCTTTGGTTGATCGTGAGCTTGTGGACATGTTTCCGGGGACCCTGTCTGGTAAATTCTTTAATCATCTGATTGGAAGCTCTTCAGCTGGGTTTATAGATCTTATTTTGACTTGTGAGAGGATTGAAGCTGGTATTAAGGCTGGGAAGATATAGAAGGGTGCCTCATCGAGCACCGAGAAGAAGCCATTTAAGAAAGAGTCCAATGCTGTCTACAGTGCAAGAAGACAGAGTAGACCTGAACACCGCCAAGCTGTCAATGCGGTTGTTATTTCAAAACCGGCCGGTGCTCCTCAGTACAACAATCAACAGAAAGACGAGAGACCTAAGAGGCAATTCACTCGTCTTAGCATGTCCTTATCTCAGATTCTGCCACAATTACTGAAGACTAACCTGGTGACTATAAGGGAACCCCCAAAGAATGCAAATACAACGTCACCAAGGTATAACCCTAATGCCCGCTGCGCTTATCACTCCGATAGCCCGGGGCATAATACAGATGATTGTTGGACATTAAAGAACAAGATACAAGACTTAATTGATGCAAAGGAGATTGAGTTCGAGGCGCACGAGAGGCCTAATGTTGTGACTGCTCCCATGCCCAAACATGGAGTAAATGCTGTAGAGGAAGACTTGTTTGTAGTTTGTGTGGATGACATTGTTACCCCTCTAATGACTGTCAAGAAGAACCTGTTGCTAGCTGGTTTATTTCCGGGCTGTGGCGAAGGTTGCCATATGTGTTCTATTTTACCTACTGGTTGCTCATTCCTGAAGTCAGGTATCCAAAACCTGATGGATAATAAGGAGATCCTGTTTGAGAAGATTGTTTTTCCTTCCATTCATTCTAAAGAAGTCGCCATCATTACCATTTTCGACAATTCTTCCAAGGCTCCCTCGAGGAAGCCTGTTAGAATTACATCTGTTCTGAAGATCGCACCTGTGATTATCACTGTTCCGGGGCCCATCCCCTACACCTCTGACAAAGTTGTCCCCTGGCACTATGGGGCTGATGTTTATGTTCTTGGAGTTAAGCAAGAGTTGGATGCTAATATCGGCATCAGCAATATTACTGGACCTGCTAAGTCACCCGCAGCGGTAGACTTTTCTCACCTGATATTGCTCCACCAACTGTCCGAAGACCCGTTGTCGTTACACCTGCAAGTGTACCTACTGCCATTCCTGATCAGGTTCCTAGTCCTGCCCCTTTCGCCGACTCATCTGACGCTCGGGGCAAAGGGATCTCCACTGATGTGCCTGCCCAGACAGAGGCACCGAAGACAATTACTGTTGAAGCTTCCAAATAGGAGATGGAAGAGATTCTGAAGATTATTAAGAAGAGTGATTATAACATAGTGGAGAAGCTGAGGCAAACCCCATCCAAGATTTTTATGTTGTCGCTATTGCTGTGCTCAGAGGCCCATGCCAAGGCTCTGATTACCTTCTTGAAGACTGCCCACGTACCACAAGAGACATCAGCTGATCAGTTTACAGATTGTGTGGCGAATTTAATTGCTGATGATGGTTTGGGTTTCTCCGACGTTGATTTGACTGCTAAAGGGAAGAACCATAATGATGCCCTGCATGTCTCCATTGAATGCAGGGGCACTACTCTTGCACATGTACTGGTTGATACTGGTTCCTCATTGAACGTCTTGCCCAAGAAAGCTCTAGACCGTTTGGATTGCGAAGGGTTAGAGATAAAACCAAGTAACATCGTTGTCAGGGCCTTTGATGGGTCTAAAAGGATGGTGCACGGTGAAGTTGATATTCCAATTAAAGTTGGTTCTCAGGTCTTCAATTCTACGTTCTACGTGATGGACATTCGGTCGTCCTACTCTTGTTTGCTGGGTCGTCCATGGATCCATAAGGCTGGGGCCGTAACCTCAACGCTCCACCAGAAGCTGAAGTACCCAGTCAAAGGGAAGATTGTGACAGTACAAGGGGAGGAGGAGTACATGGTCAGCCACCTTAACTCGTTCAGATACATAGAGATGGATAGGGAGTTCATTGAGACCCTATTTCAGCACTTTGAAGAGGTTCCTCAGACACTGGCATCAGCTGAGACTGTGGTTGAAGATTCTCCTATGAAGATGGCTTCCTTAAGGGATGCCCAGGCTGTTATGGAGAAGGGTGAGTGTGCAAGTTGGGGCTGACTTCCTGATTTTACACAGAAGACTAATAAGTTTGGTTTGGGTTTCACTGCAGAAGCTCAAAGGGCTGTTCGAAGTGCAAGGATTGGAAGACCTCCTGTGTTCATCAGCAACTCGGGAGTGAATGCCATTGAAGAGGATGTAGAAGAGTCTGAATTCGACAGCTGGATCTATCCTACGACCAACGGTGGACCAAGCAACTGGAGAGCAAAGGACTTCATCCCTATTACTTTTGTTACCCAGTAATGAAACTTTTTGTTCTGAATTTGTAATAGACAATGTTTTGAAACTTTATGGCCCGGTGTCTTACCCGGGGCACCGTGGCTTCATTTGTGAGGGCTTTTGTGTGTCATTTTCATATATCATTAATAAAAGCATTGGACGTTTTCTTGCATTTCAAATTTTGCGCTCCTTGTCTTTCTTTATTATATATTGCAAAATAACTATTTACACACACTCACGTATACAGGTCCACATCCACTCTGGATCTCACTGGTAACGACTCTGCTACTGCCAGTTATGACTTCGAAAATCCTATCAACTTAGCCGAAGACGAAGGTGAAGATGATTGCGAAGTGCCTGATGAACTTGCAAGACTGCTACTCCAGGAAGAGAGGGCCATTCAGCCATATGAAGAGCCAGTGGAAACAGTGAATCTGGGTACTGAGACAGACAAGAAGGAAGTCAAGATCCGTGCAAATCTGGAGCTTAGTGTGAAACAACGGTTGATTCAGATGCTGCGTGACTACGTTGAGATCTTTGCCTGGTCTTACGAAGATAAGCCTAGTTTGGATACTGACATTGTGGTTCATCGCCTGCCTACCAAGGAAGAATGTCCTACGGTGAAGCAGAAGGTTCGCCGTATGCGCCCAGAGATGTCTGAGAAAATCAAGGCTGAGCTTATGAAACAATTTGACGCCAGTTTTCTAGCAGTGACTTCTTACCCTCAGTGGGTTGCCAATGTGGTTCCAGTGCCAAAGAAAGATGGTAAGGTCCGAATGTGTGTTGACTATAGGGATCTGAACAGGGCCAGTCCCAAGGATGACTTCCCTCTGCCTCATATTGACGTTCTGGTTGACAACACCGCTCAACACAAGGTCTTCTCCTTCATGGATGGCTTCTCCAGTTATAATCAGATAAAAATGGCTCCCGAAGACATGGAAAAGACCACCTTTGTTACTCAGTGGGGTACCTTTTGCTACAAGGTCATGCCTTTTGGACTAAAGAATGTTGGGGTAACATATCAGCGTGCCATGGTTGCTTTGTTTCATGACATGATCCATCATGATATTAAGGTATACGTCGATGATATGATTGCAAGGTCCCAGACTGAGGAAGAACATCTCGACCATCTACAGAAGCTGTTTGACAGGTTGAAGTTGTACAAGCTAAGGTTGAACCCGAACAAGTGCACTTTTGGGGTGAGGTCTGGTAAGCTACTAGGTTTCGTCGTGAGCGACAAAGGTATTCAAGTGGACCCTGCCAAGGTGAAAGCTATACAAGAGATGCCAGCTCCCAGATCATAGAAAGAAGTCAGAGGCTTTCTGGGACGTCTGAACTACATTACCCGATTCATCTCACACCTAACTGCTACTTGTGAGCCAATCTTCAAGCTGCTGAAGAAAGATCAAGTAGTACGTTGGAACAATGAATGTCAATCCGCTTTCGAAAGAATCAAAGAGTATCTCCAGGAGCCACCCATTCTGATGCCACCAGTTGAAGGGAGACCTCTGATCTTATACTTGACAGTACTTGACAACTCAATGGGGTGTGTGCTGGGTCAGCATGACGAGTCGAGCCGAAAAGAGCATGCTATTTATTACCTTAGCAAAAAGTTTACCGACTGTGAGACCCGATACTCACTGCTCTAGAAAACTTGCTGCGCTTTGGCATGGGATGCTCGCCGGCTGAGACAATATATGATGACTCACACTGCTCTATTGATATCGAAGATGGATCCAATCAAGTATATATTCGAAAAGCCCGCCTTGTCCGGAATAAAAGCAAGATGGCAAATGATCTTGACTGAGTATGACATACAGTACACAACTCAAAAAGCAATCATGGGAAGTGTATTGGTAGACCATTTGGCACATCAGGCAGTGGATGATTACCAGTCTATGAACTTTGAATTCCCGGACAAGAATATCATGTTGATAATTGATTGTGAGACACCTGGACCGGATGAAGGACCTGAGGAGGGATCCCGATGGTCTATGTACTTTGATGGGGCTTCAAATGCTTTGGGTAATGGCATTGGCTCCATGATCATATCTCCTAAAGGCTCTCATACTCTGTTCACCGCCCGACTATGTTTCAACTGCACCAACAACATGGAGGAGTATGAAGCATGCATCATGGGTCTTCGAGCTGCAATTGACCTAAGGATTAAGTTTCTAAGTGTCTTCGGAGATTCCGCTATCGTGATCAGTCATATCAAAGGCGAGTGGGATATGAAACACCCAAATCTTATTCCTTACAAGGAGTATGTATTGACATTGCTTCCCCATTTTGAGGAGATAACCTTTGAACACTTCCCTAGAGAGGAGAATCAGTTGGCGGACGCGTTAGCTACGATGTCTTCTATGTTCAAAGTCAATTGGGACAACGAGGCTCCCCGGATCATTATTGAAATATTGGAAGAACCTGCACATTGCTGTGATCTTGAGACTGAAGAGGTAACACAAAAGCCCTGGTTTCACGAAGTAAAAAGGTACCTTGAAGCTCAGGAATACCCCGAAGGCGCATCTGTTAATGACAAGAAGTTTTTGAGGAGGTTCGCAGCAAAGTTCTTCATCAGCAATGACATCCTTTACAAGCGTAACCATGATTCGACCTTACCGCGTTGTGTGGATAAGATTGAAGGAGAGAGGATCATGGCAGAGTTACATGAAGGTACTTTCGGAACTCATTCCAGTGGACATACCATGGCAAAGAAAATCCTTCGGGCAGGATATTACTGGTCCTAAATGGAAGCCGACTGTTATCAGCATTCTCGGACATGTCACAAATGTCAAGTCTATGCTGATAAGATGCACATACCTCCAGTTCCTCTAAAAGTCTTGACAGCTCCTTGGCCTTTTGCAATGTGGATATGATCGGAGAGATCAGACCTACGACATCTAACGGGTATCATTTCATCCTTGTAGCTATTGATTACTTTACAAAGTGGGTTGAAGCAGCTTCCTTTGTTACAGTAACCAAGAACATTGTGGCACGGTTTATTCGGCATAATCTGATCTGTCGATACGGTGTACCAGAGAGGATCATTACGGACAATGGTACCAATCTCAACAATAAAATGATCACTGAGCTCTGCGAGCAATTCAAGATACAACATCATAACTCATCTCCTTACCGGCCGAAGATGAATGGGGCTGTAGAAGCGGCTAATAAAAACATTAAGAAGATTGTGCAGAAGATGACAGTGACATACAAAGACTGGCACGAGATGTTACCATTTGCTCTTCATGGGTACCGTACCTCAGCTCAGACGTCAACAGGGGCAACACCCTATTCCTTGGTTTATGGCATGGAGGCAGTCTTGCCTATTGAAGTTCAGATACCCTCTCTTCGGATCATGAAGGATGCAGGTTTGAGTGAAGATGACTGGATTCAGACCCGGCTTGATCAACTAAACCTAATCGACAAAAAGAGACTTACTGCTATTTGTCATGGTCAGACGTACCAAAAACGGATGATCAAGGCATTTAACAAGAAAGTTAGACGACAAGAGTATCAAGTTGGGGACCTGGTAATCAAGCGCATTATCTTACCTCAAGGTGATCCCAGGGGCAAATGGACCCCTGCTTACGAAGGGCCATTTGGTTAAGAAAATTTTCTCAGGAGGAGCAATGATTCTAACCACCATGGATGGTGACGACCTTCCTCACCCCGTCAATGCAGACATAGTAAAAAGATACTACGCATAGTCAAAGACCCGCTAGGTTGACTGGCCTAGGCAAAAATAAGGGCTTCCCGGCGAACCAAAAGGGTTCGGGCAAAAATAAGGGATGAAAATAAAAAAAATCTGTACACCCGGCAAGTCGAAAACCTGAAAAGGCGGCTTGGGCAAAAATGGGTATCCCGATGGACTGAAAACCCGAAAGGG
Source organism: Vicia faba (assembly GCA_948472305.1). Classification (NCBI taxonomy): domain Eukaryota; kingdom Viridiplantae; phylum Streptophyta; class Magnoliopsida; order Fabales; family Fabaceae; genus Vicia; species Vicia faba. Next base: position 1,229,437,770 of record OX451739.1, read on the forward strand.
CAGTCCAGGCAAAAGTTAGGGATCAAAGCGTAACACTATGTCTCATTGGATCACCTTGCATCCAGACTTCGGTATCGACTATCAAGCTCGGACGACATTAATCAATCAGATTCATCTTCAACTAAGCAGCAAAGTGATGAGATGCTTGAAGATATAAAGGCAATAGCAGAGTTGGAACCCCGTGGGATTATTCACATAGCTGTTTTGTTTCCTTTTCACAAATTGTATAAATTCTATTTGTTCGGCGGCGTTCTCTTACTAGGACGTCAGCCTCTTATACAAAAACGCCTATTTTCAGGCCAAACTTCAAAATAAATACAAATTCATTTTCAGACAAATTTCAAACTGTTTTTTTTCTTTATCTGTTTTGCTTTGCAAAGAACGTCCAATGTTCATTTTTTATATATGCATTTGACATTAATTGTTGATCATAAATATTTACATGCGAAACAAAGATGAATTACTGGTAATATCAGAAACAGGGGAATAAGAAATGTCCAAACTGTGTAGTTACTCTATCTACCCGGTACCAAGGTAGGTTCAGCTGAAGAAAATGGTTGCGATACCTTCACTCCCCGCAGAGCAATACAGTAATGGTAGCTCTCTCAATTAAGACTTGCAGTTGAACGAATCAGCAATACTCTCCCCCCAAGAAGAGTTAGTCTACCATCATCCCTAAAAAGGTGTGGTATCCCTAGAAGGTCTTAATATTCTCCAACGGAGTATAAAGACATTCCCCAGCAAGCATAAGAGTATCCCCGACAGTCTTAATATTCCTCAACGGAGTATAAGAATGTTCCCCGGCAGAATACCAGATACCCCCAGTGGAGCCATTTCCCCAACACAGTCTAAAAGCTTTCCTAACAGAGTTGAATCATCTTCCCCAGTAGAATCTGGAAGCTTATCCCCTGCAAAGCGCAAATAAATCTCCCCATCCAAATTCAGAAGGTTATCCCCACAAGAGTCTAACTGGGTTATCCTCAGCAAGTTGCAACTGAAAGATCATCCCCAGCAAAGTTCTTTCTTTCCTCGAGCAGGAGTTCTATCCTCAGCCGATTCTATATCACCAGCAACGGTAATCCATCCCCAACGGAGTTCACCATTAAAATGAAGTAGTGAAAAACACAAGAAGGGGGGTTGAATTGTAAGACTGAAAATCAATGCAATGAACAAGATATTTTTGTCCTGGTTCGTTTGATCTCAAACTACTCCAGTCCACCCGTCAAGGTGATTTCGCCTCTCTCCAACGAGGTCTTAATCCACTATATTCAACTGAATATTACAAACTGCTTTAACAACTGCTAAAGCCTTCTTGATGTAAACCACAACCCGGTTTGTCAAGGAAACACTTTCTTACAAAGAAGATAAATCTAAGTGTGTGAATGTTTTCAACAAAACTGTATCACAACTGTGATGTATACACAACTTTAAGCTTATGAAACTAGATTGCTAAACAATGATTGAATAAGGGAATGTGTAGTGTTTAGCAAACCGAGAGAAGGAAGAATATGATCAGCTTTTAGGCGTGTAAAATGTTGGAGAGCATTAGCCAATTCAATCTTCATAGTCTTGTTTATATAGCACTGAGATGTTGAACGTTGGAGCAATATTCTTGATTCAATGCTAATAACAAACTTTCCTTATCGAGCAGATCTTGTCTGGAATGAGGCCGTTGGTAATAATTTGCTTTCAATGCACAGTACCGTTGCTTACTTAATGCATGTTCTGGCTTGGCTCATTCTGACTCTGCTTAACTGTTGATGAACTATTGTTTTATTTATCAGAGTGTTGAGCGCAGTTCTGTTCATCAGGCTTCAGCATACACGTGAGTTAATCTTCTGATTCTGGTATTCTGATATAGCAACTTCTGATGCTGATGTCAAGACCCAAATTTCTGATGCTGATTAGGTGTGATCTTGCTTATATCTATCAGAGTATCTGCAAATCAGAACATAGTAATTTAGGCAGCAAATAGTTCATACATGAATCATATAAATAATATATCTTTTCATTTTGTTATCATCAAAACTTAAACATAGGGTAGTAGATTCAAACTTTGTTCTAACAATCTCCCCCTTTTTGATGATGACAAAAACTGGATATTTTTAATTGAAAATAACGTGAAAAATCAGAGAGATGTATCAGAGTAAAAGGTTATCAAAGATAAGGGATAAAGAGATATCAGAGTTGAGAGATACTCCCCCTGAACTTATTACTTCCCTTTTTGATTCCAAGAGTTCTTCAGGATCAGATCTTTTTGCCTTTCTTTGAACATCAGAGTATCAGAGTCTCTGACTATCAGAAGCTTTAGATCAGCATATCAGAGCAGAGCTTCAGATCAGCGTATCAGAGCTTTTCTTGTCAGAGCTTTGCTTTGGGTCAGAGTTTCAGAGCTTTAGTCTTCAGAGTGTCCAGGAGCTTCCTTGTACCTGTAGACTTAAGCAAAACAGAAAACATTTTCAAGTATAATAGAGTTAGAATGTTCGAGAATTTCTGTCTTAGTAATCCGTTATTGTTTAAAATATCATTCTTGTTCTCCCCCTTTTTGTCAGCAATCAAAAAGTGTAGGTGATGTGCTAAAACAATTAAGATCAGAAAAACTTGTCATATTAAAAGGTTCAGAATCAGACAAAACATATTAAAGCAGTACATTAGATAATCAAGGAAAACATGAAAATGAGAGGTTAACGTGTTTAAATAGGGTTCATAATATTTTGAAAAAGTAAACGTTTTTAAGAAAGAGAAATAAAATCATGATTACGTTTTAAACACATGATTACTTTCATTTAATGCTTGCTGATTTTGGGGGATTTGAGAAAGATACTTAAAAACGGTTACCAGACATGTGTCTCAATGCACCCAATCAGCGTTTTGCCTTCTCAGAAGCGTGCACGCGTTCTGCTTCAGAGATTTGCTGATGATTGGATGACACTTGTTTGATGTAGTGATCAGCACGTCTGTCTTTGAGCTTAGACTCTCAGATCTTTAGACTTGCATCTGATACAATCTGCATGTTCTATCTTTCTGAAAAGAGATTGATCAGAAGTTCACAGTAAAACAATTACATTCTGAAGATAGATATATGGAATTAAAACATTTTCACTCTGGGCAGACTTTCATGCTGAGATGTTTCAGAATGAAATTAAACCTATCTTCTGAAAGGGGTTTAGTAAAGATATCAGCCCATTGATGGTCTGTATCTATAAATTTTAAATTCAAAATTCCTTTCTGAATATAGTCCCTAATGAAGTGATGTTTTATTTCTATATGCTTAGGTCTAGAATGTAAAACGGGATTCTTACTTAAGCAAATAGCAGAAGTATTATCACAGAGTATAGGAATGTTACTCTCAAAAATCTGGAAGTCTTCAAGCTGACTTTTCATCCAGAGCATTTGTGTGCTACATCCTGTTGCTGCTATGTACTCAGCTTCTGCTGTTGATAGCGCAATTGTTGATTGCCTTTTGCTGGACCAAGAGATCATATTTTCTCCCAGAAACTGGCAGCTTCCAGAAGTACTTTTAGGCTCCACTCTGTCTCCAGCAAAGTCAGCATCGCAGTAGCCTACTAAACTGTAATCACTAGATTTTCTATAAAACAAACCCAGATTAGTAGTACCTTTCAGATACTTGAAAATTCGCTTAACAACTGTTAAGTGAGATTCTCTAGGATCTGATTGGAATCTAGCACAAATACAAACACTGAATAATATATCAGGTCTTGAAGCAGTCAGATAGAGGAGAGAACCAATCATACCTCTGTAAACTTTCTGTTCTACATTTTTGCTTACCTCTTCTCTTTCTAGAATGCACGTGGGATGCATTGGAATCTTTGATGGCTTACATTCTGAGAGGTCAAATTTCTTCAGAAGATCTCTGATGTATTTGCTCTGATGAATGCAAGTTCCCTCTGGAGTTTGATTGATCTGAATTCCTAGAAAGAATTTCAGTTCCCCCATGAGGCTCATCTCAAATTCTGCCTGCATACACTTAGCAAATTTTCTTCCAAGAGAAGGATTAGTAGAACCAAAAATAATATCATCAACGTAAATTTGACAGACTAAGATGTCATTCTTAACTGATTTACAGAATAAGGTAGTGTCCACCTTCCCTCTAGTGAATTCATTTTCTAACAGAAAGTTACTTAGCCTTTCATACCAAGCTCTGGGAGCTTGTTTCAGACCATATAGTGACTTCTTTAGTTTGAAAACATGTTCTGGATGTTTTGTATTTTCAAAACCAGGGGGTTGGTGCACATAAACCTCTTCTTCTATATAACCATTTAAGAATGCACTTTTGACATCCATCTGATACAGAGTGATGCCTCTATTAACAGCAAATGAAATTAAAAGTCTGATAGATTCTAACCTGGCGACTGGGGCAAAGGTTTCTGTATAGTCTATCCCCTCTTGCTGACTATAACCTTGTGCAACCAGTCGTGCCTTGTTTCTGATGACTTCACCTTGTTCATTTAGCTTGTTTCTGAAAACCCATCTTGTTCCAATGACGTTGAATCCTTTTAGTCTGGGAACGAGATCCCATACGTCATTTCTGGTGAATTGATTCAGCTCTTCTTGCATTTCCAGAATCCAGTCATTATCCAGAAGTGCTTCATCAATAGAAGAAGGTTCAATCAGAGACACAAGTCCCATGAGAGTTTCTTCAGAGTTTCTGAAGCTTGCTCTTGTTCTGATTGGATCTTCCTTTCTTCCTAAGATAGTCTCTTCTGGGTGATCCAAGCTGCTTCTGGGTAATCTCTTCGGAGGTTGATCAGCAGCTGTTGTAGGATTGCTAACAGTGCTCCTTTCAGACGTTGAAGGAGTGTCTGTGTTGAGAGCTTCTGATGACTTGTCTTCAGAACCTGTAAATTCAATTTCCATACCTGCAAAAACTTCATTCTGCTTTGACTTTTCAGAGTCAAGCTTATCATCAAAACGAACACTGATTGATTCTTCCACAATCTGTGTTTCTGTATTGTATACTCTGTACCCTCTTGAGCGTTCAGAGTATCCTAACATAATACACTTCTGTGCTTTAGAGTCAAACTTGTTCAAATAATTCTTTGTATTTAACATAAAGCAAGTACATCCAAATGGATGAAAATATGAAATTTTGGGCTTTCTGTTCTTCCACAATTCATATGGAGTCTTTTCCAGAATAGGTCTTATTGAGATTCTATTCTGAATGTAGCACGCTGTGTTTATTGCCTCTGCCAAGAAGATCTTAGCAACGTTTGTCTCATTGATCATGGTTCTGGCCATTTCTTGCAATGTTCTGTTCTTTCGTTCTACAACTCCGTTTTGTTGGGGAGTTCTAGGACAAGAGAAATCATGCAGAATGCCTCTGTCATTAAAGAATGACTCAAAATCTTTGTTTTCAAATTCTCCACCATGATCACTTCTGACTTTAACGATTCTAAGATCCTTTTCATTCTGAACTTGGTTACAGAAGGAAACAAACACAGAGTGTGACTCGTCCTTGTGTCTTAAGAACTTTACCCATGTCCATCTGCTATAGTCATCTACGATTACTAACCAATACTTCTTGCCACTGACTGAAGCAGTTTTAACTGGTCCAAATAAGTCAATGTGCAGAAGTTCTAATGGCTTAGAGGTAGAAACAACATTTTTAGATTTAAAAGAAGGTTTTGCAAACTTGCCTTTCTGACATGCTTCACACAGAGCATCTGAATTGAACTTCAAATTAGGAAGTCCTCTGACCAGATTGAGTTTGTTAATTTGAGATATTCTTCTCATACTAACATGTCCCAATCTTCTGTGCCAGATCCATTGCTCGTTGTTAACAGACAGAAGGCACTTTACATTCTGACTCTTTAGTTCAGAAAGTTTGATTTTGTAAATGTTGTTTTTCCTCTTACCATTAAAAAGGATAGTGCCATCTTTCTGACTAACAGCTTTACATGATTTTTGATTAAAGATTATATCATAACCGTTATCACTTAATTGACTTATGGATAACAGATTATGCATTAATCCATCTACTAGCAGAACATTATTGATAGAGGGAAGATTTCCATTACCTACAGTTCCAGAGCCAATTATCTTTCCCCTCTGATTGCCTCCAAAGCCAACGTGGCCTCCAGGCTTAAGTTCCAGGCTTTGGAACATATGCCTTCTTCTCGTCATGTGTCGCGAGCAGCCAGAGTCCAGGTACCATGACTGGTGTTTCTGACTTGCTGCTAAAGATATCTGCAACATGTATTATTTTATCCTTAGGTACCCAGATTTTCTTGGGTCCTGATTTGTTAGTTTTACCAAAACTCTGGTTGAATTTTTGTTTCAGAGTGCTTACTGCTAGTGTATTTAATATCATGTGTGTGACCATACACAAAATGTGAATTCAGAGGAGTGTATTTAATAGTTAAGTCCATGACATTCTTTGGTGTAGGAACCTTACCTTGGTATCCTATTCCTTTCCTGCCGTTTCTGCTAACTCCATAGATCATTGAAGCCATTTTGCTTCTATCTATGCTTTTAGCAAGGAACTTCTGGAAACTGTGATCATACTCCTTGATGATCTCATCAGCGTTGCTGGGAGTTTCAGAAATTGGTTCCTTCTGAGAGTTTTGTAAAGTATTTTCTAATTTTGAAATCTTATTTCTCAGCTCAGAATTCTCCAATTTGAGACTCTCAGTCTTATTAGAGTCAGATTCAAGATTCCTTTTCAGGTCTCTGAATTTAACTCTAATTTGCTGATACCTTTCCAGAATCTCATTAAGGCTTTCAGCAAGTTCAGCCTTGGTAAAATTAACAGCAAAGTTAGGAAATACCTCTTCAGTGTCTGATTCAGAAGTTTCACTATCTTCTGAAATATTAGCCATGAGAGCTATGTTGGCTCTCTCATCATCTGATTCCGAGTCAGCTTCAGACGAGTCAGAGTCATCCCATGTAGCCATGAGACTTTTCTTCTTCTCTCTTCCAAACTTCTTTTTGGGCTTTTCCCTCTGAAGCTTTGGGCAGTCACTCTTGTAGTGTCCTTGCTCATTGCACTCATAGCAGATGATGTCCTTGGTCTTTGGCTTTTTGCTACTAGAGGAGCCTTCAGATCTTCTGTATCCAGAGGAAGAATCTGTCCTTCTGTATCTGGAAGAAGACTCGTTCTGATCAGATCTTCTGGGATTCTTGAACTTCCTTTGTCTTTGCTTCCACAGTTGATTTACTCTTCTGGAGAGGAGGGAGAGTTCGTCTTCTTCTGATGAGGATCCATCAGATGTTTCTTCAACTGCCTGCAAAACTTTAGACTCAGATTTTTTGTTAGATTTTAATGCTAAAGGCTTACCTTGCTTCTGAGGCTCGTCAGCTTCTAGCTCTATCTCATGACTTCTGAGGGAGCTGATAAGTTCCTCCAGAGTGATTTTGTTGAGATCTTTAGCTAGCTTCAGAGCTGTAACCATTGGTCTCCACTGCTTGGGTAAACTTCTGATGATTTTCTTGACATGGTCAGCAGTAGAGTATCCTTTGTCCAGAACCTTGAGACCAGCTACCAGAATCTGGAATCTTGAGAACATTGTTTCAATGGATTCAGATTCTTCTATTTTGAACGCCTCATACTTCTGAATGAGCGCCAGAGCTTTAGTTTCTTTGACCTGAACGTTGCCCTCATGCGTCATTCTGAGAGAGTCAAAAATGTTCTTTGTTGTGTCTCTGTTTGAGATCTTTTCATATTCAGTATAGGAGATGGCGCTGAGGAGGATGGTTCTGGCCTTGTGATGATTCTTGAAGTCACGCTTTTGTTGGTCAGACATTGTTTTTCTATCAATCTTCTGACCGCTTGCATTCACAGGGTGCGTGTATCCATCTGTCACCATATCCCACAGATCAGCATCATGTGCCAGAAAGAAGCTTTCAATTCTGTCTTTCCAGTAATCAAAGTTTTCTCCATCAAAGACTGGAGGTTTGCCGCTGAATCTGTCTCTGTCCTCATGGTTGTCATTGCTGGTGTGAGAATAGTTTCCTGCCATTGTGTTTTTCTGACGCTGGATCTTGTACTGACACGGTTAAGTGTTTTAGCTCAGAACCAGGCGCTCTGATGCCAATTGAAGTAGTGAAAAACACAAGAAGGGGGGGTTGAATTGTAAAACTGAAAATCAATGCAATGAATAAGATATTTTTATCCTGGTTGGTTTGATCTCAAACTACTCCAGTCCACCCGTCAAGGTGATTTCGCCTCTCTCCAACGAGGTCTTAATCCACTATATTCAACTGAATATTACAAACTGCTTTAACAACTGCTAAATCCTTCTTGATGCAAACCACAGCCCGGTTTGTCAAGGAAACACTTTCTTACAAAGAAGATAAATCTAAGTGTGTGAATGTTTTCAACAAAACTGTATCACAACTGTGATGTATACACAACTTTAAGCTTATGAAACTAGATTGCTAAACAATGATTGAATAAGGGAATGTGTAGTGTTTAGCAAACTGAGAGAAGGAAGAATATGATCAGCTTTTAGGCGTGTAAAATGTTGGAGAGCATTAGCCAATTCAATCTTCATAGTCTTGTTTATATAGAACTGAGATGTTGAACGTTGGAACAATATTCTTGATTCAATGCTAATAACAAACTTTCCTTATCGAGCAGATCTTGTCTGGAATGAGGCCGTTGGTAATAATTTGCTTTAAATGCACAGTACCGTTGCTTACTTAATGCATGTTCTGGCTTGGCTCATTCTGACTCTGCTTAACTGCTGATGAACTGTTGTTTTATTTATCAGAGTGTTAAGCGCAGTTCTGTTCATCAGGCTTCAGCATACACGTGAGTTAATCTTCTGATTCTGGTATTTTGATATAACAACTTCTGATGCTGATGTCAAGACCCAAATTTCTGATGCTGATTAGGTGTGATCTTGCTTATATCTATCAGAGTATCTGCAAATCAGAACATAGTAATTTAGGCAGCAAATAGTTCATACATGAATCATATAAATAATATATCTTTTCATTTTGTTATCATCAAAACTTAAACATAGGGTAGTAGATTCAAACTTTGTTCTAACATAAAATCCCCAACAGAGTTTATCAGCGGAATCCCCAGCGGGATTATCGTTAAAATCTTCAGCAGAGCATCTCTTCCCCACAGAGTAATTCCCCTCAGAGTAATCTCTTCATCAGTTTATTCCCCAACGAAATCATCTCCTTCTGCAGGCTCATTCTCACAATCACCTTCGTTCACCATCCCCAGCGGAAACGAAGAACTCAACTCTATTCTCCAGCAGCTCCGGGATTTATTTTCCCCAGCTAAAACATTACATGTCCATACATCATGATATGTACATATATGCATTATACCATACAATCTCATTTATTTTGAGAACATCATTGCTTGATACATATCATGCATTGCATACAGCTAACCTTTACCTTTCAGGAAAGATACAATCAAAATTCAACTCATGAAGCCCGGGTACGACCGGATAATATCTTGATTT